>CAIGQV010007757.1:6589676-6602666 GCA_903798115.1 Danio jaintianensis | reverse complement strand
CCAGTGATGGGTTGCAGCTGGAAGGGCATCCGCTGTGTAAAACATATGCTGGATAAATTGGCGGTTCATTCCACTGTGGCGACCCCAGATTAATAAAGGGACTAAGCCGAAAAGAAAATGAATGAATGAATATAAGCAATAATGTGTCCACTGGGCAGCATTTAATTAACATTGTAACATTTGTTTTCTTGGACACAGTGTTATAACTTGTAGATATCACTCTATAAGCCTGGAGTAGACCAGATGAAGCAAACAAAAACAAAGCTGCAGCCCCTAGGATATTGTTTTATCCTGTATACACTTGAATGAACATACACACACACACACAAACAGATCTGGTAACAGATATACATATATACATAATACAATCTACAATAAACACAGGAGATTGTGTTGTGTCAATTTTAAAGTAACACATAGGACAAAATTGTCAGTGTACACCCTCAAAGTGGCATAGTTTAAAAATGTAAATTATAAAAAAAATAATGGATAACATTTTCAAGCCTTGCATACACATACACACAAAGACAATTAACACAAAATTAAAATAGAATTAACAGATTCCATACAGAATTTAAGGCAGATTGGTATTTTCTCTTTAGAAATGTTCCTGTTTCAGTGCTACAATCTATTAAACAATACTCTTCAATAGAAAAGTTTACTGGCGCATTGATGCAAATACTCTGATATGAACTGAAATAGAGTACATAACATGAAAACAATGCTAAAATAAATTTTTATGCCTGTTTTAAATTAGTAATTTAAGATACTAAAATAATAATTTAATATATTTGTAGATGTTAGGCAGAAAATAACCAGCCTACAGTGTTTAAAGTAACATCTGCATGAAATAATGCACTAATTAAGAAACTAAAACTGCTAGCATTATTCAATTACTCCAATAATTTTAGAAATTAAGTAGTAAATGGTTCTGATTGAAATAAACCACTGGATCATTGGTTCAACTAATTTTTTCTAACCCTGATCAATTAAAAAACAGCTGTGTGTTGATCGTCAACAAAAGAAAATAATATTTCTAAAATGCAACATTATTAAATTTGTATTTAACTTGCATAGACATATCATTAAGATATACAGTGCATCCGGAAAGTATTCATAGCGCTTCACTTTTTTCCCATTTTTTTATGCTACAGCCTTATTCCAAAATGGATTAAATTCATTTATTTCCTCAAAATTCTACACTATACCCCATAATGACAATGTGAACAAAGATTTTTTGAAATTGTTGCAAATGTATTACAAATAAAAAACCTGAAAAATCACATGTACATAAGTATTCACAACCTTTGCCGTGAAGCTCTAAATTGAGCTCAGGTACATTCTGTTTCTACTGATCATTCTTGATATGTTTCAGCAGCTTAATTGGAATTCGCCTGTGGTAAATTCAGCTGATTGGACATGATTTGAAAAGGCATACACCTGTCTATATAAGGTCCCAGGGTTGACAGTGCTTGTCAAAGCACAAACCAAGCATGAAGACAAAGGAATTGTTTGTAGACCTCCGAGACAGGATTGTCTCGAGGCACAAGGCTGGGGATGGTTACAGAAAAATTTCTGCTGCTCTGAAAGTTTCAATGAGCACAGTCATCATCTGTAAGTGGAAGATGTTTGGAACCACCAGGACTCTTCCTAGAGCTGGCCGGCCATCTAAGCTGAGTGATGGGGGGAGAAGGGCCTTAGTCAGGGAGATGATCAATAACCCGATGGTCACTCTGTCTGAGCTCCAGCGTTCTTCTGTGGAGAGGGGAGAACCATACAGAAGGACAATCATCTGTGAAGCAATCCACCAATCAGGCCTGTATGGTAGAGTGGCCAGACGGAAGCCAGTCCTTAGTAAAGGGCACATAGCAGCCCGCCTGATATTTGCCAAAAGGCATCTGAAACAAAATTCTCTGGTCTGATGAGACTCAAATTTAACTCTTTGGAGAAAACCAGGCACCGCTCATCACTAGGCTAATACCATCCCTACAGTAAAGCATGCTAGTGGCAGCATCATGCTGTGGGGATGTTTTTCAGCAGCAGGAACTGGAAGACTAGTCAGGATAGAGGGAAAGCCTGAAATGAAATGAAATTAAAGAATGAAAACCTGCTTCAGAGTGCTCTTGACCTCGGACTGGGGCGACGGTTCATCTTCCAGCAGGACAATGACCCAAAGCTCACTGCCCAAATATCAGTGGAGTGGCTTCACAACAACTCGGTGAATGTCCTTGAGTGGCCCAGCCAGAGCCCAGACCTAAATCCTATTGAACATCTCTGGAGAGATCTGAAAATGGCTGTACACTGTCGCTTCCCATCCAACCTGATAGAGCTTGAGAGGTACTGCAAAGAGGAATGGGCAAAAATTCCCAAAGACAGGTGTGCCAAGCTTGTGGCATCATATTCAAAAAGACTTGAGGCTGTAATTGCTGCCAAAGTTGCATCAACAAAGTATTGAGCAAAGGCTGTGAATACTTATGTACATGTGATTTTTCAGGTTTTAAATTTTTTTATAAATTTGCAACAATTTCAAAAAATCTTTTGACATTGTCATTATGGGGTATTGTGTGTAGAGTTTTGAGGAAATAAATGAATTTAATCCATTTTGGAATAAGGCTGTATCATAAAAACTAAAAAAGTGAAGCGCTATGAATACTTTCCGGATGCACTGTATCAAGATTATGGATATGGTTAGTTGACAAATTGGCAAAAATTTTAAAACACAATATTTGAAGAAAAAAAAAAATATATATATATATGTATTTAGTTTGAAATCTAGTGTTTGATAAAATATAAGAGGTTATCTACCTTTTTTTTACTGAAATATACCAGGAAAATGTCCTATGGTGTGGCATAGCAAACAAGAACAAATAAACTCTTAGTAATATACAAATAATGTGAGTGATTTATCTTCGTTGTTGGAAACTTATCTTCATATAGTGCTATCTATTTTTTGTGAAGTTATGATTAATATATTTTTTCCTCCATGACTTTTTGGACATTTTTAATAATTATCGGCATCTCACCAATTTTATAATGGTTCCAAAAAAATTTAATATGTAAAACAAAAAAAACAGTGCACACCATGGGCTTCACAGGGGGCTTCAGTCACATGATCTTACATTTAAGATCATTTGACCATGTAATTAGTTGTAGAGTCCTTCAAATAATTAAAGTTTTCTGAGCAATTTAAAGCAAGTATATACACTCACCGGCCACTTTATTAGGTACACCTTACTAGTACCGGGTTGGACCCCCTTTTGTCTTCAGAACTGCCCTAATCCTTAGTGGCATAGATTCAACAAGGTACTGGAGATTTTGGTCCATATTGACATGATAGCATTACGCAGTTGCTGCAGATTTGTCAGCTGCACATCCATGATGCGAATCTCCTGTTCCACCACATCCCAAAGGTGCTCTATTATTGAGATCTGGTGACTGTAGAAGACATTTGAGTACAGTGAACTCATTGTCATGTTCAAGAAACCAGTCTGAGATGCTTCACGCTTTATGACATGGCACGTTATCATGCTGGACTTAGCCAACAGAAGATGGGTATACTGTGGTCATAAAGGGATGGACATGGTCAGGAACAATACTCAGGTAGGCTGTGGCATTGACACGATGCTCAATTGGTACTAATGGGCCTAAAGTGTGGCAGGAAAATATCCCCACACCATTACACTACCACCACCAGCCTGAACCGTGGATACAAGGCAGGATGGATCCATGTAAATTCTGACCCTACCATCCGAATGTTGCAGCAGAAATCGAGACTCATCAGACCAGGCAACGTTTTTCCAATCTTCTATTGTCCAATTTTTGTGAGCCTGTGTGAATTGTAGCCTCAGTTTCCTGTTGTGGTAGCCTCAGGTTGGACGTGTTGTGCATTCAGAGATGCTCTTCTGCATACCTCGGTTGTAACGAGTGGTTATTTGAGTTACTGTTGCCTTTCTATCAGCTCGAACCAGTCTGGCCATTCTCCTCTGATCTCTGGCCTCAACAAGGCATTTGCGCCCACAGAACTGCCGCTCACTGTATATTTTCTCTTTTTCTGACCATTCTCTGTAAGCCCTAAAGATGGTTGTGCGTGAAAATCCCAGTAGATCAGCAGTTTCTGAAATACTCAGTCCAGCCTGTCTGGCACCAACAACCATGACACGTTCAAAGTCACTTAAATCACCTTTCTTCCCCATTCTGATGCTCGGTTTGAACTGCAGCAGATCGTCTTTACCATGTCTACATGCATAGAGTTGCTGCCATGTGATTGGCTGATTAAAAAAAATTGCGTTAACAAGCAGTTGGACAGGTGTACCTAATAAAGTGGCCGGTGAGTGTAGTGTGACACCAGAGGACATGGTTTTCAGTGACAAAATGTATTAAGTTGCTATGTTTTTACAAATAAATGTATGAAAAATATGATTGCCATTTACTAAAACAGCCACTTGTAAAATTAGCCCTGAGGTACTTATTAAGGATTTTGTGATTTTCCGTAATTTATTAAACTATGCATGAGACCAGGGGCGCCGTTATGAATTTTGGGCCCTATGGCAGGATATGGGGCTGGGGTGGTTAGGAAGAGCTTGGGCCCCCTGATATTATCTCTGGGGGCCCCAAAAGTCTGTGGGCCCTTACAATAGTCTTAACTTATCCCTGCTTTAGGCAGTCACACCATAGGACATTTTTGACTTGGTTCATTCATTCATTCATTCATTTTCTTTTCGGCTTAGTCCCTTTATTAATCAGCATATGTTTTATGCAGCGGATGCCCTTCCAGCTGCAACCTATCACTGGGAAACATTCATACACACTCATTCACACACATACACTACGGACAATTTTAGCTTACCCAATTCACCTATACCGCATGTCTTTGGACTTGTGGGGGAAACCGGAGCACCCGGAGGAAACCCACGCGAACACGGGGAGAACATGCAAGCTCCACACAGAAATGCCAACTGACCCAGCCGAGGCTCGAACCAGCGACCTTCTTGCTGTGAGGCGAACGTGCTACCCACTGCGCCACCGCGTCACCGTGACTTGGTTCAAATACTAATTATATTCTTTTTTGTCATGTATGAGAGTGAAAATGCAACATGTCAACAACCCATATCTTGTCATTTTTCTCTTACCAAGTAAAACATAAACATGTCCGACATTATATATAGAAATAATATGCAGAATGTCTTTGGAGAAACTAAGTTCAAGTAGAATAGAAAATTACCACAAACTGCTAAAATATATGCAACTTTGAATTTTGAGAATGATAGCAGTTTCTGCCATTGTATCATGAAATGCAATTATGATCCAGCACAACATTAATGTGTAAACAGATAATCTAAGTATGGGAAACCCTGTTGCTTTTTGGTGAAGGCATACAGTGCAGTGTCAATGTGGTAGAAACCACTGCAGATATTCTTTAACATGAAAAAGCCTGAACTGCAGCAAAACACTTTGTGGAAAGTTAGTCATCATCACACAACATCACTTATCAATCAGATGCACAAATAATTGGATTTGGACTGATGGTGTGAACTTAGTTTTACCAGCTACATGTGTCAGTCTTCATTGCCTTCAGAACGTCTGACACATGAGAATGCAGGAGCTTTATTTTTGGGGGCTTTTCTCCAGTAATATATATAGCCGGCTATAAGAACAATTGGTACAACCAATAAAATCCAAAGCCAATGCAAGTAAGATGATCCCTTCACAATTTCTGCTCCTGGATCGTCTTGATTTTCTGCATAAGGTGATTTTTTTTCTTTTTCACCTATTGATTTAGCAACAACAACAAAAATGTTTGAATGAACATTACTTCACTGTAAAGAGGCAACATGTTCATCTCTAAGAAGCAGTATTCAAGCTAGGGCTGCACGATTCTGGCTAAAATGAGAATCAAATTTTTTTTTGCTTAAAATAAAAATCATAATTTTCTCACGATCCTGTTAAGAACAGCACCATGGGAAATGTAATAGGTGTTTAACTTGATCCCCAACAGTTAAATTGGTGGAGGAATCGGCGGCAAGGAAAACGCTCCGGTGACATCCATAAGTTCAATCAACAAAAAGAAAAGGTAGGATGATTTAAAATACTATAGACTAGGGATTGTCTGTGAAGTAGTGGCTAGTGGCACCTTTTCAAATCGCGATTTCGGTTTAAAATCGATTAATCATGCAGGCCTAATAAACACAATATCACACTTGTAGCAGTGTGCCTGCGGCCTCAAGCCAACGCGCACCTCCCACCAGTGCCAATATACAGCCATATCACACTGCTACGATTGTGAAGTTGCTCATTTAAATGATGTGCGCGCTTTCGGTTTCACTTTCACTGCCGAGTGCAGTTCATGTAAAAAAAAAAAAAAAAACACATGCAAATCATACTTCCCAAGTGGCTTCCAAAGGATCACTCTGTTCAACAAACTGAACATTATTTACAACTTTATTACCTGTTATTCACAGCCTGTGCTGGTTCTGTTCAATAAAGAAGACTTCATTAGCTGGCACGTGCATCCTATCTGTGGCTCACGGTCAGCTAACATGTGATTTTGTGGCCCCGAATACATCATTACATGAAGCCAGAAATTACATTTTTGGCTGAATTATACCTTATAAATACAGTATGTGACTCTTTAACACCATTTGGAGGTGTTCATGTTGCTGAGCAATGTAAATATAACAATGTGAAGACATGTGCAACCGCCGTTATGCTTCTCTCCTGACCTTGAAAATATAATTGGCTGAATCGTAGAAATGCTGGATTAAGATCGTGTGGGGGTCGAATTGAGATCATGATCTTTTTTCGCTTAATCGTGCAGCCCTAATTCAGACGTAGTAGTTTCACACACCTCTGATGATCAGTTGTACAGTCTTATGTTCATCTGTGGGTGAGATGAAGCAGCTGAACTCTCCTGTGTCAGTGTGTTGAAGATTCTTGAGTTTGATGGAAAAGTTTCGTCTGGAATACTCCAGAGGGAAGGATTCAGTTCTGTTCTTGTACTCTTGGTCCTGTTTTGCAAGTGAATCTTTACCCTTGTCTATATCAAACACAATCTTGCTGTCATTGTGTCTCCAGTACACAAAACATTCTTGAACTTTAACATCATCTTCAGTTGAAGAACACGGCAGGACAACAGAACCACCGATAAAACCCTCTACTCTGTCCTGAGGAGACACTAAAATGACAAACATTAAAACCTAAACAAAGTCCATGGCAATGATTTATATTTAAAATGTGTTGTTCAGACGCTCACCTGTATTTATCAGCACTGCAAAAACACAGACGAAGCAATGTGAACTGTAGGGAAAAAAGTTCTATATTAAGCTGGCAAATGACTTATTCACTCATTCACTTGCACATGCACAGCAATGGAAGAAAAAAAAAATAGAGACCACTTGAAAATTCTCAGATTCTCTGTTAAATAATATAGAGTAACACATAGTTTAAAAGAAACTCCAGACACACCTGATCACTGTTACCCTGATGAAGGCAGCTCTCTGCCGAAACGCGTAGGTTTTTTAAAGATTAGCCATGTGAATAAAGGCTTTTTAATATTTTTTCCACATCTTTTGAGTGCCTTGGACTGATTTTTGTTGCTCATTCCGATGAATCCCTTGCCCAAAGAGCACCGACACGTTATTTAAACTACCCCAGAGCACCTTTTGTTTGTTTTTGGGATTTTTAACACATAGTTTTATTTTATTTTGGTGATGGGATATTTGGTTCTTTTCTGTGATTCTTCTTTCAGAAAGTTTGTTTTAATTAATTAAAAAAAATGGTTCACTGGTCCTTTTTCACTATAACATAATTACGTCATTCTGGATGATGTAATGATCTTTTGTCCCAGGCCATATAGAGTATCCTGGGACTCTTATTATTATAAAAAAAAAAGCATATTATTAAAAAAAGTCTAACATAACTACAGTAAGTTAACACATCACCGTAATTCAACTAGTTCCATCACACAAATAAGTTTTGAAACTAAGGACCAACATATAGCTTTGCTGAATATTAGGGGTGTGACGGGGTTAAACATTTCAAGTTTAATTACGGGTTCATGAGAAGGAGACAAGATTTTTACACTATTTGTAAGAAATCCTCAATGATGAAATATATGAATGGATTAATATATTAATGGATGAAATAATATTTTATTGAACTGAAAAAAAGCACAAAATGCAAAACAATTTAGGTGCTTTTTTAAATCAACTTGTAATGAATGTTATTTTACTTCTATTTTAATGAATACTATGTAGGAAACGACATGCATGGTGGACTTGAATAGACTTTGAATATGTACTGGTCTTTAATTGACAGTAAAGTGATTACATCAGAATACAACTATTCATAATTCTGAAGTTGAGTTATTGTGTTTGAGACATATGCTTGCAATCTGTCACTGACAACATTATTAGACCATTTTTTCACTGGTAAAATGAGACATTTGTCATTATCAGATTTCCTCCTGCATTATATTTAACATTGTATAGGCTATAGTAGTAATACTGACACTGTTAAACATTTATGCACAACACTCTGTGTTCGCTATGAAAGAAAAAAAAAAGAAATGCTTGTCGTAATCATGTCTCTAAAATGCGATATGATCATTTAAATCATGTGCGCGCTTTCAGATTCACTTTCACTGCCGAGTGCGCTCATGTCATGGCTGCCGTCAGCTTCAAAAGAGCAGTGATGCATCCCAATTCTCATACTATCCATCCTAAATAGTATTTCAAAATAGAATTAGTGTGTCCCAAACCATAGTATGTTGAAAAGAGTATGCCAAAGGTTCCCGTATGGTTTACTATTTCCGGTAAAAATTCGGAGTGTAGAAGCATCCATACTCTAACCACTGATATTGCCCACAATACATTGCGTGTTCGACGTGAAATTGATTACAACTACAAACGCGGGTGAAAAGTGTAAATAAAATACAAACATGGTGGACGCGCAAGACCAACCGTCAAGTAGAGAGGCTTCGGTAAAGATGCTTGTATGACTGTTAATTAATATCTAGCCAACTGGAAAATATTTAAATCATTTTTTCCGTGTTATATTTCATCTGCAACAACAATACTGAACCTATATAAAGACATGTTTGGACATTAACTTCTGAATGCATAATTACCCAAAGACCTGAGGAGATTTCTCTGCATGAAATACTCGTGAATGGGAGATTAACCTGCTGCTGCTTCTTCAATAAGGCAGGAACTTAAATATGAAAGAAATGTGGATGATGTGTGGATGATTGACAGGGCTCGAAACTAAGCAACATAATGATCTGTTAACGAGGAAGTAGTGTGTCCCAAAGCTTGCATACTCTTCTGTTACACACTCAAAAGTATATACATTTCCTTTACAAAAAAGGTACATACTTTTAGGGCGTAGTATAAGTATGCGAATTAGGGTTGCACGATACTGGAATTCGGTACCAATCGATACTGAAATTTAAAAAACGTCCATTTCATATCGTGACAACCCTAATGCAAATTGGGACGCAGCACAGGTTCTGTTCACTAAAGTAGACATCATTCGCGGGCGCGAAATTACATTTTTGGCTGAATTATACCTTATAAATACAGTATGCTGACTCTTTCAACACCATTAGAGGTGTCCATGTTGCTGAGCAACGTATATAAAACAATGTGAGGACTTGTGCGACCGCCTTTATGCTTCTCTCCTAAACTTGAAAATATAATTGGCTGAATCGTAGTGAATCGAGGTCACAATCTTTTTTGATTAATCGTGCAGCTCTACTCTGAGGGATGTGAGTATGAAGTAAAGACTAATGGGAGAGAGTTGTTTAAATGGAATTTGATACCACTCGCCGAATGGAAAGAAAACTTCCGCTTTTTCCTGACAGCATAAAAGTGTGTTCGGTGATGATGGCGGGTATGACAAGTCTCCAGGAATTCCCTGTGTGTGCACTCGGATATGCGAGTGTCTGTGGTGTTTATTGACTTGGTAGATGCAGAGAACAGTGTCAAACAGCCCTGTGTCTATGACTTATCCTGTCACAAAATACTCAAATGACCTATATGACGATAATAGTTGATACAGTGTTACATGTCTGTACTGCACTTCAATAATGCGACTAAAATAAGAATACTCCACATGTATTAGTTCAATTTGTGTTTTTACGATTGTGACTTTCAGCATATCTAAAGTGCTATTTCATCGTGTGGTAACATCTATGATTAATGTGTGTGGAGGCAGTTGTAGCAGCCTCTGCTTAGACATGAATAACGTAGCAGCAATTGAACTCTAGTGAAAATAACTGTTTCGCCAGCCTCGTTCCGAGGCCAGTCTGGGTTGCCAGGTTTATCGTATGTGCAAAGTACTTGATGTGCAGTTCCAATTCAATCCTGCATCCAATCTTTAATGCTAATTTCACCCTCACGCTACAACAGTATGAGCTTGATGCTTCAGAATCTCTTCTGAAAACACACATGACGCCCACTCATCTGTGTGAAGCACACTTCATAAATGCAGTGTTTTTGTTTGTTTTTAAATATGGAGTGATTTTAAGAGCGTGTCGGGGCAAGTGTGCAAAATTGGTAGCAAGTGATGGTTAAATAGTCAGAGAGATGAAAGGGTGTTTTCTCCTGGTGGTTTGTCAAGCCAACTCACCTGTGTGAGGCACACTTAGAACTGATAATGTTTTGAGTTTTTAGTGTGAAGAGGTGGGAGAGAAAAGAGATAGTATTTTATTTACCTGTAAGCACAGTGCTAATGTCCAAACTGTATTTACAAAAAATGGCCGCCAATAATAAATATTCTTATTAGGAAAAACTGCTTCGTTTTTGAACTCGGCAGAGCTGTAGTTGAATAATTAGGCCTATTGTTACAACGCTACTGTATTTTAATGCTTGTGATATGGTTGTTCTTGAAGAGACAACTAATAGTGCTAATGCTAATTACTAATGCAATATAATTATCAAAATAATAACGTTAGTTACCACCATTTGCTATAGATGGACAAATATATAATAACTTAATAAATCTACGTTTTATGTATAAATTACGTATGTAATGGATGCATAAATCCACAGGATTCTTTGTTTGTTAATGCTAACTAGTGGTATTAGCTAAGCGGGCGAAACCGAAACAAAACAGCCCAAGAAACATAGCTTGTCCGTGCCGCAGGGGAAAGTATGACTTTGTGCAAAATCATTGATCGTAAACATACCTGATGATCATGATGACCTGATAATAATGGACGTTCAACACCGAATCTCAAAAGTTTGATATAGTATTACTTTTTTTTTTTTGTAGTATTAGTGCCGAGGCTTCAGCGCCTGTGTCAAAAAAACCCGGAAGATAAACAATGATGTCATTGATGACGTCCAAAGCCTCTTTTTCGCACCACACGTTCAGAAAATTATAAACTTTTAATTCAATAAAATTTTTTATTTGGATGTCTGTTAGAATTGTTTGTATCTCTGTTGAAATGTTTGTTGTTTATATATATATATATATATATATATATATATATATAAATATAAAAGGTATATAAAAGGTTCAGGAGTTCAAGGTTCAAATAGAAAGGATCAAATCTCTTCTATTTAAATCTATTTAAAGTAGGGGCATGATTTTAAGGTGATTAAAGTCGAGTCGACATTGACTAGCCGCCGTCGTCAATAAAACACAAGCTAGCACAAAAACACACCTAGCATTTTCTGTTTTTCTTGTTTAAGTCATAATTTGCACAATAACATTAACTATTTACATCTCGTAATGAAAATGCGACTGTGATGGATACTGACTGGAATGTGTTGCTGTCGAAAGTGGGACGTTTTACATTAAAGTTGACTACCTCCGACAGTGTCTGGAGTGCAGCATAAGGGGTCATTGACACATAACACTTCTTTGTGTCTAAAAATGCATGATCCACACAGCACGACTAGTCAACATCAATCAAAGAGCGGCATGGCAAAGCATTAAAGTCGACCAGTCAACTTGTCTTTGCAGGCCCTAATATAAACCTATAGGACCCTATCAAAATGAATGGTTGTGATACAGTCCAGCCTCTTTCCAGTTGTAGACTATTTTTCCACCCTTTTACCTACACATACTTAATTTACATAACAAGCACAGATTTAATAGCCCCATTCATTTCAAGTCAATAAGTTAATTAGTTATTATACAGTAATAAAAGTATATACTACTAGAAAACAAACATTATATTCATATAAACATTAGTCTGTGTGGAAAAAAAAATCTTCACTGTTAGAATTTTATAAGACAAAACTGACACAAAATACAGTGTATCACAGTACACATCTGGTCATCTGTAAGGCATCTTCTTTAAATAAACTCCTTGGTCACCAGGTGATATTGTGAGTAAATGAAGCCTCAAGAAATTAAGCCTTTTGTGAACCACTTCGATGAAAAGCTTCAATGCTTCATAAAGCCTGGGACACACCAATCTGATGTCAAAGAACTAATGGCAACAAAAATGGATTGTGGTGTTGGCTTGTGTTAGCTGCCTCTGGTTCGCCCAGACCAAAAAGTTGTGCATGAACACACCAAACAGGCAATAGCTGACTGAAATGAAAACATGCATCTTGCACCTGCTTGAGAGGATGTACCTCTCCATACCCACGGGTGTCAGTAGCCTGTATGGTCATTCCACAAAAGAAAACTGGAACTAGTGCTGCACACATACAAACCATAAACAAAGCAGAGTTATGATATATGCCATATAAAGGCAACATTTCTAAAAACACTGGTCAAAAAAACAGTTAGTATCTGGTGAGACCACCATTTGCCTCATGCAGTGCAACACATCTCCTTTTCAAAGTGTCGATCAGGACCATCAGGATCACTGACACCATGGACTGCTTGAATCACAACATTGTTTTGTTTTGTTGAGTTTGCAACTCATCAGGTTTTGTTGAAATATATAATTGAGTATCATCTGCATAGCAGTGAAAGCTGATCCCGTGTCTTATAATGTCTCCCAGGGGTAGCATGTATATTGTGAACAGCAAA
>CAIGQV010007757.1:6523262-6565553 GCA_903798115.1 Danio jaintianensis | reverse complement strand
CACTGCACAGTGCTCATGAACGCGCACAATATACTGACACTGAGGAGAAGAAAAACGGCTAAATAAATGATTCTCGTAGATTGATAATATTCTGTTTAAACCACTGAAGGCAGGTGATCTGTTTTGAGGATGTTGTTTGGTACATTTCTGGACTTTGAAAGAGTTGGGACGATTGTTGTCTATGGAGGATGAGGGAGCTCTCAATTTTCAACTAAAAAATCTTAACTTGTGTTTCGATGACAAAGGTCTCAGGGGTTTGGAACGACATGAGGGTAATTAATAACTATTTTTTTTTTAATTTAATTATTATTTTTATTTATTCAAATACCTCATACCGACAAAAATCTGAAGTTACAGTATATAAATGTATGAGGTATTTAACAAAAAAACCCTGCAATCAAAGTCAGGTAAAAAATTTTGGGTGAACTAACCCTTTAAGCCTGCCCTGATTTAAATGAGACTACTGGCAACAGTAGGAAATGCAAGTGAAGAACGAGGAAAACAAGAGCAAATGGAAAAGACCATAAGCACACACACACACAAAAAAATTAATAAAATGTGTGAAAACTTGATTTTGCATCCTTTTGTGCCAGTTTATTTTTAACTGAATGTCAGACATCGTATTTGTTGTTTTCTTTTTCACTTAGATGTCATGTTGATACAAAAAAGCAAAATCACAGCATTTAAACTGGAAACATTTTGCAAGGCACCAGAATGATCTGTGATTGGCAGGGCCAGACAGACTCTGCTGACTTTTTTTGTATGACAAAATAGCTGCATATTTATGTGGAATGATTTTGAGAGTATAGTAACAAACTTCTTAAATCACTCAATAAAAAATAATAACTTTCTTTTAATAAGCAGACAAAAATAATCTATCGTTGGTGCAGTGCCATCATTTAAACCATTTTATGAAAAGTCATGTAGTTAGTTAATCATCCGTCTGCAGAGCCTTGATACCTGATCTCAAGCTTGAGCATCATGTGAAAAAGAGTTAATGGTAACACTTTACAGTAACAGTATATGAATAATAATGTATTAATATGTTAACTAAACATTGCTTTATTATGAACTAATGATGAGTTAATGCATGCGCTAACTTTATGAACTAACTTTAACTACAACATGAGTCTCAAAAGTTCATGTGTGAATAACGGCTACCTTAATTACTTGTTAGTTCATGTTTTTAATTAATGTATTAATTATCACTTAAGTTTAAGCTAAATGTAACCAACATGAACTCATGTGCTGTTAATGTATTGTTACGTGCCTCCCCTATCTAGGGCCAAGGAAACACGCAACAAAATAACAAAGGAAAAAAAAAAAAAGAATGAATTTTAGCCAAATTAAAAGTTAATTAGAGGCCAATTTTGATAATAGAAAATAATATAACTAAATAATAAAAAAATAATAATAATAAAGGGCAGGGCAGCACACAATCATCACCCTTCTCCTGTCCCAGCAGTCCAACAATAACTCACACCAAATACAATGTACAAAAAAAAAAAAAGTACATTTATTTACAGATTAATAAATGACCAAGGGTAATGGTCGGTTTCAAAACTCAGGAGGGGATAATGCCAAAACAACAAACAAAATCTCTAACTGATTAAGGAAGCACCTTTCTAAACCCTCAAAATAAAATTAAAAAGAAAAACAAAGATCTTACCTTGCTCCCTCTACCAGAAACAGGAGAAAAAAATAAAATGTATCAAACAAAAAGTGTCATCCACCTCCGTACTGCTCCAAAAAGTTGAACCAAAACCAAAATATAAAGTAGAAATAACAAAGGAAATTTAAAGTCAATTTTTTTTACTATATTGTTCACTAGCAATACGATTTCTAACTTTTCAACAATTATCCCAATTTTAACAGCACAATAGCTAGTCTGGGGCAGGAGAACCAAGTGAGAGTTGCCTTAGCCAGTTAGTGTTTGGCACCGCCTCTCTTTGTTCTCCACTGTTGCATACCCCAGCCACTTAATTACCAACAGGTGAGACATGATTGAGAGAGAGAGAGAGAAAGAGCAATAAAAACATCAGTGATGCGCTTGCAAACACACACACACACGCACACACACACACACACACACACACACACACACACACACACACACACACACACACACATCTAGATTATTATAAATGAATCATTGTAAATATACTGATTATTTTTGTTTTTATTACTGTTTTATTCTAAAATGTTGATGTTGTTAAATGTACAGTGTATTCTGTTCTAATATATATATTTTTTTATTATATATTTTATATATATATATATATATATATATATGAATAATATGATATAAATGAATATGATATATTGAATAATAATATGATATATTGAATAATAATAATAATAATAAGATATATTATTTATTTAATTATTATATGTATATATCTTTTTTTTTTTTCTTTTTTTTTACTGCTACTATTACTGTATTTACTTTTTTTTTTTGTAAATATATATATGTTCTTTTATTTTATTTTTTTATGTAAACTTTATAAATGCTTTGGCAATACATTTGTAACATTTGTCATGCCAATAAAGCAATTATTGAATTGAATTGAATTGAATTGAGAGAAAGAGAGAGAGAGAGAGAGAGAGAGAGAGATCGAGAGAGAAAACAAAAGCAACAACAAACCCCCAAATATATATATTTTTTTACAACCTTTGTATGCAACGGTATAATGTCATGACTTTACTTGGAGGGGCACATCACCATTAACTCATCCTTAACTACTCATGAACTCCTGTGTTTAAAGTGTTGATGTTGACAGAACACTTTTATATTGTTATTCAGTGTAAATGCACTAGATGGATGTGCATAAGGAGTTTATGAGTAGTTAAGAATGGGTTGATGATGTGCCCCTCTAAGTAAAGTCATGATATAATTATATATATATATATATATATATATATATGTACACACACATATCATGAGTTCATGATGGTTAAATGATGCATGAACTAATGTGGCAATTAATACATTAATTAACAAACAAATGTACTAACAAGTAATTAAGGTAGCTGTTATTCACACCTGAACTCATGTGACTCATGTTGTAGTTAAAGTTAGTTCATGATTAGCACATGCATTAATCAACATAGGCTCATTCTGAAAGCAGCCCTATATACTTTTCTGAAGATCGCGAATTATGTAGCCAGAGCTACACATGGCTGCATTTCGTCTTTAAAATGAACGTTACGGGGCGGTATGACGCCGTTCGTTTTCTCGTTTACCAGCTGACCACCTACCTCCATATGGATGCCTTTTCCACTGTTACCAGTTTGTCCGGTAGCTCGACACATACGTCAGCGGACTTGAGACGCAGAGAGGAGTTGACAACGGGGTTTGAGTCCGGTGAAGAACGGTTCCAGAAAGCAGGTAAGACAAAAACAAAAGCCAAAAAATAAAATAAACAAGTAAATAACAGGGTGAAAATGTGGTCAAAACTGTAAAAATCAGGGGTCTTTTCTTTTTTCTGGATTGCTTTTTAAAATACCGCGGTTGGATTTAGGGAAGGGGGTGGGCGGGTCAATCGGTGCTTTTTAAAGCGCTATTAGTTGGGTTTAGGGAAGGGGGAGGGTTGGGGTATCGGTCAGTTGGTCAGTCAGTCGACAGCGGCCTCTGGTGAATTTATGAGAGAAGAGCAGGCGCGAAGGGCACTCGTGAGAGAAATTTGAGATCTGAAAAAGCGTACACAGCGGCCTCTGGTGGATTCGCAAAATTCACATCATTATTCATGTACTGTTAAAGTGTTACAAGGGGCAGTCGTGGCCTGGTGGTTAGAGTGTTGGACTCGTGATCCGAAGGTTGCTGGTTCGATACTCGGTACCAGCGGGAATTGGGGGTGGGGGGAATGAATGACCAGCACTCTCCACCACCCTCAATACCACGACTGAGGTGAGTCCCTTGAGCAAGGCACCGTTTCCCCCAACTGCTCCCCGGGCGCCGCAGCATGGCTGCCCACTGCTCCGGGTGTGTGGTCACGGTATGTGTGTGTTCACTAACTGTGTGTGTGCACTTGGATGGGTTAAATGCAGAGCACAAATTCCACACTACACTTCACTTCACTTCACTTCACAATAAAATGAGTTAGAGCTGCTGTTGTGCTAAATATCATGACCATGTGGCTGCAGCCAAATCACATGCATGCTGACGTTAATTTAAACAGCAATGGACACTCAAACTTTTTTATACAGAATAATTTTATATAAATTAACAGTAATCAAAAAGTTGATACTCTGAATTCCTTATAGGTAAAAAAAAATATTTTAGCTCTGACATAATACTGATCACACTTCAAACAGTAATGAATTAAGAAATCTTCAGGCCTAAGCTCTGACTTCCTCTGGTGTCTGTGGTTGAGGTTTCTTTTAAAGCTCTGTGGTGTTTCCAATCAGAGTAAGGGATGTTTGTTGGTGACAGCAAAGGTGTGAATCTGCATTATAGTGAAATGCATCCAATTTCATTTAGTTTCAGTCATCAGTTGTTGTTTTTTCTTCCATTTCACCTATGTCTGCTTATTAAATATATTACTATTCATCCATTATCAGTTCATTATTATATGAAAAGTCAAGTCGTCTTTATTTGTATAACGTTTTTACAATATAGATTGTGTCAAACCAGCTAATGAAGTAAAGAGAATCAAAAGCTTTGACAATATTTCACAGTATATAAGGCAATGTATCAGACAGGGAGCAGAGTTGTGGTTGAAAGCTGGTGTAGTTTTAGTTTAATTAAAATTGGTTAAAAGTGGAGAATAAACCTTGGGAGAAACCAGGCTCAGTCGGGGTGACTTCAGTCTAAGATGTCAGAGGGCTTGAGAACAATGAGCGTTCGTCACAGAGAAGGTGCAGGTCCAAGTTCAGACTTGCTGATGGGACAATGCTGAGATTCAGCAGTCACACGTTAGTGCGCTCAGGCTTGAAAGGTGAAAATCTAATGTAAGTGGAGGCTGTCAGGGCAGTTCAAGGCAACCTTGCCTAGTTTGACTTAGTCCAACACTTAGTCCAGTGCTACCACTGAAGAGGTTCACTTCATAGCTAAAGCTGGAATCTGTATTCGTCTGAGCCAGAGCATAGCATTTGTCCACACCAGTCCCATACCTAGCTCCAGTTCCTTCGCTGGTATTGCCTGCCTATGCCCAATTCCCTAGCTTTACTCTGGGTATTAAATTATCCAGTATCACCTCTGGCTTCTGGGACATTGACTCCACCTCTGCCCTGTGATTAATCATATCCACTGTGGCTGCTCATTCCTACAGGTTCCACCTTGTTCCTTGGCTCTTCCTCTTCTTATGGGGCTGTAACTATGCCTGGGTAATCAATTCAATTTCAATTCATGTTTATTTCTATAGTGCTTTTACAATGTAGATTGTGTCAAAGCAACTTAACATAGAAGTTCTAGTAAATTGAAACTGTGTCAGTCCAGTTTTCAGAGTTGAAGTTCAGTTTAGTTCAGTTCAGTGTGGTTTAAATTTCACTGCTTTGAAAGTTTTTTGAAAGTTCAAGCACTGAAGAGCAAATTTATCGCTGCACAGCTCCACAAGTCCCAACCAAGCAAGCCAGTGGCGACAGTGGCGAGGAACAAACTTCACCAGTCCTACAGCTTCACCAAGCTCCACATAACCAATATGCTTGGGATCACCTGGTTACATGTCCAGCTCTCCAGTCCAGGGTTGGTTGTTAATACCAACATAGGCTCATTCTGAAAACGTACACTAATATACATTTCTGGAGATCATGAATTATGTAGCCAAAGGTACATATGGCTGCATTTCGTCTTTAAAACGAACGCTACGGGGCGGTATGACACCCTTTCTTTTTCGCGCTACCAGCTGACCACTTACCTCTGTATGGACGGCGTTTCCGCTGTTACCAGTTTGTTCAGTGGCTCGCCACGTACATTGGCGGACTTGACACACAGAGCGGACTTTACTGCGACAATGGGATTCAAGAAGAACGGTTCCAGAAAGCAGGTAAAACAAAAACAAAAGCCAAAAAATAAAATAAACAAGTAAATAACAGGGTGAGAATGGGGTAAAATCTGAAAACTGTCGGTTGGGTTTAGGGAAGGCGGTGGGAGGGTCAATCAGTGCTTTTGAAAACACTATTGGTTGGGTTCAGGGAAGGAGGAGGGTGGGCCAGTCGATCGGTCAATTAGTCAGTCAGTCAGTCGACAGCATGCACGAATGGCACTCGCGAGAGAAATTTGAGATCTCAAAAAGTGTACATGTATTCGCAAAAACTAAAACTGCAAAATAACTATACCTCCTGGGATGTATTTGGCGCCCTCCAGAAATGTATATAGGGGTACGTAATCAGAATAAGCCTGGATTGGTTAATACTTGACAAATACGTTTACAACCATAAAACTGTTACTGAACTTTAATACATAAATTAATAGCATCTTTTCCATTAACATCTTATCTCTTGGCTGTTGTCTTGGTGCTGAGAGATTTAGATGCACTGGCAATACAATGTTTCTGTACACACATGGTGGCGTGTGACAGAAAAGAAAGATAAAAGTATTGTAAAAACGCTTACAATTAATGATGGCGGTAGAAAGCCAAAGCCAAATCCTGGACATTTTAGGAGATTTAGAAATCTTGAGAAAAAGATAAAGTTTTGGGTACATGAATGGCTAATTGTTAATTGCTAGACATTCATAGCAATGAATGTCAGTTAGAAGAAGCTTTCATTTTTTTTTGACACCTTTCAAATTTTCTGAAACTAAATGTCTGATCTAAATATACATACACACACAAACAATGTTTATATTGCAATGTTTCGCAACAAAACAATCATGTGACAATGTTTATACTGCAAAGTTGTTGTTTCCATTTGAGGTTCAGTTAACTATGAGAACTAAGATACAAGTTTAAAGGGTTCAGAAAACCTCCACTTTAAATAAAGGTGACAGAAGCTGTTTGTCATTGGCTGTCGATTGACCAGCCAGTAGAACACAGCTGTATCTGGTTTCGGTTTAGCATTATAATCAGGCTTATATGCATTTGAAGCCTGTAAAATTTTATTTTACTATTATTATATGCAAATATATGCTCACATTTAGTTAATTGTTTTTCATTTGTACATATAAAATGTTCTGATATACATTTAATATCTGAAATTCAAATATGATTAACTTTACAATAGAAACTCTACAAATGAGATACTACTAAAGGCAGGCTTCACCATAGCCATTTTAGATGGTACTAATAAACTATAATTATAGCATTATTTATCAAATGGGTTGACATCGTATACTTGTGCATTTTATCAAGGCAAAAATACATTGATTTCCTTTGGAGTGTTATCATTATGGAGACAAAGGTAATTGCGAATAAAATAACAAAAGGTTTTTGGACCAGAATTATACTGTTTATTTTTATTTATATTTTTATACAAGCAAGCACTGCACAACATAGAGCTCAAATCAATAACAAAGCTGGAGGAAAGGACTAAAAATAACTAAACAAAACTTCACACAAAATATTAACTTGTTCAATACTGTAAATGGCTTCTGATGCAAAGTGTTTACATTTAGTAATTTAATACTATATGAACGTTAAAAACCTAACTGTAAATGTAACATAGATCAAAGTATGAAACAAATGTTGAGAAATTCTTGCATGTTTACAATAATAGCACACATTTATTCTATTCTACATCCAGAACATATCAATACCACATTTATTTCAGGTTACCATTTGAATGTAAAATATACAGTAAGACTTTAATTAAAAATGCACTTTAAAAGCCTGTGCGCAGAACCACAGACACTGTTCAGATAATACTGATACAGACTAATTCAGATAATACTTCAAGAAAAAACTTCAATTGCCAGATTGATTATAACATATTAACTTAAAACGTTATTTTATTTCCTAAAGAGAAATGCAAAACAGCACAATATGATAATTGATAAATCTCATTATTATCATCCAAGACTTTAAAAAGCAGAATAAAACTATATCATTTTTATTTGTAACTTTTTAAATATCTCTTATTGAAGGCTTTTAATGTTCTGTAAGTTAAATCTGTGCCAAATTGTTTGTGTTCAGAAGTTCTAAAGTTGTAAAATCCAGTATGAGCAGTCATAATACACACGTGTTTATGGCTTCGGCAGGTTTAGAGCTGCATATGTACTGTTGACTTGACTGGACCGAATATTTTTACGTAGTTTGGAAAAATCCACCTCGGCATACTGAAACAACAATTAAGAAAGCAGCATTAGGCTCAGTTAAAACAAATTCTCTCTGAACCAAAATATGTTATAGAAAGCCAATAAAGCATGAATCCTTAATAATTACAGATCTGCAGAAATGTATTCTTAGCTATGATGGTTTTACAATTTACCTGTAATTGATCAGGGTCCTGAGACTGTTGTGTTTGTTGTAGATCAGTGTTGTGAAGTTGCCGTATACTTTCTAGAGACCTTTGTTTCCTTACAGCAAAAAAAACGTAATAATCCTAAGAATGAAAACATGATTCAGACAGATAAAGGTGATATTATACTTTCAAAAATCACAATGAAACTGTATAAAAGTTATAGTAAAAATAATAAGTCAGAAGGCCAATAAAATATACTTAAATGTCACCTACTTATAAAAAAAAAAGCATCATAATGATATTTATACTCTACTGTGATGTATATTAGATTTTTAAAAAGTAAAGAATAATAACTCACCAATCACCACAATGATCAAAAGCCCGTTCAATAGACCAGATGTGATGGAAATGATCTGCCATTTCGACAGATTCTGGGGCTCTGTACAATTCACCGTTGGTTGAGTCGGTTCTGTAATAAAAATGTCCACAGTCTGTAAATGTCACATAATTGAGTAAAATATTCACCCATATGTGGAACACCCAAATGAGAGGATTAAATATTAGTGTGTATTGTAAGCTGAAGTGGTAAATAACACGTGTTAATAAATAAGATCATTTTACTGAACTCTCACCAATGATGTAGATTCTGCTGCTGTTGCTGAATTTTGGCTCTGCGTCTGTGGTCATACAGTAATAAACTCCTAATTCATCAGCAGTGATGTTATTAATAACCAGACGGTGTTTAAAATGCACTGAATATTTACTTCTGAATGTTTTATTAAAGTAATGAGGTGATGCTGGTGGTGAGTCTGTCCGTACAATCAATGTTGGAGGATCTGGAGTTTTCTGTAAAACCCAATAAACCTCGTTTCCATCATGATCACAGTTTATGGTCACATTTGATCCCAGATCAGTTTGTAGATCTGACACTGCAGCTTGACAGCAGATTAAAACATCTGTAAGATACAGAAAAATGCAATCTTACCAACTTCAAACCATTGTGAAGCAGTAACATTTAACATTTTATCAAAAAAATAAATCATGTAATAAACTCACAGAGCAGAAGCTGAAGTGCCCTCATGTTTTCTTGATTGAAAGAGCTGAACATAATGAAATATGTTCCCTCCACAAAGCAGTTCAGTTGAAGCACCAATGCAAAGACAGGAAGAATAAAGCAAGCAGAAGGAAGTTTGGTCTGACCACACTGTACAGACGGTATTCAATACTAACCTTAACATAGGTAACAATTGTTTATTTTTGCTTGTTCATTTATATAACTGTGTTTTACGTATAATGTTAGCTATTTACTGTGGCATAAGTGTGTTTAATTAAACTGAGGGTTGGAGTCAGTGAAACTGATTGCTTATCGAAAGAGTTAATTTCAGCTAAATTGCCAGTATGTATGATGTAAACTTTTTTTGACATCTTGAATGCAGTGGATGGTGAAACTGTGAGAAAGCAGACTTGAGTTTGTATGCATGTCCTACTAGTTGTTATGACTTTTCATTCTGACCGAAGGCCTATTTATCTCATTCTGACCGATTTATAGCTAACTTTATAAACTTGGGGTTGTCAGATTTGTTTCAAACTGACCAAACCAGTTTAATCATGCAAAAAGTACTCAAAAAAAAAAAGTTTGCTGTTTGTTTAAACTACTTATTTAAAATGAGTTGAAACAACACAATTCTTAAGGTTTAATTGGGGACAACTTAATTGTTTTATGTTCAATCCACTAAAAACTAATAAGTTAACGTACTGTAAATCCCTCATATTGCCCCAATACAAACTGATTTATATGTGTGATGTGGTTAAGCAATATCACAGAAAACAGAGTTTTCCTAAATATTAGCATGTCTGCAAATTTTATTCAGTAGTTACATAAATATGAAGTTAATATTAAATTACTTGCATTTTAGATCATTCATTCATTTTCTTTTCGGCTTAGTCCCTTTATTAATCAGGGGTCGCCACAGTGGAATGAACCACCAACTTATCCAGCATATGTTTTATGCAGCGGATGCCCTTCCAGCCGCATCCCAACACTGGGAAACACCCACACACTCCCAAATTCAAGCAAGTTGCACACATACTCTTTCACACACATACACTACGGCCAATTTAGCTTACCCAATTCACCTATAGCATATGTCTTTGGATTTGTGGGGGACACCAGAGTTTATATATACACGGTGGCGCAGTGGGTAGCACGATTGCCTCACTGCAAGAAGGTCGCTGGTTCGAGCCTCAGCTGGGTCAGTTGGCATTTCTGTTTGCATGTTCTCCTTGGGTTCGCGTGGGTTCCTCCGGGTGCTCCGGTTTCCCTCACAATCCAAAGACATGCGCTATAGGTGAATTAAATAAGCTAAATTGGCCGTAGTGTATGTGTGTTAATGCGGGAGTGTGTGGGTGTTTCCCAGTGTTGGGTTGCAGCTGGAAGGGCATCCGCTGCGTAAAACATATGCTGGATAAGCTGGCGGTTCATTCCGCTGTGGCGACCCCTGATTAATAAAGGGACTAAGCCGAAGGAAAATTAATGAATGATATATATATATATATATATATATATATATATATATATATATATATATATATATATACGTGTGTGTGTGTGTGTGTGTGTGTTTATAAAAAAAAAAACTAATTGTATCACGCACGTATGCAGTTCTATGTGCAGATGCAATGTTAACAAACTCCTAGCTTCAGTGGTGCTGATACTGCTAACTACACTACGCTTGTCATTAAAGGGGTGGTCCAGAGTGTATTTTAAGGCTTGGTTGTGTTTATAAGATGCAAAGATATAAGCTGCGTCCCAAATGGCACACTATACACTATGCACTTATGCACTATGTACTTATGCACTAAAACACTCAACAGCATAGTATATGTATGTAGTGTCGTCCCAAATAGAACACTGTTTTTTTTACTAAGCGGAAATTAAAACTGTTTCCCTGATGATGTTTATATATCACAAATTAGTGAAATAAATGACCAAACTACCAATTAATACTTGCCATGAGTATAACCGCATTCTCCATTGGGAGGCGGTATAATAACTCTCGTAGGAGAATTTTGCTTTCACAATCCAAAATAAATAAAGTCATCCAACATGTGCGCCCGACAGCTCCGCCCCTTCTGCTACGTGAGCAAAGCTGCGGTCGCTGAGTGCGTGAAGTGTCCATCATTCCACACTTCATTTTACCGGTTGAATGAGTGTATCATCCGGGTAATTAAACTGCACTTATTTTTGGAGTTTTCAGTGTGAACGCACTACTTAGACTATTTATACTACAAAATGGCGTAGAATAGTGCATATGTATGCTTTTCCAGTTTCCAGGCCATGGACCCAAAATTTCAACGTGTTGGTCCCCGAGCCACTTAGATATCACTTTTGCCTTATGACACGGTGCTGCATTGTGCTGGAAAATGCATTGTTCTTCACCAAACTGTTGTTGGATTGTTAGAAGAAGTTGCTGTTGGAGGGTGTTTTGGTACCATTCTTTATTCATGGCTGTGTTTTTGGGCAAACTTGTGAGTGAGCCCACTCCCTTGGATGAGAAGCAACCCCACACATGAATGGTCTCAGGATGCTTTACTGTTGGCATGACACAGGACTGATGGTAGCGCTCACCTTTTCTTCTCCAGACAAGCCTTTCTCCAGATGCCCCAAACAATCGGAAAGGGGCTTCATCTGAGAATATGACTTTGCTCCAGTCCTCAGCAGTCCATTCGCCATACTTTTTGCAGAAGATCAATCTGTCCCTGATGTTTTTTTTTTTGGAGAGAAGTAGCTTCTTTGCTGCCCTTCTTGACACCAGGCCATCTTCCAAAAGTCTTCGCCTCACTGTGCGTGCAGATGCGCTCACACCTGCCTGCTGCCATTCCTGCGAAAGCTCTGCACTGGTGGCACTCCGATCCCGCAGCTGAATCCTCTTTAGGAGACGATCCTGGCGTTTGCTGGACTTTCTTGGACGCCCTGAAGCCTTCTTAACAAGAATTGAACCTCTTTCCTTGAAGTTCTTAATGAGCGTATAAATTGTTAATTTAGGTGCAATCTTATTAGCCACAATATCCTTGCCTGTGAAGCCATTTTTATGCAACGCAATGATGGCTGCACGCGTTTCTTTGCAGGTCACCATGGTAAACAATGGAAGAACAGTGATTTCAAGCATCACCCTCCTTTTAACATGTCAAGTCTGCCATTCTAACCCAATCAGCCTGACATAATGATCTCCAGCCTTGTGCTCGTCAACATTCTCACCTGAGTAAACAACACGATTACTGAAATTATCTCAGCAGGTCCTTTAATGACAGCAATGAAATGCAGTGGAAAGTTTTTTTCAGGATTAAGTTCCTTTTCATGGCAAAGAAGGACTATGCAATTCATCTGATCACTCTTCATAACATTCTGAAGTATATGCAAATTGTTATTATAAAACTTAAGCAGCAACTTTTCCAATTTCCAATATTTATGTTATTCTCAAAACTTTTGGCCACGACTGTAGAACGCACGGAAAGTGGCCGCACAGAGAGACACTGCACACACTGATGAAGACTGTGGGTGTTTACAGGGGTTTGACGGATAAATATGAATTTGTAGCTAAATTGTTAAATGCGCCAAACAGCATTTCCTGTGTTTACATCCTTGTTTATGTCCTTGCTACAACATACCGTTAACACTAGAAACTGTGCATGTAATAATATGTAATAGATCAATTTTAACAAATAAAAATACTTACAGGTTGTGGCTCACAATCCACAGTTTCTGCTTGTTGGAGCTGCTCCTTTTTCTGAGGAGTTTTTAGCCGAATCGAGCACTGAACTGGGAGATATTCTGGAAGTTCTCCTTTGTCAAATGCTAGAGCTATATATTTTTTATAATTCTCTGGAACATAATTAAAATTAAATTGTAAGCACTTCTGTCTTTGTGTCGTGTCCTTTGGAAGCCCAAATACAGAAACAGAACGAGCTCTGTGGAAATAGCAGCATTTGGACGGCATTTCAGCTTTTCCCCTTCGCTGGGTGTATGCGCGGAGTGTATGCGTGTAACCTGAAGGGTTTGTGATCTCACTAGCCCAGATGTATTTTTTTGTAGTCCCCAAACTTCGTTTTCTGTAGGCTTTGCTAAGCTAAATCTGTAAAAGCCAATGTCTCCCTTTGATTGAACTTGATGTTGTTTATGTTCACACAGCTACATAACACATCAACTAAAGTTTAAAATATGATATCGTAGTGGACCACCCCTTTAATATTGAGATTGGTGCATTATAAACAATGATTTGCTGAATTCTGAATGCATTTACCTCAAGCTGATGTGGTTCCGTGTTCTTTCTTAGTGACCTATAGCACCTGCCCCTAATTACCACTTTCCCTAAAACTCTGTTTGAGACTGAAGTGTCCAAACACACATAAACACAGTTATTAACAACCAGTTTTAAATTAACCCATTATGCCAGCTTACCTTAATATAATACACACCTTGATAATAAAAAATGAATAGCTCAAAAAAGAATTTATAACCCTTGTCCAATTTTGATTGCCTTACATCTCCCTGGAAACAGTCAACAAAATAGACAACATCTGTGATTCGTAAAGTTGGTAAGTTTATTAATAATTGAGAGAAAATGAGTTCACACTCCATTATGACTGAGAGGATGGATGAGAGGCGCAACCGGAATTTTTTTTTTCCCTACTTCCGGTCTTGATCGCCTGAAATATAGCTAATTGGGTAAACTGGCATTGGATGGGTTAAAGGGACCATAAGACTTTCCAACACGGAACGCATACTTAGTATTAGTATGTTCACTTAGCATGTTTCCTAAATAACTGCAAACATATTACGGAATTTTTATGCTTTAAAAACTTTAGAGTCACTTTCAGAACCTTTAAAATTATCTTTCAAGTGAATATCGTTCTCTTTCAAAAATTCTCTTCCGTCTAATGAGTCTCTACAAGTTGCTTGATGTAAACAAAATGGTGTGGACATGAAGGGATTGTCAACAATACTTAGGATGGTTGTGGTTTTAAAACGAAGCTCACCTGTCAGGATTCTGCTACGAGCCCATAAGTGTGACAAGAAAATATCTCACAGACCAAAAGAAGCCTGAAGTGTCGATACAAGGTAGGATGGATCCATGCTTTTATGTTTAATGCCCAAATTCTGACTCTAGTACACCATGCAAATATGGCAGCGTTTCTCCTTGTTTACTTCTTTCTTTGTTTGCGTGTTTAGCAGTGTGCTCCTATTGTTTTAGTTTGTTTTCTTGATACATTTGAGTTTGTGACCTAAAGCATTTACATTTGCATCCACTTGAGGGCAACAGAGGACAACTGAAATAAACAGATTAGGCCTTAAAGAGATATTTTAACTAATCTCTATTTGGTAATATCTTTAAAGTTATCATATAATTATAATTCAATTTCTCTAATTATCGGATTAATCATGAAGATTTAAGTCATCATAACATTTATTTTTTTTTGTCATCACAGCAGTCTTAACAGTTACAGTTTGAGAAGTTGTCTTTCTGTAAATCTGTGTGCTTGCTGTGTATATTATTTTTAGTATTATTATTTTGTTGTTGTTGGGTAAAGCATGAATCAGCAATTAGGTGGGATATGTACAGTAGCTTATTCATTAACACTGAGTAAATGCAAAGCATAACGGCATAAAGCTACACTCCTCTGCAGAATGATTATGAAAATCATGTCAAACATTTCTTGGATGAATGATAAATCAAGCTGAACACAAATATCAAATAAGCGTAGGTGGATAAAGCAAGGTAAATTTGGCTGATGAAGAGTCAGGATTAATTAACAAACAAGCACACAGGATGTTGCTTACTGTATAAATGAGAAAACAGTAATGAAAAATACAGGCTCTACGTTCAACCACTTTTATTTAGTCTGAGAATAAGAATGATAGGAAGTTTTTTACAACAGCAGGAATTCCAAGGCCTTAAAAAATCGTCAATGATCGAAATTTCAGACGGTAATTTCTCATCTTGGAGTTATATTCTCCATACAAGGTTCATCAACTGGCCTCAACATGGTTTTATTATGTTTAAAAAAAGCATTACTAAAGTTGTGAGTCAACTTTAATGTCTGCTATGACTGCTATAACCAGTTGAACATCTCCTCCCATCACACTACCAATGAATATTAATCTGGAGCTTCATGTCACTTAATCAGTCTGTCAGAAAGGGACAGTGAAGCAGATCTTCAACTCAGATTTGAAGACAAGAAATCTCAATGCAGGTCATTTTAGCAGAGCGCTCATCTTTGTATGCATTGAATGTGAATAACAGTATCAGCATAATAATTAGCAAATTCATCAAAAACAGTCTACTTCTGTTGTTTTCAATTCTCTTTCATTTTCTGTCTTCAATCACAGTGGACAATAGAGCTTCCTTCTCATCCTCATGTAAGTCACTAAATTAATTTATCCATTATTTAATTTAATCTATTGAGCGTATTCCTCAATGTGGACGTTCGCTCATTTTTGCGATTGTTCTAGCACGTCCGATTCAGTCGCCTATATGGGAGAAATGGATAGGAAAAATAAACGGCAGAAAATGGTCAAACTACTTGCTTACAAACAAGTATGTTCATGACTACATAAAAAGTAGAATAAAATATTTTTTCACAAAGCCAACTGAAAAATGTCTTTAAATTTGAAAACCACAGGAGTGATATGAAGTCATCAGAAATAACTGATATACAGTTATTATAAAGATTATTATAAAAATGATCATACCTAATGCATTAAAATGTATTTATAATCAAGAAAAGAAAATCAATTGAACATCAGTTGTTCAGCCGATGACAATTTTTTTTAATAACAAATAATTTTACAAAAATTATTTCTACATTTGACAAAAACTTTGTAAAACTGTTCTGAACGTTTTACCTTTTGAAAATGATGTGATCTAGCACATTTATATAGTGTGTATTACTGTATTCTCCAAACACGCTGGATTGGTTTTAATCAAAACTTGAGTAAATTAGGGTCCAATTCAGTGGTCATTTAAAAAAAAAAATATATATATATATATATATATAACCCTAACATTCGGTATATATTTTTTATTTATTTTACTTTTTAAATGTAAAGAGCAAGCCTATTCTTCAAAGCCTTTTTATTCCCTAAAATTTGATACAGTATCTACACTGAGATGTTGTGAGCCTGGGCACTGGATCTGCTAAATTAATTTGACTAATGACTAGAGCCAGATAGAATCTGCTGACTTTTTTGCTATTTCTGCAGAGAATTTTGTAAAAACTGTGTGGATTTATGCGGAATGATTTTGGCAGTATCATAACTAAAAACTTAATATTTGAAATAAAAAAATTATACCTTTTTAGCTTTTATTTAATGTTTAAAATGCAAATCCAATTAGATCCACTTATTTGGTAAACAAAGCAAGTCTCCCATATAATATATCTACTAAAAGACAGAAAATATTACTTTACAAACTGTATTGTAAATAAATCATATGAACATTTTCATATTAGTCAATAATATTACTGAGATCCAATGATGGGCTAAACATCTGCGTATTTCTGCACGCGCAGCTTCCGTGTGGGCCTACTAATGACTGAATCAAGGATTATTAACATGAATCAAAAACAGCACATAAAATATTTAATAATGGCAGGATACATTAATTTAAAACATCTCACATGCCGCAGAGGAGGACTGATAACCAAAGCACTTTCTAAACTATTAAGATCTTCATGCCAAAAAGCATTCAGAAACAATGTAGTGATCAAATTACATTCAAAGCAAATAAATATTAAATACATTTTAAATAGGAGCAGATGTAATAATATTTACAGCAATGCAGAGTTCAGTTCAATAGGAAATCACAGACCCGGCTGCTCAGTCACTATAAATGTACAATCCTTGTTTATTCTGCTGTGTTTGTCAATGTTTATTCTAACATTAAAATCTTTTTTAGATATTATTATACCAGGGTGACACGGTGGCTTAGTGGTTAGCACTGTCGCCTCACAGCAAAAAGGTCGCTAGTTTGAGTCCCGGCGGGGCCACTTGGCATTTCTGTGTGGAGTTTGCATGTTTTCCCCGTGCTGGCGTGGGTTTCGCTATAGGTGAATTGAACAAACTAAATTGGCCATAGTGTGTGAGTGTGTGTGTGAATGGAGAGTGTATGGGTGTTTCCCAGTACTGGGTTACAGCTGAAAGGGCATCCGCTGCGTAAAACATATGCTGGAATAGTTGGCGGTTCATTCCGCTGTGGTGACCTCTGAAATAGAGACTAAGCCAAAGGAAAATGAGTGAATGAATAATTATATCAGTGTGAAGGCAATAGAAAATTACTGCTTCAAAACATGCGGTAAAGTTTACAAATGCCTACTTATGATTTAGTCCTTACTATTTTTCCAAACCTGTTTGACTTTTAGTTGAACACAAAAGAAGATATTTTGAAGAATGTTGATTAGCATTGACATCCATATTAGTAAAAACAGATAGTACGGAAGTCACAGGTTTCCAACTTTCTTTAAAATATCTGTCTTTTGTGTTTAACAGAAGAAAGAACTCCTAAATGTGATGGACAATGTCATATAAAGGATTTCAATATCAATAAATTGAGTATTTTTTTATTTTTGGGAGAAATATCTCTTTACATGAGTGAGTAGTATGCAAAGTACAAAAGGCTTTTACTCAAAGCGAAACTTTTTTATCAGTAAACAGAAATTTGTCATTTCTTTTGTCATTGTTATTATAATACAGCTACCGTTCTGTTTTTCATATGTTTGACTACAAAAAAATAAAACACGAATAAAACACATAATATAACACTAACAAGTACAACAACAACAACAACAATCACTATCTGTGATGTTTCCTCACTGCCTGGACTGGTTCCTTCTTGGTTTTCTTGTCCAGTTGAGCTGTTTCCTTTTTCTGCTCTTAATTCTGCAAGACAAAAAAAATATAAATAAAAAATAGGCATATAACTGTCAATGATCATTTTAAAACATATATATTTTTTATCAAGCAGTTTCACGTACCCTTGAGCAGCAGCAGCACATTCTGATGTTCGGATGCGTGTGAAATGAGGCAGATGAATGTTCCAGCATCAGTGTGTTGAAGATCTTTGAGTTTAAGAGAGAAATTTCTTTTCTTATATTCGTCAGGGAAGGTTTTGGCTCTGTCCTTGTAGCGTGGGTTTTGTCCTGCTACTGAATCTTTGCCATTGATTACATCAAACACATTCTCACTGTTGTTGTGTCTCCATTTGACATTTATGTTTTCAATCTTATCATCTTCTGTCGAAGAACAGGGCAGGACAACAGAACTGCCAATAACACCCTCTACTGTGACCTGAAGAGACGCTGAAATGACAGACATTTGTAAACATGCTTCTCGTTATAACAAAACAACATTAATACACAATAAATGTATAAAGTAAGCAAATGTTTGAGACAAAATACTGTAAAGAACAACAGGTAAGCTCTTAAAGATGTAAAAACAGGCCGTGTCAGAAAAGAACTGTTCTGAAGAAGATTTCAGTGTAAAAAATGTACAATTTAACATTTCTCACCCTCAGGTCAAAAGCGCACCTACAGTCTTTTGCAAAAATTTAGCCACCCCTGATCATTTTCAGAATTGCAAGACAGCCTGCTGGCCTTTCAAATCAGCAGTTTCATTTGGATATATTTTATACCCTATGGAAAAAGCAACATTTCAGTTCTGACACAACATTTATTTAATCAACAGATGCATGCAATTTAAGCCTTAACAAAAACAGACAGGTGCATAAATTTTGGCACCCCAACAGAATAATGACATCAATCTTTTGTACAGCCACCTTTTGCTGAACAGCCTGTAGACGCTTCTTATAGTTCAGGATAAATCCCTGAATTCTTGCTGAAGGCATTTTAGGCCATTCTTCCTTGCACAATTTCTCCAGTTCAGTCAGGTTTGATGGGTGCTGAGCATGAACGGCCCTTTTCAAATCAACCCATAGATTTTCGATGACGTTCAAGTTTGGGGACTGGGATGGCCATTTTGGAAAATGATATTGTGTCTGAATATGAATTCCTTGGTATAGAGCTGGAACTGTGCTTGGGGTCACTGTCCTGCTGAAACATCCTACCCTGCCGTAACTTCAGCCTCTTGACTGATTCCAGAACATTATTCTTCAGAATCTGCTGATACTGGGTGGAATTCATGTGACCTTTAACTCTGACAAGGTTTCTAGTACCTGTGCTTGCCACACATCCCCACAGCATGATGAAGCCCCCACCATATTTTACAGTAGAGAGCAGGTTCTTCTCCTGTAATGTCTATGTTCTTTTTCCGCCATGCAAAGCGTCAATGGTTGTGGCATCTGTCCACAGTATATTTTTCCAAAATGATTCAGGCTTGTCCAGATGAGCCTTTGCATACCTCAAATGACTCTCAGAATGCAGAAAAGGCTTCTTCTGCATCACCTTCCGTTGAGTTGTTCTTTGTGAAGAATGTGCTGGATTGTGGAACGACGTACAATGACATTATAGGCAGCAAGACGTTCCTGGAGCTCTCTGGGGGTGGTTTGTCTGTGACCATTCTAACCATTCTTCACCTTTGCCTTTCAGATATTTTTCTTGGTCTAGCACATTTTTCCTGCACAAGAACTGTTCCTGTGTCCTTTCATTTTCTTACTATATTTCTGACTGGAGATAGAGACTTTAAACCTTTTCCTAATTCATGTTGATGAATTATCCTAGTTTTTAGGTCATTAGGAAGTTCTTTTGAGGTTCCTTTGTTGCTACTTTCTGATTCACAACAAGGAGAAGCACAACTAGCAATCAGCTATTCACAAAGTTCACAAAGCTTGAACTCTGCAACGCAGCGAACTGCGAAACTTGTCGCACGAGTTTGCGTTTCCGGTCTGCTGCATTTGTGTGTGTATGAATGGAAGTCAATGGAAGAAAAGTCTAGTGTGACCACAGCTTTAGGATTGTTAAGGTTCACTGAGTCACTCAAATCAATTTTGTGTTGTAATCAATCAGCATTAAGTGACTACAGGTTTTAAAATCCACACACAAGAGAAGGTGTCCAAAGTTTTGCATAGCCTATTTTTCATTATTTAATTTAATTTCACACATGTAAAAGCTGCTACACTGTGTATTTCTGTCTGAAAAACATGACATTATCTAGCTTTCGCTAGAAACCGAATGGCATTTCACTGCGATCTTCTCTTATAAAGAAAGAGCACATTATTATGCAGCCACAGAGGGGTGCCCAAATTTTTGCATAAGACTGTATACTTGAAGAAACTGATCAATAAAATTGTCATTTTTGTTTTATGTTCGCACAAAAATATTTTTGTTGCTTGATATTTTAAATGAACTGTATTTTTCAGATGTGTTATTGAGACACTCACCTCTGTTAATCAGCACTGCAAACACACAAATGATGAGGCAGCAACTGTGGAAAAATAAGACTTTTAATCTCAGCTAGAATATAATAATAACTTAGGCTTGTATAGACTACATACAGAGAAGTGTGTACGGGATAGAACACTGTATGAAACATTTTACAAATACAAAAACAAATACTATGGAAGTCAATGGTTACAGGTTTTCAGCTTTCTTCAAAATATCTGCTTTTTGTTCAACAAAAGAAAGTCAAACAAATTTGGAACAAGTGATTGGTAAGTAAATGATAACAGAATTGCCGGTCAGCATTTTGCAACAAAGATGCAACATCTTCATCATCATCTTCCCTCTCCTACATGTGCTAAACTCATCTCTAACAGTTAAGTAATAAATTGTAAATAATTGTAAAATAAATAAACCTTTCGATGATATTCTAATATATTGAGATGCACATGTAAATGCTAATGCTAACACGAATAGCTGATGACCAAATTAACACTATGGCTATAACGTTAGCCTATCTCCACACAGCTAAACCTGCTACTGTTAACGGTTTAAGTAACTGAAAATGAGCCTAATCAACTTACGTGACAATCATTATATTCTGAAATACTACTTTGTAACCGAAACCGAAAGTTTATTAGATCTTCTTCTGATATTGTATGACGGGTGCACTACTGCCACCTACCAAACTGGAGTGTGACGCACGAACAGGCATTTTAGGAAAAGCAAAGTGAAAGAGTGGGGAGAAACAAAACAAATAATAACAGCAATATAATAAAGAAAACGGGATTAAACGATTCTAAATTCTTCGTTCTAAGCCACTTTCTTTAATAAATGTAATAAAATGTAATAATTGCCCTGATTACTGTTTCGACGTGTTTTTATGGAGCATACTTATTGTGCCACCCAGTGGCTTCTGCATGAACTGCATTATAATCAATATGAATTATTTACATATCATGAATTCTGCTGTGTCACCTTTTGATTTTCCTCGTCCTTGGTTATGGTATTTTTCACCTTTGACTGCATCAGAAACCTTCTGTTCCTTCTGTACATCTGCCCATCAGGCGTCTGTATGACATAGGATCTGGGAAAGTCCAGTTACTTGAGCTGGGTGACTTAAGATGGGTGATGACTGTTGTACTTCTTGTGTCTGACTTTAGCCATTCAACCTCAGTGAACTTGGAATAGTAATCCACTTGGAGTAAATATTCCTGCTGGCCAAAGGTCCACCTATCTTTTGCCAGGGTCTTTCTGGAACACTGTGCGGATGTAACGGCTCTTTGGTTTGTTGTTTCTGATGAGACCTACACACGTCACAGCTGTTCACCATCTCTGTGATACTTTGTGACATTCCAGGCCAAAAGAATACTTCTCTTGCTCTACGTCTGCAGCTTTCAATGCCCAAGTGACTTTCATGATTGGCTTAAGCATTTCAGCTCTCATTGCTGCTGGAACAATGAGTCGTTCTCCTTTGAATAAAACTCCATCCATTACTGAAATGTCCTCTCTGTAATTCCAGTAATTTTATAATAATTATTTTGCAGTTTGACACTTTGTCTTCAGCCATCCACTCAGGACTGTCTCTGTGAGTTTATTCAGTGTCATATCATTCTTTGTTTCTTCTCTGAGTTCTTCTAATTTCTTCAATTTCTGGACAATGCATCTGCAATAGATGCATTGTCCAGAAATTGAAGAAATTAGAATCTCCTTTCCTGGCTTGTACTGTACATGCACTTGATATTTCTGTAGTCTCATCTAAGGTCTCTGTATTCTAACTGGAGCACTTCTCAACGGCTTTTTCATTATCACTTCAAGTGGCTTGTGATCTGACTCCACATTAATTTCCTTTCCATATACATAATGATGGAAACGTTCTACCCCAAACACAATTGCTAACATTTCTTTTTCGATTTGTGCACGACCACACTGGCGTTTCATCTAGCATTTCTGAACAGCTCTCCATCCACACTACATCACTGAAAACGCACATCACGTGACCACACACACTCTGGCATGCGCTGAAAGCTGAGCTCCAGGCAGTCAGCGGGAGCTCTGAGCACACCTGCCCGGCTGAGAGCAGCCGAACGTCGACCAGTCCATCCCGAATCTGCTGCTGGATCTCATCTCTTTGTAGTTGTTAAACGTGATGTATAATTCATCTTGTGTAGCAGACCTATATCTAACAAGTCAGTCGTTTTGCTGAGTGCAAAGATAAGTTAATATAGCCTACCTATTAATTTATGTAACCACATACACTGATTCCGCACGTTTGATGATTGCTTTCCTTTATTTCTTGTATAAACTTATTGTACTTTATACTTTTATAATTATTATTGATTATTAAAATTATAGCTTACTGATTATTATATTCAGCAAAAGAGATGGCTATTTCGTATTTCACCATGCATTTCCTCTGATAATCTTTATTGTGTGCATATAGCCTGATATTAAGCACATATTACCAAAACCACACAGTGAGCCTAATGTTTCATATTTTTCAATGAAAATGAAAGGAGGCAGTTATTAGGCTCTGTTTTGTTATTCATTTCCATACAGTGAATATAGGCTATACATATGTACAAGATTCCTTAAGATTTTTGGTGTCTGTTATGTTTAAGTTGTTCATAAAAAAATTAAGAGACAGTGCTTTATGTCATGTTTTGATTTTATTGATAAGATAACCAGGGTGAATGACATTATAAAAGTACACTGCCGTTTGAAGATTTACCCGACGTGTCGTCACGTCCTCGGGAGTTTGTTATAAACTTGCGCAGTCTGAACTTACAGGAAAAGATGCAAGTCTGAACCTTGTTTTACTTGATATTAAGAAAAAGCCCCAATCAGGTAGCGTGAATGTCAGCAGCCAGACCTCCGTTTTCAGATGTCTTCGTTTCTCCCCATCCACACTACCCCAGAGTTTTCGAGACACAAAATTTTTTAAAACGCTGCTGATCCTTGTCAGTGTGGATGGAAGGCATAACCATAGCAAAACTTATGCGTTTTAAAACTAAAACGTATTAGTGTAAACGGGGCCTCAATCTTTCATCATGTTGTTGTTTTGTCTCTCCCCAGATCAATAGGTCATCAATGTACGTCTCAACGCCTTCAATTCCTTCAAACAGTTGTCCCACTGTCCTGCGAAACACTTCTGGTGCTGAATTAATCCCAAAAGCTAGTCGAAGGAATCTGTAACGACGAAAAGGAGTGTTGAACGTACAGAGGCGAGAGCTGGCTTCATCTAATTTGAGTTGCCAAAAACCTGAACTTGTCACGGTTGTAGGTTTATGCGCACCCCGGATTGTCTGAGGTTTCATGTGGGTTTGTTTTGTTTTGGTCTCCCACGTGTATTTGTTTTGGTGCGTCTGTGTATGTCACGTGAGCTCAGCTGTTCTGATTACCGGCCAGCTGCGGATCATTATATCATCTATATCTAGACTACGCTTCCTTGTCTCTTTGTCAGTTCGTTGTTTTTGTTCTTATGTCTTGTCTGTGTTCAGATCTGGCGAGGACCGGTTGTTGGAGTCCGCTTGATATATTCAGTTCCTGTTTTTGTCTACAGCCTGCGACTTCTCACATGAGATTTGTTTGTTTATTCTGACTAGGTCAAATAAACTTTTACTTGCATTATTGGATCCTTCTCAGTATCATTATTGATCGTGACAGAACTTGCATCCAGCACTGTAAAGTATTTTGCTTTCAACAGTCTGCAGGTTACTTCCTCAACTGTTGGTAGCTGGTAGTGTTCCCTCTTGACTGCTGTATTAAGATCACGTGGATCTAAGCAGATTCTTAATTTTCCACAATCGCAATTGGATATACCCACTGTGTAGGCTCTTCTATTTTTGCTATTACTTAAATTTTTTTCCATCCTGTTTAACTCTGCTCTTAATTTTTCTCTTAGAGTGACAGGAATCTTTCTAGGTGGGTGTACTTTTGGTGTCACACTCTCATCAATTCGAATGGTATATTCCCCTTCCAGACACCCTCTGCCCTCAAAAAAATCAGCATACTCTTTGAAAATGTCAATTTCTTCACGTTTGTTCAGTGCCAACACTCTCTTGATGAGGCCCATTTGTTCACATGCTTTAATTCCTAGTATCGGTTTAGCATCTGTTCTTACAACAATGAATTCCAGGAAATAACTTTTATTGCACTTTCCTTTTGTATTATGTCTCCAGTGTATGTTGACAGTTTTACATTTGTTGGTTTAACCAGGGTTCTTGTTTACCGTTCTCTGTCGTAAGCTGTAAGGAATTACATTGGCCTGCACACTTTTTACATTGTTTGCCATACGCAGGGCACGCACGCGCTGTATGCTCAGTTCCACAGTTCCAAACATGCTAGCCTTATCCTTTCCACTCACTTTTGTTTTATTTTGGTAGTCTTTTTTCCGTGTCTGCTTGTGTTTCACAATGTCTACATGCTTGCTGTCATGTGCAGAGGCTTGTACATTGAGATCCTCCTCGTGCATTTTTTTGATTTGTGCTTTAGTTGTTTCTGCCGCGACGCTAAGCTGGGTTGCTTTTTTGAGAGTTATGTCAACCTCTCTTAACAATATTTCTATCATTATATCAGACGTGATTCCACTGACAACTCAATCTCTAATAAGGGATTCTTGCAGTTGTCCAAATTCACATGATTTTGCCCTTAGTTTTAACTCAGTGAGATACTGGCTGAATGACATGTCCTCTTGCACACACGTGAAAAACTTGTACCTCTAATACGTTAAGTTCTTCTTCGGGTTATAGTAGATTTCAAACTTCTCCATAATTTTCTTCAGTTTATGCTAATCATCTTCTTCTTTAAAAGCGAAGGTATTATACACTTCAGCTGCCACTTCGCTGGCTACAAGAAGAAATAGTGAGGACTGTACCTTATCTGGCTTGCTAGCTCCTCCGATAGCTGTTAGATACAGCTCAAACCTTTGTCGAAATCTCCTTCAAGGGAGGGCGTCAGTGGTTAGCACAGTCGCCTCACAGCAAGAAGGTCGCTGGTTTGAGTCCCGGCTGGGTCAGTTGGCATTTCTGTGTGGAGTTTGCATGTAAAATTGTCCATAGTGTGTATGTGTGTAAAGGGAGTGTATGGGTGTTTCCTAGTGATGGGTTGCAGCTAGAAGGGCATCTGCTGTGTAAAGCATATGCTGGATAAGTTGGCAATTCATTCCGCTGTGGCGACCCCAGATTATTAAAGGGACTAAGCCGAAAAGAAAATGAATGAATGAATGAATGAACTAAGCAGTGATGTTAATTGTTCAGTTGGATCACGTCTAGTTGTAAATTGTTCACCTGTATAATCAGTTTCATTTCTTTCACTTGAATCAATAGTATGTACTACATGGTTAATTTGCGGTTCTGTACATTCAACCTCATCCACAGTTGTATATGCAGCATCCATGATAATAAATGAAACAAAGAACTAGTGCTAAATATAGAATTTCCTGTACTGGCCACTACTATTTAACGCTCATTTTCAATCAACGAGATACACAAAAAAAAAAAAAAAACAGTTCAATTCTTTATTTTTTGTGTTCAGATTTTATCATGGAATAAATCAATAATCCCTTTTCAAACATGTCCTATATTGAATTTGACAATCCTCCAAAAAAGTCCAAAGTTCGTGGATATATGCGAGCATGCAAAATGGATCGATCTCACCAACAAGTTTGAGTCAGGTTGAACAGTTCCGTTCAGTTGTTTCACATCTAGTATCACTTCCTCAGCAGTCACGCGGAGCGCCATTCATGTGCCCTCTATCTCCCCCTACTAGTGTGTATGGTAAGTGTGTGTGCGTGTGCATGTGTATATATATATATATGTATTATATATATATATATACATATATATATAAAAATCCGTGACAGACTTGACAGGAAATAATATCACAGTCACCTCATCACGCCACAATAAAATAAAAGTCCAATACTCAACGATCTCTCTGGGATATACCATAACCAATAGTGAGCATACTTAACAGCATGGCCCTTTCACACTTCTAATGAAATTGCAGAAAGCATAATCTCAATTATGTGGCAACGCTACAAGCTGATTTCATATTTTATAAAATAAGAACTGCACATACATAATGTATGAAATCTGATTAATTGGTGTTCATTTAAATGCAGTTAGAGCTTCATGTGGAAGTCTCTTCTGCCGAATAAAAGTGTATATTTTAATTTCATGTACTGTAGTATTACAATAAAAAGAAAAAAGAAAGAATCTGTTGAAAGTGTTAAAATCTTTCTTGTGTGCTTTTTTTCTCATTAGTTGTACTTTTCACATGTATCTCACATGATTTTGGCTTTAAAAATGCTTAATTGCACACCTGTGGTAATGATTTAAAGGATCTGAAAGTGCATACACACACACACCACACAAAAACGGCACATTTCAGCAAGACTCATAACATATCAAGACATTTATGTTTTGTTTTAAGGTTGCTTTAGTATTTTTGTATTTCACTTGTTCTACTCATAGGTACCAATTATGATGATCACCTGTTTCTTGTTTAATTTCTCATTTACCCCTCATAAGTTCAATTGTTCTACTCATAGGTACCAATTATGATGATCACCTGTTTCTTGTTTAATTTCTCATTTACCCCTCATAAGTTCAATTCACAAACTGGTTAAGAGGGTCCATTGATTTGATGGACTGGTTCATTTGGTCAGACAGTTTGTCTAGTTTTTTCATGTGACTCCTTACCAGAAACAGAAAGTCGAAATTGTGACCCTGGACCACAAAACCAGTCTAAAGTTCCACGGGTATATTTGTGGGAATAGCCAATAATACAATTTACATTATGCCAAAAATCATTAGGATATCAAGTAAAAATCATGTTGGCTTTAGACATTTTGAAAGTATCCTACCATTAACATATCTGAACTTAATTTTTGAAGAGTAATATGCATCTTCAAATTGTTGTCAGTTGTTGGTGTCAGGGGTTTGTGCGGTCTTGTGTTCATTTTTTTCGTTTTCATTCCTGTCTATTTGTGGACTCTTGCACGCATGTTATTAATCTTCTTGCACTGCTCTTCTCATTAATCGCTCACCTGTTTCTCTTTTTTTTTCGGATTATTTGCTATATAGTCTCCTCTGTTGTTCAATTTTTTTAAATGAAAAACCATACCTAATCAAATAAAAATATAACTCAGGAAATTTTGTAGTAATTGGATGGAATTAAACACAGTAATAGAGAATCATAAGAAACAACAGAACAAAATAAATTTGTCTTGACAAAACAACCAACAACAACAACAAAAAATGATGATGTATATGGCAACAACATTCTTGCACACTCACCCACATGTCTGGCAATCTGAAAATCAAACGACAGTCTCATTTGAAAAGTTTATCTGACACTGACCAATCTCTTCCCATCATACTGTAAGAGATATAATCAGAGTCTCTGTGTGCTTGAAGGATCAACAAGATATGAACAAGAAAACATGTAAATCCTTCATGAAAAATCCATTTCCAATCCAAAAATCCAAGCTGGATTTTGTTGTTGTTTTAAATTCTATATTTTTTGCTGTTTAGATGCTCTAAAGACACAATAACAGCTGAAATATTAAAGATTTTTTTTCCAAGCTATTTTTCACATACGGGTCAGGAAAAGGAATACAGTGTTTTCCCACAGGAGTCGACAAAATGAAGTTTTAAACACATTCACAGGTAAGTCTGAGTACTAATTTCACTAAAGTACCTGCTGAAAAGACCAGCTTAGTTTTTATCTTCATTGTTTATAAAACAATAATATTTCTAAGCTAGCACTATATTTTGTACTCTAAGCAATGGATACAAAGAATAATGGTTATTGTCATGTTATTTATTAATGCTTTAAATTTGAGACATGATTGGAGACACTATGACTTTGATCAGAAACATGTTCGATATTAATGATAAAAATTAAATTGAAGATCAAGTGTCAGAGTTTGTGAAATTTTACTTGTCTCAGTAGTATTGAATGTAGTAAATATTTTTAACATTTCACTTGCGTTACTGTACATCACTTACATCTGACGTCCTTTATGCACGTAACATAACTGGAAGCGGAAGACACTTGACTGTTGAAGAATGTGCCTATCACCGTAATTTATGACCATTTACTGCTTAACTGTAACAATAAGAGTTTAGCATATGTCATTTGTAGGATCATCGATGGGCCTAATGCTTCAGCCAGACATACAGTAGAATGAATGTAGAACGAATAGCTAATTGAGTTCTTTTAATGTAGTAGTTATGTAGATTTGATCTGATTTGGTCAGTTACTCATACATAACATCATTGTTGTTGGAAAATGTAATCCATACCTATTCATACATAGATGTTAATCCAGGAACATGTCCTACTTGGTGAAATCAGGTTGGCGTTAAAATAAGGACTTATTTTTTGTCATGGCATAATAATTGCTGAATCATTGTATTTTAATAAATTACTAAAAGATTAAGACAAACTTTAGTGTTGGCGTTCAATAGTTTTCAAGTAACATCTAGTAGATTTACTAGATATGTCTTTGAGTAAAATCTTTTTTGATTCTATGATCTGATAATGTTTCTTCCTAATCTCAATGTAAAAAGCACTTCTCCCACCAGAAAATGACAGTCAAAATAACATTTGTGATTGACAACTGATTTGTCGTGATTAATTATTGATTTATTAACTCATCTGAAGTGTTATGGTATTATGTCGTCTAAAATGCATATGAACAAGTTCGAAAACATGGCATCTTTTTGTAATTTTAATCAATTGGATTGGCACATCTACTGTATGTTATAATAGCAACAATATGAATGCAAAATGGATGATGGGGAGTTATTTAAAAGTATTACATTTAAGAATAATCCCTGTCTCTGCTTTATTTACAAATGACGTACATGTACTTTTTTGTGCTCTGTTTCTACAGTTGCTTTATCATTGTTTATCATTTATCAGTGCTGATTAAAAAAGGTGAGCAAATGAACAAATTAAGGTTTACAGTGAATTAAGAATGCTTAAATATTAAACTGTACTCTTACGATTAACATTTCTGTCATTTCAGCATCTCTTCAAGCCTCAGTCAATGGAGTTATTGGCGGTTCTGTGGTCCTGCAGTTTAAACATGATCTTCAACTACAAGATATTAATGTCCACTGGAGACATAATGGTAGTGAGGTTGTCTGGGACATAACTGAAGGTGAAGATTCAGTACAAGAACAGGACCAGCGCTACAAGAACAGAGTTGAGTCTTTCCCTGATCAATACAACTCTGGAAATTGCTCGATCAAAATCAACAACCTTCAGTATGGTGATGCAGGAACGTACACCTGCTTCATCACACACTCCAAATATAGTAAAGAAGAGACTGTGCAGCTGACTGTCAACGGTATGTAAATGGGGCTGGATAATGCATGATTTCAATTTTAAAAGCTCATATGGCATCTGAAATTTTTGTGTTGTAGAATCAGGAGAACATGAAAACTCACCAACATCCACTCCACCAGAAAACCAAGTAAAAGACCCTAATTGTAGTGCTTGTTTAATCTTGCTATAGATAAAGAATCCAAGTTCCCTCATTCTCTTCTGTCATGACTGAAGGAAAACGTACAATACAGAAACAAACTTTCACCATTTTACAGTTTTCTCTGGTGCTTGAAAATCATGGTGATTCCCTGACTCCTGTTAGCTCTTCGTGGATCTAAACGGATTCTGTCTTCAAATCCATCCCAGCAAGGATCAACGTTTATCCTTTTTCTCAGTACTTTATTAATATGATTATTTGAATCAGTATTTAATCATTGAAATTATTTTGACTAATGAAAAAGTTAACACATTGCCTAATTTAGGATGGTTCAGTATCTTTGTCCCTCTCTTTGCCTGTCAAAACTCTATTTTCAGGAACCACCCAACCAGGTCATAGGTCATTGAGACCTCTTGAATGGAGCTGCAGGCCTGATGACTGGAAACAACTGTTTCTATTGTTATTGCTATGTGTTAATACTGTCTAAAGTGACTTTGCTATTTGTATGTGTTAATTCTGTTTAAAGTGATTTCCTTCTTATGCAAGATAGACTTTGTGTAGTAAGAATATAGCAGCCTGAATGCTGATTGTACCAGTTTTGAACCAGTTTGATAAAAGAGAGAGTACAAAGAAACAACCTTGAGTTTTTGTAACAGATTGTTCTCTTGCGTGTGTATTTACGTCCGAGGGGTCAGCTCTACGGGTCTGGGATCAGCTCTGAAGAATCTGTGGGTGACCTGACCCAAGAACTGTGTCTCCATCCCTATCTGTAAACGAGATACGAGACCCCGCATTGACGTACCTATTTAGAGCTGTCTATCTTTGCTTTAACCAATCGGAACCTTTTACCTGAGACGCCACCATTTCTGGTTTTGTGGAAAGAGTGTAATTGCTGTGTTGTTGTACTGTTGTACATGCAGCAGGCTTTGCATGAGTGTGAAGCCCTTCTGCCATAAAACTGCAAACTATCTTCAGTACATTTTCTTAATTTTTATTGATTGAGTTTAACTTCATTCCCAACAGTTTGTTCATTTAATTGTGAGTTAAATAAAGCTTACTAGCACAAGAACCAACTGCTGACTCAGTCTTCTTCCTCACCACATACAGACCAGTTGCTGTGTCTTTTATCACACCAGCCTAAGTGACCTGGGCTAAGGCACACCTTCAGTTAAATCAATGGTTCTCAATTCCATCCTTGGGACCCCCCACCTTGCACATTCTGTGTCTTACTTACTTAGTTAACACACCTGATTCATATCATCAGCTCTTTAACAAAGAGATCCATCAACTGATCCTTATGTGTCAAATAAGAGAGCATACAAAATGTGCAGGGCGGGGGGTCCCGAGGACCAGAATTGGGAACCACTGAGTTAAAGGGGGGAGAGTTCAGCCAAAACTTAAAATTCTCACTCAGTCACTTTCCTTCAGCTTATTAGTGGTCACCACAGTGGAATGAACCACCAATTATTCTGGCAATCTGCTTCCGGGGCGAGCAGCCAAAATCTCTGTAACAGAAGACGAGAGAGAGAGTCAGCAATTTGGTTATGAAAACCAGGAATGTGTTTAGCTGTTTTTTGGCAGAGGTCCAAATAAGGCGGCGGAGGAGCGGCATTAGAGCGGGAGAGTGAGAGCGCCCTTTATTAATGCATTGGACTACGGCTTCGTTGTCGCAATGGACTAAAATGCAGGAGGCAGACCATTCATCTGCCCACAATAAGGAAGCGGCGACTAGAGGGTATAATTCGAATAAAGCTGATGATTGGTGATGTGGGGGAGTTTTGAGCATTTGAGGGGGCCAGGAGGATGCGAACCAGCGACCCTGGTAATAACCTCCGAAACTTACGGAGGGGGCGTCGTCGGTGTATAGGTGGATGTCGACCGGTGATTCTATTAAATCGCTATAGAAAAAAGAGCAGCCGTTCCAGCACTTCAGGAAGGAAATCCAGAGGCTTAATTCATGACGACATGGATCGGATAGAGAGATGTTATCTTCTAATCCGAGAACTGGTGCCGCAAGTTGGAGGAGGTGAGTTACGAAGGGGCATCCTTGCGGAATGATGCGCATGGCGTAATTGGTGTCTTAAGATGGACAGTATTTCGCGCTTTTAGCAATATTGTCTTTCCAGGAATATGGAAGATAGCGAGATGATGCGATCGATTTTCTCCTTGGGTAAGGATGCTTGGAATTTTTGTGAATCTAGATTTATGCCTAGAAATTCTAGTGACATGCTAGGGCCAGAGGTTTTTTCTTCTGCGAACGGAATGCCGAGGTTAGCGAAAACTTTTTTAGTTATCGCTAGATGTTTGGCTGGAGGATTATTTGAGGGAGATATGATGAGGAAATCGTCGAGAAGGTGTACTAGGTGCTGAATGCCGTGGTTATTGGACAGGATCCAGCAGATAGCTTCTGAAAGCATATCGAATATTTTTGGACTGCTTCTGCATCCGAATGTTAAACGCATGGCGAAGTAGAATTAGGATCTCCAATTAATGCCAAAGAGGTGCCAAAAATCAGGGTGTAAAGGCATGACTTTGAATGCAGAGGAGATGTCAACTTTAGCGAGCCAAGCATTCCGGCTGACTAATTTAATTAGGAAGATAGCTTGGTCTATGTCATGGTAGTTTAACTTTCGTCAGGAGGAATGATGCTGTTTATGCTAGAGAAGGGGGAATTGTGAGGGGATGAAAGGTCGATTATAAGGCGTTTTTTACCAGAAAATTTTCTGGTGGATACTCCAGGGAAGGGAAAACTGGATATGATTGGAAGAGGTAGAGGTAGCTAGAGGAGGAGAGCTGTAGGATACGCTGGAATTAGAAGCTGGTGGCCAGAGGAGGCGTGTGTTGGTTAGGAGGTTTGGACGGATGTCTTGAGTATTGTCATAATTTTGCGTGGCTGTGGTTTCAATAATGTTCCGTTTTTTCTGATGGTGATGAGATGGTGGTTTTTTAGAGTTATTTGATTTCCTTGATGCTTTCCTAGATGGTCCTGGTTGGTTTAATGCTGGCGGAGAAGTGCTGTGTTGGGGATAGGGGGCGTGGCGAGAGCGATGAAGAAATAGATGCGTTCGGTCTATATAGTTTGATGGGTTCGGTCTTATTGCAACAACTTGGGATAGTGATACCGGCATCTGTAATGGATTGGCGGAGGTCATTAGCTGTCATTTTCCTGGTGATGATTGGTGAAGAAATAGCGGAAGTGTATGAAGAGGCTGGTGAAGGTAAGTGGCGATTTGAGGCTGAAGGAGACGGAGATTGAAGTTGGCAAGAGGTTCTGACTGCTGCCGAACGGATAGGCCTGCTGCCTCTCACTGGAGCTTCGGACTCATGCTGGTTTGAAGGCTGAATGAGTTGGCGTTGGTCCACGGCTGGGGTTCCTGGGAGAGCGGAGCTCTCGTTAGCATTGGTGTTGTTGCTGGTCGATTGGTGGTTTTCCATGTTGAGTGGAGTAGCGGGACTGTTGCTGTCAGCTGTGGTCTTCCAAAAACGAAGATAGGGAATGAACTTTAGGCAGAATATTTATAGTAGTTTTGGAATGATCTGATAGGCTAGCTAATGATTAGCGATAAGGATCAGCTGTAGTCGATTATATCACGTGCTCCTCTCGAAATTAGTTTGTGAAACTTCACATAGATGTTTAAATTGATTATAATATAGTTAATGATACCAAACTGACTCTCTCATGTGTTGTGTAATTGGCTGTTTGCTGCACGTGTCACACTTCCAGCTGCATGCGGTTCAGAATTAATCGCAGACTCTGGGTTAAATCCTAAGTTAACAGAGAATGTTTATATCAAGCATTGTGAAACATCTTAACCAGATTGTATTTGTTAGTTTTTGTCAACCCAAACTAACCTGTTAAACTTGTTTTGTGCAACAGCCCTCAGTCCTGTCCCAGTTTGTCATCTGATGTGACCTGATGTTCCGTTTTGCTCAGCATTTTTTCAACCTGTGTTTGCCACTAGGGCAGTTTTGGTTAGGCCTACAAATAAACCTCTCTACATCTCAAGTCCTCATCTCATCACTTCTCCAGTATAATAGAGAAAAGATAAATATATATACACACACAAATGAAAAGTCACGAATGAAGCAACACAAAGACCTAACTATATGCTAATATGCCTACAAACAACCAAAGTCTAAAAGAGAAATTCATAATTGTTTAGGACTTTTGCTTTTCCCATTTCATTCTCGACAGGTCTGCCAAATGAGAATGTTTAATAGTTTAAAACTGTGTCTCTGTATGATTATAACAAGCCATCTGATCAAGAATCTTCAAGATCTAAACGCCTCTCTTAGCTCAGAAGCACCAAAAAAGTGGTATGTGGATGTGTTTTTGTTCATTTAATCACTTTGAAGTGAATGTGTCTGATGTTAGTTCTAGGATGTTGATTTAAATTTCAGTTTCTGTGATGAAGAGCATGAAACGTCAGTTAAAAAAACCCTGTGGTTACAAAGAGCGGCACATCATGTAAATCATTTCCTGTTGGTTTCGAGTTCTTTAGAACCCAATTTCATCGAAGCAGTTGTTTAGTCTTATTGTCTTATTTAGTCTCACTGATAATAAAGAGGAATATACAAGAATTTATTCAGATAAACGTTTGAATTAAGGATCCAGAATACAATGTTTTCTCACAGGAGTGGACGAAAGGAAGCTTCAATCTCATATTCACGTAAGTCACATTAACTCAATAAAAAAAACCTCGACTTATTTTTACTTTTATTTTTACTATTTTTTATATTATATAGTTTGATATATATAAAACAATTATTTTAAACAATATGATAAACAATATGCAGTTTATAATATTACTTACGTTACTGTACATCTTACGTACGTCTCACGTGACATACTGATGCCGGAAGAGACTAAATAAGCTCTGTAATCATATACATACATATACGTTGATGTATTTTTGTACGCAATATATTGAAACAACATTATTTGGCCATTATGAACATGAGGTAAATTTGATGGATTCTTAATGAACTTGTGTTTATTTCTCACCAATGATGGCTTGATAAAGTTTGCATGCTTGTACCGTCATATATGTGTGTGTTTTGGTCGTCAGATGCTTCATTTAAACTAGAAAAGGGAAGCCTTTAGGCCTTATAGATTAATTGATTCATTAATGATTACATTTATCTGCAGGTTGTTTCTGTTGTAATTGTTGTTTTAGTTTACTCATTAGCAGTTAGCATTAGCTAGTAGACGATTAAAGTTGCTTGACATTTACTGCTTAATTATGAGCTTAGCATATATAATTTGCAGGTTGATGTTTCAGCCAGTGTGCTATTAAACAGAACTAATAACTAATTTAGTTGTTTTAGTTTAGTTATAGATTTGGTCTGATTTGATCAGTTACCATATGTGCAGTTCATGTACTACTGAATATGTTTATGTGGTCTAAACCACGGGTAAATATTTGTATAAGCTGTTTTATCTTATAGAGACTTATAGAGGAAAGGGTGTAATATTTTGACAAACTGAACTTATAGCCTCTCTTTTGCTTTTGCTTGATTTGTTATAAGTTTTGCCAGACTTTAGTACTTTTTTCTCAGTACAGCCTAAAACAGGACAATAAGTGATAGGCATTGTTACATTGATGACTTCATTAAAACACTATTAATGTATGTACTTATTTTCCCCGCTGTATATCAGTTCAAAGGACTGACAAATTGACTATGAATTGTGTTTCTAAGAACATTTTCCTTTACAAATGGTATGAGTTGCACAAGGATATCCCATATACATGTGTTTGGATACATATTTGTTACTTAATTATTATAGTGAATACATGCAGAACAGGGCTGTACATTAAAATGCTAAATGCTGGATTTACAGAACATTACAGTGCACTTTTTGGTCCAGTTTCTGCTTCATCTGTGTCTTTGCAGCGCTGACATATCGAGGTAAGCACAAACAATTAAACTCTAAATGTATACCATATACTGTGTGATTTCAGCAAAGATATTTCTGTCATTTCAGGCTCTCTTCAGGTCAAAGTAGAGGGTGTTATTGGATCTGTTCTCCTGCCATGTTCTTCAACTATACCTGATCAGAAACTTCTGAACATTAGTGTGCACTGGAGACAAAATGACAGCAAGATTGTGTGCGATATATATGAAGGTCGAGTTTTAGTAGCACAACAGGACCAGCAGTACAAGAACAGAGCTGAATCTTTCCCTGATGAGTATCAGAGAGGAAACTTCTCCATCAAACTCAACAATCTTCAACACAGTGATGCTGGAATATACACCTGGTTCATCACACCATCAAATGAACAGCAGACTGTAGAGCTGATCATCAACGGTTCCAGCCTTAATGTTTCTGGTATTTAAATTCTAGACTGATCTGTTGCTTTAACACAATGTAGCGATGTTGTTTTCATGATATTTATTTTTTTTGTTACAGAATCAACGACAGAAAAAGGAAACCCAGAAAATACAGGACCAGATGTGGGAACATCATCGCCCTTGGTTGTAGTTTACACTGTATTACCTTTAGTAACTATATTTACTGCTTGTATTGCAGTTCTGTGTTACTTGTATGTTCTCCCTTATTTTTTATTCCGTTTTGTTTCCCCTGTATTGCATCCTTGTTAATAACTAAACTAATAAACCCTTTTCGCATGACATCATGCAGTGTCCGGTTTGACTCCACGCAGTGTATCTGTACTTCCATCTACACAGAACTACCATTAGAGAATTCACCCAATCAGTGGCATATTTACCAAAGATAGGTTCGAGTCCGGTGAAGAATGGTTCCAAGCGGGTAAGACAAAAACAGAAGCCAAAAAATTAAATAAACAAGTAAATAACAGGGTGAGAATGTGGTAAAATCTGAAAACGTGGTAAAACACGTTTGGCACTCTCCAGAAATGTTTATAGCGGTACGTTTTCAGAATGAGCCTGGGTTGCAACAACCAAGCATGTGAGAATGGATCATTGAATAATTAATAAAACTGATTGCATTTATAGACGACATACTTACCAGGTAATATGAGTACTTATGATGTAATATGAATTTTACTCGTGCTAAAACAACATTTACTTATAATAGAGTATATAAATTTGTATCATAGCAGCATCAAACAAAGTAAAAATAAATTCATGAAATAACAACCTGAATTAATAAGTGAAAAGGTTGCAAATATATACTTATATACACATAATGCAAATATAATCTTCAAAAAACTGAGTAATAAATACATATTTGGCCAAAGGACATCATATTAGCTTTTTGACAGACAGCAAATATTTATTTATTAAATTTTGATAATTATTTTTTTAAAACTCACCAATCAGCACGATGAACAGACTAGATATGATGATGATGATCTGAGAGGTTGTGAGTGCCGACTTGTGGTTGTACAGCGAAACTGCAATAAAGTGCTCAGGTTTCGCCTCACAGCAAGAAGGTCGCTGGTTCGAGCCTAGGCTGGGTCACTTGGCATTTCTGTGTGGAGTTTGCATGTTCTCCCCGTGTTCGTGTGGGTTTCCTTCGGGTGCTCCGGTTTCCCCCACAGTCCAAAGACATGTGGTATAGGTAAATTGGGTAAGCTAAATTGTCCGTAGTATATGTGTGTGAATGAGAGTGTATGGGTGTTTCCAAGTGATGGGTTGCAGCTGGAAGGGCATCCGCTGCGTAAAACATATGCTGGATAAGTTGGCGGTTCATTCTGCTGTGGTGACCCCTGATGAATAAAGGGACTAAGCCGAAAAGAAAATGAATGAATGAGTTATTGCACCAAAATCAAGACTGCACCTCGGTTCTGCAGCAACACACCTGCCACACATGAAGTCGATTCGATGAACTGTCCTACACATAAATATCCAAACAGAGATTCCAGCCGAATATCCAGAGATTGTGAATATATCCTTGTAATTTCTATATAAAACACTGTAGTTGTGCGGTGAATGATTTTGCTTTCCATGCTTGCAGGGCTTGTCTGTGAAAGCTGGCATTTGGAAGATTGACTGGCGTTCATTGTTGTATCCAGTAGTTGTATTTGTACAGTGTCGTGGAAATCTGCTACATCACTTCAGTCAGACAAGGGTTAGAGCAAAGCAAAAAAGTAGTTTATTAAAATAATCCTGCAGGATGACACCTGTTACACACACACACACACACACACACACACACACACACACACACACACAGAGTGAATGTGTAAGAGACTGTGTCTCAGTCTTCTCAACAGACAGTTTTATACCCCTCAGTGCACGTACACTCACATTTGTGCCAAATTCCAGGAAAGATACATTTCTGCTGGGAAAGAAGAGATCTTGTTGTGGTTTTCTAACTCCTGACCAGGAGTGTTACAATGTATCAGGCTTTGGCCTTGGCCAGTACAAAAGAGCTTAGTTTCTGTCTGCATTTGACAAAAACATGTTGTTCATTAAAAATTTCCATCACAGAGGTTCTCTTCTCATTTATTAAACAATGTTTGTAGTTGTAAGTCAACTCTTGGTATTGGAAATAACCATGTTGGAATATTAGATAATATTATAGTTGGATCCATTATAGTTTGCTATGGCAGCAATTTGTGCTTCTCTGTTCAGCAGACCATCCAAAATGTGTTATGTTTCTATTTTCATATTTCCAGCATTCTTCTAATACTTTTTTGATTGGATGATATATGTCTATATGTCCTTTAATATTTGTCTAGTAGTTTATTCTTATTTCATATCTATGGGGTTCTCCAACTTCAGCTCACATGGGAGATGGGAGATGTTCTGAAAGCACCACTGCATACTCTTGACGCTTGATTCTGAATAGTTTCTGATGCAAATCCATACACTATGCTGCCATAATCCCAACTTGATCTAATTAAAGTACAGTAAATCCTTTTTAATGATGATCTGCAGGCTAGCCCATTCAGCTCCTGCCAAACATCGCAAGGTGTTTATTCCTTTTTTGCATTTCTTAATCACTTTCTCAATATGCTCTGCAAAGGTCAGTCTAGATTCCATCCACCAGTTTTGGCCACTGATCCCTCTGAACTCTCATATGTCCACTCCAGCACCTATATGTCCCAGAATGCAATGCGATTGTGATGTCACAAAAGTGTAGTTCCCAAGTGCTCTAGTGTTTAGGGCATTCCATTTAAACCCATTTAGATGTTCTGCTAGTAGTGGACACTTGTGTAAGGTAATCAATGATGGATGGCAGTTAACGAGTGACGGGCATAAAAAATGGACTGGAATGCAGTATTTATAAATTGACGTACGATCTTGTGTCGTCATCATCATTTGACGTATACGTGACGTAGATGGTCTTGATAAATATAACCATTATTTATTTTTTCATTTATTTATATTTTACCTTGATCATGAAACTTTTTTGTCTTGTAAATAAAAATATCTTTAAAATGAAAAATAAAAGTTACACGCTAGTGCTAGTGATAATTCTTCTTGCTTCTACCATGATGTCATGATTAGTTCAGAAATGAATTATAAAATTATGAAGACATTCTTAAAGAAGGTTAGGTTGAACAGTGTTGAAAGCAGCTGAGAAATCCATGAAAAGTTTTCTAACATACGAATTTGGCCTGTCTAGATGATGTTGAACTTTATTCATGAGAGCAAGAGAGGCATCCACAGTGCTCCCTATAGGCAAACTGCAGGGGATCCATTGTCCTCTCAACTTGAGAGGACGATTCCTTACACACTATTTGTTCCATACATTTACAAAGAACAGACGTGAGCGTGATTAGACGGAAATCGTTTAACAATTTTGCATGAGGTATTTTAGGTACGGGAATAACTATTGAATTTTTCAATGCTAATGGTACAAAACCATTGTCTAGAAATATTTGAAACAGTCTGGTGCACACATAACCCGATTGTTCCGCACACTCTTTTAAAACTTTCCCCTTCAGGACATCTGGGCCAGATGCCTTGTGTGATTTAACATTACGAAGCACTGCGATAACCTCTCTTTCCTGTATGATCATGGTCTGTGTCTGAATCTCAGTTCCTGCTATATCTACAATATTAACAGTGGACTCATTTGAATGATCAAATCTTGAAAAGTTTGTATTAAGATCATTTGTGAGACCATAAGGATCCTCATATTGATGAACTCTTTTCTTTTGTCTGCCCATTAATATATCTAGTCCCTTCCATGTCTCTCTTACATTTCCTGTTTTTAATTTCTGCTCAATCTTTTCTTTATATTCCTTCTGTGCATCTTTTGTCTTACATTTAACTACTCTATTTAACTCCTTTACCTTCTGCTGATCATTCTGCAAAAAAGCTGAATTTTTAGATCTTTAGTTATCCATGGCTTGTTATTTGGATAAATTATAACGCTCTTAGTTTGAACAACAAGAAAACTGTCTTATTCCCAGAATTGCACAGTGCTGTATTATAACTAGCAACTATGCTCTCAGCAGCCAGAACGAAATTTGGTCCAGGAACTAAAATAACTGTTATTTGTCCAAATTCACGAGGTAAATAAAATGGTCTGAATGAGACAGTCAATAGTTCATAATCAGCTGAACAGTGTCTTTCACGTACTGTAATATTCATTGTCCACCCACTATCAATGAACATGCACAGTCCTCCTCCGACTGTTTTTGTGGATTTGATGCTGTCACGGTCCAGATGGATTAATGTATATCCATCTAGATTGATATCATTCATCGCCTCTGTCAGCCACGTCTCTGTGATGCAGATTAGATTAGCTCTATTGAAGTCTCTGTTGTACTTTACCAGTGCTTGGAGCTCTGACATTTTGTTCTGTAGCGAGCGAGTGTTGGTTAACGATATAGTTGGAAGAGAGAACCGACTGCCATGGCGTTTAAGCCGGTTTCGAATTCGACCTCTGGCACCTCACTGTTTCGTCCTCTTACCAGATGCTGTTTTTATGGAACCAGTTATTTTAGAGGGGGCATGCGGCAGCTTTGGTGGAGTTTTGGCTTTATATCGGAGTCTCAACAAATCCTGAACGCTGTAAAAAATTGTCCTCAATCCATCGTTCCTCAAATTTCCTAGATCCACTCCAGCGCCCAATGCACAGATGCAATCGATGACTCATTTTAAAATCCATAGCACCACGACGAACTTTGCCAAGATTTTGCTCTTTTACTCCTTGGGACATAGATTAAAATACCAACTTTAAAACAGGCGAATAATCTTTAACACAAACTAACAAAGACAAGCACGCCAGTGTCTGGGGTCAGCACATGCACATGCGCCCCAGGAAGCCAGCGTAGCTTACTGAAAATTATCATAAACTTTAAGATGTTCATTCATGTGATGTAGTTCTTCAAAAAAAGTCCAGAAAAGAACCAGTGAGAAGTGATACCGGAGGTTGGAGGAATGTGATTTTTATTTACAAACTTTTATTTATTATCCATTAATTTTGTTAACTATTTTCAAGTATGTATACAGGGCGACGCGGTGGCGCAGTGGGTAGCAATGTCACCTCACAGCAAGAAGGTCGCTGGTTCGAGCCTCGGCTGGGTCAGTTGACATTTCTGTGTGGAGTTTGCATGTTTTCCATGTGTTCGCGTGGATTTCCTCCGGGTGCTCCGGTTTCCCCCACAGTCCAAAGACATGCGCTATAGTTGAATTGGGTGAGCTAAATTGTCTGTAGTGTATGTGTGTGAATGAGAGTGTATGGGTGTTTCCCAGTGATGGGTTGCAGCTGGAAGGGCATCCCCTGCGTAATTCATTTTTCATTCATTTTCTTTTCGGCATAGTCCCTTTATTAATCTGGGGTCGCTACAGCGGAATGAACCGCCAACTTATCCAGCATATGTTTTACGCAGCGGATGCCCTTCCAGCCGCAACCCATCCTGGGAAAGTGCGTGTGTGTGTGTGTATTTTTCTGATGTTTCTGCACACAAGCTGAAGTGTAGCTGGTCTACACTTCAGGAGAAAGAAAAAAGGAGTGGAGAAAAGAAGTCTATAAAACTGTGTGATTTTGTATATACGGTGCTTCGGACTGCCCGATCGTCTGATTGACTGCTGTTCTAAAGCCCAGACATATCTTCCACACACACACACGCACACGCACACACACACACACACACACACACACACACACACACACACACACAC
>CAIGQV010007757.1:6473146-6509236 GCA_903798115.1 Danio jaintianensis | reverse complement strand
GCATCCTGTCAGCTTCAAATGTCCATCAGAATGAACTACCACCTTAATTTATCATGAAAAACATGGGTAGCGCACCCTGTCAGCTTCAAATGTCCATCAGAATGAACTACCACCATAAAAAAACATATTGACACAGGGGTAGAGCATCCTGTCAGCTTCAAATGTATACATCAGAAGGGTTTCGGGCGTGCGCAGTACATGAGGTAGCACATTCTGATAGGTAGGTCAGATCGTCAGAACAGGTGTTCTGATAGGTAGGTCAGATCGTCAGAACAGGTGTTATACAAGAACAGAGCTGAACCTTTCCCTGATGAGTATAAGAGAGGAAACTTCTCCATCAAACTAAACAATCTTCAACACACTGATGCTGGAAAATACACCTGCTACATCACACCATCAAATTAACAGCACACTGTAGAACTGATCATCAACGGTGTGTGAAACAGCTTGAGTAAAAAACAAAATTGAACTCTAAAAACATCTTATTGTTTGCTGTATTTAAATTATAGACCTATTTTATTGCTTTATCACAATGTAGCGGTGTTGTTTTCATGTTTTCATATATATATATATATATATATATATATATATATATATATATATATATATATATATATTTTTTTTTATTTTTTTTTTTGTTCCAGAATCAACAACAGAAAAAGGAAAACCACAGAATACAGGACCACATACGGGAACATCATCGCCTTTGTTCAAAGTTTACACTGTGTTACCTTAAGTAGTTATATTGCTTGTCTCAGTTCTGTGCTACTTGTATCTTCTCCCTAATTTACTTTTGTTTCCCCTGTGTTGCATACTTGTTAATATCACCCAGTCACCCTCCCAAACAACGATGTAACTCGCGGCTGAACTACCATAGTACAGTATCATTTGGAAAAAGAATGATGTAGTGAGATTCAGTAGTTGCAGATTCATCATTTGAACTATGTTGGTTATAATGTAAAACATCCATAATGACACTAATGCCGAGTTCAGACTGCACGATTTTCAAAGTAGCTGTGTCGTAGATGTTTTCACACTGCATGACTGATTCATCTGGGGTTGCATTACGTTGCTGCTGTGTTCACACTGCAAGATGGATCGGGCGACAGGGCGTTTCACACTGCATGACTTTACAATTGGAAGAATCGCAGACAACTTTGTCTTGGTCCACAAACTACGTCTCACAACCAAACACATATGTGAGAAGTGACATGGAAACAACGTGAGGTCACAAATATCTTTTGTTATTAACTACACAATGAGAAAGAAGCCTTTAGGTGAGTAGGTCAAGATATTTAGCATGCCAAATATCTCACGGGTGTCATCTCATCGGCGATTCTCTCAGATTGTGTCTTTGATACTTCACACTGTGTGATTGTTACTCACGTGAACAAGCACCGATTTACCGGTGAACCTGTCTGCGACTCAAAATTGGGGCTATAATCATGAAGTCTGAACTCGGCATAAACGGGGTGGAGTAACAACTTCTTTAGAGAAAATCCCCATAATTTTTTTGTGTGCAAATTATATTGTTTTACATGCACATGCATTTTTTTTTTTAAATACAATATTAGTTTAGGTAAAAACATGCATTTTTTTCCATATCAATTGAAATATATGTAAACGGAACATATAGGGCCCATATTTTCTTTACAAATATTATTGAGAATAGCCACTATCCTGTATACCATCTGTATACTGTCATTTTTTCCCAATGAAAGTGACTTGAACACACCTGATGTGGTTGTCAACTCATAAGTACATTGTCTTGTCTGTTATCGTGCCCGTCTATTTCAAGGCATTAACAAGAGTTTATTGGTGGTTCAGTCTAATATTTTCATAGCAGATATGAGTAGATGTGTAGAGAGATACAATGACAGGTTATTTTATTCGTTTTATACCAAGCTGTTAATGTTGTCTGAATTAGAGTAACTTCTTGAAGTTCTTCTGAAATACTACGAGTGCTTTGGAAGAAAGCATGAAATAATACAATTATGACATTTTTATTTACTTCATAACCATGCTGCTCATGTGTTTGTAGCATGCTTAATATAAAATAAATGCATTTCTAAATCATTTCAGTATATTTATTTATTAGTTCAGACTTCACATCAATTAAATATCTTTTATACATAAAAATCCTTATTGGATGCTGGATTTGGTTTTATATAGCTTTGATTTGATATATATATGTATTGTATCAAAATGACATCTAAGTGAGAAAGAAAATAAATGACAAATACAGAGAACATGTCAGACATTCAGGTAAAAATATACTTGCACAAAAGGATGCAAAATCAAGTTTTCACACATATTTTATTTATTTTTGTATGTGTGTGTGTGTGTGTGCTCTTGCATTTCCTAATGTTGCCAGTAGTCTCATTTAAATCAGGGCAGACTCAGATCGCAGGGGGTCAAACACCTAATACATTTATATACTGTAACTTCAGATTTCTGTCGGTATGAGTTATTTGACACAAAATGTATAAAATAAAAAGAAATAACTAAGTAAAATTATGTTATTAATTACTCACTCTCATTTCATTCATTCTGAGAGCTCCCTCATCCTCCACAGAGAGCAATGGTCCCAACTCATTCAAAGTCCAGAAAGGTACCAAAAAAACATCCTTTCCTCAGTGTCAGTATATTGTGCGCGTTCATGAGCACTGTGCAGTGACGTACACCCCCCGGATGTCCACGCGCGACTTCCTCTATTTGATGTTAAAGCACAGGCACATCTGAGGTAATACATCAGAGGCGCGACCAAGCACGACACATGAACACACACCCTACTGACACTGAGGAGGAAAACTTGAATAAAGTCTTTTTTTTTTTTTAAATGTGCACTTTTCTCATAACTTGATAATATTTTAAATTAACCACTGAAGACGTGTTCTGTTTGAGGATATTTACAGTACCTTTCTGGACCTTGAATGAGTTGGAACTGTTACTGTCTGTGGAGAATGAGGATGAGGGTTTCCGGTCAAATACCTCATACATTTATACACTGTAACTTCAGATTTCAGTCGGTATGAGGTATTTGACACGGAATATATTTGAAACATCCATGAGTCACATTAGAGTGACGTCAACTCCCCCTTCCACTGATTGGATAGAGGAGCAGCCGTCAGTCTAGTGCACCAATGATGACGCCTAAGCCCACCCAGATTTACACGAGACTACTGGCAAAATTAGGAAACACAAGGCTTTCGATGAAGATTTCTGCTGTTAAGGAGTTGTTTTTCCTCATCAGAACCTCTCTTCTTTCTTCTTTTGATGGTTTAATCTTTTGAGAAGGAGGATAACAGAGCAGAAGACAGCCTTTCTTCACCTGATGTTCTCATAGGCTAATTACTCTAAGAAAGCTGTCAAACTGTTCTTGCTGGGTTTAACTGGTCCTGCTTTCTTTACAGCTCTTGGAGGTGGTCTGAGTGGCATCAGCTTTCTTCCAGTCTGCAATAAAGACATGATAAAACTTAGTCGCACATTTTTGATCAAAGATACAATATCTGATGATCAAGACACTTACTATAATCACAGAAGGTGCGAGTGCCAATTTCAGACATTTGTTAGTCTGTCCTCGATGTTTTCTCCATTCATCCACCGTACAATCCATCAAGGTTTTCTCCTGTTGTTTTAGTCTGTGAAAAATAGAAAGCAATAGTAAGATTATCAAGAGGTTTTAAAGGGCCACTCAGTCCTCCAATTGGCCATTAGAATAACATTTGAATAGAATTATAACCACTTCCGATCATCGTTAGGTTCATAAAGAAAAGTATTTTTATATCTTACTGGAACTGGAGATTTGTCAGGCGCTGCTTCACTGTTGTTTGGAGCTCATGGGTTTTAATGAACTCACAGGCATCCAAACAGCTCTCCACCATCGCTTCCTCCTTTAAATGAAGGGCTGCATGGTAGACGACGCCATCAGCATCCTCCTTGCTGCTAAAAATCTCTGAGATGGTCTCAGTCAACCGTTCATTCTGGAGAGAAAATAAGTTGTGTTTGAGCTCAGTTGTACAGTCTATTATTATACTTGGATGAGTGTGAGGGTTCGACAGTTTGACATATTCTGCACTTACTAAGATTTTCCAGCTGTTATGTTTTTGTTCTAACAGCTCCTTTCTTTCCTTCTTGGCTTCTCTGATGCAGATGTAATTGGTGTCAACGATCTTTTGCATTAGGTCTATCTTCTTTTCCCTGCACAAAAACACACAAGACAAAACACAGTGGGTCAAACACTGTTAATGTGTCTTCTGTTCCCAAAGACTGAGACGAAATCAGACAAGAAACTAACCATTTTTCATTTTGGGCTATGTAGTCCGCGAGGGTGTCTATTTGTTCCACATGTTCCTCCATCATTGACTTCCATTTCAAGTCTTTCTCAAGGTTGGCCTACTGCTCTTCTTCTAAGGCCTTTTCAATTACGGCCTCCCCTCTTCTCTTCTTCTCCTCTCTCCAGGCCTTTGGTGCACCTTCTATTCTTTCTTTAGCAGAGATTCTTCTGAAAGAGATTACAGTAACAAAGATGGTTATAAAGCACATTATGAGAAGCAGCATCTGCAATTTAAGTACGCGTAGAAACCGAAAAACATCAATTATGCACAGTATTAAATTAAATTGAAATCACTATTTTTGGACTATTTAATGGACACAAAACTGTGGTTTAAGCATGTAGCAAAGTTCAAAGCCATTATTTTTATATGCATATTTACTGTACAACTAAAGTTCTATTTTGCTTTTCACCTTCAATACTGTTAAATAATAAAAAACACTTAAATATGCCATAGAGTGATATGTAATACAGGAATGTAGTGATGTAATGTACAGTGATGTAAAAGTACTTACGTTTGCTGGAGCGGTGGTTGGCAGGAGACTGTAGAGATGTTCCCACTTGCTCTCTTTGTTTTCTTATCCTGCTGTTGGTGAGAAATAATAAAAATGCTTTAATACTATATTATCATTATCAATGGAAGTTTAACACATTTAACGCTATGAATGTCTACTCACAGTGCCTTCTGGCTGCCTTCTAGGCGGCGGTGGTATTGGCTGGAGTTTGGACAATTCTCCAGGAGTCGCCTGACCTCTTGGACGAACAGTACAGGGTCTCAACTGACGAAAAGTCCAATCCTTTTCTTTTCTGAAAGAGATTACAGACACAAAGATTATTATAAATAACACTATGACAAGCAGCATCTTTTAGTATGTGTAGACACAGAAAAACATCAATTGTGCACATATGCATGAATGACATTATCTTGAAATCAGCATCTGGCAAACTATATAAAAATGAATCATTTAACGAAGTCCAAAGCCATTATTTTTATATACATATTTCCGATAAAACTAAAGTTCTATTTTGCTTTTCACTCTCAATCCCATTATATAATATAAACAAATAATAAAATAAGAATTAAGAAACATATAAATATGCAATAGTGAGATATGAAATACAGGATTATAGTGATGTAAAAGCACTTACGTTTGCTGGAGCTGCGGTTGGCTGAAGGCTGAATAGTTGCTCGCTCCAGTTGTTTTCTGATCTTGCTGTTGCTGAGAAAAAAAGAGAACATTTTAATGCTATATTATCATTATCAATACAAGTTTAAGAATGACTGATGATATTTGTACAAACACATTTAACGCTATGCTTGTCTACTCACAGTGCCATCTGCCTGCCTTCTAGGCGGTGGTTGTGGCTGGAGTTTGGACAAATCTCCAGGAACCGTCTGACCTCTCAGATTGAGAGAACAGGGCTTCAACTTTTGAAATGTCCTATACTCGTCTTTTCTGAAAGAGATCACAGAAACATGACAATTATAAATCACACTATGACAAGCAGCACTTTACTTTTAGGATGTGCAGAAATAGAAAAACATCAATTGTGCACATATGACAGTACTAAATTGTCTTGAAATCAGCATCTGGCAATCACAGCTATATTAAATGAAACTGGACTATTTAATGGCCAGAAAAGTATTGCTTAAACATTTAACAAAGTCCTAAACAGTTATTCCTGTACAATTAAAGTTCTAATTTGCTTTTCACTCTACTGTTACATAATATAAATAAAGAATAAAAAAATATTGATAAGAAAGATATGACATTCAAATATACAATAGTGCAACATGATATACATGAATGTAGTGCTGTAATGTAGAGTGAATGTAAAGTATATAAGTACTTACGTTTGCTGGAGCTGCAGTTGGCAGGAGACTGCAGATGCTCCTTCAGTTGCTCTCGTTGTTTTCTGATGCTGCTGTTGGTGAGAAAAAAACAAAAAAAACTTATTATCATTATCATTGCAGGCTTAAGATTAAGTATGACTGATGCTATTTGTACAAACACATTTAATACTATGATTGTCTACTCACAGTGCTTTCACGCTGCCTTCTTGGCAGTGGTGGTATTGGCTGGAGTTTGGACAAATCTCCAGGAGTCGCCTGACCTCTCGGCGTGAGAGTACAGGGTCTCAACTGACGAAATGTCCTACAAGCGTTGTCTTTTCTGAAAGAGATTACAGTAACAGAGATGATTATAAATCACACCATGACAAGCAGCATCTGCTCTTTTAGGATGTGCAGAAACAGAAAAACATCAATTAAAACATCTGTCAATAAGAGCTATACAAAATATAAATGGACTATTTAATGGCCACAAAAGTGTGGTTTAAACATTTACCAAAGTCCAAAGCTATTATTGTTATACATATGTCCTGTACATGTAACTTTCTACTTAACTTTTAATTCTCAAAATTGTTACATAATATAAATAAAGAATAAAATAGCAATAATTAATAAGACAAATATAACATTCAAATATACTATAGTGCAATATGACATACATGAATGGAGTGAGGTAATGTACAGTGATGTAAAAGTATTTACGTTTGCAGGAGCTGTGGTTGGTTGGAGAATTTCCAACTTGCTCCTATTGATCTCTGATCCTGCTGTTGGTGAGAAACAAGCATTTTAATGCTATATTATCATTATAAATGCAAGTTTAAGAATGACTGATGATATTTGCACAAACACATTTAACGCTATGAATATCTACTCACAGTGCCTTCTGCCTGCCTTCTAGGTGGTGGTAGTGGCTGGAGTCTGGACAATTCTCCAAGAGTCGCCTGACCTCTCGGGCGGAGAGTACAGGGTCTCGACTGTCGAAGTGTCCTTCTAGCCTTGTCTTTTCTGAAAGAGACAGTAACAGAGATGATTATGGATGACCAATCAGAGCAGAGTAGTTTTAGAGAGAAAAAAATTGAAATATAATATGAGAAATTAAAGTAGATTCTTATAAACATGTAGTTCTTACTCTTTCAGGTCTAAGGGTGGCAGGCGGACTGGCTTTCGGGCAACTTTCACTATATTAGGCTGAAAATAAGACAGAAAAGTTAGAGAAGTACAGACACAATACACAAACAAAAATTATTATTTGTCATAAGCATATAGTAGAAGCCCTATGATATTTTAGAATACAGAAATTTGTATTCATTTATACAAAAAAAAACAAATCTAAACATTTACTTACCATGCCATATCGTGGTTCAATAGGCTTCCCTGTTATGGCGGCGATAATCTTGGCTCTATATTCGTTGTACACATAAGCAGTGGGGTGGAAGATCCATTCTTCCTCATTCACCCCAGGTTTTGGAAGCTGACTTATTACTGCAAAGCATCATATAATTGTTTTAAACATTAATGCTGTTTTTACAAATGAACACATGTTAACTACACAAGCAATAAATGTGTTTTGAATTCAGTTGAGATCGTTTGACCAGCTCACCTAGCATCAGCGGTGACATCTCTGACTTTATGGAGACGTCGGATATCTCTCGCTGCTGTTGGGGATTAAAAAAAAGAAGAAAAACATATAAATACAGGTTTAAGAATAAAAATGACATGACGTTTGAACAATCAGGGATATTCTACAATGTCAACATGAAAAAATGCTTAACATTGCTTAATATACAGTGCTATGTATATATATATATGTGTATAGATAGATAGATATTCAATTAAAACTAAACATAATGTGACAATATACAGTATATATACTCAATTAAAACATAAAACATATATATTTAATTAAAACAAAAATAAAAACACGTGCCTTAAAAATAAAATAAAGTGGCTTATTTTCTATGTTCAGCTAAACAGATTAACCGATTTGGCAAAAAATAGGCGATTTTTTCAATATTTTAAATACTTTTGAACCCTCCATCTGTTTTAAATAGTAGTATCTTAGCCAAATATCATTCTCTACAAACAAAATACACACCAGTGGGAAGCTTATTTTATCAGTTGATGTATATAAATCAATGTAAAAAAATCTGTTTTGTTGTTCACAATCACATTTATCCCCCTCTAAATTCATTAAGCCACATTAAGCATTTTCTTTCTAATAGTTTGCTACAGGAGGAAAACACTGAACATGGTATTTAACGTGGTGTGTTCATATTCTGGGTTCAAGTTATTAACCACACGAGGGAGAGTAAATTGTGAGGTAATGTTCGTTTTTTGGGGGGTGAACTATATCCCCTTTTAAGCATGTTAGAATGTCCGGAACAAGAACAATACAATAACAATACATTTTATGACGAGATACTGTACTTACGGCTGGAAGAGGTTGTGCCTGTCGCCACCTAGAGAGATCTTTAGCAAACAGAGCTTCTTTGGTCTTCTTGCTCAAGACAGAGTTTGCCTCCTTGCACGCATCAAAAAACACTCTCTGATCTTTAGAGCTCCTGAAACACATCGCGTGATCTAACGTGTTTCTGTCCATGATTCGACGATGAAAAACTGAACAATATACTGAAATAAAATCTGCGTCTGTACTGTTGTCGAATAGTGAATGCAGAAATGAGAAATGACCTCAGAACACAATTTTTTAGAACGTGTTCTAAAGTCGCACAGCAACGCCTCCGAGCCGCGAATATGTTTAGCTTTAAAATCAGAAGCGCGCTTACAGTATAATTCCAGTAATCCTAATAAAACGAATGAGGGATTTTTTTTATATTGCTTTATAAATATATATATTTATATTGCTCATAAAATGTGAAATCGAGTTGGTATTTTCACATTAATAAAATAACAACTCCAGACTGATGCAAAAGTCGTTATCGAGTCATAATTTTAGGAAGATCTGTATGAATAACGACTTTATTATGTGAGATATGCATTGTTATTAATATTATTATAATTATTATTATTAATATGACAAGTTTCTACAGGTTTTGGTTTCAGACTATTTGTAAAAATCGGAATATAGTGTACATTTTTTTGATTTAATTAATTTAAAATGATTCTTTGTTTTATTTTTTACATGTGTTCTTTAGACAAATGTAAAATATTCTGCATTATGATAACTATTATTATTGTTATTATTATTATTATGACTATTACAGCAAGTGGCTTTGGGCTCAAAGAATTGAAAGAATTCTGGATATGCTATGAAGCATACGTTTGTATGATCAATAATTAAGAGTGCTGGTGAAACGGATATAAAAAACACGACACGGAGAGGTAATTTGATTAAAAAAACAATATTATTGCCTTAGAGCTTAAATAAACTTTATAACGCAAAAACAACATTACGCATGCATATTAATACAGCTGTTCTGTGTCAGTTAAATCAGTTGACTAAATTCTAAATTATTATTTTTTATTTAAATAAATAACCCAATAAAGTTTAAAAATAAACAAAGCACCAAATATTTCAACTCAACCATTGGGTTAAATAAATAACTCAATGTTTTTAGAGTGAGCGGTTACTTTTATATTGATTTAATTTTAAATTCACAATGAAACATGTTAGTTGTAAATAGCAAATACTGTTGCAGACATGAGCTAACATCGTTAAATATTTAAACATTCTTAAATATCTGCAGTCATATTATGGTATTTTTATGCTTTAGAAGAGTCAAAAACTTACATACAGCACCCAGCGTTTCCCAGTGTTGGGTTGCGGCTGTAAGGGCATCCGCTGTGTAAGTTGGCGGATCATTCCGCTGTGGCGATTAATAAAGGGACTAAGCCGAAAATAAAATGAATGAATGAATGAAATAAGACCATACTTTATAAGTGCCACTTAATATAAAAATAGGCAGGTAAAAAGCCAGTAGTCAATAGTGTGAATTTTTACTTGAACTAAAGCGGTACCCCAATGTATATTGCAAATCTTCAAAATGATGATGCACATACTAAGCTTGGTTTCATTTTAAAGATTACCATTGATATTACAGTGACCCCAACAGCCACCAAAAAATAAAAATAAATCTTTTTATTGTAAAACAAAATACTAAACATGTTGAATGTGGCATTTCAGTAAATCAAGTATGAGATTCTAAATCTGCGAAACACACTGCAGAGAAATGTTTTATAAATATATTATGTAAAAGTTACTTTAAGGACCATCAATTCTTCAACAAAATGTAATTAAGAACATATAAGAATGTCAAATTGTTGATAACATTTTTTAGAATATTAAAATCATGGGACGGTGCAAATGTGCCCTTTTCTATTTTTGCCATCCACGTTTCCCCACTTATTTAAAGATATTCTGCTTAATTTTCATTATTTATACTACCTGAATTAAATATTAACAAAGCATACAGTATCTTTCTTAAGCGTACACAACAACAAATATAGCAAAGGATTCACTAAACTAGATACATATACTCATAAATACTCTGAATTCTGTCATTTACACTCATTACAATGACAAATCTTTCTAGTGCTTTACTTTCTTGTACTTTACTTTCTTTACTCTCTTTCTCTCTCTCTGTTGTGTGGCTCCATCTACTGGATAATGACATGAAATCAATCTTTGAAATACTGTACAGACATCCTAAAAATATGTCTAAGCAATACTTAACAACGTCTTTGCATTACTTGACAATGTACCAAATTACATTCATTTTAAAGAAATAAAGCAGAACTTATTTTAAGCACACTTGTCTTTTGTTTCCCAGTAACAGCATCATTCAGTCTTATACACAATTTAAAGCCCACTGCAAATGCCAAGACCCTCAGACATTTCCAGTCAAGAGCCCACTGCAGCTTCTTGTTATGGTCTCTTTCCATTTTTCTGCTATTAAGCTCAAGCTAGCATTAGCGCTAGCAGTGAAATCAGACTCTTCCTCTAATGTGGTCAACCTCTTCTTTCTTCTCTTGTTCTTCGCTTCTGTGACTCTGCCGAATCTTTCGAGTGGACTCGATCCTTGAGCTCTCAAACAGCCGTGCCATGAAGGCGAGGCCGTCACGTTTAATGAAAGACTTTCCAGCAAAAGTGTAAAGGACAGGGTTTACAGAGCTGCTGATGAATGTGACAGTGGAGGCGAAGCCACGAAAAGAGGACCAGATTCGATTGAGTCTGTGAGGATAAGAATTAATTTGTTTTTTTAATAAGATTAACAGAATTAAATGATTCAAAATCGGCATGGATATTTTTAGAACATTATGAACATGTTTCCTCCGGGTGCTCCGGTTTCCTCCACAGTCCAAAGACATGCGGTATAGGTGAATTGGTGAACTAAATTGGTTGTAGTGTATGTGTGTGAATGAGTGTGTATGGATATTTTCCAGTACCGGGTTGCAGCTGGAAGGGCATCCGCTGTGTAAAACATATGCTGAATGAGTTGGCGGTTCATTCCTCTGTGGCGACCCCTGATTAATAAAGGGACTAAGCCGAAGGAAAATGAATGAATGCTGGTGACTCTCTCAGATCATACCTTTGATAATTCATTCTGTGTGATCGTCGCTCGTGCAAATAAGCCCCCATTTGCCACCAATTTTGCTCATTTGCCGTGATTTCACAAAATCTGTTGGCTAGTGAAAATCAGGCTAAAATCGTGCTGTGTGAACTCGGCATTAGTCACTCACCTGACTTTTGTTGGTGAATCCTCTGGGAAAAAAGCAGCAGCCACCTGTTAAAACAGATACAAATAAAGTCCCCTATCATTATTTTCAACTGAATTAAGGAATTGGGTGATGCTGATTCACTTCAGTGGTCTTTTAATTAATAATAAAAAATATATAGTAGTTTTTTTAATAACCCTTTGAGGGTTTTGTTACACGCACCTCCACCATATTTATGATGTGGAAAGGTAGCCAGGTCAGGCCGAAGACGGTGACAATAACCAGTATGAGTTTCTCACTTCGGATGTGCCTACGAAACCGGGTCTTGCGAATTCTCCGTAGGATACATACGTAGCTGCCTAAGATCAATCCATATGGGATCAAGAATGCCAGAAGAGTTTCCAAACAGTGCTGAACTATCACCTAAAAAGCCATAACAATCACTTAAAATTATTTATTCTCATATATACAGCATGGGGGTTGCCTATTCATTCTATAAATGTCTATAAATACTAACACATTTTATTAGTGTTTGTTCATGTCAATAGCTATGTTTCCATCCACCTATTTGTATGTGCCTTTTGAAATATCATAATAAAAATGCTTAATGGATAGGCCAAGATGTGCATACATATTGAAAATGCATATAAAAATAATAGGATAAACTTTTTATCATACATTTCATTATGCGTATCAAAAAGTCATGTGACTGTTTTAAGACATCATATGATAACAAAAATGATTGCAATGGGACCGCATTTGTCACAATCACCAGCGATCCAGGCTTTCATATCGCTGGTAAACATGCACCATTACCCGGACTACAATTCTGTCTCCTTATGAACTACAAATCCTGTTATGCACCTTACACACACCTGTTTCTGGAACTCCGATGATTACACACACACACAGCTGGTAGCTGATCTAAGACTGATTACATGGACAATTTAGGGCATACTCACACTAGGTACAGTTGCCTTGATCCGTGCCGAAGCACAATTATCCCCCTCCTCTCTCCCCCGATGGCCTGCGCTCACATTGCATTACCTTCCTAACCGGAGCACGCTTACGTCATCGATGATGCGACTGTTCAGTTTAACAGGAAGAGAAGTGCTCTCGCTTAGCTTATTTTTAGTTGTTTGGGATGCAGTGACACACAGTCAAATATTTTACGTAACAGAACCACCACTTTTGAGGCTCAAAAATCATCATAAAAGCCCTCGTACAGCATGTATTAGGAGGTGTAGTTGACGTGCAGCGAGGGGTTTGTATAAACTATGACAGTTTGTGTTCATTGAAAAGTAAGAATGTTAAACTAATAAATACACATGAAACAGTCCCTTAAATGTGACGTCATTGCGCTCTGGCACACCTCTTCCAACCGGGCCAGGGCCGGCCAACTGAACTGCTCCTGGGCACGATTTGGCGCACTCACAATTGTCAAACCCACCAGCCGACCTCCTAAAGCCCCCAAACACCCCGCCCCCCACTCTTCACTTTCATCCGCGACACCAGCGAAATGTTCTCATAGGGCCCGTACCGGCCAGCAGCACCCCTACATGGATCCTCACTCTGTTGGCCCCCGACTTCCTGGTTACAGCATTATTGTACAAACCTGCAGAGTGACTACATTGTAAAATGTTTTGGTCATTCTAAAATCCATCAGCCAAAGTCCACCATCAAAGTGGTTTGGTTTTATTACCTCACTATAACTGTCTTGAGTAACTATAATCCCAAAGAGTGTCTCACCGCATGTTCATTGCGTTTCATCTTCTGAGGCACAAACAAATTTATTATGTAAGAAAAAGGCCCACTTTGGCTTCTCCTGCCACAGCAAATTTTTTAACAGTTTATCAGGAAGTGATGCTTTTGTTATCTTTGACTCGTTGGATTTAAACTGTGCTTTTTTTTTTTGCAAATGTTTTATGCAATATTACATCTTTGGAAGAAAACATAGCTATTGAGAAATTTTCTTGAGAAGACTTGAAAAGAATGGACTTTAGCCTCATGTCTACCTTTCTGGGATACAGAATCTCAAAAAACAAAAACATAAGCAGTTCAACTGAAACAATGTTAAATAAACACTACCACTACTAAAAAATGGAAATGGATGGTGTGAAAGAGCATGGCAAATGTAACTTACATCTTGTGGTTGTAGATGTTTACAAGCACAAACTACAATTGCTGGTTCTTGCTCTTCCCTGAAAGTGGTCCAGAAAAATGAATAAGGCACAGACACCCCAAGAGAAAGGATCCACACTCCTACCAACACCCTAATGATTGTCCTCCGCTCTGTAAGGACCCCAGCATGTTTCCGCCATACTATAGCCACCATCCTGTGCAGACTCATTAGTGTTATCAAAAGTACTGACGCGTACATGTTAGCACTGCAGAGGTACAACAGTATCTTGCACAGCGGCATGGTAAAGATCCAAGTGTGTTTCACCAAATAAACAATGAAGAACGGCAATAAAAACATCAGGAATCCATCTGCGAAGGCTAGGTTTAGTATCAGGAGAGTGGTGATGGAACGCTGACGGGTTCGAGCCAGGATGCTCCAGATGATCAACAGGTTCCCAGAGATGCCAATCAGTAGAAAAATGCAGAGAATCAGAGCCACTGTGATCGTTCCAGCGCTACTTCTCATGGCTGTGTCAGTAATATTGTTTGTTCCAGAGTTGGTGATGTTGGAGATAAGGTGCGTTGTCATGGTCTGAGGTGGACTGAAAGAGGAGAATGATCTTCTTCTTAGAGAACTACTGTTGGTCTGAGTAATGGCTGAACCCATCATGTCTCCAGGATCAATAGACACCAAAGTATCTATTGTGCATTAGCGCAGGTATCTGTTGATAGCCTTCCAGATGAATTAACAACGCAATATTTTACCAAAGTGCAAATGTGAGACTCCATAATGTGATCTTTATCTCAACCTGTTTTCTCTTTGACTAGACATGTGTTTCATAGCAAACAAACTCAATGCCAGCCATCTGTCGGAGGGTCACTAACATGAAAGGACACAAGTTACTAGAACAAATATGAGAGAATCAGAGAAGCTGCTATCAGAGAAGCAGAAAAACATTATCTACCCTTAAAAGGTTGCAAATTAGTACATTAAGGTAAAAGTTCATCTACTCAAACTCAAATGGTGCTAAGGACATCAAGATCATGTGTTTGACTCCCGGGGTATACGTCAACATATTCTCCAAACGGCAAGTCATGTGTAGATTTGCAGGGATGCAAGAGTCAAGATTTAGAAACATCCTGAATGGATTGCTATAATATATATGCAGTGGCGTAGCGCAAAATGCGTGGGCCCACCCACAAGAGTTAAGGCAGGCCCCCCCCCCCAGAAGCGAAGAGCGGGGGGTAGGGTTGTGGGAGCCCATCTGCTACGCCACTGTGTATATGCTTGTTAAGTCGTGACGTATGGAATATTGTTTCTGAATTAAAAAAATGTCACATTAATCACATTAGGCATGGATATATATACTGTGATCATGATTTTCAAAAGTATTACAGCGCTTAAATGTTTATTAGTGCCATTTGTAGAGCCTCTCCATATAGTCTGATAGAGATCTTGGAGACGGAAACTGCATCGAGTGCCATCAGACTTAACAAGCGGATACCTTGAATGCAATGTAAGTTGCTTTGGTAAAAGTGTCAAAAGACAGTGCCTTTTTTACAGGACAGTGTCCTGGACACCAAAGGCCTTTAATTGTGATCTAGGCCAGAGGTATAGAATCCCATTCCTAGAGTCCTTCAAAGTTCTACACCTGCCAGCAGAGCTCAGGTGATCCGAAAGAACCATGCTAGTTACCCCTTTCATGACAAAATCCCACCAGTGTGATTGTTCAGAACGCACGTCATCAACTAATAAAAAAAAATCATCTTCTTGCTCGCACTGAGGCATAGAAAGAGTGTGTGGTGCTTGTCATAAATCACAGATAATTAGTGTTTTCAAACAAATTACATTTATTTTATTTATTAGGCTATTAGCAAAATATGACATTGAGGGTTTGTAAAATACATGCTGATGTCTATGGAGACGACAGTAATAACTATTAATTATAATTGGACGAGGTGCTTTATTCACTTAAGATACACACTGTTTATGTTACAAGGACATTTACTCTATTCCGCTCCCTGTTAATCATCCACTTGCTTTTGTGTATTTCGGAAGAAAATTTGGGATTATTAAGTTGTAAATCCAGCAGCTTTGATCTCTCCTGCAGCTGATGCCAGTCCCAGATCATTATTAAGCTGTTTAAATGATTAAATAAATGGTCTTCAACCATTCAAATGGCTAAATTATGTGAGCTACAGTTGGGTCTTTTTTCACTCGAGTGAAACACCTGGTTTGATGTATTCCAAGACCTCTCTGTTGGAACCCTCAATGTCTTTGATTAAGACCCTACTCCAAAATCACAACTCAAAAACAACAATCCTCCTTCAGTTATTTTTTTCTTTTTAAATGTCCAGCTGTCAACCAATCACAATTGTCTGAACTAGCCTAGCATGCTTAGCATCCTAATGACATTTTCTTTATTTCAAGTGTGCAGATTCTAAGTAACCAAAACACATAAGCCACCATTAGGACAGACTATGCAGGTACTGTAGCAGGATGGGCACCTCCTGCTGGCCCCCTTCATTAACGCCCTGAAGGTCTCTCATATGAACCCTGCTCCAGCTCAAAGAGCAGCTGGTGGTGAGGTACATTACTAGATGACATCAGTGGCTACTGTAAGCAAAGCAAGCAATTAGCATTTTTAAACTGTGACCTAAGTGTACTTCACCTTTAAAATTTAAAGTGTTAAAGAAGTGTTAAACTTTGAAGTGTTAAAGAAAATGTTAATTCAAACCAATATAATAGTAATTCTATTAGTATTTTGTGGCACCAAAAAGTGCTATAAAGATGGAATGAGCTTTTACAGCATTCTGGCAAGAGTGCAGTTTTAACTAATGGGGCCAAACCAATGACCTTAAAAAGTGGCCCAAAATTTCTAGAAACATCCAACCCAGCCCACCATCATGTATACAACCCCCCACCCATGCAGACATATAATTTAAAGCGATAGTTCACCCCAAAACCAAAATTAATAATTCCAAAATGATCTTCTTTGACCTTTGGAACACAAAGTTGGACATTTTTGATGAAATGCGCATCCTGAGCTGTCGTAGAAGAGAAGACAAAGGTGATCAAAGTGTTCTTGGAGCTTCTTATGATTACTGAACCAATGGCGTCACTTGGAATGTTTTGACAATGTTTTTGTTTCTTTTTCTGGAATTTGAATGACTTGTAACCATTGCTATCCATGTAGAATGAGAGAGCTCTTGGATTTCATCTAAAATATCTTAATTTGTATTCTGAAGATGAACGAAGGTCTCAGGGGTTTTTAATGACATTGAGTCACATGAGTGAGTAATTAATAACAGAATTTTCATTTTTGTATGAACTAACCCTTTAACTAAAAACAGGTTTCCCTTTTAAGTTTCCCAGCCTACAGCAAGAGATAAAAATGGATGGATGATAGTTTGGACAAAGCAGGTCAGTGACAGAATTACATTACAGTGGACATGAAGAAGTTTTCAAATAAAGTATATAAAAAAGTTAAAATACATAAACATATTTACAGGTGTACTTGAACATCCTTTAGAGCTTTTGTCTTGGCTCAAATGGCCAAAAAGTGGTGGGTGTGATGACTTCCTGTTAGTGATGTGGCTTTGCAGTGTGAAGGACAACAGTTTCATTTCTGTTTAAATGTCATGCATTATATATACTTACTTTCAAAATTGTGTTAAATTCAAATCAAAGTTCCTTGTTTGTGTGCAGACAATTAATCTCTGACATTAAATCACTGCATGTACACTTTTTTCCAGAACTGTTTGCTGTGTGCATTTAGCTCAAATATAGTGTTAAACTAAGCTTTGCACTTGACGAATAAAGACTCGCATGGCCTTATCTTTGTCTAGACGTGTTATTTTTAAACAGATTTCAAATTTGCTTCAGACATATAACTATCACAAGGTTTTCTTTACAACAACTGGAAAAAGAAAAGCCAAGTAGTCTACTATCTATATCTCTAAAGAACAAAAGTAACAACAAAGGTAAAACCACCAAGGTTTCACTTCACTGGTGACCAAATGTGTAAAACTTGACTTAACATGTTGGGGCCAACCACAATGCCTAGATCCTGCAAAGAAGTTAGTAGGTGGACATTTTCCATTAAAAACAATTGAGAATAGCTCAGTGGGTAGCACGTTCGCCTCACAGCAAGAAGGTCACTGGTTCGAGCCTCGGCTGCATCAGTTGGCGTTTCTGTGTGGAGTTTTCATGTTCTCGCCGTGTTCGCATGGGTTTTTCTCCGGGTGCTCCAGTTTCCCCCACAGTCCAAAAACATGCGCTCTAAGTGAATTGGGTAGGCTAAGTTGTCCGTAGTGAATGAGTGTGTATGGATGTTTCCCAGTGATGGGTTGCAGCTGGACGGGCATCCGCTGCGTAAAACATATGCTGGATAAGTTGGCAGTTCATTCCGCTGTGGCAACCCCAGATTAATAAAGGGACTAAGTCGAAAAGAAAATGAATGAATGAATGGTCAGGAAGAGGCTCTCGTGTTTGATACTTGGGCTATCTTTTGTTCAAACTCTTCACACACCAAGGAAAAGATCACTTCAGTATACTGAAAAAGCAAAACCAGTGTTAGCATTTGCAAATCCATGTTATATTTTAACATCCAAACAATGAAAATGGAACAATACATACAATGTGAAAAGTACTGATGTAATAAATGAATGTAAACGAAACAAAATGGTTCTGCATAATTTAGTCTACAGTACCTCTGTCTTTGACTCCTGAAGTTGCTCTAGAGGCATAAACTCCAAATCTGCCGCTTGACGTTTTACATTTTCTCCAGAGTAGCAACAGACACAACCTATGAGGATAAAGAATTGATGTCATATTTTACAGATAGATACAATTAAATTTTTATTAAAAGTGCAGTGTGTTGTACTAGGTATTAATAACTAGGTATTACAGTCCAAAGTCAAAATTTTGGAGAGGGTTTATTTATCAAAAAAAACTGAACGACGTAGACTCAATGCATATGCAGTTGCCAGATTGTGAGCATGCCTGACAATCAAGCTCTCCATTGTAAGCTGATAAGCTAATGTTTACGTTTGTAATATTTAAATTGTTCACAAAATAAAAACACCTCATGGTTTTTTATAACCCTGAATCTGCGTCTCATTTCAGAGGCTGCTACTGTCCTTCAGAGGTCACGTTTTTGCCTGCATATATGTATACATTGAGGCAACCTTCAAAAGAGTGAAATGAAATACATTTGCTGCATCAGAAATCGCATACTTCCATACTATATAGTACACTAAAAACAGTATGCAAGTTGAGTAGTATGTCTGAATTGATAGTATTAAAAAAACAGTATGCGAGAAGTACCCGGACGACCTACTTCCAGCGAGATTCTGAAGTGCGCATCTGATGGATGCTATGCTATCCTATGATGCCACGCGAGAGAATTCATGAATGGGAGTGAAGCGATGCAACTGACGTGGGTAGTGGGTAGATCACGTGATAATGACAAATGGCGGATGTAGTACATCTGAGTTCTATTCATACTACTCACGTTCATACAATATAGTCGGTCGTGTAGTAAATTCAAATGTAGTACCTACTCGAGTAGCAGACAATTTCGAACGCAGTTATTGTGTTGGGTTAACTGACAGTGGGCGGAGTCACACAGACCAAAACGAGGACAGATATTTAGACGCGGAACACACATTTTTAAAGAAAAATTACTGACTTTAGCATTGTTTTTCACATAAACAAGTATGCCCGCTTAGCATGTTTTTGAAATGTCTGCAAACATATTATGGTATTTTTTACGATTTAGTATAAAGAGTCAATAATGATTTAGAAGAGAGTCAAAAACTTACATACAGCACCTTTAATGAGCAGAACTCACCAATGATGACAATGACTAGAACGGCATTCGTCAAACCAGATAGGAGGATTATAATAGTACACGGTCTCAGAAGTTGCTCAGTATAATTCACCACTGAATGATTCTTCTCAATATACGTCACTACAGTGTGACTCTGGTACTCTGGTAATTTAGTTTGTTCTGTTAAAAAAAAAAAAAGATATAGATATCGAATAACGAAAGTAATATACATCTGATCAATTAACGCTCACTTACCTTTGATTTGAAGTTTAGTGCCGTTGCCGAATGTTGGAGGTGCATCTGTGGTCATGCAGTAATAAACACCTAACTCTTCACTGGTGACATTAGTTATAATCAGACTGTTCTTCTGTTGGACTGAATATTTGGATCTTAAGTTTACATCGGTGTAAAACGGGGTTGGTGAAGTTGAAAATAAACGTAATATCATAACTGGAGGATTTGGTGGTTTCAGCAGCATCCAATAAAACTCTTTTTCAGAAAGATTACAGGTGATAGACACGTTTTGACCCACATTTGTAAATTCTATTAATGTTTCCACAGATTGACACCACACTAGTATACCTGTGAGAGATTAAAACAATAATTAAACACAAGTACATAAAAATAGAAGGTTTCAAGGTTAATAAATAAAAGACACTTACAGAATAGAAGCTTTATGATCTTTGTGTAATTTCCACAAGTAAAATGCATTAACATGATGAGGGACTGCTTTTAATAAGGTGAGGGTATTATGGAGCTTTGAAACCAAGAAAAGGTTGATGTTTTTTTCCAACTAACTAGCGGAAATGACACTCACAAACCACATGACTGACATGCTTGCTTTAACACCTCATGCAAGCATCATAATTATAACTATGAGGGATGTCTGCTAGGTCCTTTGTTTAAAAAAATGTTTAAGTTAAATATTACATGAAGCATAGTAGAAGAATTTATTTCTGTGGTGACTTAATGGTGTTAATTATTTGGTTTTAAGACAGGAACTGAAACTGGCACACTTCTATAATTCAAATCATTTTTTAAATGAAACTCATTCATTCATTCATTTTCTTTTCGGCTTAGTCCCTTTATTAATCTGGGGTCGCCACAGCGGGATGAACCGCCAACTTATCCAGCATATGTTTTACGCAGCGGATGCCCTTCCAGCTGCAACCCATCACTGGGAAACATTCATACACACTCATACACTACGGACAATTTTTTAGCTTACCCAATTCACCTATACCGCATGTCTTTGGACTTGTGGGGGAAACCGGAGCACCCGGAGGAAACCCACGCGAACACGGGGAGAACATGCAAACTCCACACAGAAATGCCAACTGACCCAGCCGAGGCTCGAACCAGCGACCTTCTTGCTGTGAGGCGAACGTGCTACCCACTGCGCCACCGCATCGCCCTTAAATGAAACTACATACCCAAAATCCACCAAATGTATTTGGGTTCTCCATTAAAACTTTCCATGATGATTTAATAAGTTTCATCTTGTCCTTGATTTACCTTTTCTGGTAAATGCTGCAATTTTTCTGCAATAAAGCAGTCAAAAATCTATGAAGTCATTTTTGTAGACTCGGATATTCCATAACACCAAACAGAGTTCTGGTTCTCCCTAGATCTGCAACATGAAGACAGACAGATCCAGTGCTAGTCATTCACATCCTGATGCTGTCACAACCACTTATTACAGTGTCCTGTTATGGACACTTGAAGGCACTGGGTTGTTTTGTGTAATCTGACCTTCACTCCCCATCACCCCTGATTGTCTAACTGTTCACAGCTGTTTGTCATTTGCCAATTGTTTTGTCTCTTAGCCTGCATCTGAAATCGCATACCTCCATACTATAAAGTACTATGTAAGCTGAGTAGTATGTCTGAATTCATAGTATTCGAGAAACAGTATGCAAAAAGACTGATTTCTGGATGGACGCTAGGCTATCCCATAATGCCATGTGAGAGAATTCATGAATGGGACTAAAGTGACGCAACTGACATGGGTAGGTCACGTGATAATAACAAATGGCAGATGTAGTAAGTCTTACCTCCGAGAAACTTTTCAACCATTAAACAATTGTAAATGTTTGTTAGAATTTTCCTAACCTGTCTAGCTGCTACCCACTGCGCCACCGTGACGCCCGCTGCAATAAACAGTGTTTTCCTTTTTATATAATGATGACGCAAAGAAATTTTGTATCTGTGTTTTCTGATTAATTTCAAACATGTGCTCTATTTTTTTGTTTGGGATGGGTGGGGGTTGGTACCTCCCTGAAATGAAATGTCAGCATCCCACAAACACCAGAAGTTTCAGAAGCTGATGTTGGCATACCACACAAACAAAGAACAAAAACAAAAACTGCATGGGCTCGCACGGAAATATATTAATTTGAGCCTGCAGAATGGGCAACAAATTTAAGGGATGGTTCATCCAAAAAAGAAAAATTTATTCACTCACAATGGAAGTCAATGGCTACAGGTTTCTTCAAAATATCTTTGCCGTTTGTTTTTTGTTTGTTTGTTTGTTTGTTTAACAAAAGAAAGAATCCAATAAAGGTTTGAAACAAGTAAAGGGTGAATAGCACATCATGATTTTGCCAAGTACGATGCGATCCTGGAATAATATTTATGTTTGTTCTGGAACATCATTTTTGATCGAAAATGTAATCCATACCTATTCCCTACCCCTAAACCCAACCATAACTGTAAATTATTCCCAAAATCAGAGGAGAATAATAGTTGGATAACAATCATGTAGAAGTGCATAAACCTAATTGTAAGCCTAAACTTATTATAAACGGTAAACGTATCGCTTAATTCTGATTGGCCGATTGGAATGTTGTTCCAGGATAAACATAGATGTTAATGCAGAAACATGTCCTACTTGGTGAAATCAGGTTGGCGAGGGGCGTGAATAAGTGATGACAGACTTTATCATTTTTGGGTGAACTCTCCCTTTAAAGTCTTCAGTAGGGCTGAATGTTTAATCAAAAACAAATCTAAACTAAATATCAGAGCCTATTACCTATGTTATTTTTAATACTGTCACTTTAAAACCATACTACACACACACAAGACATCGGTGATTAGTATTCAACGGTCTGATTGACACTGGAATAAAAGAGTTTTTGAACCTGTTCTGCTTCATAACATGGGTAGAGTAAAGATGGCCACTGGAAAGCTGTTTTGCTTAAATCATACCAATGTCTTTACCCTTTTCCTGTTGCCAAAATTCACACTATGGTCGAGCGACCCGGTACACACAACTTGCCAGCATAACCATGAACATATATAGAAAAGCTTATGAGCGGAACAGTGCGATCTGTTTTAAGGCAAATGTCAGATGTTTTCGTAGCCTATAGGTGGAGTTAGCCAAAATCTAACTATGAGACAAAATGATCTAATATAGAAAAAACACCAACATGAACACAATGGCAGACCCACCAAAGAAAGAAGGTTTTTGTCGGAGGAAGAAAAGAAAAATGAAAGACTAATCGGACATGAGACCCCACCACCCCCAACAAACAAACGAAAGATTTGTACATTTCTTACTTCATTATGATGTAAAAAATGATATAAGTTACTGTTTACTGCAACATTAGATTGAACTACATTATAAAAAATGCATACTTAAAAAACAAAAAAAAAACATCTTTTTAAAAAGTCCCCCCCCCCCCAAAATATTCCCAACCAAGTTTTCAGGAACTTGTGATATCATCTGACTGCACAAAAACTTCTGAAGGTAATTTTACAGGCACAAATTGCAGTGTATATTTGTGAGGGAGGTAGGGAAATACAGCTCTATTATGCCAAAACTGGTTATGCTGCATGAATCTGAAATCTTTCAGTGATGACAGAGTCCAGAATTCCTTAGTAAATACATTTGCATTTTGTTATATGTAGTTCTGGCCTGGCCTTTCCCTGTTTAGCTTTTCTTTTGCATTTTCTTGCATTTACATTTCAGATTTTACAATGCAAAACTGTTTTTTTTTTTTTTCCTTTTTTTGTTTGAAACTCATAACTCATTTTGGTTCTTTCACCCACTAAGTTTCTCTAGTTATAAATTATCTCACCCCCCACCCCTATAATCCACAAATTGAAGACCTATTATTAAATGAAACAGTCATGGGTCTGTTATTTGTTTTCTTGCTCTGCTTTATATTTGGATTTTATTTCTAAAAGCAAAATTAACAATATCAAAGAAATAATACATTAGTATATGTATATATATTAGTACTTTAAATAAATTAGTTATAATAAACTATTTTAAGATCAACATACAAGGAGAACTGGAAATGAATCCAGTGGAATCTGCTCCTCCCAGAAACTACTATACGTAAATTCTGTGACATTTCCTTATCTACATATAATCTGTCAAACCTCAGGAAGGAGCAGTACACTCCAAAAAGTGAATTACTTCAAGGTAAGCTAGATCTACCTGTTATTGTAGGACCTGTTGTTTTGCTTTGTTGGAAGGGAGCACATTAATTGGCATATTCAATTGCTTTCATTAGTGTATTGCTGCCAATAAATGTATTGAAAGCAAATTAAAAAAAAAAAATCTTTTGTTGTTGTTATCTGTTTTTTATTTCATCCTTACTATTTTCAGGTCGCTATGAAGAACAAGATTAGAAACTCCAAGAAGCTTCAAGATGAAATTCATACATCATTTCCCCAAAACTCAGAACTGGGTGACAAAAATAAATATTTTCATGGCAAAAGTTTCCATTGCCAAAAGAATCACATGAAACTGATGACCAATTTATCACCAACAAATACTTTTTTACCTTAAAAGTCAACTGAAGAATCAAGAAGGATGTATTTCTTCTTCACAAGTCAACACATGATCCGAGGTTTTCATTAGAGGTGTGTAAAACCATTCTTTTCCATTTCTTATGCCTTACTGACCATGAAAACTATGGTCATAATGTTGTTATTCTTCCTTGTTTACAACACGGTATTGGACTATATTACAATATAACAGTTTTTAAAAATAGAGTTTATCTAAGCGACCTTTTTGTCTCGTGTGGATCAAAAAGGTACATACACTACAATATGAAATAAAATACACAATGAATGGTAAATCAAATTAAATTTCTAGTAAGTTACTGGATACATCATCTCCATGCGCACGAGTATTCAGCACCATTCTTTACAGAAGCAACAACGTGGCTGCTATTTGCCGTTTTAAGTTTTTCAATACGTCATACGCATGCGCACATATTCAGCGCCATTTTGTTAAGAAGCAACAACGTGGCTTATTTACCGTTAAGAAACTGTTTCATTTTTTAGATTGTCAGTTTTTTCCGTTGTTTTAAATTATTCGTTTAACGTGGGTGACTGCTAAAAAAATAGCTACCATGGGACAGAGGTATGTTTTTTGGGGAATATTAGCACAAAAAAGAAAGAAAAAACAGGGTAAAGAGCGTCAAGTCATGCTGTATCATAGCATAGAAGCTAACAGCAATATATGTTGTAAATATTAGCAATAAATTTATTTATTTACCATAACCTTATTGCTCTGAACTGGTAGATCAGTTTTAAGATAAGTGATTACAGTAGTTGAAATGTTTAAATGAAATTAGCTTGTTCGGTCTGGTTTTATTACGTTTGCTACAGAGAGAGAGAATGCTCCAGTCATCATGTGCGTAAATGAAATTTAGCGCTACTTGTTGCTGTTTTTCTTAGCAGATAAAGTTGTTTAACAAATGCTAGACTAAGATTCACTGTAAAAATATCTGTTAATGAACAGTTTCCGTATTTTGTGCTTCACAAGTGTTTTCTGTTTATTTCTAGTTGTGAATTGCATTACGGAAGCACGATCTCTGCTCTGTCGATTTTTAATCTTAAAGATTCAACGCTACAGTTTAACAAAGTGACTTTTATTGACATTTTAGTCATTTGAAATTATATAATGTATAAAAAAAATATATATAGAGAAATAAATCTGTAAAAACAATAGAAAATGTACTGGCAGTTTGTTTCAAGGTTTTTGTAGCATAATATACAACACCAACACCACTTTAAACTGTTAACATGTTAATAAAAGTCCCTTTTTTAACCTTTTCAAGCTGAAAAGTTTTTGGAAGAAAGATCGAGGTATAAGGCAATTCAAAAGCATAAGTAAATGAGGGAAAATTAAAAATTAAAACAAAATATGGAAAACTGTTAATTTATGCTTTTTTTTTTTTACAGTGTACATAAGTATGTTCTCGTGACGGTGCAGTACTGTAAATCAAACATTGTTCAAATTAATGAAAGATTTAGGATGTCGATGTCCTAAAAGACTGAATGACTGTAAATACAAGATTCACAATGTACACTATGCAGATAGCAATGAATTATGAATATAAATATTGAACAAGTTGTGTAGGAGATACTATATCTCTCTATAAATTGTTGGGGAAAATAGAGCTAAACCTAGAATTCTTTTCCCTCTTCTCTTTCACAGTCAGTACATCATCATTATCATCATCTCCCTGTTTCTGAAGTGCATCACAGGTGAGAATTTAAATGATTCAATTCAAACATTACACTTAGATGAATATTTGTAATGTAGAATGGTAAACAGTGTGTTTGCTCTTTTTTTAGGTTCTTTTTCTGATCCTGTAGTAAATGTTAACGGTTTTGTTGGAGAATCAGCTGTCCTTCTATGTGATATTGAGGCTCATATTAAAACTGGAGCCTTTGATGTGCACTGGAGAGACACAAAGGGCAACGTTGTGTATGACATAATTAGGGGCAATGGAACAGTTGAAAATCAAGCTCAGCAGTACAACAACAGAGTTGAAAAGAGAGACAACTGCTCCATCAAACTCAACAATCTCAGCAAAACAGATGAAGGAAAATACACCGGTTACATTGCAGACCCGATAAACAGGCCAATATACATATATCTTACTGTCACAGGTGTGTGAAATATGAAGATTTCATTTGAAAATCACACATGATTTTAAAAGTTTGCAGACTTGTCAAACTGATCTTACAAGCATCGTCTTATTTTGTGTGACAGATAAACCGGAGGGAGAAAAGGGCAGTGATGAAGGGACCTACAGTGATTCTGCAGACTCATCAAACATCACTGTCAAAGGTGTGTGAAATCTGAAGACTTCATTTGAAAATCGTGTATAAGGTGAAGTTTTGCGGTCTGCACTACGGGGTACATTTTAGGGCATCCTCATAAAATGAAATGAAACATCGTCATGCCTCAGGTCTTGTGCAATGGCATCAGACAAAACTTTTACTAACATCACTGTTATTTGTGGTAAGGATACTTTTTGCTAGGGTACAATTTGCTAGCATACAAGCTAGAACGTTTCAGTTTGGCTTATTTATTAAATGTACAAGACGCTCCAAAAGCATGTTTTCCTCTGTGAACAACTTCATTCATTTTCCTTTGGCTTAGTTCCTTATTCATCAGGGGTCGCCACAGTGGAATGAACCACCAACTATTTCGGCATATGTTTTACACAGCGGATGCCCTTCCAGCCGCAGTACTGGGAAACACACATACACTCTCTCATTTACACACGCACTCATTCACACATTACACTATCATTCACACACATACACTACGGCCAATTTAGTTTACTTGTTGATGTGAGCACAATAATTTCAAACAAATGTCCAGTAACAGTTGTAATAACAATAATAAATTAAGTCTCTTTCCATCTTGCTGCCCCACCTGTGTTAGTTGCCAACACAAATTTTGTGGCGTACTATGTGAATAACACTCCACCTGAGTCTGTTTAGTCTAATATATTTTAGGTTGAGGCTGTTTCGAGACCTGAGATCAAATCTTTTTACCTTAGACCTGAATCTTTTCATTTAGAGATGCTATTTTGGCCTTTGACTAAAGCCTTTTATTCTGAGGCTAAGGTTTGAGGATGTGTTACTGCAGAAACTGATCAGACTGATGTAATAACCTTGTTTTATTCCACAGATAATCCTGAAGAGAAGATTATCCATGGAAGACGAGGAGAACTTGCACCAGTTGCCTATTTTTTAATGCGTTTTTTCATAAGTAGCATATTGTTTTTTGTCTTTGTAATAGTAAGTTTTTTATGATGTATGAAATTGAGGACCACAGTACTGTTGGCAGCACAGTGGTTAGCACTGTTTTTTCACAGCAAGAAGGTCGCTGGTTCGAGCCCCGGCTGGGCCAGTTGGCATTTCTGTGAGGAGTTTGCATGTTCTCCCCGTGTTCACGTGGGTTTCCTCTGGGTGCTCCGGTTTTCCCCACAATCCAAAGACATGCGCTGTAGGTGAATTGGATGAATTAAATTGGCCGTACAGTGTGTGTGTGTGTGTGTGTGAATGTGTACAGGTGTTTCCCAGTAGTGGGTTGCAGCTGGAAGGGCATCCGCTGCATAAAACATATGCTGAAATAGCTAGCGGTTCATTCCGTTGTGGCAACCCCTGATAAATAAGGAAAATAAATGAATGAATAGTACTGTTTATTTGATCAGCTCTCTATCTTCTTATTGGTGGTCTGTGCAAAATCTAAATTGACATTTTTAATCGTCACCTCATTTCAATCCATCAGCCACAGCCATGGTTATAGCGGACCCCAGGTTCTTTTAACACTTATTTTAATCTAATAGGATACCAGGGCCGTGCACACACCTTTTGAGGGGCTTATGGTGAAATCCAGACCTCCAAGTGCATATAAAATAACTTAGATTTGCACACATTTCATTCCTGACAATCTTGGTCCTATTTTTCATGAACCGTGTGTGTTACGTGCTTACCAGTATTCTGCTAATAAATCTGTAAATGTATCCATCAAGGTCTCATTGGTGTTGCATTTAAATAGATTCTTTAAAATGTATGTATTTATTGCAACCAGAGATTGATCCAAAGTGAGTGGGAATAACCACATAAATAAGTTTATAGACTGCAATGCAAGTTTGTACAGGACATACAAATTAAGAAAATAATGAATCAACATTAGTTAGGACGATTCTAAGGGCCCACGCATTTTTGGGGCCCCGAGAGATATTAATAGGGGAGATATTTTTTTAGGTGATTGAATAGGTATAGGTTGTGTTACCAGACTTGGTTCACAAACTATTGACATACTTTACAGATTTTTTAATCTGTAATCCTTGTCACACTTCAGATAGCCAAACCACTTCTATATAACAGAATTCGTGCTGGCTTTTTTGTCTATAATTTCATCATCTTTGGATTATAACTAAAGGTTAGTTTACTTTAGTCACTCCACTCATTATTTCTTTATTTTTGTAGACTTGTCGAGTTTGTTAGCAAAGTGCAGTAGGAAATGGTCTTTTGACTTCATGCTGATTGGTTGTTGTTGTCGCATATTGCTGCTGAAAATGTCCAAAGCTTATCATTGTTATCGAAATAAATTGTATCGCAATCCGACATGATATCGTTTATTGCCCCAGCCCTAGTTTCAACAAAAACACTTTCTGTGTTAACAAGACAATTTTGAGTTCTAGAAGCTGATGTTTTCATAGTACATTGACCTCTTATATGTCAAAGAGGTGGTAAAGTTTTGCCCTGAATAAGTTATCAGTATTAGGAAACAACATAATTTCTAACCCAAATAGTAAACAATTTTTACTGCATTTCATTAACACACAAACAAATAATTTTCCGATTCTAGAACAAATTTATTTCAGGCTGCGTAGCGTTGTTACTCAAAAACCTTAACAAAGTTACAAAACCAGTGTTTGGACAATTGAAATCAACAAACAAAGTATTTTAAATGGGCAAAATAAATTAAATGAACATAAATATGTTCAAACAAATATTATTAAATACATTTTTATTAAATAATCCTAACAAACAAATAAATATAAAAATATATATAAATATAAATATAATAAAATATATAATAACACAATACACTCAAAACTACACTCAAAATTACTTTTGCTGCTTGTTCAACTACTTATATATATAAATGAGTTTAAACAACACAATTCTTATGTTTTTTTGAGGGGGGCAACTTAATTGCTTTATGTTCAATCCACTTACATTTTGTAAAAAAAACGTTAACCTAATCAATTTGCGTTGAGACAACATGTAGGAATTGTGTAGAACCCAGCATTTTTAGTGTAGTAATAACTTGGATGTAACTTAAATGCAAACTCACAAACTTAAACTTCTAGTAAACAATCTGAGTAATCAGCTTTGTCAAAGCAAACACTATTCTTAATTATATGCGAATGGAAATTAAGGCTGTGAGGTTTTAATTCCTGCTATATTTGCAGAAAGCATTTATTGCTATCATTCATTAGATTTTTTTTTATTTTTCATTTCAGTGTTTAGCCAGATGAACAACTGAATCTAAAATGCAACTGTAACAGGTTTACCTATTTGAAAACCAATTCAGATTATGGCTTAGATAAACTGCGAGATAAGAGATAGGTCCCAATTCACTACAACCAGCACTCACTCAAACACAGAGCAGAATAACCGCAAAGAAGAAAGCAAACACTTGAGATACAATCCCCTCTGCTTTGGATTCAACTCCAGTGTTTCTGTCTGGTTTCTCGTGGATTTCTCTTGGTCTCTCTGAAACACATAACCAAGAAATGAGAAGAAAATAGCATATAGGCTAGCACAGACTGGAAAACCATCAGAAAAATATCAATAAAAAGAAACTCAGAAGGTTCTGGAACCACTTTAGGGTGAGTAAATATTCAATTTTGGGTGAACTATCCCTTTAGCGTTTAGCATTAGCATCCGTTTCACCTTAACAGTAGTGTCTAGATAGGATACAGCTGCGGATACACATCAATATGGCATCATTTTTGTGACACTGTATAACAATAATTAATATTTTTACAGTACTGTGAAGGTTGGGGTTGGGGTAGATGTTAAAAATATGTAATTTATTGGGTTATTTAATAAATACTCGGTACAACGACTGTTTTTACATTACTGTGACGGTTGGGTTTAGGGTTGGGGTAGATGTTAATAAAATACAATTAATGGGAAATTGAATAAATAATATAAATAATTCTTGTTAACTTCAGGCCGCACCCGTATCGAATCTAGCAACAACCCACCTTACCTTTGACTTGAAGCGTTGTGCATTGCAGTGAATTAACATCTGAAATGAAGCAGCAAAACGTGCCAACATCACTCCAAGTCAAGCCTCTGAGTCTGAGTGAGAAGTTTCCTTTCATATATTCTGTAGGAAATGTTTCAGTTCTGCCCTTGAATTGTTGGTCTTGCTCCATATCCGTCCCTTTTTTGTTGAGTATGTCGTAAACATTGAGGCTGTCGTTTAATCTCCAGTGCGCGGAGAACGATTTCAGTCGATTGGGATCATAATGGCATGGTAAAAGTGCAGAACCTCCGATGAAACCCTCAAATGTTTTCTGCACAGATGCTGAAAAAGAAGCAAAATAGGACCAGAAACATGTGAAAGATGAAGTCGGTGAGTTTTAAATGTGATGGAAATTTTTAAGAAATTTAGATTTACTCATTATTTACTCGTCCTCAAGTAGTTCCGAATCTTTATGGGCTTTTTTTTTTTTTTACTGTTGGACAGTAAATGCTGGAATGGAATGCTGAAAACCTGTAACCATTGACTTCCATAGTATTTGTTTTTGCTGCTACAGAGGTCAATGGATACAGGTTTTCAGCTTTATCTGAAATATCTTCTTTTGTGGCCAACAGAAGAAAGAAACTAACAGGTTTGAAACAAGTAAATGGTGAGTGAATGATGACAGAATTTTCATTTTTGGGGTGAACTATCCCTTTAAGGCAAGACACTGCAGGTTTTTTTTTTCAGTCTGATGGAAAGAAACCTACTTTGTTTTATCAAAATTTGTTTTTTTTCTCATGAATTGAGTCACAAATCTCCACTTCAGCAATTTTACATAGACTACCTGACAAAAGTCTTGTCGTCGATCCCAGTTGTAAGAGCAACAAATAATAACTTCACTTCTAGTTGATCACTTGGAAAAGTGGCAAAAGGTAGATTTCTCAGATGAATCATCTGTTATACTGCATCTCAATCATCACAAATACTGCAGAAGACCTATTGCAACCCGCATAGACTCAAGATTCTCACAGAAATCAGTCAAGTTTGGTGAAGGAAAAATCATGATTTGGGGTTACATTCAGTATGGGGATGTGCGAGAGATCTGCAGAGTGGATGGCAACATCAACACCCTGAGGTATCAAGACATTTGTGCTGCCCATTACTTTACAAACCACAGGAAAGGGCAAATTCTTCAGCAGGATAGCATTCCTTCTCATACTTCAGCCTCCACATCAAAGTTCCTGAAAGCAAAGAAGGTCAAGGTGCTCCAGGATTGGCCAGCCCAGTCAACAGACATGAACATTATTGAGCATGTCTGGGGTAAGTTGAAGGAGGAGGCATTGAAGATGAATCCAAAGAATCTTGATGAACTCTGGGAGTCCTGCAAGAATGCTTTCTTTGCCATTTCAGATTACTTCGTTATTTGAGTCATTGCAGAGATGTATGGATGCAGTCGTCCAAGCTCATGGGAGTCATACACAATATTAATTATTTTTCCACTGCACCGTGACTTTATATTCTATACTGTACATTATTTCTGTTAAGTGACAAGACTAAGCAAAGTCAGACCTTACTGTCCTAATTAAATAATTAAAAATCAAGGCATGATCATTTTGTTATTTTGGTAAAATAAGCATAATCTAGAGGCCTTTGCCTTTCATATAAGCCACTTCTGATACCAAATGATCAACTAGAAGTCAAGTTATTATTTGTTGTTCCTAAAACTTGGATAAGCGACAAGACTTTTGTCAGATAGTGTATACCAGACTTAACAGTTTTATTCATATCTCCTGTATTCTAAAGGTTTTACATTCTGATAACATTTTTTGTACAAAAAAAAACAATAGAGAGAGAGAGAGAAGAGAAACCTTTGACTCTAATCAGCAAAAAAATAAAAGAGAAAGAATTTCGAACCTGACACCAGCTTTCAGGATTTTTGTCCCTGAAATGTATTAAAATGACAGAATATTTAAATAAACAATGGATGGCTCATTTGTGTATTTTTCACAATCTGTCAAACTGACGTCTTCGGAGAAGGACTGCCATTACAGTGCAGAAGCAAAACATTTATTATTAAAAAAAACTATTATTATTATTATTTTCTTTTTCCAGTGGATTAACTTGTACAGGTTAAACGCTCACCTTAAGACTACCAATGTGTGCTAGCAAAATAAACATAGTCATTTTTTGATTTTGCACAGCCTTTAATATAATCAATCAAACGGCAAAAGTAAGCAAATTTTTACCCTATTCACCTGCAGTATCTTGTCTTAGATAGACTGTACATCCTTACCTTCACTTGAAAGTGATATCAAGAAACAGATCAGAAACCCGCTGCAAAACAAACACAAAAAAATAGTCATATATACAGGGGCGTAGCAACCAGGGGGGACGGGGGGATACGTCCCCCTCACTTTTAGAGACAGACCATTTAGAAACAGGTGATTAATAATTATATGAACGTAAACTTTTGGATCTCATACAGCTGCCCACCCCACACACACACTTTTAAAATGTCCGTTACGCCACTGTGTATATATATATATATATATAAACAATAAAAATGAGTAACCAGTATTCCCAGTAGCTACTAAACATGTCTCAAGATGCTAGTTAGTTTTGTTTCTTTGATGTTGACTTTTCCTGAGGGGACCGAGATTTTTGACAACAGGTACGATAATGATACAGAGGTCAACAAACGTCACTGATGATAACAAAAGTGGGTGATGAAACCTCCACTATATTGACAGGCCTCATTTGAGGAAGTGTGAAGACACATGTGGGGAAATTGCTTGTTTCTATAAATGTACATGTATATTTATTTCCTCCAATGGTAATGGACAATGAGGCGTTTTAATAATTTAAAAGCTGTTTCTAGCTGTATACGATAGGGCCTACTACTAGTATTATTATTATGTTTTATATATTGTTATACAGGGCCAACTGTTATTATGATATCATAGTTAATATTATTTTAACTGAAATATGATGCAGCAGGTGCGTCATATAGCTAATTATAACTTTACACGCATATAACGTTACGTCATAAAGGAAGATCCGGCTTATGTAGTTTACATGCAATAAGGTTTTTTTTCTTCCAAGTTCATTTTCGCATATGTTTCATAAGCTATTGTGTTAAACTAGCCTCTCATGCTAACGTTAGTTATTTGTAAATATAAATTCTACACGGGGACATATATATCTGCGCAACCCGACGGTCAATTTCTGGAATAATTAATAGTTGTGTTACATTTATCTATTTCCGAGGTACTCGTTAGCGAAGAATCTATCGATATTTACAAATGTATGCTAAAAGCAGATACAGACGCACAAAGACTAGCTAACGTAATGTGCGCGTCTTTGTCCTGATGGACAGACAATAAAGACATTTACTGAGTTGCATCGACAATTTCATCCCTCGTACCTTCTGAACATCACGTACAAATTTAAATTCGTGGAATCGAATAATGCTGTTGCGGAAATGAAGCTGAAGTACAAAACAGCTTATCTGGAGATCAAATGCAATGCACCGCGGTCACGCCATCTGCGGTTCCGAGAGAGACGTCTGTCTACTCGGTGTTGCGCGGTAGATTCAAGACGCGTGTGTTCAATGCGCTGCCGTTTTATAATCTTGTTTCAGTTTTATTCGCGTAAATTAATTCAAATGAGAGGTAATCAAAAACTGTCACTTTTATTCATGTGTGGATATATAATAATCATGACTTTCCATGTAGGCTATGCTATTATTTCTTTGTTTTGCTGTAATTGTGTTTTATTTGCGAGTTTAAAATAAAATGAATAGCACTTAAAAATCATTACCCGGCAGTCATAACTATCCACATTCGTTTTCATATTCACTATTGAGGTGTTTACTGTGTAATTATATACTGTAAAAATTATTGGTTTATTTGTGTTTTTCTGTAAATATTTTCCCGTTTTTCATGTTGAATGTTGCTAAATTAATTAAAAAATATATATATATTGTACAAATGTTTTTTTGTTTACTTAAATCACATAAATAATAACATACCAAAATCATGTAAAATACTGCCTTTTTATACAGTCATATTTTGGAAAATCATAAAAAAATAAAATCAAATTGTTTTCAGTCAACTCCACCAGATTCCTGTTCTACATGTCTTGATGTACCACTGTGGTCACATTTCATATCATATTACTGTTTCATTTTTTAATAATAGCGCGCTAAAATCATGGAAGATACAGTGTTTTTTACTGTACTGTCATATTAGAAAAATCATTAAAAAATAAAATCAAATTCTTTTCAGTCAGCTGTAAAACAGTGAAAACTAAATTAATTCAATTTTTATAGACTTCTTTTGTAAAAATAGAACATTTAATTAACTCACTTAGATTAATCGATAATAAGAAATGTATTTCTTTCTTGGGTAAATATGATGAGATCTTTTATGCTACTTTAATTTTTATCTATTTATTTATTGCATTATTATTTGTTTATGTACTTGTTTTGCACTTTATCCTGTTTATCTAATGAGAATATTATGTAAAAGAACTGTTCTCTTTTACTGTATTCTAAATTGGATTGTATACAGTTTCTTAGAATTAATGATAATTTAAAAAAAAAGTAACGCAAAGGATGCAAGCTGCCGCTGAAATCCAAAGAAGAAGAGGAAGCCTACAGTGCGCAAGATGGCGCTGTAAAATCTACCGCCACAACAGCCAAGCAGCAACAACAACACAGCAGCAGCAGAAGAAGAAGAATCGGGAAGAACGTCGCACATAATATAAACAGAAGGAAGGATGCCGACTTCTTAGTGCACTTATTGATATTCTACTGAAAGGAATGGTTTATCAGTGCCTTCACCGTTTCAAAACTCATGCCTGATATTTACAGAGAGAGCTTCAGACAGGCGTGTGCTGTAAGTATGGCGTTTGTGAAGTTTATAAGACCAAAATCAGCTCAGATGTGTAATGTTCACATTCATGGAGTGCAACAGCCACAAATAAACACAAGGATTGATATTAATCACGTTCATGATATTTTCCCCCTCATGAGAACTTGTAGCTCGTGCACGGTGCTTTATATATATTTTGATTTTGTTTGTACTTTGATAAGTGAACAGGGATTGTGGTGGTTTTGAGGCGTATAAACATTTATACAATATTTAAAATCACAGCCACACGAGATCTTTTAGGACGTTTAGGTTCAGTGTAATGGGTATCTATCTATCTATCTATCTATCTATCTATCTATCTATCTATCTAT
>CAIGQV010007757.1:6453618-6473136 GCA_903798115.1 Danio jaintianensis | reverse complement strand
ATCTATCTATCTATCTATCTATCTATCTATCTATCTATCTATCTATCATGTGTGTATCCATCCGTCTGTCTATCTGTCTGTCTGTAGGTCTGTCCGTCTATCTGTTTATGTGTGTATCTATGTGTGTACGTATGCATGTAGTCTAATTTGTCTGTTTAAATAAACACAAATAACACAAAGATAGAAACAAAAATCCAATAATAAATACTTTTAATGTGTTAAATGGGTGTTGTATACACTTTAACATAGTAATATTGTGTATTAATATATATATTTAAAATATTGTTTTCAAATTTTGCACACTTGATGCTGATTTAATTTATTCATGTGATCAGTAACCTTTCAGAAGACATTACATTAACACTTGCTTAATGATGTCATGTAAAATTTGAGCTTGAAGCTCAAACCATTTATAGCATCTGAAAAGGTTGGGGAAACACAGAAATAAATTATTCAACTATTAAAAACAGTTTTTATTTGTCCTTCTAAATGATTAATCTATAAAAAAGTCATAAAACCCAGCAAAAGTCTTAAATTCATAAAGTTATATAGTATTAAATGTTAAATGGACTGCAAAAATGACTTTTTTTGCCTTGTTTGTCAATATTAATATCTAAACATCAAAGAAAAAACAAAACTAATTTGCTTGAGATGCAAATGATTGAAAAAAAAAAATAATAATCAGGGCTCTAGACTAACATTTTGCACTGGTGTGGCTAACTTATTTTCTTAGGTGCACCCAAATCTTCGACCACATCACATTTAACATAATGCCCTTCACTATCTCGGATTAGTTTAAACCAGGGCATAGGCCTAATGTGTGCCTATTCTGTTGAAGCACAGTTGCAGAGATTTAAAAAATTTTTTTATTTATTTATTTGCCCTGGAATGGCTGGTGGCACCGGTGTGACCTCAGAATTTTTTTGCACCATTGAGAAATTAGGTCACACTCTAGAGCCCTGATTATGCTTAAAGTTATATTGTTACATTATTTGCAGATGGCAGTGTCCTTCCGAATCCCCAAAAAGAAGCAGCCGTCAGATTCCTGCAGTCTTGACATGCAGTCTCCACTTTCTCGACTGCAGGACGATAATACACAAAAGGTAAGAAATGCCAAAAATCACAACTTAGAGAACAGATTATGTCCTTAAAAAGTGAACTGATCTACTGTGGTTTTGTGTAAAGCTGCAATTTTTTTTTTTTTACATGACGATACATCACATTTTTTGTGTTCGCATCAAATAAAATGTACGAAAGTATTTTCATAAAAAGTTTGAGATGTTAATGTTTTAATAAAAGTTTTTTTTACTCACATAAGCTGCAATTAAAAAAATCTGTAAAAACTGTACAATTGTGAAATGTCATGGCAATTTAAAATAAAATGTAATTTTATAAAAACTGCAAATAAATGCTGTTATTGTGAGCTTCCTTTTCATCAAACAGTCCTTATAAGCAAAATGTATCAAAGTTTCCACAATGCTATAAAGCAGGAATAAATGTTTTCAGGATTTTTTTTTCTGGTATACAAAATATGACATCATAGTGGGTGTTTTTTGTAAATCTTTATAAAAATGTATGATAATCATATATTTTTTACACACAGAGACATAAAGATATTATTATTATTAAAGCTATATTATCAAAGCTATATTAAAGCTGCATTACACTTCCATTTTTCTTTTGTTTTAATGTCTGAATACCCTTCCTTCTTGTTTTTTTCCACAGACTCAATGGGGTTCTGTCACGTTTAATGGAAGAACGCCTCATAAAACCAGTTCTAATGAAAATATGCTGTCAAAGGACAGTCAGAGGAGAGATTCAGTGAGGTGAGACTTCATTCGTATGGTTTGAAAGTTTAGAAATCAACACTAGATGGAGCTGTTTACTTATTTAAAAAGTAGTGTTGGATGTTTCAGACAAAGCTTCACTGGTACGCTACTGGTCAAAACACTTAAATAAATGTTTCTTGAGACTTATTTTTGCATTAGAAATACAGTATGATCAATTATCTGAAATATTGTTACTGTATTGTTATTGCTATAATATTGGTAAAAAAAAAAGTCTTCGATTTGAATATATTCATTCATTGCAATACATTACATTCATTCAATACATTCATTCATTTTCTTTTCGGCTTAGTCACTTTATTAATCTGGGGTCACCACAGCGGAATGAACCGCCAACTTATCCAGCTTATGTTTTACGCAGCGGATGCCCTTCCAGCTGCAACCCATCACTGGGAAATATTTGAATATATTTAAAGTTTAATTTATTCCTGTCATGCAAAGCTGATTTTTTTTTTAGCATCGTATGATACTAAAGAAATCGAACAAATGGTGCTTCATTGTTATAAAAGCTCTGTTAATAGTAATGGAGTGTATTGTCATCAATTGTAAAATCAGCATTTTAAAAGCATTTCTGAAGGATCATGTGACCCTGTAAACTGTAATTATGATGCTGAAAATGTGGCTTTTGAAACAGAAATTAATAAAGTGCGATAAAAGAAATCATAAAGTGTTTTGGAGGTTTTCTTTCCATTAAAAAATACTTTATGAGAAGCTAAAAAGTCGTAAATCTCAAAATTAGCCTGCATTGTCTCAAAACTGTATGCATCTTAATGCTGTCAAACGATTAATCACAATTAATTGCATCCAAAATTAAAACGTTCATATTTGCTAAATGTAGTTTGTTTAGTGAAATATATCCATGAATATATTGTATAAATTATTTGTTTATGTTTACTTATAAAATATTTATATATATTATACAATATTATATATATAAATCAAAAAATATATGTAAATCTATTTCTTTTGTATTTTATGTACAATTTGTGTGTGTGTATTTATAAATATATACACATATGTACACAGTACACACGTATATATTATGTAAATATAAACGTTTTTGCTGGATGCGATTATTCGTTCGACATATAATTGTATATAATTTCCATTGCAGACTCATCAGGCCGTGGAGTCTCAGTGGCGAAAGTCGGTCACCTGACTTGGGTTCACCAAATTCCAGAGGAGCCACACGTGGACGGTTCAGCTTTAAAATGAACCAACAGCCAATAAAAATCAGCCCTGCTCGAGTGAACGGGACGCCCCATAAGGTGTCGGATACATCTGGCTTTAGGCCTCAGTGTCAAGCTCCCACCACATCACTAGACTTCACTGCAAATAACAGGTGAGACTCTGTGTGAATGATGTGCTCTCTTTGGTGATTCGAAGGAGGATGTTTTGGTAGTGGGGTTTGTAATACGTGCGTGTGTGTGTGTGTGTGCGTGTGTGTGTGTGTTTCAGATGGAGACCCAAAAGAGCATCTGATACACTTCTCAGCCATGATGAGAACCATACAGAGGCTTCAGAATGCTCCGCTTTCAAGATACACAGAGGTATGTCACTGTTGTTCTGTATGAATGAATACACACACACATCTATATATATATATATATACATATACATATATTAGGTACACCTGTCCAACTGCTCGTTTACGCAAATTTCTAATGAGCCAATCACATGGCAGCAACTCAATGCATTAAGGCATGTAGACATGGTCAAGACGATTTGTTGCAGTTCAAACCGAGCATCAGAATGGGGAAGAAATATGATTTAAGTGACTTTGAACATTTCATGGTTGTTGGTGCCAGACGGGCTGGTCTGAGTATTTCAGAAACTGCTGATCTACTAGGATTTTCATGCACAACCATCTCTAGGGTTTACAGAGAATGGTCTGATAAAGAGAAAATATCCATATCGGCAGTCCTATGGGCGCAAATGCCTTGTTGATGCCAGAGGTCAGAGGAGAATGGCCAGACTGGTTGGAACTAATAGAAAGGCAACAGTAACTCAAATAACCACTTGTTACAACCGAGGTATGCAGAAGAGCATGTCTGAACGCACAACACGTCCAACCTTGAGGCAGACGGGCTACAGCAGCAGAAGACCACACCGGGTGCCAATCCTGTCAACTAAGAACAGGAAACTAAGGCTACAATTCCCACAGGCTTGCCAAAATTTAACAATAGAAGATTGGAAAAACGTTGGTCTGATGAGTCTCGATTTATGCTGCGACATTCGGATGGTAGGGTCAGAATTTGGCATCAACAACATGAAAGCATGGATCCATCCTGCCTTGGATCAACGGTTCAGGCTGGTGGTGGTGGTCGTCTCAGACTGGTTTCTTGAACATGACAGTGAGTTCACTGTACTCAAATGTCCTCTGCAGTCACCAGATCTCAATGCAATAGATCACCTTTGGGATGTGGTGGAACGGGAGATTCGCATCATGAATGTGCAGCCGACAAATCTGCAGCAACTGCGTAATGCTATCATGTCAATATGGACCAAAATCTCTGAGGAATATTTCCAGTACCTTGTTGAATCTATCCCACAAAGGATTAAGGCAGTTCTGAAGGCAAAAGGGGGTCCAATCCGGTACTAGTAAGGTGTACCTAATAAAGTGGCCAGTGAGTGTATATTTACATTTATTATAATATTTAAATTTTTATACTTATGAATTCTAGTGTCCAGATAGTATACATTTTATATATGTATAGAGTTTAGTAGTTGCACTGTTCTGTTAAAGTTGTATTATTATTTGTTGTCGTTGTTATTATTATTATTATTACTATTATTGTTATTATTAAATTGTATTATTTGTATGTTATTTGTTAATTACAAATAATTTTATTTAGCTATTATTATTATTATTATTATTATTAACAACAACAACATAATGATAGTATTAATTGTTTTTGGTGTCTTATTTTTAATGTAAATATTTATGTCCTATATTTTTGCAGTTAAATATTAATAGATAATAATACTAAATATACATTTATATAAACTTACACACTTTATACTTCAGGTAGTATACACAATTTAATTTAAGTCTGATATGCTGTCTTGTATGTATAAAATGTATTATTATATATGACTGCAGTATATTTAAGATTTGTTTTTTTTACTTGGCAACCCTTTTAGAACTGTGGTTGTGAGATTTGCACAAGCCCCTCACATTAGATCAGAAAACACACAAATACGCAATGAAAATTAACCATAAATTGAAAACAAAATTGACTTTATACTAAGTCTTGCCAAAACACGAAAATACACCATAGCACGACTACTCCTGCGTAATTCCCAGTTTTTCCCCTAATGAGTTGGATCGTTAAACTAAATAAGCAGTTAAAGTAAACTGTAAACTTTGGCTGAGATATCTGATGCAGATTATCAAGAAGCTAATGAGGGAAAATGCCCTGGTTTTTGGCTTTTACTTGGTCTCTACATCTCGAAGTACCTTTAATGATCCGCTTTTGTGTCTCTCCTCTTTCCCTCCACGGAGCTTCGGGCGTCGTGTTTAACATCTCGCAGCTGCCTGACCCTCCTTCACTCCTGCTCTACATAGTATTGGACGCCATCACACTTTTCCTGGCTTCGGATCGCTGATAAATAAACAAATGCTTAACTTTATGGATCTGTTAAAACTGTCTTTTTCTCTGTCTACTTCCCCGTCTCCTGGGATTTCGCAGAGTTTGCCCTGTCATTTCATGGCTGATGTGACCTCCACCAAAGTTGAGGAATGGTGTTTGGTCAATAAGGCCGTTTTATATGTACTTGGGACTGTGTAAAGAGAAAAAAAACAGTATGCACTGCTTGTAAAATCCCAGAGCTTTCCCATTTTCTTCATTTAACCAAGTCGTTCCATCTTTTTAGGTCTGGATCCTGAGGAACTGGAGGAAGAAGAAACAGAAGGGACACAAGGCCACTCTCAGGTCAAAGAGACGCAGAGGTCGACCGCCTCAGAAGACTGCAAAGTGACATCCGCAGGCTCTGTTTGTGATGTTTCTGAGGTGAGATGATGTTCAGGTCACTCATTGGCTATGTGTCCATTTAAAGATGCTAATTAGATTTATGCGCATGACTTTTTATGCGCATGCTGGATATAATTCGGTAAATGTGTTTCCATCAAAGATCATGCAAATATTTTCTTATCAGATAATAAGTTTATCCTACTCGGTTGTTGTTTATTTTCAAATTGTTTGCGCATCTTGGCGTTTCCATTAAGCTTTTATTTTTCTAACTTGACGCATATGTAAAAAGTAGGTTATCGTAATGATGCTTTGTATGTTTTCTATGAGCTTTTCAGCCATTTTACATAATTAGTATGCTAATTATTAGTCTTAGCTCATTAATATTAATTAGGTACTGGTGCTGCTTCTTGCTTTTATAACTAATATTCATAAATTTATCATAGTATAATAAATAAGTGATTAATTTTATAATAATAATAAGATACAATTCTTGTACAGTACAATGTTGTAAATGAGAGCACTCTGTAGTACTCATTTGTATTATGAGTAATTAACACTAATATAAGTGTTAAAGTATTGGCTAATGAATAATAATTAGTTGTGACAATGTGTTATAACCATCCTATAACATCCTAAGTGATGTATTACCTCATAAATATTAATAAGTATACGGTGACCATCCAGGCATGTTATCTAATTACTTTTCATGAGCTAAACCTTAGAACGCCTTAAGCCGTGGTCCCACTGCACTTTTCGCCCTATAGACTTCCATTCATATGTACGCAAATGCGTCAGACCGGAAACGCAAGCTCGTACGTCAAGTTTCGCAGTTCGCTGCGTTGCAAAGTTCAAGCTTGGTGAACTCTAACCTGCAAAATCACATCACATGATTGTGTGAGACCAATTGAAGATCAAAACATGACCTCTCTCGACAGAAATTTAAAATATGGACCAATTGCTCGCTTTTTTAAATGTCTAATCATCTTGTTTAATCCTGCCCCTTTTCGCAGTGCTGTACGACAGAATTTTGAATGCTCAAACTCTAGTGTGACTGCGGCATTAGAAAGACTTCTACAATTGAATATAAAGACTCATAAAATAGGTTATATGGATGTTGCTTTATAACCTTTCTGGATCATTGACTCATGTTAATTAATATTGACAATATGAACTTGTAAATATTCATAAGGTCATTGGAATGATATAAGAATAAATATAGAAACAATTACAAATCCTACTATGGCAAAGTGTATGTTCATACAGAATTTTACTACCCGTTCTTAAGCTCAATTGCCGTCATATCAGGATTATTATTATTTTTTTGGTCATACTGAAGTTTGTACTCTGGTAGTTATGATTCTAACTATGGCAAATTTTTCTTTCATAAATATTTATTATGTTATGCTAAAGTTGATTTGTAGCTTCTCTGAAGCATCTGGTCCATCTGTTGAAATAATATAAACATAATATTCATAAAAAGAGACTTAATTCCATCTTACATGTTGATTTTTGTTGTTTTTGTCACTTATGACTCCAGAAAGCAACAAGCAAACACAAGAACGGAACAGAAGAATCTGTTTCCAAACCGTCCAACCACTCAGGCCTCCATGTTCAGGAAGCTCCAGCCAGGCATCTGAGGACCTCTGGGGAAAGGGCTGCCACCTTTGTGCCTGTTAGAAAAGACCCGCTGACCTCAGAGACTGCAGAAAATAAGAGCAAAGACCCTTTTGAGTCGTTTTACAGCAACAAATTGAGAAGGAAGCCTCAGGGTTTCTGCAAGACCTACAAGAGAACCAAGCCCAGCTCCACAGAGCCGAGTACGTGTGACCTTCCTTTTTCTTTTATTCCACATTCTTTTCCACCAACATCGCTTTGAGGGCAAACTTGCCTTATTTAAACTTTCTTACCCTCCAGGGTGCTGGTAGTGCTTTTAACAGCTTTTTGCATGCCGTGTATGCCAACTTAGGCCATAAATGCTTGAACATTCCGCCTTTGTCTTTAATGGCAGATATATTTTTTTAAATGCACTTGTTGGCAGAGGCACCAGACCTTGTTCTTGGAAAGGGTCAGGAGGTCACGATGATTCCAACCAAATAAATGCGAGTGCCTTTGCAAAACTCGTTACCCAAGGGTGATTTCCAGATCTGGCTTTGCAATTGCTGTTATGGCTCAAGTCAGAAGAGCCCACCATCAGGTCTCCATAACATTTTAGTTCCTCAGTATGGGAGCGAAGTTAAGAACTTTGCTTTAGGGTAGTAAGAACTTTTGCTTTAGTAGTTAATATTAATAATAATATATCATAAAAAGTACGTCCGCACAGTGGCTCAGTGGTTAGCACTGTTGCCTAACAGCAAGAAGGTCGCTGGTTCGAGTCCCGGCTGAGCCAGTTGGCATTTCTGTGTGGAGTTTGAATGAGTGTGTGTGTGAATGAGAGAGTTTATGGGTGTTTCCCAGTGCTGGGTTGTGGCTGGAAGGGCATCCGCTGTGTAAAACATATGCTGGAATAGCTGCCGGTCCATTCCGCTGTGGCGACCCCTGATAAATAAGGGACTAAGCCGAAGAGTTTTCGCAAAATGAAGGAAAGGAAATATCATAAACTCTTAATATCAAAAAACTTCAAAAGGTTTTAGAAGCATCAGAACTTAAGCATCAGTATATTATATGGTACAGTATGTAAAATCATTACCATTTACTAGTGCTTAGTGTTGCTATGTAGGGGAATAATAGGGGACATTTTCATATTTTAATTTTTATGTGATAAATAAATTAATGACTGGATTGAGAAATAAATATTGGGCGTGAATCTAAAAAAACGTAAACCAAACTCATTTGAAAGATAAAATATTGCTCGTTTAAGCAATTTGTATCAATTGATGAGTGGAATCAATTGTTGAGTGGAATCTAGAATCTAGATTTAAGAAATGCAAATTGAGTGGGAACCCTAAATGAACCACCAGTGGGCAAAGTGGAATCTGAATTAAGAAATGTAAGTTGTATCTGAATGTAGAAACAGAGTGAAACCCACAGGTACTGTATAAAAGAAGTCTATTTTCGGTAACCAATATGGTACTTGTATATTGTGCATTTCTAAATAAAATGGTGATCTTCTACCAGCTGACAAAGTGGAGTCTGCAATAAAAAAATGCAAATTGAGTGTGAACATAAAAAAGTTAAACAGAATTAACCTGTAAAAAAAAGCCTTTTTAAATTAACGAATATAAAACCAATATATTGCATGTCCCTCAATAATATTGTAAACTTCATCCAGATTCAATAAATTGTAATTTGGATCTCAAAATGCAAATTGAGTGTGAATGTAAATAGAGAGTCAAACTAAATTAACTGAAATAGATAAAAAAGGCAATTTTGCATTAACCAATATTGTGTTAATGTACTGTCTATCGCTAAATAAAATCATAATCCTTCAAATTGTAAAAAAAAAAAAAAAAGTGGAATCTGGATTGATAAATGTAAAATGGATTGAATGTGAATGTAGAATGAAAGTGAATTATGTAAAAAAAATAAAACTAAAAAGCCAATAAATGTGCATTCCTAAATAAAATAATAAACCTTAACCAGTGCGACAAGTGAAATCTAAAGTGATAAATGCCGAACCTAAAACTAGAATGAAGCCAAAAATAAGACTTTCCTGAGACATAATCCCATTGTTCTTGGCTGAAGGATGACCTTATAAAGATTAATGTCTTTAAGTGTGTGGAGTGCAGAATAGCAGCATTCACTCTCACAATCTAGATTACTACAATCCTGACCTTAAGATCTGAGTAAAGCCCATTACACCTCTGTCTGCAAGAGAGGAACGCTGATGAACCATTGTCCTCCTCGTCATCAGCTGGCACGTGCTCATCGTAAACACTTCCTTCATTCTCCGTTCCTGTTGACATTCATATAGACATAACAATTCAATAATGAATTGCAATCGTTAATTATGCAGCTTTGTTGTTTTCAAGTCAAGTGGAAAATCGTCTAAAAGTCAAGGAGTTTATTCGGGCTATGGATTCATTGAAAAGATCTGGCTCAAAAGAATGATTCATTTAAATTTCAGTCCTACAAAGCTCTCGTGTGGCTTCAGATACGAGTTTTTATTATGTTTTACATTCTTTTTCCATCTTTAAAAGCTTCAGTTGGTAATTTTTTCCTCCGGTGATGACCTGACAAGAGCATTTGACCAGATTGATTTGAATAGCTAACAAATGTCTGCTTAGTTCGCAAATGTGTCCAATTCAAACCATTTTTTAACGTAGCAAAAACAGATGGACGGCATTGAATTTGTTATTGTTTTCTGATGGATTGGTAGACAGGAAGAGGAAGGGGAAGGAGGTGAAGGATGAAAAAAAAGGAGAGAGAGAGAGAGGATTACCCATGTCCTTGCTTCTCTCTCAAAGCCCATTATGGGAACCAGCCAAAGAGAAGCGTCTGCCGAAGAGAAGGAGGAAAAAAGATCTAAATTAAAACTCATCAAGCACCAAATGGGAATTTATTAGAAACATTGTAAGAACGCAACGTTGAAACCATCGTTTGACCCAAGTCGATGTTAATCATGAGAACTTTTCAAACGCACATACAAACTGTTTACTGAAACAAACATCTGTCAAGACTTGTGTTTACCTCATTGGAAAATGTAGCATCAGACGTTTATCTAGGAGGCCTGACGTTTGTTTTGTTTTGTTTTCCCTTTAGAACATTTAGATGTGCAGAAATTTGGAATATATTTCATTCAATCTTAATTTAATATAAAATTGATGATTCCCATTTTAAGAACATCTGAGCTTTTGTACAAAGGAATTTTAACAAGCATTTCTGGTTCTTGCTTCTGATTGGTCGATATGATCTGTCTCTGTGTCCTTCAGTCGTCCTGTCCAGCGATGATGAAGGAGCCAATGAGGCGAATGACGTGTCTGGAGGTCTACAAGAGCAGCGGATCTCTGAGGGGATCAGAGACACTCAGGTAACAGATAAAGAATGAGATGAAGATTTAAAGTGGCTGCATTTAGGATTCAGAAACCTTGTTTTTTGCAGCTAGCAACTTCTTGATTGTGTGCATATGTGTGCACATTTAACATTACAATAGACTGAGTGTGACTCGAGAGTCCGATGTATTGACAAAGTGTTTTTTGTTTAGTTTTTCTTTCTTATTGATTTGAAGTTTGTTGCGGTGATAAACAGATAATGATGGCATCCAAACTACTAAGAGCGACATTTGCATGAATGTGTAGATATGTGCTGTGCTTTTTCCTCGCTATTGCAAAACACACAAAGAAATTACGGTAGTGAGGATAAAACGGCAGTAAAAAAAGTAGGAATGCAATAAAATTTCGGCCGCTGAAATTTATCGGTTGCAAATGGCACTTTCGGTTTTCACTTTTCGGAATATATGATGGTTATAACTATTAGAATTGATAACTGTAATAAAAGTTCACATAAATTCGCCACTGATGACACGTAATTTCAGACACAATAGCAGCAAAACAACGTTCGTTTGTTCACTTTTGCAACCTGCCTAATTGAACTTTCAAAAATATTTGTGAACTTTCAGAAATATGTGTTCGTTCTTGTAAACGCCTTGAAAAACCATTTGTCTGTTGTGATGATTAAATAAGTGGGTGTAGCTCAGAGGCTCCGCCTTCTTTGAAGTAAAAACTTCATTTTCTGTTCGGTTTGTCAAGGTCAGATACAAATAAGTCAAAACATAAACATTAAAGAGCTGCTTTAAAGTAGACATTGAAGCAATTCTAATGGAACAAACACACTTTATTGTGTGTTTAATACTGTGAAGGTGCTTTTACTAAAGTAGTTGTGGTAGCAAAAAATGTGGAAGCAAAAAAATGTGAAGTGCTAAATTGCAAGGCTTGTGCAAAAATACCTTTTCAATGCTAACATGGCTTCTTAGCTGTTTTTTGTTTTTGTTTTGTTTTTTTACCTTTAATACTGTCATTTTAGTTACTGTTTTAGTTTAGTTTATTTCATCTGAGGCTGTCTCTCTGCAATGCTTAAATGTATTGACACCAAACTTTGTTCTCCATTGTCACCTAACACTGACCACAACACATCAAATTTGTAACTCTGCCACTTATTGGTCAAAAGTTACAAACCAATAATTCATTCATATGTTAATTGTTTTCATGATTTTCTGATATTTTAAGTGAAACATACTTCAAATGTATTCAAAAACTCATTGTTTCACTTGGTCTGATGCTCCTTACTAACCTTGTTGCTTTTGGCCTTTGGACTGCTTTGCTAATTCTGCCTCTGGACTTCTTTGCTCATTATGGCTCTGAACTGCTTGGCCCCTTAATTGCTGCTTGCAGCTATATTTACTGTTTTAGTTTAGTTTCTTTTGTTATTGAGAAGAAAATGCGCAACCCGTATTTGCATATTTATATAAACGTTGCTCTTAGTATTGTGGACTGCATCTAAATATTTGCTAACAGTAAACCACTGCTCAGGTATTTCAAACTTCTTTTTTACTTTTTTAAAAGAAGAGAGAATAAGATTCAATGGCTTTTAGTATATAAGGGTCTTAAAGACACACTTTTACAAACTAAATCAACTGATTCATTGAAAAGTTCTGGCTCGACAAATGATTCATTTAACTCTTATAGCTACTTTTAGAGTCTTTTTCCATCCTCAAAAGCTTCATTTCCCATTCATTCTCATTTTTTTCCACTATAGCGTTTTGCTGACAGAGAGGATTTGAATGAATTGATTCAAAGTACAGCTAACAAATGTCTACTTAGATTGCATAAATCTGTCCACTCCGCCCGCTTGAACCATTTTCAATGCAGCAAAAACAGCTTTAAATGTGTTATTGTTTTCTGATAGATTGGTAGACGTTTATTTTATGAATCATTCATTTATAAATCAAACCCAGACAAATTTCAAACAAAAGCCAGTTTTTGGTTGCATTTATTACCAAAGAGAAAACATTTGAATTATCTACCAGTCAAACACCAGCAAAATAATAAGCGGCAAAATATACATATTTACATTTTCTGAGTGAGTTGAAAATTAAGGTTGCTTTGGTCTGAAAATAGCAACACGTCGGGGCAAGCACATCTTGTGCCTTATTGCGCCGGGTGTATGATAGGGCCCTTAAAATAAAATGGCAAATCACTGGTGAAGGTTTATGGTGTTGACACTTTCCATTTTTGCTTTTCACTTTCAGTTTTAGTTTCTTAACATATTAATATAATGTGTTTTCTGAATTTAACAAAAAATCAGTGGCTACGGTTTTATGTTTTGTTTGTCATTTAAAAACATTTACCAAGGCATTTATTTATTTATTTATTTGATTTATTTTTTATGTTAATTAATTTATTTATTTATTTGTGATGCAAAATTCCATTACTATAGTTAAATTTGTTGTTTTGATTGTTTTTTTTTATGAAATGTCTTTTTAAAAAAAAATATATTTCAAGACTAGAAAGTTCAAACTTAAAGTATTTCTAGCAGAAAACACATCTTTGCTGATTTAAAGTAATACTTACTTAAATAAAAATCTTAACAACAGCAAACCTTTGATGAGTAGTGTGTGTATCAACACTTTTTTCAAACCAAAACTGCTAACTGATGTAAAAACTGAAGGATCGTCAATTAGTAATTCAATTGTTCTTCATTGGTTTTGCACAATATCAGTGTTAAAACCGAACCTTAGACAACGCTTTTACTGTGAGTCCTCAAGAATCGGCCTCATAACTCTTCATTTGAAGAAGCTTTAAAACAGCCACAGAGCCAGGCTAAACAAATGTTGACTCATTTCAGCTTATCTTCATGTACATCTGTCTTTTAAAGTCTAGATGTGTTCAGTATGTGTGCTCCGTTTTGAGCTCGCCCTTGTTTACTACGACTTCTCAAATTCAATTCCATTGTCAAAATCAGTAACGTTGTTTGTCCAAGCTAGACACATTTTCAGTTTGTGTTGTTTTTTTCATGACTGATGAACAAATCTGTTATGGCACTTTAGGATGAGAGGCATTTAGGTTTAAAATGCAATGTTTTGATCACAGGATGTTTGAGGCTGATTTTACAGAAATGCGGCTCAGCTCTTTGTCAGTTTCGCTTGGTGTTTTCACTTTTCACTTTGACATGCAAGAGAAATGAGAAACACATCTGAAGTGAGGGAACGACCGCTGTGTTTTTCATTTTAGTGTTTGAAAAGTGGATTTGTTTATTTTCATTACGTCCGAGGAAAATGAGGACCACAAATGCACTTTTATTAACTTATACTAAATGTATGAAGTCTTGAGGTTGTTTTTCATCTCTGATTTGTTTCTGTTTCTTCACGCTTCAGACTGGGAACCAAAAGAGCCCACAGACAAACGCAGGAGGTGAAAGATCAACGACCAAAGTAGAAGTGCCTTCCATCATGGAGCTGGAGTTCAGCAGACTCCATTACGACACAATCCAGGCCCAAGCCAATGGGACAGTTGTGGTGAGAGAAACCTATGCCCGGTAATAGTGAGTGGGCTTCACAAACCACCTGTAGAAAACACACTATTTCATATCTCTGACACTTTATCCGACACTTGCTCTAGTTTTTGCACATTTTCACCAGACACTTTCTTACAATCACTCCATATCTCAAAAAAACAAAAACATCATGCACACAGGTGAGTGGGCTTGACAAACCACCTGTAGAAACACTCTTCTCTCTATAAAAAACAAATAAACAACCCAAAAAAAACACTCCCTCTCCTTACTCTAGCACTTAATTCTGTGAGCACTAACAGTTCCTTTGTATAATTAGCGCTTGTTGTGTGTTTTGCCTCTTCTCCTTGAATCGCTGAACGCCTCCTCAATTGTAAGTCACTTTGGACTAATGACTAAATGTAAACGTAATAGCCAGGATTCATACGGTCATGGAAAACCTGGAAAAGTCATAAAATTTTGACATGGCGTTTTCCAGGCCTGGAAAAGTTTTGGGAAAACAGAATAGCTCACAAAGTTTTGGAAAAGTCATGGAAAATAGATATCTGTATTTTTGAATATAGGTTAGTTGTCTTTACTTCGTTTCTGTCCTTGGCCAATCACATACTCTCACATTATTAGTGCGGTGTAAGCATTATCTAAATAAATTTTACATAGATATAAATATAAATTGAAACTAAATAGATTGTTGCGCGTTTTTCGATATGCTGTAATAAATTTGAACACGCATTGTTTTTCTTTTACCATGTATATTTAGACATTGCATGAAACATTAGGTCATGAAAATTTACATGAAAGTCTTGGAAAAATCATGGAAAAGGCATGGAATGTTAGTAGTAAAAATGTGTATGAACCCTGAATAGCATTCATATTCGAAAAAACACAACATTTGACATCAGCCCAAAGTTTTCTTTTTTTTTTTCCCACAGATATTATCTCTCATTTTTTGTGTAATGTACTGGGTTTGTGCTTGAATTTTTATCTAGTGTTTTCAAGGTTTAAAATGTGCTAAGATTTTGGATAAAGTGCTTGAAAATGTAATTGTTGCTTTCGGTAATAATAATAATAATAATACAATGAAATTAAATACATTTTAATAAAGATAGTAAATGACTGTAATTCAGTGTTGGGTTTGGGGCAAATATACCATCACAAATTTTCCTTTAGAATACTATATACTGTGCAATTATACTATAGAGTAGCAAATAGCATCTGATATAATAGGATAAAATATGCATGTGTATGTAAGTATGTTATTTGTCACACTTGCAAAGCACTGGAAAGTGCTTGAAAAGTGCTTAAATTTCACTTTAGAAAAGGTGTAAATACCCTGAATGTAGCTGTTTCTGAATTTAAATGGTCTGCAAAGTCACAAACAATAACGTTAGTATCTGTCAAAATGAAAAAAAAAAAAAAGAATTAAGTTATAGTTTAATCCTGATAACAGGCTGTTGAATTATTGTTGGTGGCCATTACACCTTCAGGTGTGCATTATTTTCTAATAAATCAATGGACAAGTGTGATGTCATCAATAAAACACAAGATGCAAATGTTTTGCAGCATCCCACAATTTGCGATTTATTTGTAGGAAGTATATACACATGCTGCTTGACAGTGCATAACACGTTGCAAAACAATCCAACATGATCAATGACTAATTTTAGTGCAAAACTAATGCACTGTCAACCTTTCATTACGTTAATAAAGCAACATTAGCATCCGGGCTAATTTTACTGCCAAACAAGTGCAGTCAACACATTGATCACTGCAGGTTCTAGTAAGAATGTAACAATAACATATTTTAGTGCAGAAGTAATGCATACGTCAGCACACAGATTCATGTGAAGTTATTTCATAACAACATAACGCACGAAAGACAAAGGCTAGTCTATTATGTTAAGCCTTATTACACTGTCAGAGTCTTGCTCAGACGCATATTTTACCACTGTGATCGTGCGTGCTAGAAAGCTGCCTAAAATCCTGCACACACTATGAAGTTTGCCACACCTCCGCGGCTGCATGGTTCCTTCACAAAATATGTCACATTATCTACGCTTCACAGAGGATAACAGCCAATCACATGACTTTTCCATCGTTGCATGATTGGCTATCATCTGCTCTAGGGTATTTGCATGGAGCAACCCAACTGGCATGTGTTTTCTGATTTAAAGTGTACTCAAAGTTCACGTAAATCTTTGATGCTGACATAAGAAAAATAACATTAAAAAAATTACTTTAAATAATCCGAGGGCAGTTTCATTCAGTGAACCACCTTCGTGTGTAAAGCTGTCATGTAGTTCAGGTCAAACCACATGATCTGCACAGCTCGACTAGTCTACGTCAATCAAAAAGCGTCATGGCAGAGCATTGAAGTCAACTAGTCGGTGCAACCCCTAGTTTCTTGTACATCTCACCACAAGCTTTGTTTTTAGTTTTGGCATGGGTTTTAGCTGAGAAAGAACCAAAATCATTCAGCGAAGTGATATGAAACTATAATGCAGTCAAAACCTGTCTGGAACTGCTTTAGCTGTGCGTTTATCTGAAAATAACGGCACTGCTTAGAACATTAATCAGCCAATCAGAATCAAGCATTCAACAGCCCCCGTATTGTATCAATTTTAGTAATGCATTAGTAAATGTCGAACTATGATTAATAAATGCTGCAAGTAACTAACGGAACCTAAAGTGTGACCAAAGTTTCAACCTTTAACACCTTTTTCCCGATCTGCTCATATTGCATCAGGCCTCTGGGTTTGATCCTCCAGATCTGATTCCAACACATGTCTTCAGTTCGGCCAATCACGCAGTTCGATTTTTGCTTGTTGTTTGTTTAATGAAGGACATCTGTTATTTTTGTATTTTAATTGGCCGTTGCTGCTACAAACCACAAAACAACAGCTCGCCGACACAGGGCTGCAGATGCCATTAAGAGACCTGAAAACGTTCCTTGCCAGAAAATTCCACTGGTTTAAACCTGAAACGCTACGAAAGTCCTTGTTTATTAGCACAACACCAGAGGCTGTGCGCTAAAGCACCCTGACAGAGCAGTGCAGCGCATCACTGTTTGTCCAGTACTGCTTCAAAACACACCACACTGTTATTACCAGGTTTTTTTTTTTACTATCTCTCTCTTTTACAAGGCATTTAGTGATAGTTCTGGTTTAGCATGTGTTTAATGAGTGTGGGCTGTTTGTAGTCTGGAGGGACGTGCGCGTATCGTGTGGATGTGCTCAGCAGGTTAGCATCTGTTTCAAAACATTATTAGCTGATTATTTAAACATCGTGAAGCCTCACAAATGAAGGATTTTGAAATCAAGTGAGCTATTAAAACTTTAGGCAAAACATATAAAATACAATGTTATAATGTATGGGTAATATATGAACAGAGAGAATCATTGATTAAAATATTATTTGTATTACATTTAGGATCTTTATAGATTTTATTTTATGGGAAAAATTTCTTTATGGAAACTTTTTTATTTATTAAATTTTATTAGGAAAATGTTTTTTTAAAAGGGTGCAAGTATGTTTAGGTTAATACATTTATAGTAGGGCTTAAAATTATCACGATATCATGTTTCATATCATTCGGTATCAATTTTTTTTCTAGCAATTCATTTAGGAATAAACCACATTATTTAAACCACATTATTTTAATTTACCAACATTACTAAGGCAAATAGTTTTAATAGTCAAAAACAAACAAAATAAAATAATGATGAATAAAAATATTGAATGACTACATTACCCCTATGCTAAAAAAATCTTTCAGATGGGGTGCTAGTGACTGGGATGCACAAGAAAAGAAAACAAAAAGCCGCTCTGGCGACATCCTTACATCTTTTTATTTACAATCTCCTCACTGCTGCTAGCCACAGCAGTCATTTTCACGTGTGTTATTCTGACCTGAGGTGGTGATGACGAAACCCAAAACTCGCAAGTGTTTCACCAATTTCAATGTGCTTGCGCTCCCCTGCCATCTTTCATAACCATTGCTGCAATTCCGATACAAGTTTTACTTATGGAGAAAATGAAAAAGCACTGCAGTGTGTGGGTGCTCTGTGTTTGTCTGAGGTAATTAGTCTACCGTTATTTCAGTAATGTGTATATTCAATACAAAGTGTGAAGCAGATTGGTTAGTTCTATTTACATGAATCGCGGTGCCCTCACAGCATTCTAGAAAGTTGAGATGTTTTCATCTAGGTGTAAGTTACCTGGAAAATGCGAACGCGTCACGTGCGCCGCTTGCACACCATGTGCGCGTCGCTCCCTATTTTCCCTCGATTGGAAGTAACAAACTTACACTCTTAGCTTATTGGCATTCCTTCCAAGGCGCGCGCTCAGCAGCCACATTTTAATAAAACTATAGCGCCTCATACCGAAACTTCATACAGAACTCTTTATTTTATCGTTATTGACAATGGTGTACGGTAAATGTATCCCGATACCGATTTTATCGCCCAGCCCTAATTTATATATAATTATTAATCCAGCAAAAAGCAATTATATTTAATAAAGATAATGGATGACACATCCTCATAAAATATTATTTTACAAAATGTGTATATATAATTAGTATCTGTTCTTATCAGTTTAATATCTGATACGTGGGCGACGCGGTGGCGCAGTGGGTAGCACGTTCGCCTCACAGCAAGAAGGTCGCTGGTTCGAGCCTCGGCTGGGTCAGTTGGCATTTCTGTGTGGAGTTTGCATGTTCTCCCCGTGTTCGCGTGGGTTTCCTCCGGGTGCTCCGGTTTCCCCCACAAGTCCAAAGACATGCGGTATAGGTGAATTGGGTAAGCTAAAATTGTCCGTAGTGTATGTGTGTGAATGGGTGTGTATGGATGTTTCCCAGAGATGGGTTGCGGCTGGAAGGGCATCCGCTGCGTAAAACATATGCTGGATAAGTTGGCGGTTCATCCCGCTGTGGCAACCCCAGATTAATAAAGGGACTAAGCCGAAAAGAAAATGAATGAATGAATGTATATATAATGTATATTTGTTAAACAATTTTTTTATGTTTAATATTATTTTAAGTAGAGGATCATTGGACTTTTAATTGCCCAAATACTTTCATTGCCCAACCAGATTAAAGTTAGGTTGTAAATAATATATTTGTGTGCGTGTGTGTGCACGTGTGTATATGTGTCTCTCTGTGTGCGTGCATGCGTGTGTGTTTGTGCGTGCATGCGTGTCTCTCTGTCCGTGTGTGTGTGTGTGTGTGTGTGTGTGTGTGTGTGTGTGTGTGTGTG
>CAIGQV010007757.1:6438054-6453608 GCA_903798115.1 Danio jaintianensis | reverse complement strand
GTGTGTGTGTGTGTGTGTGTGTGTGTGTGTGTGTGTGTGTGTGTGTGATGTCTGCATGTTTTATTTATATGTGTACATAGTGTGTGTGTGCATGTGTCTGCATGTTTTATTTATCAGTCAGTTGATTCATAGCAAAAAATTTTCTATTTAAAAATCCATACAAATTCAACGTTATTTACAGCATGTGTATATAAAATATATACTTTAAATCATGTACTGAATTTATAAATATTGTTTACATTAATTTTAGCAACACAAACAATTCAAGACTTAAATATAATATTTCGAAACTGATACATATGTCTGTTAATGAAGAAAATGAATGCTTTGTTACACATCTGTATTATACAATAAGCTATACATATTTAACATGTCAAATATTCTGCATATTCGCCGTCTCTGTAGAGTGTGAAAAGCCAGTCTGTTGTAAGTTTGGTTTGGTTTAGTTCTCTGTAAGATCTGCCAGTGTAAGCAGAGAGGAAGCCCAGGTTTGGAACGGAGAGAAAGTGTCAAGTGAAAGTTTGTTATCTTTATCGGAACGACTAAAGGAACGTCCTCCATTCTGGTTCAGGTTTATCGACCAGTGTTTTATGTGACTGTTCTGTTGTGCTTGTCCATCTGTGGCAGAAAAACAGCAGAATGAATCTTTTATATTTTCAGTCTTTGTAGTCTGCAGTTTAAGAGACCGCCAGCTCTTTGTTATTCATCCCTGTTTGACTTTTCTCTTAATGCAATGTTTTTCCCTCTCTGTCTTTTATAGATCACAGATGAAGGCATCTCGGTACCACTGAAAGGTATTTACAAGTTATAAAGTTATAATGTGCTTTTTTAGTTTTTCATTAAACACATTTTGGAGATTGAGAAATCAGGAAAAATAATGAAGGACATCTGATCATTAAAGTGGACCATTAGATTGATTGTTGTGCCATCTAAGGTTTTGCTTTTTTTAGAGCTTAATCTTTAATTAAAAAAAAGAAATAATAAATAAAAACAATTATATTAATAATATAATGTAAATAAATATATTTTAATAGTATTAAATATTTTAACAGAATATTATATAAAATAATTAAACATGTTTAATAAAACAAAATGATTTTATATTTATTTAATGACTATTGTATTTAGATCTGATCATGCAAAATTACTATTGTGAATATTACATTTGCATATGATTTATTATTGTGAATATAACTGAATATTAAAATATAAAATGAGATATTATAATTAGAGATTGGACATTTGAAACATGCACAACATTATTTTGTTCTTTTTATATTGTTTTATATTATATTATATTATATATTTTATTATGTAATATTATTTTATAATAATATATAATATTATATATGCAAACTACTGCTGCAAAATAATGTGTGTATGTATTGTGAATATGTAATTGAAATGTAAGTATAAAAGTGCTATATTTAATAATATAATATATTTAATTTAAATATATTATATATTCATATGTATTAAATAAATATTGGAAGACTTCATTTTATTTTAAGTATGTAACATAAAAGTATATTTGTAAAATGTTTATAAAATTACTAAATAATAAAATGTTAATAATAGTATAATATATAATTTTATAATATAAAATAATATGTACTTTATAATTATATAATATATAATAGTATACAATGACTAAGTATTTATTTATGTTTGTGTAACAAACTATATTTAAAAAATGTTGAAAGTATTACAAAATAATACAAAGAAATTATAATCAATGTAGTAATATTAATAAATAATATACATATTTTAATTATTTTATAATTATTTAATCATATATTTATATTAAAGTATTTAACTTTTAAATGTAATGTTTTTTAAGACCAGTACCATACTTAAGGCTAGTATGCATTAATAATATTATTATTATTATTATTATTATTATTATTATTATTTTTATTTTATTTTTTTTTACCGATCAAAATGCAGGTTCCTTTAATGTGTGGTCTTTTTAAACTGTAATTTATGCACATTATTTTCTTATTTCGTATTCACAGAATTTACATTGCACATTTGTCAGAAGCTTTAGAACATGATTTATGGTCTATGCAAGGTCTATGGTCTATGTTTCTCTGGTGTCAAACTCATGATTGTTATTTTTTATGGAATAATATTAATGCAATGGTCAATTTGGTTATCTTCTTTTTGTGAGGTTTGTCAACAAGTTACTGGATGTTATGGTATTAACATACAGGAATTACCCTTAGCGTGTATGTGTGTGTACGCATGTGTGACCATTAAAGGATTAATTTATCCAGTCTGGTGCTCATGCTGAGCGCGTTGGAATCTAGACCAATTAAAACAAGTGTTTCATATTATAACATGCAACACAAACAGGTTAGCAAGGAGAAAACCAACTCCGAGTAAATCCCATTGAATATTTGGACTTCCATTAAGCATTTCTAATCATAACATGCAAAGGCTCCACTGAAAGCCAATATGCTTTGCTGTGCTGCCCCGTGTGGTGAAGAAGTGTAATTAAACCCGATTAGCTCACTGGATGGGACGTCCGGCAGCCTATAGAGTATTTTGACCCTTCACCCTGTTTTGTCCCAGGTGAGAGCTCTTCTCAACTGTCTGTGACCCTCTGTCTCTCGGTTTCACCGTTAAGACGGCTCAGATTAAGGCTCTATTTATGTGTATGAGACGGAGGAAGAGCAGAGAACTTGTTTGCGTGACTTACTGAATGTGTTCAATAGAGCACCTGTGTGCATATAAGATGCTTATGAGGGTTTCAGACAAGCGCCTCTCTATTCTTAGCTTTCTAGGGTCTTTGTGCGTAAGCTAGACACTTGAAAGACAATAAAGCAAACCATTCGAACAAGGCCTTCCTATTTTAAGAGCCAAAGAGAGCCCTTTATCAAGTCCCTGTGGCAGGATTGGGTCTTTTAGCTGCTAGTGTTGGCGTAAATATGCTAGTGTGGCCTTAAAAGTTGGTCAGGTTGCTGTTGGAAATGCATTACACTTGAGCAATGTGACATATTTGTGAGGTAATAGGGATAGTTGTCATAAAAATGGTGTATTTGGACATTAGGTTGCACTAATGGGTGGTCCGGGGCAGATTGTTTGTTAAAATATATAGATAGTTTGTAGCTATTTGGGTATTGGTTAGCATTAGCAGTTAGCATGTGGAGTTCTGTTCATTCCAAAGACTTAATTTAAAAGGAGCATTTTATTAATCCTTTTTGTGATGGGTTTGTGGCTTTTAGCTGTTAGCATTGGTGTAAATAGGCTAGGGCTCACTTAAAGTTTAGTCCCTGCTAGTTAAAAACCCATTTTGACAAGAAAAATCAAGGTAGGGGGACATTAAGTTGAGCTAAATGGATGGTATTAACGGCAATATTACATTAATAGTTTGCTAAAATAATGATTAAGTATTGTAGCTGTTTGGCTGTTGGTTAGCATTAACAGTTAGCATGTGCAGTCTAAGGTTCTGTTTACACCAAAGATTTCAAAGTAATTTAAAAAAGAGAGCATTTTATCAAGCCTTAGAATTGGTTTGTGGCTTTTAGCTGTTAACATTTTTCTAAATAGTTTAGTTCTCACCTAAAGGTTAGTCCACATCAGTTGGTGTTGGAAACCCACACAGCACAGTGTGACATATTTCTGAGGTAAAGTGAATTTTGACTAGGAAAAAAAAGATGTATTGGGTCATAAAGTTTAAATAAATGGATGGTACTTACCAGGTTGTAGTAATAATAATTTGCTAAAATAGTGATTAAGTAGCTGTTTGGCTCAACAGCATTAGCGTTAGCATTAACAGTTAACATGCAGTATAAGTTTCCATTCACAACAAATATTTTATAGTAATTTAAAAAAAGAGAGCATTTAATCAAACCTTTGTATTGGTTTGTGGTTTTTAGCTGTTTATGTGGTTTTAGCATTTATGTAAATATGCTAGTGTGTGACTTAAAGGGTAGCCCATGTCAGTTGCTATTGAAAACTCATTTTTTTGTGACATTTCTGAGGTAAAGAGAATATTTGACAAGGGAAAAAATATAAACTTTACGATATTAGGTTTTGATAAATGGCTGGTATGTACTATTTGTTGATTGTTTGATTGTAGATTTCTAAAATAGTGACGGAGTAGCTATTTGACTAATTGTTAGCATTAGCAATTCAAGGTCTGAGCATATAATGAACTCACCTTTGTGGTGAGGTTCTGACTTTTAGCTGGCAGTGTTCACAAATACTGTATGATGGTGTTCACCTAAACATTTAATGTTATTTAAATTGAAACCCAACAAGAAAATAGAGTGGGACATTATGTTGTGGAAAATGAGTGATATATAACAGATGTGCCGTGTCACAGTGGCGCAGTGGGTAGCACGATCGCCTCACAGCAAGAAGGTCGCTGGTACGAGCCTCGGGTGGGTCAGTTGGCATTTCTGTGTGGAGTTTGCATGTTCTCCCCGTGTTCACGTGGGTTTCCTCTGGGTGCTCCGGTTTCCCCCACAAATCCAAAGACATGCGGTACAGGGGAATTGGGTAGGCTAAATTGTCCGTAGTGTATGAGTGTGTATGGGTGTTTCCCATTGATGGGTTGCAGCTGGAAGGGCATCCGCTACGTAAAATATTTGCTGGATAAGTTGGCGGTTCATTTTGCTGTGGCAACCCTAGATTAATAAAGGTACTAAGCTGAAAAGAAAATGAATGAATGAATAACAGATGTGACTAAGTAGCTCTTTAGCTATTGCTTAGCAGTAGCAGTTAGCATGTAAAGTCTAACGTTCCATTCAGACCAAAGTAAAAAAAATGTAAAATGAATGCGTATTATCAAACTAATGTGATGGGTTTATGGCTTAGCTATTAATGTTAGTGTAGTGCAAATGTAAAAATGGGATGCTTTTGGAAACTTAATTTACATATGCATATTTGACATATTTGTGAGGTAATGAGGATAGCTGACAAGAAAAAAAGCTATGTATTGGGGCATTAGGTCACATGAAATCAGTTGTACATACTGTAGCGTACCAGTTGTATTTGCTAAAAGTGACTAAATTGCTATTCGGTTAGCATTAGCAGTTAGCATGTGAAGTCTAAAATTCAGTTCAAAGACTTTAAACATAAATTAGAGAATATTGTCAAGCCATTATGATTGATTTATGTCTTTTTGCTCTTAACTAAAAAAGCCCAAAGATAGTAAGAAACTACTTCTGAAACATTATTAACTTTTTTTTTTTGCTATGTATGTCCTTTAGTTTGTGTTGTGAATTACCCTTTCCGATGAACTGCATTAATATTATACATCATGACCAAAGTCAAAAATCCTTCTTGTTTGTTGTGTCTCTAGATATGGATGGAGAAGGTGAAGTAGCCATTAGCATTTCGTGCTCTCAGCTACACATGTACGGCGTGTGGGACGGTGGACTGGCCCGTGACGGCAGTCTGTTATCGAGCACAGAGGAACCCGCTCCTTCTCTCCTCTTTCTCATGGTGTCAGATGCTCAAGCCAGGCTGCTTCGGAAAGAGCTGTCTTTTCTATACAATACACACACTTCAGGTGAGGCCTCTACTGGAGAGATTTCATTTTTGTGATTTTTAATTTTGATATATTCTATATTACAAATCACTTAAATTTGCTGCTAAATTTGATTAAGCTTATATGATTAAGCTTAAACTATAAAATACAAATAACTAAATTTATATATTTTTTTATTTCGAAAACCCTAAATACGTACGATGATGCATCAGTGTGTATTTTATTGTAATATTAATATATTTTCAGATTAATGCTCCAATTTCCAGCATAGCATACAGTTATTAGACTCCTGTGAAATTTTCATTCTTTTTCAAATATTTCCAAATGATGGTTCACAGAACAAGGACATTTTCACAGTATTTCCTATAATATTTTTTTCCGTCTGGAGTTTAATTTGGCCGGACTGAAACAGTTTTTAAATGTTTAAAAATAATTTTGAGGTCAATATTATTAGCTCCCTCAAGCAATATTTTTTTTTATTGGCTATTTTTCTATTTATATTATTATTATTACAGAACAAACCACTGTTGTCCAATGACTTGCCTAATTATCTTAACTTTCCTAGTTAACCTAAATAACCTAGTTTAGCCATCAAATTGCGCTTTAAGCTGAATTGTAGTATCATGCAAAATTACTAGTAAAATATTATGTGCTGTCATCATGGCAAATATGAAAGAATTAGAAATTACTTATTAAAGCTATTATGGTTAAAATGTGTTGGGATAAATATTCTCCCCGTTAAACAACACTTCGGAAATATTTTGAAAATAATTCCAATTTCAGAGGAATAAATAAATAAAAAACATCCTTACTAACCATATGTTGACCATTGACATTCGCTGACAATTATTTTTGCTGATTTATCATTAACAATGATAGCTTTAAACAACTGTCCAATATTCTGCTCCTCACGACATGTAACATTTGACCCTATTTTCTGATTGGCTGTGATTATCACCACGTTCAGTTAGCTCAGAGTAATTTTTCAAGCCGTTCTTAGTATACAAAGTATATACACGCGCACACACACACACACACACACACACACAGCCAACATAGCGAGGCAGTCTTAATGGCACCATGCTGTTATCACAGCGGTCGTCGTTTGTGTGATGAGTATTAAAGCATTAACTTAGAGGCATTACCTGCAGTATGTGTGTGTGTGTATATTTGGAGCGGAGACCATTAAAGGATTAATTCCTTTATTAAAAGATTCAATCTGTCTTTTCAATCTGTTTTTCATGTGTTTGTCGTTTTATTATATGGCATGACTGTGTGGCTAAGTTTTTTTTTATTATTAGTTTTGGCCACTCATTAAACATCTGATCGGGTTTAAATGCTACAGATAAACAAATAAAACCAGCTCCATTAATGAGGAGTGTGTTTTGTGCTGGGTTTCTCCAGGACAGGCCTGTCCGTTTGTCCTGCTGGTGTTGAGTGGTCAGCTGGATGATCTTCGAGTGGCTCTGTTGTCGTCACTCATGGATGTGATTGGGCTGAGATACGCTCAGGACTCTTTGAGTAACTCTGTGTCCTGGGCTGATGGGCTCAGTCGACTTCACTGTCACCCACGGGGAGAACACCTCCTCTCACTGCTGGGACAAAACTGCAAGGACACAGGGCAGGACACAGCAAAGGTCAGTCAGTTCATCTGCCTGTCCATACAATCATTTCTTTTTTGTTTCATGGCTGATGTCTGTCAGTCTATCCATTAATTCAATTTTCATCTGTCGAACCTTTTCTCTATTCATCAGTATTCCATTATCCTTTCATCTTTGCCCATCTTTATTCATAGCAGTAGCAGGAATGTTATCTATATTTAGTTTTCAGTGTCTTTGTCTTTGCCTCCATTTAGTCTTTCATCTTTATTTAGTCTTAGTCTGTTCATCCACTGATTTATATTGTCTGTCCGTCAATCCATTCTTGAGATTATTTGTCCATTCATCTATCCATCATTCATCCATTCACCTCTCCATCCATCCATCCTTTTGTCTCTCTCTCTTCCCATCTATCCTTTAATCTCTCTCTGTCTCCCCATCTATCTATCTGTCTGTCTATCCATCCATCATCATTTTACCAGTACTTTGGTTTATCCGTCCATCCATCCATCTGTCTGTCCACCCATCTATCCATCCATCCATCATTTAGTATTTGGTACAAAAAAGGAACAAATAGATAGAGCGGTGAATAGACATTCCAAAAAGGAATAAAAAGATGGATGGACAGACGGACGGACGGACATCATCCATCCTTTTCTTTATTGATCAGTCCAGCTATTCTTTTTCAGTCCATAAATTTTTCTTCATTTTTTTTCTCCACCCCTCATCATCCTTTGTTCAATCATTCATTCATTTTCTATTGTTGTGTAATTTTCTTTGTTCATTCATCCACTCTTTCTATTATCTGTTTGTTCATGCATCCATCATTCCTTCAATTTATTTTTTTGTTGGTTCACATTCCGTTCTACCATCCGTTTTTCAACCATCCATCCGGCTGTCATTCACCTTTTTTTCTACCATCCGTCCACCATTCATCTCATTGCCCATCAATTCATCCAACAATTAATCTATTTGCCCATCCATCTATCTGTCCATCCATTCATCCCCTTTCCATCTGTTCATTTGTCCATCCAGCTGCAGTACAGTACAGTATCACTGTGTGCATTTATTATTCAACCATCCATCCGGTCTTTCATTCACTCTTTCTTTGAATTATTATAATTTTTTTTTAATCATCAGTTTATCATTTATCTCATTGCCCATAAGTTCATCTAACAATTAATCTATTTGCCCATCTGTTCATCTGCCCATCAATCCATTTATCACTGTGCATTCATTTTCCAACCAGCCATCTGATTTTTCATTCACCTATCCTTTAACTGCATATCCATCATTTCATTTCTTTACCCTTTCCATCCATTTCTTTACCCTTTCCACAGCATTCATCTGTCCATCCATCTATCACTCTGTGCATTCATTTTTTTCTGTTCACCCATACATCAGACCTTTCATTCATCCCTCGCTCAATGGCACATCCATCCATTTCTTTGCCCCTCTCCATTGCCTCCTCGAATAGCGTTCAATGGGTTGGCCAGATATTGGCAGAAACTTGAGTGCAGGCGTGATAGAGGCACCAGAGTTATTATACGGCCCAATATAAGAGCAGCAGTGAGGTTAGCCATGGTCCATGGAGGCTGTGTTGGTGCGTAGATATGAGACAGAGAAGGAAAATTGGCTGCTTTTAGGAATAGTAGCGGAGCAGTTCCCTCTTTCTGTGGAAGTGGCCATTGTGTCACTCTCTCCAGAGTCTTTATGACGTGTGCGGCGGCTCTTTGCTGTTGCATTTTGGGGGTACTACAACTTTAGTACGTATGTGGGTCTTTCTTGGGGCAACATCTGCGTGTGGGCGTCAGGGCTCCTGGGGTGTGACACTTCTCTTATTTTTCGGTTTCAGTGGTGCCAGCTGGCAGCAATGGAAGTAGGCCACCTCAGACGCGTTCTCCTTTCTTTTCTCTTCTTGCGTTTTACGAGCTGGCTCAGCGCTCAACAGAGATGGAGCCGGCTATCCACCACTCTTTTCATTTTTCCTTTTCTGAACCCATAATCACTTTCAAGCCCACAGTGCACTTTGAGTCCATCATGTTTGCTCTCTTTAAATTTTCCCCATACGTATTTACAATCCTCGTTACAGCAAATCCAATGCAATTTGCATGCTTGAATGGAAATCATAGGGGGAGGTCAGTAACTTTGGATGCTTCACCTACAAGTGGTCGGAGTATCTCTAATGGTTTTGAATCTGATCTGACCTTTTTTTTTTTTCCTCAACAGGAGAACGCAAGTGGGACCAGCAGCTGGCTCAAAGAACCAACTGCTCGCAGACCCCTACGGAGCCACAGCAAACCACAGAGTTTACCACGCAGGTATGGGATTTAACGTTTAATGCCAACGACCCCCCCAAAATCATGATACCATACTTATTTATATAGACAAATCCAGAAGTTGACATCATCCTCAACAAAAACCCAATAGATATTTCCATTGGGATTGGTGCAGAAAATGACATCCATGAGCAACTGAGTCTTACACATTTTGTTCATCATAATAATCTTCACGTTTGAACACTAGGGGGCTGCACGGTGGTGCAGTGGGTAGCACGTTAGCCTCACAGCAAGAAGGTCGCTGGTTCGAGCCTCGGCTGGGTCAGTTGGCGTTTCTGTGTGGAGTTTGCATGTTCTCCCCGTGTTCGCGTGGGTTTCCTCCGGGTGCTCCGGTTTCCCCCACAGTCCAAAAACATGTGGTATAGGTGAATTGGGTAGGCTAAATTGTCCGTAGTGTATGAGTGTGTATGGATGTTTCCCAGTGATGGGTTGCAGCTGGAAGGGCATCCGCTGCGTAAAACATATGCTGGATAAGTTGGCAGTTCATTCCGCTGTGGCGACCCCTGATTAATAAAAGGACTAAGCCGAAAAAAGAAAATGAATGAATGAATGAACACTAGGGTTGTGTGGTACATTGAGTTTGTACATTTATATATCAACATTTAAATAAACATTAATGATAGAAGCACATCTGAAAAAATACTAAAGGGCATGTCAAAACATGCTGATAATGCTAACACATTGCAACCATCCAGAATACCAAATCCAGTTCCTGACAATGCCCTTGCAACCACATAGAGCATCCTAGCAACCATAAACAAGTCTGTCTGAGAATCTTAAAACCTTTACATTTGGAACTTTTAAAATGACTTTAAAACATAAACTGCTTCTAACTTGAACCACATCAATCTTCAAACTTTTAAAAATCTGTTTGTCTGTCAGGTTCCTTACCCTTAAGCTTTCAAAACATGTACTTACTTAAACTTCATGCATAACATTTTCAAATTTCAAGTCTTTAAAACCACCTCAAACATTTTTAGTCAGGCTGGACTAAAATGGTATTTTTTTGTAGTTCTGTTTGATGCCACTAGAGGTGCAAAAATGACACATTTCACCTTTCATTTCTTATGTGAAAGCAGTGATTAAGTCATAAACTCTGCAGTTGGAACCCAAACGTTGACGTGCTCTGGCCCTTTTGAGAGGTTTCCATCCCACTAACTTTCCGTCAAGTTGTTGAAGTTTCCATGCAGGCAGTGAATTTTAAATTTAATTTGTAAGTCAATATTGATATGTCACAATTAGCGAAGAGGATTGTATTTTTGGAAGCTGGAGTTACACTTTCTATGAGCAGCTTGTTCGAAAATGTTCCACCAGGCTGATCCAGTACCCGCCTCCACCCTCCAAAGGTGGCATCACGGTGACAACCGAGGACCTGGAGTGCCTCAAAGATGGAGAGTTTCTCAACGACGTCATCATCGATTTCTACCTCAAGTGAGTCTGCTGGTATTTTTGAGCTTGGGAAATGAGGCGATATTTTCCCATCCACTTGTTAAGTTGTGACGTGTGTAATTCTGTTTCGGGTCCAAGCCTCTACTCATTTGGATTGAGAAAACTCTCTCAATAGTTGTTTATGACATTATGTAGTCAAATCCAGTGTTGGGTAAGTTACTTTAAAAACGTTACTAATTACATAATTACAAGTTAAAACTTAAGGATTTAGTGCAATTTACTAATTACTACATCTGAAAAGTAATTTAATTACTTGGTAAGGAATTTTTTTTACTTGACTCAATACTAAATAAACTAAATTTACTAAATATTAAAATCCCTAAAAATCTCAACACATATAAACTAGAAATTAAACTCTTTAAAGCCTTGGCACACCAAGCTGATATCAAAGAACTAGAATTGACAAAAACTGACCATGATGTCGCCTCACATCAGCTGTGTCTGGACCAAAAAGCTGAGTGTGCACACACTAAACGGACAACAGCTGACTGAAACATTCCATAAATGGTTATATCACACATTAAGGGCCCATTTACATTAGTTGTCGACCTGATTTATCGGCAGATATTTGTTGATATCAGCAACAGCCTTCAAAAAAAAAACATATTGGTCGAGCACTAATTTACATATCATGTTTTTTGCACATTTAACTTGTTGCATTAAAATGCTGCAATTCACTTTTTCTAGGTGCACCTACAGCACAGAGAGTTGAAACATCTCACGACAAGAACCAACCAATCAGCTTCACACTTTGTATGGATTGTACACATTTCAGTAATAATGCTGAGCTAATTACCTCATACAAGCGCAGAGCTCCATAAATAAATTGTGCATCATAGTTGCAGCAAATGTTTGTTATTGTTGGTTCCTCAGAGAGTGCGGATGATGGTTGCATAGCAATGACTGACGCCACAGAAGTGCAACCCCAGAAATGCGTTAAAATTGGTGAAGGAATTGGTGAAGGAATTTTAAGGATGTAATGATTCACTTAACTCACCGTTCGATACAATTCATGATACTGATCTTACAAAATGATTTTTTCTAACAAAATGAGTTGAGAAAATTTAGAAATGAACAAGTGCCCTATTATTATTATTTCTCAAATGCGGCACATTTCTTTGTAAAATAAAAATATATTTTGTTAAATAAGAAAACTATCTTGCAATTTTAAAACCAATTAAAACAAATAATAATAATAATAATAATGTATATATAATAAGTATCTTTTATTGAAACTTAGACTTTTCTACATTTTTTTTGCTTGAAATTATGTGAGTAAATTCATGTTTATTAATATTATTATTTATTATTATTATTGTTATTATTATTTATTTTTTTAATAAATAAATAATAATTGTAAAGCACTTTGGATCAACTACCGTTGTGTAAAATTGTACCCTATAAATAAAGTTTGCCCTTCCTATTATTAATATTATTATTATTTTAAGAAACATCAGCATATCAACATTTTCTAGCACAAACTGAGATCTGATGGAAAAAATGCTTTCGTTCAGCTGTCTAAAACATGCGTTGCGATTCGTTTAACATCACAACTGATTTGAATCGTCACATATTTGAATCGATTTTCAACCGGCTCACAATGAATCGTTATATAACTATCCCAGACATCAATATCTTAACCATTTATTAAAGCTGAATCATTGTCTGAGCAGCTGATATTCGGCATGGATATTAATATTATATGATCATGATGTTCAGCACACTATGAGAGCATATTACTACCATTTGTTGGTCGTGTTTGGATCCAGAAACTGTGAAACATGGGATCAGATTTAACAAGCAGATACTCTAATACTGAATTCTCCTTCAGGTATCTTCTGTTGGAAAGAGCCGATAGAGATATTGCCGAAAGATCTCACATCTTCAGCAGCTTCTTTTACAAACAACTTACTCGAAAAGACACCAGTGGCCCGGAAGAGACCGGAAGCACGTAAGAAATCATTTAAAATCACTTTTAGAGAATTGAAGAGACAGTAACACCAAAATGTATAATTGTTTTTTAGCTGTGCTGTTCCTTTTAGTGAATTGTGTTGGAGATTTGAAGCTGATATGAACGAGTGTATGATGTTTTCCTGCAGGTCTGCGTACAGACGACATCAGAGAGTGAGAACGTGGACACGGCATGTGGACATTTTTAGCAAAGACTACCTTTTTATACCTGTTAATCATGAGTAAGTGAGGAATTTAAATTAAAACCACACAAATACATGATTTAGATCAAAGATTGGGTAAAATTATACTTTGCATTGATATGTTTTTTTTACTGCTTTACTGCATGGTAAACTTGTTACTGCCACAGGATTTAAAAAAAGTAATTTTTAATCTTACAATTTAGAAAAAAAGGAACTCCAAGATATAAAAAATTATCTCACAATGCATGCTTTATTGCTTGAAATGCTTGGTTGAGGTCTTGCAGTTCAGACCTTTTTTTCCCCAAGAATTTCAACTTTTATTTTTCACGATTGCAGCTTTACAATCTTTTTTTTTTTTCCCCTATTCTGAATTTATTCCTTGGACGTCTGAGTTTATATAGCATAATTCTGACGTTATTTCTCACAATTATGAATATATACAGAGTTTATATCTTGCAGTTCTGAATTAATTTCTTGTAATCGTGACCCTATTTCTTAAAGTGCAGAGCTTCGATCATGAACTTCTCAACAACTGACTGAAAATGGCCTTTTAATAATAGGAAGTATTATTGTATTGTATAGTATTGACACATATTGATAAAAGGCTATAAAGAAATATTTTAAAATGTATTTCGGAGGTTTTCTTTTCATTAGACTGACATAGCAAACAATCACAAAAAAGGTATACAAGATACAAGAAATAGTGTAAATAACTTTTTTGTTTGAGATACAGTCAAGCTTGAAATTATTCATACCCCTGGCAAATTCTGACTTAAATTTACTTTTCATTCATTCATTTTCCTTCGGCTTAGTCCCTTTATTCATCAGGGGTCGCCACAGCGGAATGAACCACCAACTTATCCAGCTTACATTTTACACAGGGAATGCCCTTCTAGCTGCAACCCATCTCTGGGAAACATCCATACACACTCATTCGCACACACATACACTACAGCCAATTTAGTTTATTCAATATGGGGGAAACTGAAGCACCCGGAGGAAACCCACGCCAACACGGGGAGAACATGCAAACTCCACACAGAAATGCCAACTGACTAAGCTGACTAATGCGACCTTCTTGCTGTGAGGTGACAGTGCTAACCACTGAGCCACCATGTCACCCTAAATATACTTTTTTGAACTTTTTTTTTTTTTTTTACCGGAAATGACACCTACTTCTCCCAAAAGATAATACAATGTACAAGAGTGTGGAAAAATTGCGAAAAATATTTCTCAGCTATTATTTACATTTGAACAAAAAGCGGCATGTCCAAAATTATTCATATCCTTCTTAATAATCAATAGAAAAGGCCTTTATTGGCTATTGCAGCAATCAAACGCTTCATGTAATTGCTGACCAGCTTTTTGCATGTCTTCACTGGTATTTTTGCCCATTCATCTTTAGCGATGAGCTCCAACTCTTTCAGGTTGGAGGGTCTCCTTGCCATCACCCTGATCTTTAGCCCCCTATAAGATTCTCAATTGGATTTAAGTCAGGACTCTGGCTGGACCACTGCAAAACGTGTATGTTTTTGTCTGCTAATCATTTCTTGACCACTTTTTCTGTGTTTTGGATCATTGTCGTGCTGAAATGTCTACTGGTGCTCAAAGCCAAGTTTCTCTGCAGACTGCCTGATGTTGTTGTTGTTGAGAATTTTAATGTATTGCTCCTTTTTCATGACTGTGACTAGGTTTTTTATTCATTATGTTCTTTTATTCTTTTAATATATATATTTTTTCCCAGACAGTAATGCATGTTTGTATACTGTAGTCAGTATTTCAATAGGTGGCAAGCTTTCAACAGGAAAAAAGCACACATGGTCAATCAAACCGACTAACTTTGTGTACTTTGAACAACAGTAAACAGTTACGACATGTGAAGTGGACTTTACAGACTGTTCTTGTGTTTTAGTGATGCGTGAGGAAGCTCCGTGTAGATGTTTGACATCTGACGATAAATCTCTTCAACAAGGTCAAACGAGTCTTTAGCGTCAAACTGTGAAACAGGGGAGCAGGGAAAGCAGGCCTCGTACTCCATGTGCTCATAAAAACAAATTGGCACAATGTTACGCACACTGTAACATGAACATGAACACACTCGCACAGGACAACAGGGCACAGATGATTCACCAGATTAGATTTTTAGCAGAACTTGTTCTAGGACAGCGTGATTTAGTCAATATTCATGGTAATGTCAGCAGCGATTTCGCAGAATTTGAGGACGACACTGAACTTTGCTCAAATGAAATGAAAAAAAAAAAAAATATATATATATATATAAATTTATAATTAAAAAAAAGAATAAAAAAAAAAACATGATTTAGATTAAAAACAAGCCATTTCAGAGAAAATACATTTATATTGTGCTAATATAAATGTAAAAAATATTTTATTTTCATTCATTCATTTTCTTTTTGGCTTGGTCCCTTTATTAATCTGGGGTCGCCACAGCGGGATGAACCGCCATATTTTATTTTAATTATTTTACTTAATTATTTATTTATTTTATATATAT
>CAIGQV010007757.1:6405954-6437654 GCA_903798115.1 Danio jaintianensis | reverse complement strand
GGATGTGTTTGGCAGTGGAAACAAGGCTTTATCCCAGATCACTGACTTCCACTTCCTCTTCTATCTGTGTTTTCTGCTCTGTTTGTGTTTCAGGGCTCACTGGTACCTGGTGCTGATCTGTTTTCCTGCTCTGGAAAGGCCTCAGTTTGTAGAGTGGAGACACAAAAGCTCAGTGTCCCAGGACAAGAGCCAGACCACCACAGAGAGAAGGCCCTCTGGGGAATCTCAGAGAGGTATCAGACACACAAACAAATACACAATAATTTTTTCTTTTTTTTTATGTATTAATGTAATTAATTGCCATTTTAGTTTTATATTTTTATTTTATTTTGATTGATTTAATTATATAATTTTTTATTTCCTTTTTAAAATTTAATTTGTTTCATTATTTAATGTATTGATTTAATATTAAATATTTTCATTTTATTTCTTATTAATATTATTATTTATATATTAATATTATTTATTTATTATTAATAATATTTATTTATTTATTATTTTTATTTTACCACAGTTGCATATGATCCTTAAAAAAATATTGCTGTCTTTTAGAAACTATTTAAGTTACTTTATGTTAGGTTTCTGTTTACATATTTGTAATTCTCGCTTCAAACAACTTATCATCATAAAGGCAAACTAATTTGTTTGTATTGGAGGAAAAATAGCAGAATAGTGAGGCAGAATATGCTTTCTGCATTTCCAGAAAGTTCACAGCAACCGAAAGGAAACCGATCAAAACTCAGTGAGTCCAGATCACACAACCTACCGGTAACTACACTGCACACAAGTTGTAAATACTATTACATACAAAAATGATCACATAACCTTTGCATAAATGTAACGGTATTCATTTCAACTTCGGGTTTTGTAGAGTAATCTATAATGTAAATAAAATCCCATCTCTTTGTTTGTGTTTTAGGATTGCACCGTACACAGCTGCACTAAAGAGACCATCTGCAGGAGGTAAAAGAAAAAAGCTGCTTTTTCACAGGTTTGTGTTAGCAGGCTAATGGAGGTGGCGTTGTTTCCTGATGCTCTGTGTGTTTGTTTGATCCTCAGGCCCTGCATTCTGATCATGGACTCACTAAAACTGTCCTACCATCAGCGCACATACACACTGTTACGAGAGTGAGTCAGTGGGGGAAACACTTTTTTTCTTCAATACGCAATATTAACGTCTCATATTTAGAGCTCTCTTATAACAGTTGAGCTGCACATTAATGCAGTCCCAGTACATTTGATGGAATAACCTTATTTTTCTGTCACAACAAATGAAAGCATGTGTTATTCTGATCAATTGTCATTTTACTAAAGAAAAAAAAAAGAAAAGCGAATGATGATATATTTATTAGGTTTTGGTAAGGACAAAAGAGAATAAAACAAATATTAACATTTTACAATAGCCTGAATTCAGGGAAACCGAAAATATTAAGTTACAAAATGTAATATATAGTATTATTATGATTAATTAATAATATTAACAATTCAAAATAAATAAATTCAAATAATTCTGAAAAATAAAACAAATAAATCACATACATTCAGATCACAATTAAATGAATTGTACTAATTCAGATTCAAATTAAACAGTCAGATCAATCGTATGCATTATTAAATATAATTTTGAATTATAAATTGTAGAAATTCAGATTCAAATAAAACAAATTCAAATAAATATAAATTATTAGATATAACATGCCATTAATAGTATTATACTACAGTATATTAAATGTATTTAAATAATAAATGCGTAATATATAGTATACAATTAGTATTATAGTCATTTAAATGTATTACATTAAAACAATAGAAATATATATTATAATATTCAAGTTTTATTTTTCTGTCATTTATAATAAATATTGGTTGTGTATATATAAATAATAATAATGAATAACTAAAGTATTTTACACAATGGTTTATTTTTATATATTGTGATACTTGTATTCACTTTTTGTATGAATTACAAAACCTTATGTTACCTGTGTGTTTAATAGTTATATAATAAATCTAACAATATGTATTATGCAAACTGATTTAAATAGGGATTAAAATGTATTAAACTATTGTAAATATATACATATTTATTAAAATGTTACTTTTTTGAAATATTTACATATACTGTACTTTTTTGATATATTTTCTAAATATGTTTGTGTATAAATGTTAAATATACGATGCGTGTGTTGTGATGTGTCAGGTATCTGCAGGTGGAGTGGGAGGTTCGTAAAGGCAGCTGTCGCTCCTTCAGCAGTGAGAGTATCAGTGGGAGCCTCTGCCGCGTCCCATTGCAGGATAACAGCAGTGACTGTGGCCTTTACCTGCTGCAGTACGTCGAGAGCTTCCTGCAGGTACACACGTTCAGCTTCCTCAGCTCTAAATGTCAGAGAACAGTCTACATTTACAGCTCTTAGCAATGCTGGACGTCCAATTTATTGCAGAGTTTCAGTAATGCAAGTAAGAGACTGGAATCTCAATGTTTTGAGACCAACTTCTACATATATACGTAGATAGAATCGTGGGTACATTTTGTGTCTCCAAGATAAGATACACCTTCTATTATTTTTCAAAAACAAAAACTTTACTTGAAACACTTTTGAATAACTCTGAAAAACTGGACTGTTTCAATATCAATTTACTAGAACTTGTATGTTAAGCTGCCTTGAAACTATCTACATTGTCAAAGCGCTATAGAAATAAACATGAATTGAATAACACAAATTATATCAAGTTATCTCTAAAAATATATTTTTCTGTGTATTTAAGGACATTTTTAAATTAAAAAGTTAACTTAAAGATTCCCACTATACCTATTTTTGACTGTCTTCGCCTCCTGAGTCATACATTCTGTTTTTATTATTATAAGTCTAATTTTTAGATTTTTTGTGTTATTTGTAACTTCAGTATTCAGTATGGTACATTGTTTATAAAATTTTTTAACAATCTTTAAAGCACTGATTAAAAAAAAAAGCTCCAAGTGATGTCACTTCCTCTGTTGAGAAACTCTGGAAGGCACCGAGGCATGTCATTATTATTGTCTCAATAATTTGTACAAAATGTTTAGGATAAACCAATAGTACAGTCGTGGCCAAAAGTTTTGAGAATGACACAAATATTAGTTTTCACAAAGTTTGCTGCTAAACTGCTTTTAGATCTTTGTTTCTGTGATGTACTGAAATATAATTAAAAGCACTTCATACGTTTCAAAGGCTTTTATCGACAATTACATGACATTTATGCAAAGAGTCAGTATTTGCAGTGTGTTGGCCCTTCTTTTTCAGGACCTCTGCAATTCGATTGGGCATGCTCTCAATCAACTTCTGGGCCAAATCCTGACTGATAGCAACCCATTCTTTCATAATCACTTCTTGGAATTTGTCAGAATTAGTGGGTTTTTGTTTGTCCACCCGCCTCTTGAGGATTGACCACAAGTTCTCAATGGGATTAAGATCTGGGGAGTTTCCAGGCCATGGACCCAAAATTTCAACGTGTTGGTCCCCGAGCCACTTAGATATCACTTTTGCCTTATGGCACGGTGCTCCATCGTGCTGGAAAATGCATTGTTCTTCACCAAACTGTTGTTGGATTGTTGGAAGAAGTTGCTGTTGGAGAGGTTTTGCACCATTCTTTATTCTTGGCTGTGTTTTTGGGCAAAATTGTGAGTGAGCCCACTCCCTTGGATGAGAAGCAACCCCACACATGAATGGTCTCAGGATGCTTTACTGTTGGCATGACACAGGACTGATGGTAGCGCTCACCTTTTCTTCTCCGGACAAGCTTTTTTCCAGATGCCCCAAACAATCGGAAAAGGGCTTCATCTGAGAATATGACTTTGCCCCAGTCCTCAGCAGTCCATTCGCCATACTTTTTGCAGAAGATCAATCTGTCCCTGATGTTTTTTTGGAGAGAAGTGGCTTCTTTGCTGCCCTTCTTGACACCAGGCCATCTTCCAAAAGTCTTCGCCTCACTGTGCGTGCAGATGCGCTTATACCTGCCTGCTGCCATTCCTAAGCAAGCTTTGCACTGGTGGCACTCCGATCCCACAGGACTTTCTTGGCGCCCTGAAGCCTTCTTAACAAGAATTGAACCTCTTTCCTTGAAGTTCTTGATGATCCTATAAATTGTAGATTTAGGTGCAATCTTAGTAGCCACAATATCCTTGCCTGTGAAGCCATTTTTATGCAACGCAATGATGGCTGCACACGTTTCTTTGCAGGTTGCAAAAGCATCACCCTCCTTTTAACATGTCAAGTCTGCCATTCTAACCCAATCAGCCTGACATAATGATCTCCAGCCTTGTCCTCGTCAACATTCTCACCTGAGTTAACAAGACGATTACTGAAATGATCTCAGCAGGTCCTTTAATAACAGTAATGAAATGCAGTGGAACGTTTTTTTCAGGATTAAGTTAATTTTCATGGCAAAGAAAGACTATGCAATTCATCTGATCACTCTTCATAACATTCTGGAGTATATGCAAATTGCTATTATAAAAACTTAAGCAGCAACTTTTTCCAATTTCCAATATTTGTCATTCTCAAAAACTTTTGGTCACGACTGTAGATTAATTTGTCAACTCCTAATGTCATCAAGTTGTAAATTGATTCTTGATTCATGAATATCCCACTCACTGTGTTTTTGTTTGTGGTGTCAGAATCCAGTGGTGGACTTTGCTCTGCCGCTGCGTCTGGATCAGTGGTTTCCTCGTTCTCAGGTGCGCAGGAAGAGAGAGGATCTGCGAGAGCTGGTGCTGCTGCTGTACCGCAGACAGACTGAACCCAGAGCAACCTGACCCGCATTTAAATAAAGGATATATTTATCATTTCACTTTGTATTTATTTGTATTAAAAACATTTTTAAATAAGACTTCAGTTCCATCAGTTGTATTGATTTCCATACAGAAATGTAGTTTACTTGAATAAAAAGAGCTAAAGTGGGTTGGAATTTGTTATTTGAGTACCTCAGTTAAGCAAATCGGGCGTGTGTGTGTGTATATATATATATATATATATATATATATATATATATATATATATATATATATATATATATATATATATATATATATAAACACACATACATACACATTCTTCATATATATGAAGTGTCAAATTAAAACAGCAGGGGAAACTCCTTCTGTGGGGTAAGGGTAGAAGGACCCAAATGGGCACCAAAAAATTGAGCAAAAATACTTCAATAATCATAACCAAATGTCTTTTAGAACAGTTTAAACTTAATTGTTTATAACATTACCTGTAATTAAATCAGTATAAATCTCTCTGCGGTAATATATCTATATTCCAATGACCTCACAGATAAAAATAAAAATAGATGATAATACGAACTGAACATTACATTTTACAGAAAACATTGAACCAAGAAGGTAATCATGTTGATTTCATATTTAGTTTAGTTATATTTAATTTTGTATTACATGAATGAAAGTGCTAGCTTTCATTAAATAAAAGATCTAAATGTCTTGCACATTAAAATTGCACAAATTAAGATTTCATTTCTGGAGTTAATTAGTTTAGTGTGTTAAACTATGCTATCGCCATTCATTTGCCTTCCCTTAAATTCTCCAATAATATGTCATTTTAAAATTATTTTTTACTGCTGATGAACATGTCTAAAGCAAAGACGGTCTAAAGGTGTTATTTTCAGTTAATCCTCAGCTAAAGTTCTTCCAATTTTTACTGCATTACAGTTCCATATCACCACGCTAGATATTTCCAGTTATTTCACAGCTACAAAAATGACTGCAAAACTGAACAGAAATTTTTGAATGAAAGCCGTTTAAGCACAAAAAAATTGTGGTAAAACCATGGTAACCATGGTAGAAGCCGTCAAAGAAAAGCCAGTGCGCCAGATGTCCACATTAACAGGTATGTAGATCCAAAGGAATGAATGAAAACGGCAGAAATAAAAATCTGCACAGGGTTATGCAGCATACAAAGCACTTTGAAAATCTTTATTAACCATGGTTTAAGCTAAATAATTATTTGTGGAATATTAATTCATTAGAAAAGAATAGATTTCTCGAAGCCACATCACCACCTCAGGTATGCATTAATATCTAATAATTCAACAGGCCATCATCAATTGTTCCTTCCTTAAATGCGTATTATTAGTGTACTTTGACAACAAATATACTTTCAAATTTATTTACAACCCCAAATCAGAAAAAGTTGGGACATTATGGAAAACGCAAATAAAAAAAAGTGGACTTGTTGCTGGTAACAGTCTGGATGATCGTTTTCTTCTTTGGTCCGGAGCACACGGTGTCTATTTCTCCCCCCCAAAAAAATACCTGAAATACTGACTCATCTGACCACAGTGCATGTTTCCACTGTGTGATGGTCCATCCTAGATGCTCCGAGCCCAGAAAAGTCAACAGCGCTTCTGGACACTGTTAACATAGGGCTTCCTTTTTGCACAGTTCAGATTTTACTGGCATTTGTGGATGTAACTACGTATTGCGATACTTGACAAAGGTTTGCCAAATTAGTCCTGAGCCACCCATGTGGTGATATCACTTATAGATGAATGAGGATTCTTGATGCAGTGCTGCCTGAGGAATCAGAGATCGTGATAGTTCGGCTTAGGCTTGAGCCCTTGCCCTTTACACACTGAAATTCCTCCAGATTCCTTGAATGTTTAATGATGTTATGCACTGTTGGAAGTGAAATATCTAAATGTCTTCCTATCTTTCTTTGAGGAACATTGTTTTTAAACATTTCAATAATTTTCTCACATATTTGTTGGCAAACTGGCAATCCTCGGCCCATCTTTGCTCTTAAAGGACTAGACCTTTCTTGGATGCTGCTTTTGTACCGAATCATAATTACAATCACCTGTTGACATCACCTGTTTCAAATCCAATTTAACCAATTTACCTGATTACTAGCCCTAAACTGCTCCTGCAACTTTTTTTGGAATGTGTTGCAGGTTTGAAAGACAGGAAAGGATGTATATTTACAAATGAAATGAAGTTGATCAGACAAAACATGAAATATTTTGTGTTCATATAGTCTGCAATGAAATACAAGTGAAAGTAAATTTGGAAATCACTACTTTCTTTTTTTTATTTGCGTTTTCCTACTGTCCCAACTTTTTCTGATTTGGGGTTGTAGATTATATTCACTGAACATCACTCTTTGTGTTCCTGAAAGCTCAAGCAGTGCTCATAGTGCACTTACCTTCTCCATTAAAGAGAAAAAATGACTTAAAAGCTGTCATTTTTCCATAGTCAAAAGAGAACATGACCATAAGCGACGAAACTGAAACAAAGCGTTGGCCATTTTCTCTGGTGTTTGTATGAGTTGGCCTGAGCTCAGCTGGACTCCTCTTCCCTGCCTACTAAAATAATAACAAACATCATAAATGTTATTTATCCAGTACTTGGCATTTACTTAAATGCTTTTCATTAATGGAAAACCCTAGGAATGGCAAGCGATGAAAAGTAACTTTTTTTGAAGAGAAAGAAAATTAAAGTTCACTCTCAATGTACAGGGATTATCAAAACCCTGCTGCGCTGCTTTCAGCATTTTACTGGAAAAAGGTTTGATGGCCAATACTGATTGGTGTTTCATGTGCTTTTTACTTCCAAAGAAAATAATTGCGCATTCAGACATGTGTATTAATTGGATGCATGACAGAGAAGAATTAAGTATTTAAGTATTAAATGGAAACATTTTCCAGCAGTTTGTGGGTTTTTTTCCTGAGGACTAAAGCAGTTTTGCAAAAAAAAAAAAAAAAAAAAAAAAAAAAAAATACCAAGAATGTAAGCAGGGTCATTTTGAACACTTTTTTTTTTACCTTGAGGAAAATAAATAGATAAAAAATAATAATAATTATATATTCAGTGGTGTGAAAAAAAATCACGCTTATTTCTTATTTTTTGCATGTTTGTCACACGTTAATGTTTCAGATCATCAAACTAATTTAAATATTAATCAAAGATAATATTTAAAACATAACTTAACTCTGGTTTATTACACCTGAGTTCAGTTTCTCTAGCCACACCCAGTCCTGATTACTGCCATATCTGTTCACAATCAAGAAATCACTTAAATAGGACCTTCCTGACAAAGTGAAGTAGACCAAAAGATCCTCAAAATCTAGACGTCATGTCGAGATCCAAAGAAATTCAAAACAAATGAGAAAGAAAACAACTGAGATCTCCCAGTCTGGAAAAGTTTATAAAGCCATTTCTAAAGCATTAGGACTGCAGCGAATCACAGTTAGAGCCATTATCTACAAATGGCAAAAATATGGAACAGCAAAGAATCTTCCCAGTAGTGGCTGGCTGGCCAAAATTATCCCAAGAGTGCAGCGACAACTCATCCAAGAGGTCACAAAAGACCCACAACAACATCCAAAGAAATGCAGGCCTCACTTGCCTCAGTTAGGGTGAGTGTTCATGACTTCACCATAAGAAAGAGACTGGGCTAATTTTTTTGCATTTCAGAGTTGCAAGACGAAAAACACTGCTGAGTAAAAAAAGCATAAATGACTTTTTTTACCCTCAGAATTCTTACTTCTAATCACATTTCTGACCTTTTCTCTGACTTCCAATTCTGAATTTTCCCCTTTGAACTCTCACTTTTTGCCTAATATTTCTGTTTGCACAAAGTTTGACATTGTCTTGACTTTTTCTTCAGAACTGACTTTTGTTTTATCTCAGAACTTTGACATTTATCTTGAGAATTTAAATTTTGCCCACCAAATATTTATTTACGTCTCATAATTTCATATTTTTTTCCCCTCAGAACTCAACGTTTTTCTCAGACTTTAGACTTTGTTCCTCTAAATTGCATTAAAAAAAATTTAACTTATTTTTCTGTTTGCATTTCACAATTTTGACTTTGTTTCTCAGAATTCTGACTTTTTATTCTTATAATTCTGTTTAGAGCTCATAATTGTGACATGGTTTTTCAGAATTCTGACTTCACATCACATTTCTGACTTCTTATTACTTTCATTTTTGTCCCCTAATATTTTTATTTGTATCTTACCATTTTTTACATTGTTTCTCAGAATTCTGACTTTCTTTTCGCCTCAGAAATGTAACATTTCTTCTCAGAATTTTGACTTTGTTTTTCATAATTTAGATTTTTTTTTTTTCTCAGAATTTTGTCTTCACATTGCATTTGACTTTTTTTCTCAGAATTCTGCTTACATTTCATAATTTTGCTATTGTTCTTTAGAATTATGAGTTTATATTTCACAATTCTGACATTGTTTCTTGCAGGTTCATTGCACTTTTCCCCCTCAGAATTCTAACTTTACATTTCATGTTTCTCAGAATTCTGAATTTACATTTATCATGAAATAATAATAAGGTAACAGGACGTTTATCTCGCAATTCACAATATTTTAGTATCGCAACAAAAGTAAAATAAACTAAATAAATTCAGCTATTTTGCGAATTTATCACACAATCAATCAATTTGTACCTAATAATATCATCATTCAACATAAATCCTGTCATTCATTGAGTTAAAGAGTTGCTCCTGCACAGACTGGGAACTGGACTGAGGGCTGTGTGGATTTGTGATTGGAGCAGATGGGTGTTGTTGGGATGGAAATGGGATTTAAAGCGGCCGCTGCTTGATGCTTCTCTTTCTCTCACTAATTCAAATGCTGTTTACCGGAAGATTATTTCTGAGGATACTGAGGGATTTTGTAAGGAAAATTACGAGATTATTGCTCTACCTGGACAAGCCTCGACATTTTCTTTTGTGCTCCTGTACAAGAAAAAGGGCTTAAAGTTTTGCTTTTTATTTTGTTCCATATTCAATCACATTATTTTTTTAGCATTCTTACTGTAAGTTGAAATGACTAGTAAAATTAATAAATAATGATAATAAAAATTTAAACAGGGCTGCACGGTGGCTCAGTGGTTAGCACTGTCGCCTCATAGCAAGAAGGTCGCTGGTTCGAGTCCTGGCTGGGTCAGTTGGCGTTTCTGTGTGGAGTTTGCATGTTGTCCTTGTGTTGGTGTGGGTTTCCACCGGGTGCTCCGGTTTCCCCCACAGTCCAAAGTGAATTGAATAAGCTAAATTGGCCGTGTGTGTGAATGCAAGAGTGTATGGGTGTTTCCCAGTGCTGGAAGGGCATCCGCTTCGTAAAACATGTGTTGGATAAGTTGGCGGTTCATTCCGCTGTGGCGACCCCTGATTAATAAAGGGACTAAGCTGAAGGAAAATGAATGAATGAAAAACGTAAACATTTAAGGGAGCAACAAGTTTTTTTGTTGTTGTTGTTTTTACTTTTCCAATTCAAAACTGTTTGCTGGTATTATTTGTAAATAATTTTCTTTCTTACATCTTTTTTCTTTCAAATATATTAATAAAAATGCTAAATAGATAGCTTTTTGATCAAGGATTTGATATTAAAACATTTTGTTTCTCAACTTTTTATTTAACTTTTTAAAAACTTTTTTACAATGGCGTGTGTGTGGCCTTAAACTGTTATAGTGGGATTTTAGGATAAATGTTGGCCTTTAATCAGGACTGATGGCAAAAATAGCCTGACTGAGCCAATGTCAGACCCTGCTGCTCCAACTTTACACTATATGGCTCTAGATTAGTTAATCTGGTCTAAACTCTTGAGATTACAGCCCAAATAAATCCTCTGTAAAGACGGGATGGTACAAACCCCCCTTAAACACTCAGTTTCCTTCCCAATAATCAGCTCTGACAATTAGGACGCTGCTTCCAGGTTCAGTCCTTGAACTGAAAACCAAGGATCTAATAGCCAAACTACTTTAAAACGTATGTATTTGCTTTGTTTATTTAGTCATTTTCATCAAAAGTGTTAATCTCTCTCTCTCACACACATACATATATATATATATACACACACACACATATATATAATCATTGTTCAGTTACAATCATATTACAAATGTTATAATATTAATCCAATTAATAACATTAATATTTGTGCTATTACTGTTACTAGTTTCCTCAAAAACATTTAAAGCAGTCACTCCTATTATTATTATTAGTGCAACTGCTACTTTATCATTGATTAATAATAGTAGATAATAATAAATGTATTATTAAAATTATTTGTGCTACTACTACTAATTATTTTTGACTAATTATAAGTCACATTGTTTAGTAATAACAATGATAATAAATATGTTACTCAATGTATGAAGAGAATGATGATGATTATATCAAAGTTATTAAAGTATTTTTGCAATCATTTTCTTGTTTTAGTAATAATTTCATAAATATTACCATTTTATAAAATATTAGTATTAATAATTATTATTCAATTACAATCATATTTCTAACATTAATATTTGTGCTACTAATACTAAAATATCTTCAAAGTTATTAAAAAACAGTAAGTCAAGTATCATTATTTTATTACTATAATTATTATTTGTGCTGCTATATCATTGAAGTTATTAAAAAGCTATTGACATTCTTTAGTAATAATAGTAGAAGTAATAGTAGAAGTAACAATAACAACAATGAAAATAATAATGGAGTTATAATTGAATTAAAATTATTTGTGCTACTACTACACGATCAAAGCAAATAGTTCTTCAATAGTTAAAATTCTTCAATAGTAAAAATATTGATAATAAACACTTATTCATTCATTATGTAATAGTAAAAGTAACAATAGCAACAATAAAAACAATAATTTAGTATAAATATTTGTGGTACTATTGCAAAAAAACAGTCACATGGTTCAGTAATAATAATGATAATAAGTTATTCATTCATGTATGATGATGATGATGAGATGATGATAATACTACTACTACTACTACTACTAATAATAATAAGTATTATTATTAATGATATTACAAATAAGCAGCAAGAAGGTTGCTGGTTCGAGCCTCGGCTGGGTCAGTTGTGTGTGGAGTTTGCATGTTCTCCCCGTGTTTGCTTGGGTTTCCTCCGGGTGCTCCGGTTTCCCCCACAAGTCCAAAGACATGCGGTATAGGTAATTGTTCATAGTGTATGTGTGAATGAGTGTGTATGGATGTTTCCCAGTGATGGGTTGCAGCTGGAAGGGCATCCGCTGCGCAAAACATATGCTGAATAAGTTGGCGGTTCATTCCGCTGTGGCGATCCCAGATTAATAAAGGGATTAAGCCGAAAAGAAAATGAATGAATGAATGATATTACAAATACAAATGTATTAAAGTTAATTAGTCTTTCTTCAGAAGTAAATTGAGAATAAAATAATTATAAATGTTTAAATAATAGCAAATTATTATTATTATAAACATAACTGATTTCATAATTTATAGAAATTGTACTTTATTGTATTACATTTAATGCATGTCTGTAAAACAGCTGCTAGGGCATTCTGCACATCTCCTTTATAACATATAGCAATTCTAAACAAACTACAATGTCACTGTCTATGAACTGTAAGTGGCTTTCTTCTAAATTATATCAAGCAGGCACAGTAAATGTGAATGGAAGTGACTGTGAAGATTAAAGTCTTATCTGACACTCTGGACAGCCGCCCAGATCGCAGCCAGGCGAACATCCAGCTACTTACCATTTCATCCAACAACTAACGTCTAACGATTAAACCATTTCGAAATGTCACCGTCACCGTCCACCGCTAACTTCGTCTCTTGCACTTGGATGGCAGACAGAGCCAAAAACAAGGTTTCAAGGTTTTATAAATAGAGTCTGAATTCAATGGGTCAAGGTGTCAGAGCCAAGGTTATTTTAGTAAATGAAAACTAAGACTAAAATATTGGTCAAAAAATACTTGCATTAACTGAAATGAAATTCAAATTCGCTATAAATGAAAAACTAAAGCTAAATGAAACTAACGTCAGTCACTGAAAAAATGAACTGAAATGAAATAATAATAATAATAATAAGTAATCTTTTTTTATTTTTTTATTTATGAAAATCTGACGTGTGGCTGTTTAGAGAAGTACCTGTAGATGGCGCTTTTACATGCTAACACTCAACATAGGCTCATTCTGAAAACGTAGCCCTATATACATTACTCGGGATGATTGCGATGGAGATTGCGAATTATGTAGCCAGAGCTAAGTATGGCTGCATTTCATCTTTAAAACAAACACTATGGGGCGGTATGATGCAGTTCCTTTTCTCGTTTACCAGCTGACCGCTTACCTCCCTATGGACGGCTTTTCCGCTGTTACCAGTTTGTCCGGTAGCTCGACATGTATGTTGGTGGACTTGAGACGCAGGGCAAAGTCAGTCAGTCAGTCGACAGCGGCCTCTGGTGGATTTACGTGGGAACAGCAGGCGCGAATGGCACTCGCGAGAAATTTGAGATCTGAAAAAGCGTACACAGCAGCCTCTGGTGGATTCTCGAAAACAAAAACTGCAAAAAAAAAACTTATTTTGCTCTCTCCAGAAATTTATATAGAGGTACGTAATCAGAATGAGCCTGGGTTGCAAACACTAGTTGACAGTGGACGTTTTCTGTTTTCATTAGATGTTGTTTTAACCCTAACTGCAAAACTAGATTTACTAAAACTAAAAATATAAAAACTAAACAGAAATGTGTTTACAAAATAAAAACTAAACTAAAACATTAATGAAACACACTAAAACTAAACTGAAATGAACTGCAATTTTTTATAAAAACAAAAATAACAAAATAAAAACAAAAGCAAAACTATAATAACCTTGGTTGGAGTTGTCTGCAATGACCTGCTCCAGCCTTTCCTTCTCTTTATATTTGTTCTCAGTTCACAGCGCCAACCAAGCACATGCCAAGCCAAACGTTACCTAAACGCTTACACAACTTCCTGTTGTGAGAAGGAGACCTGCGACTGGTGAACTGGTCTATTCCAGGAATTACTCCTCTACTGGTCGGGATAATTGAGGTAAATTAAATAATGCAATGTAGTGAAAGCATTAATGGCGGAGGTAGTAAAAGAGAGAGGCGACACTACAGAAATGGCAGATGTCAAGCAGGATTTGGTCTGTCACACTGACCGCCCGCTGCCCGTCAAACACCCTTTACCATCAAACACTGTGGGTTTAAGCCTGAGTCCGTCAGGTCAGTGACGGGACCATCTGTCAGTCATCACGTTCCCAGTGCTGGAGAGAAATCGATCTATCTGTTCAACTGGCCATTAGCTCAAATAACTAATCAGCCAATCATCTGGCAGAAACTCATTGCGTTTAGGCATCTAGAAGTGGTCAAGACAATCTGCTGAAGTTCAAATCGAGCAGAATGGAAAAGAGTGATTTAAGTGACTTTGAATGTGGCAGGGTTGTTGGTGCCAGATGGACTGCTACTTGGACCTACTAGGATTTTCTTGCACAACCATCTATATAGGTACAAAAGGTTAAAAATAAAGTCATTCTGCCAGAGGAGGATGGGAAAATAAAGCAGCACTCCACTTTTTTTTTTTAATTTTGCAACTCATTTTACAACTCCCCTAGAGTGGAAGAGTTGAGTTTTTACCATCTTTGAATCCATTTAGCCAATCTCCAGGCCTAACGAGAGCACATTTAGCTTAGCTTAGCATAAATCATTGAATTGGATTAGATCATTAGCATCGCACTCAATATTACCAAAGAGTTTTTAAAGATTATTTAAAGCTTGACTCTTTTACTAGACCCGAAGATCAGTTAAATGGATTTAAAAATGGTAAAACTCAACTGTTTAACTTTTAGGAGAGTTGTAAAATTAGCCTTTTTTTTTTTTTTAAGTTCCTTTGATAGAAAGGCATCAGTTACTCAAATAAACACTCAATACAACCAAAATCTGCAGAAGAGTATCTCTGAACACCCAACACATCCAAAATTATAATTCTATAACGCTAGAATTCACATAAACCCACCAAAATTGGATGACAGAAGACTGGACAAAGGTTGCCTAGTTTAGTGTTTCTCAATTTCTGCAGCACCATTCAGATAGTAGGGTCAGGATTTGGTGTAAACAAGAAATCATGGCTTCACCCTGCCTTGTGTCAATGGCTCAGCCCCATGATGATGTAATAGTATTATCTAGACAAACATTAGCAGTTATATGCCACAACCTACAGTACCTTAACATTGTATATCATCTACATCCATTCATGATCACAGTTTATCCATCTGTCAGCCACTTTCAGAAGAATAGGAAAACCATGTCACAAAGCTCAAATCACAAACTGGTTTCTTGAACATGACAGTGAATTCACTAAACTCAAATATCAGATTTAATCAGATCTCAAATCACTAGAGCACCTTTGGGATTTGCTGGAACAGGAGACCTATATTTGCAGCAACTCTTAGATGCTATCATGTTAATATGCACCAAGGTCTCTGAGGAATGTTTCTAGCAGCTTATTGAATTTGTGCGACAATGAGTTAAGGCAGTTCTGAAGGCAAAATGGGTCCAAACTTGTACTAGCAGGGTGTACCTTATAAACTACCTACACTCTCAGAAATAAAGGTATGCAAGGTATGTAGGTATAAAGATATGTAAAGAATAATGTACATCCAGAAAGTTGTTCTCACAGAATAAAGCCTGACAGGTTTGTCAGCAGACAGATGTGAAGCTAAACATTGTGCTTTCTTCTGCAAAAATAACTGACTAGATTTAACTTATCCAGTTTATTGCATAGTTACTTGCCACAGAAGTAAATAATTAGACACAAAACATTGCTCTGAGCTGTAATAATTTACTAACTTTTTAATTGAACGTAAAGCTTGCAGAAAGAAAAATGCCTGGATGCAGTCTACACTAACCTATTGTGTTATTATTCTGTCGCAAGATGTCGCCAAACAATCAAGAACAGCAGACTGACAGATAAATATATGAAGATATACCCAGATGTGCCTGTGCTATTACTTTTACTGGTTGTTATCCAAGAATAACATAACTTGGAATGTTGTGATTGACCAATCAGAATCACGTATTCCAGAGAGCCGTGTAATAAATACCTTTAAGGTATCAATATGGACCATTTAGGTACTCTCTGGAATCCTTTAGAGCACGACTGTTGAGAATTAACATAGCAACCATCTCAAGGATTTTATCAATTAAGTCATATTTATCTCTGTTTAATAAGCGTAACTTTAAAAATTACTTTAAACAGACCTAGTATTCCAACTGCATTACAACCATAAGAGTTTCTCTAATATAAGTTAAATGAACAGTCGTGGTTCCTCCATCAAATCATTGATACCTTAGGAAACCTGGTATTGGTTTGCCACGCCAGAGCCATCTGTTCATACTATTCCTGCCATGGTGCAATATGCCCAAAACCCAATAAAGAGGAAGTCCCTGTAATCCGTATGGTCACAGCATGTGGTCAACATGTAGACAAAGGAATGACCCAAATGGCCCAAAGAAAAATGTCACATCTAGTCAAACACACACAAATAGTTTATTGCAGTATCACATTAGATTGTGCACTTAACCATGAACAACGGTATCATTGGAAACCTCCCTAGATTTAAATCACTTTACACACAATGGAGCTCCTCTCATAATTGAACTCGTCAATGGATCAGACCGCAAATTACGGGACTCAAGCTATCCTGGAATTTGAACGTCTCAAAATCCAGACAGATCCTACAGGTGGGCAATGGTGGAGTATCACTGACTTCTCGACAAGCTTCCTCAGAAGAATTAACAAATAGGATTAGTGGGCAAGAAAAATCTTCCAAAGAGCCATCTGCTAAGCCGCATGGGGAGACGTCAGCTCAAAGCTACGTGATTGCAACCCTCCGTGACAAGGAAAGGATGAACTGACAATGCAAACCAATTAATTCATCTATATGCAACTTTTTTGGGGGGCTGCAGGGAGGGATGCCTGAATTACAATTGTGGGTAAACTAAAATTGACTTTTATTTTTCTCTGAAGTGTGCCACGGGATAAGGAATCAATATGCCTGATTTACATTTTAAGAGCATTTGGTGGGGTTTGACACTATTGTTGTTGAACGGACACTTTTCCATAGATGCAGGTATGTATCTACTCTACTCTAGGACTTTATTAATACATTTTCAACCCTGCAAATTTGTGAGCATGTGCTCTTTCTTCTTCCTCAGATGCTGGAACTCACGAGGATTACTTGACAAAAGGAAATACAATGCTTTTGGACACTAATGAAGTTTTGAATCACTCATTGGTGTTGGACAAAGGTAAAATGTTGAATTACATGTCTGGTGAAGGGAAAACAGCTTTATCTAGACGTAAAAGAGACCTCCTGTTCCCCAATGGAGTTAAACTTTGCTCACATGAGACGGTGCAACAGGCAGCACAGAATCATCTCAACTACTTTCACCTGCGAGGTAAGATCTAGACATTTCTTTTTACTTGCGTTTTGAGAGATTCTGGGAGAGTCGCCAAGAATCGTACAGTACGTTGGAGATGACTTCCATAGTGTAAACGAATGCTCTTTGAGATCATTATGCATGAAAAATGAGCTCATGCAGCTCCACTTTTCATCAATAATAATAAACTTAGCCAACTTGACCGATTCCATTAACGTCCAAGTAACCGCACTGGATTCAAAACGTCAGAAACACACTGTCTCTTTGTCTCGGTCTTGCATATAATCGTGCACAAATATTCAGAGACACTTTTCCACATCATGCTCTTTCTAAAGATCACATATTAGCCTGTGAAGTTAGATGCAATCAAAGTATTAAGCCCTACTGGAGACCACCGCTGAGAATAATGTCTCTCGCTGTTTGCGTTAATAAGACCCAGATGACCCTAGAGAATCTAATTACGACAACACGAAAACCAAGTGTTGCCATTTTATGTAAAGGTTATTCTTCCAGTGTGTCAATGGAAAGTTGATTACGTTTAGCCACGCACACTATTAGATGGTGGTCTGATGCTTTATTACATAGACTTTTGGACCCCCACAGTACAAGACAAACTGTGAATGTTTATTTAGCATTTTATGATTCAATATAATTTTTTATTTATTTACAAATGTTATAAATCACCAAAACATTTTGAGCAAAACAATGATCTAAAATGTCTAAAATAAATCTAATAGCACAATTTGTGAAACTGTAAAATTTGGTCTCAACTGTATGTTAATTAATACAAGGACACATTTTAAAATGTTTCCACTTTGATTGCATGGAAAACTACTGTATAGCAAGATATTCAATAACATCTTTAGAGTTTCGTGGAAAATCAAAAGTCAATTAAGTTGAGTAAATAATGATACAATTTGTATTTTGGGGTGAACCATCTTTTTGATTCAGCTAATGAAAGTCAGTACCATCATGTATCGTTCCAGTAGGAAAAGGCCAGAATTCTCCATTCTCTCCTAAAGTCCCCACTGCTACTGAATCACAGCTCTGCCAGGAAAACTGGTGACCTCTCCCCTCCTACGCACTTGAGTTCTGGTAGTTGTCATACAGAGTCAGCATGGCGGGCAGATGTAGGTGGAACATATCAAAATGTTTAGCCAGGGTTAACGTCCCCCATCTGTGCATTTAATTTTCCACTTGCAGGGTACATTGAGAAAATATGCAGATACCAAAATAGCAATTTTGGTTCACAATCTGAGAAATAAAAGAAATTAAGTTTGTCTGGAACAATTGACGTGTGTGGCTAAGGATAAGAGGGATGTTTCCATTATGTTAGGTATTGCTGTTTCTTTATTTAATTTGAAAAAAATATATATATATATTCCTGTCTTCTAAATTAAAGGAGTTTCCTTTAAGGAGCGATTTCAGTTTCCACTACAGCAGGGTTCATAGCTGGTGTTTTGGCAGATTATTGCTTCTCCACTGTTTATGGTTCCTCTCACTAGTTCTTTTCCAAAACCTAGCAAACTGCTTTACTGTTTGCTGTCTAAACTGGCTGCAGTAATATAAGTGAAATTGAACTTTACTAGTGTTCTTGAGATTCAATTCACAGTTGAGTCCAGTTAGCATGTTGCTAAAGCTAATTGGTGATTCCCTAACACAAGTTCTGTTTTAAACAAATGAACCTCGTCAACATATATTCTATTTAATGTGTTTCTGTTCTGTTTTTAAGTACTTATGTGTGTGAGTTTACATTGCATGTGTAGGCTTATATGTAGATATTTGTGCATTTGTGTACCTCAGTGTGCCAGGAGACAGTTTGGGAGGCTTATAAAATCTTCTGGGATCGTTTACCTGAGAAAGAAGAGTACCAGATCTGGATGAGGAAATGTCAAAATGGTAGTATTAGTGTGTTTGACATTGGCCGAAGCTTTAGTGAGTCAGCTGAGCACCTTGCTTTGATTTCAAGTGTAAGTATTCTTACTACTTCAAAGATCACTAAAATTGTTACATTCACACAAAAAGAAACAAACTTACCTTTATGGTATTTTGCAGAGGGTAGCATCATCTACAGTGACATCAACAAGGTAAGAATTGTGCACAATTGTTTATGTCAAAATAAAGGCATGTGAACATGAAAATATTGTAATTCACATATTATATAGTAATTTATAGTAAATACTAAAGTATTTTTAACCATACAATAGTAATGTGAGTTATACTGTATATATTATAGTATGTATAACACGTTAATGAATGCTACAGCATATTGTAGTATTAACTATAGTGAACTGATAAACTGTAATAAATACTGTAGTACCCTTTAGTTTTTACTACAATAACTGGTGTATTGTAGTATAATATACTCTATGTTTGTAGAAACTACAGTATATGGTCATTTGTTTATATTACTAGAGTTTTTAGTTTTACCATAGCAACTCTATTTACCACAACAGATTAATTTAAGTACTTTACTAGAGCATGGTTCAAAAACACTATAGTGCTTACTATAGTTTTTTTCATGTGGGCAGGAAAAACTTTAAACTGATTTGAATTCACACACAAGTTAGCAAATTCACCATAGCACACGTCTTCATCTTAATTTTCCACAACAAACAAGAAACTGCATCACATTCCACTGTTTAGAAAGTAACGGTGTAACCACATAATTCCTATATTTGTCTTATGGTAGTGCGCCCACCAGCCCGTGGCAACCTGAATGCAGGTAGGACTTATGGGCAAAATGAAGTAGTACAGCTCTGCAGCCTAAATGTAAATTAATCTGCAAATGACTGGTGTGGAGCTAATGCTAACACTTAATCTGAAACATCAGTTCTTTCTTTAGCCCAATGGCTAACTCTTAGCTCACACTAGTACTTTGTAGACAAACCACCCATTAAAAGTAAAAACTGAATACAGATTTTAATAATACCTTTAGTCCCTGTTAAAGCTAGTCCACTGTCTATAGCTTTAAATACTTAGCACGCTTTATGCTTCCATGTATTTCCTGAAGGGAGAACCTCATCTTGTTTTCCAATGAGAAGTTTAGATTTAGTCGGTTTTGGGTATGTTCCTGTCCTTCAGATGCATTGATAATTATTCTCTCTTTCACAGGCATCAGACGACGACTATTTCGCCAACACAAGCAAACGTGGCCACAACTAAACAAGGTCAGTGTAGTTTACTACATTGTTTGAAACAATATACTTCTTAAACAGTGGATCTGAGTTCGCATTCCCAGTGTTTATACATTTTTAGCTGAGGTCCAGAAAATTTTCTGTTGACTTGATTTTGCAGTCTTTTGATTTAAGTTATGCTCTGATTCAATGTTTATTGTTACTGCAGTCATATCAACATAGACCTATTGCTTTCTGGCTCAGGATATACACTGCTCTCAGAATAGACTTTAATCCTTGTTAGGTACTCAGTGGCTTGTAATAAAGTAGAGGTGTCAGAATCCTCAGACAAAGTTCTGCCATTTAGTCAAGTGTAATTAATTATTTGTGCATGGTCTTAGTCACAACAATAGATTATGGATGGTCTTAGTCACAACAACAGAGTTTGGCCCTTATATCATGAGGATAATTAAAGACACCCAATTAATTGATGCAATTTACATTAAAAAATAATGATGATAAAGTACACTTTCTCTTTTCTTTGCTCTCATCTAGTTGATATTCTGATTCCCGAGGCAGTGCCAGGTTCACAAGATGTCACACCCCAGACATTTGCAGATGAAATCGTAATCACTACTATGCCTACAAGGCTTCAAATGACACCTGGAATTACCCCAAAGCCTGATCTTGCCACAGCCTTTAAGGACACAGTAAAACCTATTTCTGAAACTGGATCTGAGGTCATATTGGGTACTACTTCTGAGAGTCCCATTAAAGCATTGGATACCATTACCATTAAACATGAAAAGGTTGTTGTAGTCTCAGAGTCTAAATTATTGATCACTGAGGGAACTTCAGAGGACTCTACTTCAAGGAAATATGATTACGAGATTCCCACAACCTTTAAGGACTCGTTAGGAATTAACACTCCTATAGTACTAACAAGTGAATTTTCTGAAGAAATGTATTCAGAAACAGGACAGGGTTTTTCTGATGGTACGGTTAAAACAGTAGCTGTTACTATTCAACAGAAATTCGACATTGTCTCAAAATCTACATTATTAACCACTGCCAGAACTCCAGAAGTTTCTACTTCAAAAAAATATGAGCATGATATTCCCACAAACTTTGGAGATTCATCAGGGATAAGCACCAATACTCCTACAGTGACCACCAGTGAACTCAAGAAAGATCTTCATTCAGAATCAGAACAGGAGGCAGGACAGAATGTTACTCACAGTTCTGTTAAAACAACACATGTTACCATTGAGCATGAAGTGTTGGACACAAAGACGACATTAATGACAACTGACAGAACTCCATATTCTATATCAGTAAAATATGAACATGCTATTCCCACATCCTTTGAGGACTCATTGCAGAGAAGCACTAGTTTATCTACTGAACTCACAAGTGAAACTGTGAAAGAGGATGTGACCGATGGTCCTGTTAAGCCAGCATATGTCACCACTCCACATGGAGAGGCTGAAATTGTAACAGAGTCAACATTAATGAACCCAAACAGAAATGTAGAAGATTCTACTTCAGGAAAATATGATTATGAGATTCCCACATCACAAGGAGTTAGTACTTTTTCAGGAATAATTAGTGAATCTTCTACAAAAGAACTTACTTCTGTAACTAAACTGGATATTGGCCAGGGTACTACTGAAGGTCCTGTAAAAACAGTTGATGCAGTTCAATATGTAGAATCTGATGTTGTGTCAGAGGCAACATTGAAATCCACTGGCAAAACTCCAGTTAGCTCGACCTCTACAAAGATAGAGACAGATCTTTTCCCAACTCCTGAGGACCTGACAGGAGTAAGTACCAATACTCCTGAAATTGTCACTAGAGATTCCATTACAAATTTAATTCCAGAAACTGAGGATGTTACAGAAAGTCCTGTTAAATCTGCACCTGTTACCATTCAGCATGTGGATGTTGATAATGTTTCAGTAGCTACAGTGATGTCCACTGATAAACCTCCCAAAGATTCACCTACAGAAATATCCCCTGCTCAGAATCTCTTACCAGAGGAACCAGAGCTTCCAACTCCTACAAAACCAGTAAAGGTTTCACCTGCCACAGAAGGGTTGCCAAATGATCAGACAGAAAAGGATGAGGCTAAAATTGTATATGTGACCACTGTGCCAGAACTGGTGTTACCCACTACCCCTGCATATACATCAACTGAAACTGCTGAGGAAAACCTACCTGTGTCAACAGGGGGGACAGTTGTTACATTACTTGATAAAGACAAGGAAGAAGATACACCCCACACAAAAGAGAGCAAACCTACACAGGTGACAACAGGGGCAGAATTGCCAGGTACCACAACAGAGAGTACTCATGGAGTGTGGAAGGAAACCCATGAGCTAATAAATGTCACACGTGATGCTGAAGACGTAATAATAACAGAGATCCCAGAAGTTGCCGAGGTACCAGCTGGAGGGACACCCAAAATAACTGAGGAAACTACAAAAGCCACTGAATCTGTGTTTACTGTAGAAGACACAACTATTATTGAGGGTAAAACTGGCATTGTAAAACCTGGCGTGATTACAACAGAGGCAGCCGAACTTACTGAAGTTGGATTTGAAGATTTGGGGACGGACAAAGTAACAATTCCTGAAAACACACTAGAAGATTTTGTGGGACTAACAAGTGAACCTATTGCAATATCAGGAGGTGTAACTGAAGCCACCATTTTAGAGGAATCATATGTGGAAAGTACTGAAAGTGTTTCAGGTAAAGAGAAGTCCACTGAAACTTCTACTAAGATCCCAGGTGAAGCCACAACTGATGACATTGTTACCCCTGAAACTGACATTGTAGGGCCTGTAACCGATGGCATAGAAGATAATCTAAATGTATCACCTAAAAATGACGATACAAAGGAAACGCTCTTCAAAATTTTTGAAGACACAACGACAGATCTTAGTGTTACTAAGACTGAAAAAGACATACTGACAACTACCATACATGAGGACATACATGAAGTTACAAAACCATCAAAAATTCCAGAGGTCACACATAAAGTTCTGATGGAAATCACAGATGATGTAAGTAAGACCAGAGGAGATTCCTTACCCGAGACATCAGAAGTCACAACAGAGACACCTAATGTTGCAACAGAAGCTGATGTCAAAGCAACAACAAATTATGTTATATCTAAATATGAAGTTATACTGAAGACAACTGAAGCCATGTCAGAGACACCTGAAATCACATCTCAGACACCTTTGTTGATGCCTGAAGATTCAGAGAGGGTTGAGATAGTACCTGAAACACCGGACATACAAGTGGCTCAAACAGAACACGCAGAAGATGACATCCCAACTCCTGTCTTGAAAGTGGAGGATATCACGGTCGCGCTGAATGACTTGACAACTACTATTCAAAAGACTTTCTCAACCACATTACAACAAGACATTTCTAATGATATTTTAGATGAAAACAATGTGGTGAGCACATCCTGTTTCTAGTTATAAATGATTAATTATAAAGTAAGTAATTATGAGTTCTTCTAAAACATTTTCAACATTTTCTTTTCCTGTATATACTGTAGATGGGAAATGAAATTGATGATATTGTGGTTCGACCAGTACGCCCTGTTGGAGATCATATTTTGGAGCTAAGTATTAAGCTAAGAGGTGAAAGCTATGACGATGCTCTGAGAGATCCATCAAGTAACTACTATCAACATCTATCTACACTTTTTGTTGAAAAGGTGAGTTACATCTACACATTTAACTATTCTAATGATAGGAATCTATTATATCATGGACATCAGGGTATATACTGTATTCTGTATTGTACTTTTATAGCATCTCTCTTATTTTGTTGTAGATTGAAGAAGTTTTCGAAAGGCTTCCAGGTTTCAATAAAATATATGTTCTTGAATTCAGGTATCATTAAAAAAAGTTAAATAAATACTAAATACATTCTAGTTATAAATATAGCAAGCAATATACATTGATTTCCTTTTATCTGTCTTTTTTCTTAATATATCCCAGGCCACAGAAGGACATTGAAGGGTAAGCATCCTAAATTTCATTTAAATCCAAATTAAGTCACAATTAATCACATCTCCAAATGATAAATCAGATATTAATGTAATCTGGGCTATCACTACTAATATCTATGCAATGTTTCACCCAGACCTGATAAATCTATCTCCCCATCCTGCCATATCACACAGCTGTGTGATCCATATCTCCTCCAAAACATCTAATGAGAAATTCATCTGCCTGAATTTTCCACCCACCATATGTAGTGTTTTATAGAGCGTTGCTCTAAAATCAATTTCACACTGTTTTCTTAGTAAGGTCATGTGCTTGCTGCCTCGTTAGCTTTTGCAAAATCAATCGACTGAATGAATAGTCATACTCATTTAGGTGTAACATCAAGTGTGTGTGTCAGTTGGTTATTTTACTTGGCTAGTCACCACCTTACAGTAAGTGGGATTAGCTGCTGTGCTAAATGCATGCCAAGCATGATGGGATTAATGCTAAATATTCTCTGATCTCAAGTGTCATCATGGCATGGAATCTCTGAGGTTTATCAACAAGGCATTGTTTATATCACACATTTCATGTCTGCATATTGAGAAATCCATGAGGCCTGTTAAAGCACCAGAGAATAGAGAGGTTCTCACTTAAAGCCATATAAAGCTAATTAGCATTTCTAGTGTTTCAAGAAATTGAATCCTGGTGGAGATTTTGACTTTCATGGGGAGAAAATGGATCTGGTCATAAAGTCACCAGGTTTTCTGACCCTCGTAGGAAAAGAAAATATGTAGCGAAAAAAATCTAGGTCAGTTCTCTCAGTTCTTTTTATTTCCCCCAGTAACCTGCAGCTGGCTGCTGACTATTCTATGGCATGTTTGGTTGCTGACTTGATAATAGCCTGGAATTTTATTTTAGCCATCCTGCTACGACACAGCAATAGTTGGTTAGAATGACCTATTTAATGGTTTTTAAGATGAGCTACACCAGTATTAATATTTGCGATTTGACATTGTACAACTGATTTAAATTTGACAAACAAAATTGAACAACTATCAAGCTCTACTAAGCTGGTTAAGCTGTTTGTTTAGTAACAGTGTTTGAGTCATTTAATGCATAACCAATGTAGTGGCAAGATTATGGCCAGTTTGATTATGCATATTTACAGTTAAGAATTTACCAGACACTTTTATCCATTGCAACTTACACCCATGAACACACATTCGTAGCAGTAAGCTGCCTGGGGAGCAGTTGGGGGATCTGTGCACTGCTCAAAGGACCCACCTCAACCATGGTATTAAGGGTGGAAGAGAGTGCTGGTTATTCACTCATCCCACCTACAATCCCTGCCAGTGCCGGGACTCAAACCCGTGACCTTTGCAACTCTCTAACCATTAGGCCATGACTGCCTGTATATTATGTAGTTTTTTTGACCACAGGTGTTTTCTTTTTATTCCTCAGAGGCCTGGCAGTGGTGGTGCACTATGCTGTGGTTCTTGAGGGTGATGGAGCAGGAATAAGTAATGAGACCATGGATTACATAAACCTGCATTCCAACATGGTTGAGAACTCCTTCACAGATCCTGAGGAGCTGCCCACTGTGGTCTACACCATCACTGACTTCCGAAACTACATCACTGAAGCCCTTCACAAGGAGAATTTTATCAGAAACGCTACTCTGGATGTGGACCCTGATTCTTTGCAACTTGAAAATGGTAAGACATTCTGTAAGAAACAGAGGGACATTTACTGCTTTTCAACCAGACCTGGTTATGAAGCTGGAGCCAGTGATTGGCCAGATGGTTGCACTCATTTAGAACTGACCCATGTTTCCACTGAAATTTAACCAGCCCAGTGTTCCAGAACCAGCACTGGCTGAAAAGCAGTATTATAGGAATACTATACTTTGTTAAAAAGTAGCCTAATTTACAACTCCCCTGGAGTTAAACAGTTACCTTTTTTTTTATTAATTCAGCCAATCTCTGGGTCTGGTGGGTAGGGCTTAGTATTGTTAAAAAATCTTCGAAATCAGTACCAATACTTTAAAAGTACTGATTTCAAAATATTTATATTTAAAGCTTGAGTCTTCTGTAGTTACACTGTTTACTAATACTGTCCCAACCAAAAAATTATATTGCACCTGCTGCAGCCATGATATAGCAGCAACATTCCTTGATTATTAAATCAGAATGAAACTAGAGTTCCTAGCCATATTGGCCTAGAAAACTTATCACAGTGATGTAACTACAGAAGAGTAAAGCTTTAAATAGCAATATTATCAAAACTTTTTGGCCATTTTTGAGAGAGATGCTAATGGTTTAATCTGATTCAATGATATATGATAAACTACAAAAACGAAGGAAAAAAATCAATTTTATCTCTAAGAAAGTTCATTCATTCATTCATTTTCTTTTCGGCTTAGTCCCTTTATTAATCTGGGGTCGCCACAGTGGAATGAACCGCCAACTTATCCAGCATATGTTTTACGCTGCGGATGCCCTTCCAGCTGCAACCCATCCCTGGGAAACATCCATACACATTCATTGACACACATACACTACGAACAATTTAGCCTACCCAATTCACCTGTACCGCATGTCTTTGGACTTGTGGGGGAAACCGGAGCACCCAGAGGAAACCCACGCGAACACGGGGAGAACATGCAAACTCCACACAGAAACGCCAACTGACCCAGCCGAGGCTCGAACCAGCGACCTTCTTGCTGTGAGGCGAACGTGCTACCCACTGCGCCACCGTGTTGCCCTTCTAAGAAAGTTGTAAAATGAAAAAAAAAAAAGAGTGTTCCTTTTAATGTTAATGATATGAACCTTAGACTTTGAGTACTGATGTCTTTATACACATTCAGGTTTCGGTGTTTGTTCTGTCGCAGTGGTAAATTAGCTGAATAAACCCAAAATGCAGTATGTTGACAATAGTGGAATATACTTTTACATGGCCTGGCTGTATATTGTTTTAACAGAAGCAAAGAGCCTCCATGGTTCTTATCTCCAGTTTTGGCAAAATGATCTTGTAGCCCTCAGAGCCAATCTTTATTGAAAAGATGCCAGTATGGATATGAACTATGCATGAGAGGTTTTTAGTATAATTTGATATGATTTTTCTCTGTTTTGGCTTCACAGTTGAGACATTGCTGCCTTCCAAACCAACCAGCAGACCGTTTGACTCCAGTGACATGATGGTGAGTCAATGGTCATTGGCAGGACCACCCAGTAAGTGGGTAACTATGACTGTCCAGTCCAGGTTCCCTTTCCAAAGCTGCATATTAGGATTATTATTATTTTTTCACTTCAGTGCAGTGCAATCACTTTGAGTGTGAATGTAAATCCTTCCAAAGCTGTTAAATGAAAAATGAGTCACTCTAATTGCAATCACATGTAGGTTTTTGTTGATACATGATAAGAAAGATTACTTTGCACATAAAATGGGTTTTCATGGCATGTCATTAAAATAGATTATAGCCCAGCTATGGGATAATACAGCAGGTCTGTAAAACTATTCAAGTCATTTTTCCAGCTCAAGTATTCTCTAGACACAAGTAAGCTTGCTATTTTATGAAAATTGTTTAGCTCAGGCACTATGAAATATTGAAAAGAATCTGTTTTTAATCTCAGTGTGACATAGATTTTATTGCAGAGGCTGAGCAGCTTTCCTCACAGTCTGTAGTTTAATTAGAAAGACACATTGGATCCCAAACATGGCAATAATCTTAGAATTTACTTTTGTTTTTTTCTGTTATATTTGAAAAAAAAAAGGGCACTTTTTTTCAATACCCTTATTAAGTAGATTTACTGTCTTGTTTTGGCTGGTGTGCTGTGTTCATGTCTGGATCTGGCAACATGTGTTCTCTCTCTCTTAGGTAATTGTATTCATGCCTCCAATGACACACGTTAGTCACTTACAGTTTATGCAAGAAATATAATTGTGATCAAATTTATATCACAAATACACCAAGTTGTAACTGGTGGGGTGTGCAAAACTAGTTCTTCCGGTTACTTTTTAGACAGTTAAGCCATTTGTCCTTTACTAAAAGGCCAATGGACCTAATTCAAGAAATATGAGCATTAAAGAAAATCAAGAACTAATTTCTAGGTAAACTGTTCACAAAACTATTCTTATGTAAATTATTGGAGTGAATTGAATGTGACAGTTAATGTAAGAATGGTTTTACAAATGATTTACACAGAATTTGGTCGTGCTTATGTTTCATAAATGAGCTCAATGTGTACAACTGACAGTGATCTACTTTCAGTAGCACCTCACTCATTACTTGCATAACAATAAAATGGTGTGAATAACTCATGGGTGTATAGCAGTTGTTAAATATACAACATGATATATTCCAAATCTACATCAAGGTTAAATGTTAATTTATGGTGTATGGAAAAACTAAAAACAGTTTTTTGGTTAAATATCATCATTATCCTTTGACCAATCTTGGAACAGATTCTCAGTACGGTGTGAAGATCATGTGCATGTGTGCTTTTCCCCACTGACATTTCTCTGGAAAAAAATATGTATTTCCAGTCTAATTTAGTGAGAAGTTTAAGGAAAATTTGTTCCACTTCCAAGTGTACTTTTTCAGTCTTCCAGCTTTTCTGATGGTCAGATGGTGGAAAACATAATTTTAGCATTCTACATACATTCAGTGGACATTGGCCTCAATATGGAAAGTTAAAATGGATTTTGCCTCATCTTTTTGTCAGTAACATTCATGTCTACCTTACTGTTATTCACTTCAGTAGTACTAATCATAACCATTCAACCATTAAATCTTAGGATAACGTTCTTGCTTCTGAGAAACCACCAGATGTTCCTGGGCAGGAATTATCCAACAATGACATCTTCATTACAAATGATGACATCTTTAATCCCGATCCATGGACAGGTGGACAAAGTGAGGACAGAAATGCAAATGATGTAATAATCTTTGAGGAAAGTCCTACACTGTCTCCTGTAGAAGTATCTTTGAAGAACTTGGACATTGAAGTTACCTCTAAATCTGATACTTCAGGCAGTGCCCCTGTTCCTGGTACATACAGTGAATATTTGCCTTTGAATTATTCCCCCCAAAAGCCAGTAATATGCTTCTAAAATAATGTGTTCTTTTTTAGATGAAACTATTCTTGAAGAGGAGGGATTCTTACAGACTACAACTACAGTCAGTCCTATTATAGACACAATAACTGAATTTTCTTTACCTACGGAATCACATGACAAGGTAGAAGAGACACCAGTTTCACCTGTAGAACCTCCTGAGGTTGAGGAAACTACTTCGAGTGATTTAACAGACCTTGGTTCAGGCTCAGGATTCTCTGGAGATCACATAGGCCCTGACATTTGGCCTTGGGCATCAGAAATACCACAAGAAGTGTTGAAGGAAGATGCCATTGATGAGGTACACCAACCTCAGGAAAATCAGGAGTCTATAGTAAAACAGCTTAGGCCTTCACATCAAGATGTGACCCCTGAGGAGCCATTCTTGGATAGGGTTCTTGTGACCCAAGACATTCGTACCAATCCTCACTACACAACAACTGACCAGGCCCCGGTATTTTGGACAATGGAAACTTTGACTGTTGAGCTTTCAATGCAGACTCAAGTAGCCCCTGAACATTATGATGACCATTTTCCAGATGCATCAACCACTATGGCTACACTTGTGACTAATCAACCTTTGTTAAATGCGCACACTTCAGTAGAAACACAAGATCTGAATGCATCACAAAGTCCTGAGACAATAAGTTCAACTGTTGAAAAGGACTATAGAACTATAGAACGACTTGTTACACCCACTGTGATCCAACCAAGCACAGCAGTAGCTGTTGATAAGCATACTACATCAGACAACAAACAGAATCTGGAAACTATGGGTACATTATTTGTAACACTGGCCTCCACAATGAAGTCCACTGAAATCTCTTCAACTACACAATTACCTGTGATCATCAACATTGATACCGTTTCAGTGCAAGGTCCTACCACTTATTCAGAAGCTGTTGAGCATTCTGTAAATGAAAGTATCACAGAGTTACCTGCTCTGGTCTGGCCAGAGATTGAAGGATCAGATGAAGAATTCAGGGTTTTAGATGAGGAAATGGAACTCGTCAAGTTTGTGCCTACAGAAAGCCCAGTGACTGAACTCTTGGAAGAAGATTTAGTTGGGGATGAGATCTTGGTTGCAACAACAACAACATCTCCATCCTCAACAACAGTAGCAACTGTGGTAACAAGTTTAGGTCATTCAGCCTCCTTGACTCCTGAAAAAGATTCACCTTTCACTTGGATATCACATTCATCTATAGATGAGGATGAACCTGTGTTAGAATCAACCACAGAACCTCTACCCACCCAATCACCCACTGCTTCTGTTCTTCTAAAGACAACTACACAGACTTTGATGGACACATACATAGCAACTGTTGCAGAGGAGCCTGTTTTATCAGATAACATGGATAATAGGGACTCAACCACAATGTCTGTCACTACAGTTTCAAAACATTTAGAGACCCTTAGTTCCACCTCTGTACAATCATTTTCTGAACCAACATTCAGACCTACTGCCCATATAATTAACCATGGAGAAACTTCAGAGGACTCAGTAAAAGATGTACTTGAGCATGAAGACAATTCACTTGACTCAGTACAAGATGTAGTTGTATCTGGAGAAACTTTAGATGACTTAGTACAAGATGTAGTTGAGACTGGAAAAGATTCAGATGACTCAGTACAAGATGTTGTGTCTGGAGAGACTGCAGATGACTCTATTCAAGATTTACTTGAGCATGAAGGCACTTCATTCGACACAGTACAAGATAAGTTTGAGCATAAAGACACTTCAGATGACTCAGTACAAAATGTAGTTGAGTCTGGAGAAACTTCAGATGGTTCTTTACAAGTTATAGGTGCGACTGGAGAGGTTTCAGATGACTCAGTAGAAGATGTACATCAGCATGGCGACACTTCAGGTGACTCAGTACAAGATGTAGTTGAGTCTGGAGAAACTTCAGATGATTCTGTACAAGATATAGTTGAGACTGTAGAAGTTTCAGATGACTCAGTAGAAGATATACATCAGCATGGAGACACTTCAGGTGACTTAGTACAAGATGTAGTTGAATCTGGAGAAACTTCAGATGACTCTGTACAAGATGTAGTTGAGACTGGAAAAGATTCAGATGACTCAGGACAAGATGTAGTTGAGCATAAAGACATTTCAGTTGACTCAGTACAAGATGTAGTTGTGTCTGAAGAGACTGCAGATGACTCAGTACAAGATGTAGTTGAGCATGAAGACACTTCAGAT
>CAIGQV010007757.1:6314530-6386481 GCA_903798115.1 Danio jaintianensis | reverse complement strand
TAGATAGATAGATAGATAGATAGATAGATAGATAGATAGATAGATAGTTGTTTTGTGCAAGAAACTGGACATATATGCTAATTTAAATCGGACAATTCCATGGAAACCTTTAAGTAGGACCCCATTCAAGATCATGTGACTAAAGCCCCCTGTGAAGCTCAATTTCACTTTTTTGGAACCACTTTTTGTTTGTTTTCAGTTTTTTGTCCTTTGGTGTGACACTGATATTTATTGAAAATGTCCAACAAGTCATGGAGAATTTCATATAAAATAAACATACCTAAATGAAGATACAGTAAGTGTCCAACAATGAAGACAAACCACTCTCACTTTAACCACATACTATTAAGAGTTGTTTTTCTTTTGCTATTTCACACCATAGAGCACATTTGTGGTACAGTTCAGTAAACAAGTTAGCGACCCCTTACATTTTTTTCAAACATCAGACTTCTTCAAAAATGGCAGTTTAAGAAACAAAAAGATCTTTTTATTGCCTATTTGTCAACTGCCCATATGGTGATCGGACAGAAGAACAGACAGATAGAAGAATGACCATATGCAGGGAAGTCCAGAAAGGCGTCTAGCCAAAAAAGGAAGAAAAAGAAAGAAAGACGGAAACGCATGAAAGAATGTACATATTTTCGGTGTGTGATATTAAGCAGAATTACAGTGCCGGAGCAGAGAGCGAGATGCAGAGCCAGACAGCAGCACGTGGCCGGAGTATTTCTCTTCTTCCCTTCTCACGTGCCCGTGAAGAATCGATGCTATGAGCCAGATTATTGGCCGAACGGATCCAACAAGCAAATGACATACAGACTTCCCTCCTCAAAGCCTTGGACTGGCTCAAGTGTTGTGTGTGCGAGATACAAGTCTTTGGTTTGGACTGGGACTGAACAACACTGTGTCTGTTTCCATCATTCATGCAAATATACGTGTTTGTGTATACACCGCCAATGTGAATGTGTTGGGATTGTTTGTGTGAGCGTGCGAACCTGCTGTTGACATGTTGTGCTTCATCTGTCAAGTAACAGGGGAAAGATTTGAATGATGAAGTGTTGATGAAAGAACATCACAAACCTGCTGAAAGATGCCAACCACCTTCGCATCTCCCCCTGACCAACACCACATCACTACCAATTTACCAAGAAGAGAGCAAATGATGGAATACATTCGTCAACAAGGAAAAACTTACACAATCGCTGAGTCGAAAAACACCCGTCGGGTTTTCTTGTGTTCCCGCCACACAATACAGAACTGGGGGTTAAGCGGAGAAAAAGAGTTTGAACGCATCGCTCAAAAAGAAGGATGTTTTGAAGACCCGTCGGGATGTTTCCTGTCAGTGTCGATTGTTTCCGAAAGGCCTGCAGAACCTCCTCGGAGAAGTTTTAAAAAACAACATATCAGGGTCAAATGACTCTATAATTGTAACGTTGTTGAATGAAGATAAGTGACAGAGATTTACCCGTTTTTTTATTGTCGGAAAATAGGTTTAGTCACAGTCGAATGTTGATATAAATACAGCAGAGCCCAGGCTAATGAGAAAATAATGTGCAAGCAGCTACAGTAAGCTAGAGCAGATCATCTGAGAGGCCTTGAAGTCGTTTAACGGACAAATCACACAAAGTCACACCAGCGATCAGTCTGCGGTAACGGCGGAGGCCGGGAGCCAAGCGGGAACTCTTTTTTCCGTGCTGGTACTCATTAGATAGCCAGAACGATTAGTGTTGAGACAGTTCAGAAGAAACTCACTGACAGATGTACACATGGTTGATAAATGTGGAACTGTTACAGAGCCTGAAATAAAGTACAGTAGGTGGGGCATTGACTTAGCAATGACTTGAAAGCTCTTCTATGATAAGTGATTTTTACATTTCTAAATGAATGTTCTTGTTATATTAAATATGGAATGCACTCACTGGCCACTTTTAGTACCTGGTTGAGCCCCCTTACCTTGAATCGCCTTAATTCTTGGTGGCTGGAAATAATGTAAATATAGCCATATCAGCCATATCACATAGCCATATCACTATGCAGCCCAAGAACGGTTACTCACGGAAGCTAAGCAGGGCTGAGCCTGGATGGGAGACCATTTGGGAAAACTAGGTTGCTGTTGGAAGTGGTGTTAGTGAGGCCAGCAGGGGGCGCTCAACCTGTGGTCTGTGTGAGTCCTAATGCCCCAGTAAAGTAAAGGGGAGACTATACTGTCAGTGAGCGCCATCTTTTAGATGAGACGTTAAACCGAGGTCCTGACTTTCTGTGGTCCTTAAAAATACCATGGCACTTTTCGTAAAGAGTAGGGGTGTAACCCCGGTGTCCTGGCCAAATTTCCTCCATTGGCCCTTACAGATCATGGCCTCCTATTCATCCCCATACATTGAATTGGCACCTATAGCTGGTGTGTGGTGAGCGTACTGGTGCCGTTGTCCTGTGGCTGCTGTCTCATCATCCAAGTGGATGCTGCACACTGGTGGTGGTGTGGAGAGACCCCCCCCCCCCCCCTTATGATTGTGAAGCGCTTTGGGTGTATGGCCATACACGATAAATGCGCTACATAAATACACATTACATTGCTTCCAAAGGACGTCTGTGGAACTGAGACTTGGGATTTGGGAATTTTTGCCAAAAACAGAAAAACTTTTTTTTATGTTTTGTGCCTGTTTGTTTACATGACAATGCCATTATTGGAACTGAAGTTGCATAGATTTTTGAATATGCCGTTGTTGTGTCCATATATAAACCTGAAAACAAACATCTTCGAAAACTATAACGTAATGCGCGAGCATAGTACATATTTAGGGGCAAGCACAAACGAATGTTTTTTACTTAACATTATAACCAAGTGTTAACACACACACAGCAAATTATACATAGACATGAGCGCTGAGGCCCCGATGACACATTGTCAATTTCTTACAAATATTTTAATAAAATTAGAACTTTAATTTAGAAATGTAAAAACTTATCAAAGAAGAGTCATTGTCCCACCTACTGTACTTTATTTCAGGTACTGTAACAGTCTTAAAATATTGTTAAAGTCTGCATGTTTCCCCCACAGTCCAAAGACATGCGGTACAGGTGAATTGAATAAACTAAATTGACCGTAGTGTGTGTGTGTGTGTGTATGAATGGGTGTGTATGGATGCTTCCCAGTACTGGGTTGCAGCTGGAAGGGCATCCGCTGTTTAAAACATATGCTGGATAAGTTGGCGATTCATTCCGCTGTGGCGACCCCAGATTAATAAAGGGACTAAGCTGAAGGAAAATTAATGAATGAAAAGTGTTCAGTAAAAAATATGTGCTGTCTACGGCAAGCCCAGAGGGGAAAATGCAGGTATGGTATGCTTGACCCCAGAGAGACACAGTACAGAGCAAAATATACAAAATAACAAAATATATCAGACCCATTTGAATTATGCAGAAAGCTGTATTTTAAAGTGGAGAAATGGCAGACATAAACAAAACTCTATTGGCTCTTTTTGAAAAGGGGGATGAGCTACTCTTTATCCAGGCCTGTCTTCGTGTTCAAGTTGAGATTATATCAAACAATGAATAAAATTATACAATTCAAAGCTCTTCACAAGCCCTTTAACTTGATAAAATAAATAAATAAAAAACTTGGCATAAAACACATCGGTAGCCACGTGCGCCATGAGTTAGGAGTTCAATTGTGATCCTTAAGGTCTCCTGTTCAAACCCCCAACTCCAGGCATAAGCAATTTCAAATGATTAAATTTGTTTAATTTATTAGTAAAACTCCATTACCAGTAATTGTTTCTCCAGATATCTTTCTGGAATTTTGAAGAATCTAAATGCCAGGATGTCCAACTTCGAAATGGCTGAAACTGATCGTCTCATTTAATTTGTCGGGTCTCTTTTCTTACTGCAAGAAATATTTTGCATTAAAGCATCTGCCTTAGAGGGACAAAAACCGAAGTGTAAAGCTGCCAAACTCGCTAACATAATGACACCGCCAAACGGCTCCAATTGCAACCATCAGCTCGCAAGTGTATAAGAGCTTTGCTTGGGAAAACACACGTTCACACACACCTCTGGACTGAATGTGGTCATCATTCTGCCAAAGCAGGTGAATGTGTTTGAAACCGATTAGATGTGAATACTGGAGTTTCCCATCAGTGGGGGCAAGGGGAAATTACGGGATGGGAAAGCCAGTAAGTGGATCGACCAAAACAACACAGGGAAAAAACAAGAAAAACACTAAGGCAAGGGGAAACTGATTCATTCCGTGGCTTTACATTTGTGAAATCTCATCACATTTACAGTAATTGTGATGGTGTTTCTCATTGCATTGCATTGCTTTGATACAGATTTGAGCCAGATGGGAAGATGACTAATGCAAAACATAATCATACAATTTCACAATGATTTTCAGAAGACACCCAATAAAATGTCATCCAGTGTAACAGTTGTTTTTATACCAAAACACAAGAATCATTCAGCCTGATCTCATGAAGGAACATACCTATTTTACATATTGTCAAAAAAGTGGCTAATTTATATGAACTCATACAATTTTATTCATATGAATACTTATGGGTTTTTTGTGCCCCAAAACACCACCCCTAACCTTATCCCTCATTGGGGGATGAGCAAATCTTACTAAAATGTACAAATGAGATCATACAAATCAAAAAGTTACAAGTTTCCTTGAGATTGTATTGGAATCTTTTGATGACATAAAAACTCTACTTAAAGGAACACTCCACTTAATATTTTTGGAAAAACTCCCCTAGGGTTTTACCATTTTTTAAATTCATTCAGCAGATCTCTGGGTCGGGCAGGAGAACTTTAGCTTAGCTTAGCATAAATCATTGAATCGGATTTAATCATTAGTATCTTGCTTAAATAAGTAAACAGTTTATTTGAAAGCTTGACAGTTCTGCAGTGCGATGGAAGATGAAAAGCTGTCATTTTCTAGATGAATAGCAATTATACTCTTATTTTGGTGCAATAATCTCGGAACTTTGCTGCTGTATCATGGCTGTAGCAGGCACAATGATATTATGCAAAACGAGAGATAATTTTCCATATTAAAAAATATTTGTGTTGCTGTGCATCCCTGTGTGTGTAATTAGCCTATCACTACTGTGCTGTTTAAATAACAAAACAAAACAAAAAAACAAACTGCGCCATTGATTTTACACCAGCTTTTAGATGGTCAATGGTGCCATCTATTTCAGTTGCCCCAAAATAGCAAAGCACTAACAATGCGTCTTAACACACCTCCTTATCAGATCAGCAGGACCATAGGTGCACAAAAAGCCACAAATGCATTTGCTATTCAAACAATGTGGCTGAAAATAGCAAAAAACACTTGTGTTGCATCTGGTGCCACATTCTGGCAGTTGTATGAAAGGCCTCATGATATTTCATTACAGTCACGTCACCATCTACTGGCCTGAAATGCAAAATACATCATTTTTAATGTGAACGAGGCTCATTTTGACAATTTTGTCATGTGTACAACAATCTTTTCTATTTTTAGTAGATAATTAGCATTACTACCGTTTTAATATCAAACACATTTGTCTGATTATTTTTCAGTCATGCTGCTCTAGTTTCATAACCCCAAAAAGGGTCATTTTTTGGGAAAATTATAAAATAGAAAATTAAAAAGGAGTCAAAGACTTTTAGTGACGTGCGAGACCTGCACACTCCAACAGCGACGCATTTTTAACATAATAAATCATAATGTGTCAGAGCCTAAGAAGTGTGCTGAAGTGTCATTTCTCTCACGTTTTTCCCTAACATTCACTTTCACGGCAGGCACTTTCATTATCTTTTTTTCTAAAGCTGTGCCGTTTTGTCTTAGTGTGAGGTTTCGCCTGCAGCACACAAGTCTTTGTGTCTCTCAGTTTCGCATTTCAGTCGTCAACTTTCCAGGCCCCACTGCCCTCCAGAACCACAGTTCAAAGCACAACATCAGCCTGAGCTCTGCAATATCTCGATAAGAGGACAACTAATAGAAAGCACATTGAAGCAGGGAGATTACTATAAGGGACGGCGGCTTAAAAACCAGAAGAGTTTGGGGAAGCTGGCAGAGTCGCATTTGTACTGCGACCCCGTCTACCCAGATAAGGTAACGGAACAGCCTCTAAAACTGCCTCCTAAAACAAATGTTTATTTCCATAGTGATTACATTTCCATACACAGATGGAAAGTTTGTTTCAACATATTAAACCAACCCTCAGCTGGGATGTATCAAATGTGTGAAAAACCCGATCCCATCAGTCAAAGCAAGAGCGGAGTCACAATTTCGGGTGTCCAGCACGATTTCCTGATTGATTCTGGATGGAATCTCGGATTATCGTTATTGTTTTTTTCACAGTTTTGTTTTGATGGATCTTAAGACAGCACTGAATGTTCTCGATTTTTCATCCAGTCTTGACTTTTCTTTCTCTCTGACTTCCATGTTTGGCCATTAGCTCTTACTCATTGCTTTATATTAATGGTTGGTAAATATTAGCTCTTTAAGTATTTATAAACATTCGCTGGTGCTTTAACAACACTATGACAGAGTTTAATGTGCTAATGGTGGCAGGAGAGCTGTTTGGAAAGAGCACTGAAACTCTTCTTCTTCATTTCCAGTGATGTCAGTGCTAAGTTTGTCCTATGCTTTAAAGCATGGGCTTAGTTTCAAGGTGAACGCTACGGTTGGAAATTGAGAACAATCTTTATTCAGAAATGATTCCATTTACTTTTTTTAACACTGGAAACGAATCATTTTCATGACATTTGGTTCTGTCACTAGTTCTGCAGATGTGGTCAAAATTTGAAGTAAAAATAGTCTTGACCATATTTCCCGCACTGTAATCCATTGTACCGATGTGTCTAATCTATAATTCCAATCAATCTATAAGAAAATACAATTTGTTTTCAGACGGCACGGTGGCTCAGTGGTTAGCACTGTCATCTCACAGCAAGAAGGTCGCTGGTTTGAGTCCCAGCTGGACCACTTTGCATGTTCTTCCCGTGTTCATGTTGGTTTCCTCCGGGGGCTCCGGTTTCCCCCACAGTCCAAAAAGGAAAACAAATGAATGAATGAATTTGTTTGTATACAACAATAAGCATACCATGCAAATCTACCAATGTATATCCCCATAAACAAAATTATTGACAACACTTTAGCAAGTACAAAACACGGTGCTGCAGAAGCCATTGTTTGTACGCTCTTGTTTCTAGTGTAGCAAAGTGAGGACAATGGACACTGCCTGAATATAGTTTTTTTTCAAACGAGACTGGGGTAATTTGTCCAAAATCACATCCACTTATCATTATAAATACTTTTACTTTTATTGTATATTGTCTTATACACTCTCTGACAACCTTTAGTATTCAGAAGTATGATCATATTTTGGGTGATATTTGCTTAACATTTTTATATATTCAAAATATTTGAGAAAAAGTTAATATAAAATAATTGAAATTAAATTAATTAAAAATAATTAATTTCTAATTACTAATTTGTTTGTTTTTTTGGCATGATGACAATACATACTATTTTTTCAAGTTTTTTTGCAAGAATCTACTGTTTAGTTAAAGTGCCATTTAAAGGCTTAACTGGGTTAATTATGGTATCTAGGCAAATTATGGTATACTGTATAGGTAAATTATTGGACAACAGTGGTTTGTTCTGTAAACAATAAAAAAAAAATCTTAAGTGGGCTAATAATGACCTTATTTTTTTAAAAGATGCAAAAACTGCAATAATGTAAAAAAAAAAAAAAAATCTGGTCTGATCCTTACAGTTTTTTATTTTACTAGTAAAAATCAATTTGTTGATCCATTTTGGGTGATTTTATTTTATATATTTTTTCAAAAGTCAAACGTTTGTTGTAATAGATGCTATTTTATTTATATAGTATATTAGTAAAGAACAGTTGTCAAATTGTGTGCTGTTTTTTTGTAAAGTACCAAAGCACTAAAAATGGAAAAAATGAATCAAAATCAGAAGCTAAACTTCACAAAAATCCCCAACCTTTACTTCCTTCATAAGCAACAATGAATTAGCAGAATGCATCACTTCCACTTTTATCGTTTAAAACTCCTCCACTGCTTGTTTGGATGTGTTTCCTTCTGTCTTTCCACTCCACCGGTTCTCTATTTGGCCTGTGACAGACTTTGGCTCAGCTCGTTCTCCATTGCAACATCCAAAACATCCTATTTAGATTTTTTTTTCCCCTTTGAAGGACACACGTGGGCCACACCTAAATGAACTCCACTTCCTGTGGAAAGAAGCACTCGAGAGGTCTTTTTTCCCCCCTTCACTCAAACTCTCGTTTTCCTACCCTTCACTTCACGAAAGATCCCACCTTCTGTCCACGTGACTGTTGTGACACCGGTTTTCTTGAAGGACGGCTCTGTTGGAAAAGCAAAGGCGTACAATGAGAAAAAAGTAACAGGAAGAAGAACATAATCAACTTTTGGACATTAAAAGTCTCTTGAATCCAGAGTCCCCTAAACTGCACCGAACATTAACACCTATAACACACCTATAGCCTGCACTATAAAAATGTAATGACAAAAAAAGTCGACAAAATTTTTTTTATGTTGCTTTAACATATTTTAATAAGTTAATCAATTTCAACTAAATGTTTTAAGTTATACAAAGTTTAATGTAATATTTTGAGTCAGTTTCATTGATGTAAGTTGAGACGACTAGAAAAGTTAAGTCAGCAAGATTTTTTTTACAGTGTGCAAATTATCAGTGGTGAAAAGAGTACTAAAAAATCCATTACTTTACCATTATTTCAAAAAATGAAGTGCTAGTACATGTATCTGTTCTAAATACTAGGTACTAATACTCAACAGTAGTAAGTATTACGCGGTAAAAATTATTCCACCTTAAAACCTTGCAAATTAATAATGGAGCTCACATCAGTGCTGTTTTCTTTTCACTTTTAAGTCTAATTTTATTATTATTATTTGCAATTCATTTAAATGTGAAGTGGGCTGCATGGTGGCGCAGTGGGTAGCACGTTCGCGTCACAGCAAGAAGGTCGCTGGTTCGAGCCTCGGCTGGGTAAGTTGGCGTTTCTGTGTGGAGTTTGCATGTTCTCCCCGTTCGCATGGGTTTCCTCCGGGTGCTCCGGTTTTCCCCACAAGTCCAAAGACATGCGCTATAGGTGAATTGGGTAAGCTAAATTGTCCATAGTGTATGTGTGTGAATGAGTGTCTATGGATGTTTCCACTGGAAGGGCATCCGCTGTGTAAAACATATGCTGGATAAGTTGCCGGTTCATTCCGCTGTGGCGACCCCAGATTAATAAAGGGACTAAGCCGAAAAGAAAATGAATGAATGAATTAATTAATTTAAATGTGAAATTTAATTCATGGTGAGAACACATTACATTAATATAAGCCGTCAAAAAGCAGCTAGATGTGTTTACATGCAAAGCGAAATCTGTGTAACCGAATTGGCAAAAATCTAGCTGTGATGATATGTTAACTCTCAAAGGTTATGCACTTTGAACCGTGACTAACAAGCTATGAGCATCCAGCAGAGAACGCGGCAAACCAAACTACAGCATGCATAGAATCCACTGTGTAAAACATACGCCAGAATAGATGGCGGTTCATTCCGCTGTGATGACCCCTGATAAATAAGGGACTGAAATGAATGAATGAATGGCTCTCTCGCTCATTGTGATTTTAACAATTTTGAATTGATTTTGCATCTTCTTGGACACTTTTAATGCGTTGGTGTCTTGAGGTTTGTCTGATTTGGAAGCTTACAAAAATGCATAATCCTATGAGTTAGTCAAACTAACTCATAAGCAGCCAGGGGGTTAACACACGTCTTATGAAGCAAATCTAATGAAAGAATAAAAACATCTTGATTGCTGTTTAATGACAATAAGTTGTTGTATGTGATGACAATAAGTGATGGCTAGTTAAAAGGCTTGTTTTTCAAACGAGAAAAGTTGGGAGGTTGTATATAAACATTGCTCAGTAGCTTAGCACATGCAAGACAAACAAAATATTTAGTTTAATCTCAGTTTCAATATTGTACCATTTTTTTCCCACTTCTCAAGAATAAGTGTACTGTATACACTGTAAAAAATAGCCATAAATTATCAGTTTTACGCATTTTGTGATTCATGTTTTTATTTTTGTTTATTTATGCTTTTGAATCGCATTATAAGACCTTGATCTCTCTTCTGCTTTCTTTCTACCTTAAAACGTTGGAAAAGGTGACTTTTAGCATATTTAATAGTTTAAAGTGATATATTGTCTGGGTTGGTGTTGTTTATTAAGGTACAAAATCCTTGAAATAAACTGCCAGTACATTTTCTGCTATTTTACAGATTGATTTCTCTACATATTATTTCTTATACATGCTGTAAATCTAGTTTTAATATGTAAATCGTGAGCTGAAATCAAAAGTGTTACACATCAAACTACTTTTCAATGCTTCATATTTGAGGAAAATTCCTTGTGAGACTTTGGTGACTGATGTGACTTTGTGCAGATAACATTTCCACTGGACGGGTGCCCGTGGAAAAGACGGCGCGGCGTGGCAAAATGGGGGCCTGCAAAAGCAATGTTCGCTCTACATGCTGTTCCTTGGCTTCCAGTATCCCCGATTTGGAGGGCAGCCGAAAAAGTCCAGCATCGTTCCAAACAGATCTAAGGCATGCCATCTTGCTGGCAGCTTTATGGATGCTATTTATCTGCATCTACCGCATATGTGCGAAGAAACACTGCTGTAAATGGCGTAACTGAAATAACAGCTTCGTCCAGAGGAAACGGGATGACGATAATGTAAATGACAGCTGTTAAGCAGACATATACTCAGTGTTTTGTTAAATTATGTAATGTGTTGCCGTTATGAGGTCATGGTTTCAGCATTACATAAGGTGACAGTATCAGGGTTAATGAGAAATAAGAGTGTCAGTGATTTTAAAAAGAGCAATTTTACATAAAAAATCATGTGTGCTGTATTCTTAGAAATAAATATTTGACCATTTTTACATAAATATTTTGACTAAAGTTTTCATTTGTCATACGGTGTAACCACCAAGTAAAACGTACCGTAATAAAGCATTTTCCTCACACCCACAACATATACACACCTTAATCCTTCATAAAGAGAAAAGTTGTCCTCACTGTAAATAATGCTGGGTTCCACACAATTGATTTTTTGTTGGGACAACATAAAGGAATTAAGTTAACTTATTAGGTTTTACAAATATAAGTGGATTGAACATAAAACAATTAAGTTTCCCCCAAAAAACCTCAAGAACTGTGTTGTTTTAACTCATTTTACATAAGTCTATTAATCATTTTTTTTGTCTATAAATTCATTAATATAACAGTTGCAATATAAGTCACATGACTTTGATTTGGTGGACAAAAGTATTGTACTCTATTATATTGTATTGCATTAATTTAATTAAATTGTATTAATTGAGGCTGCATGGTGGCGCAGTGGGTAGCACGTTCGCCTCACAGCAAGAAGGTCGCTGGTTCGAGATTCGGCTGGGTCAGTTGGCGTTTCTTTGTGGAGTTTGCATGTTCTCCCCGTGTTCGCGTGGGTTTCCTTCGGGTGCTCCGGTTTCCCCCACACATGTGGTATAGGTGAATTGGGTAAGCTAAATTGTCCGTAGTGTGTATGTGTGTGAATGAGTGTGTATGGATGTTTCCCAGTGATGGGTTGCAGCTGGAAGGGCATCCGCTGTGTAAAACATATGCTGGATAAGTTGGCGGTTGATTCCGCTGTGGCGACCCCAGATTAATAAAGGGACTAAGCCGAAAAGAAAATGAATGAATGAATGAATGAATGTATTAATTGAACTAAAATTATGTTCCTTCATTGTAATATCTAGGCAATTTTAACTTAATGGTCTGGATAAAATAATTTATTAATTAATTTAAAAATGTGGGAGGATACAATAAATTTATCCAAATAACTAATGGTGAACTGAAACTTATTCAGTGTCCAGTCTAATAGTCCACTGTATTAAAAAAGAAAAAAGAAAAGAAAAAAAGTACTCCACACCAAACGCGAAGCACCACATCACTTGCTCTCGGTTATTCATGGGATGTTTTTCATGAGTTCAATTATTTAAACTGTTGTCTCATTTTTTTTGAATATTGAATATTGAACATTGAATATAAAACAATTAAGTTGTCCCAAAAAAACCTTAAGAATTGTGTTGTTTCAACTCATTTTTAAATAAGTAGTTTGAACAAGCAGCAAAAGTCATTTCTTTAATGCATATTATGGATCACTGACTCACGAAATCATGACATTTTTGGCTTTTTTACAACCTGTCATAAAATTTTTTGTTTTGTGTGTTACAACATCAAATCAAATCTCTTTATTTTGATTTAGTGTAAATAATCGCAAACAATTATGCTAAAACATGTTTATCATTTAGTATTTAAGTAATTGGTTGCATTTTTTATGTATTTGTTTTTATAAATTGTCAACACACATAACTTTCATCCCATAACAAGAAAATTTAAGTCTGATCACTATTTGGCTTATGAAACAACAGGCTTTTATTCATAGAGGTGTTTTTATCAGTCGCTCCAGGAGATCAGCTCTTATGTAATGTTGGATTACACCGAGACTCAATGTAAACCTCATGCTGGGGAATAAAGAACGGGCCAGTTTTCATCCAGAAATCGCTGTTGTTCGTTACCGGTCCCTCTGTGACTGATACTTGTGGTATCTAAGCATGCTTTGGCTATGATTTCACTCCATACAATTCACAAGTTGTTGGGGTTTGATACGTTTTTGAAACTTTGTCGCACACAACTGACCAAACCGGTCCACACATCTAGATCCCAGATGCAAGATACTATTTCATACACACGGCTCCAAAAAGACAAAACACCACGGTAAGTTGAAATGAAAGCCAAATATTTTGAAGGAACTTAAACACACGATTGCGTAACAGGCTTTGATCCGCTGTGCCTTGCTATTGGGATCGATCCAGTCAAGGGCGGCCATAATGGCTCCTGCAGACTCGGCTATAAACTGCTAGCCAGAGCGCGCCAAACTTCTGGAGCTCTAGCTGACCGTAAAACCCATCGAGCTGGCAGCACATTGGCCTGTCAGAAAAGCATAAATGATGAGGAAAGAGAGATGGAAATGACAGTCAGGTATAGATAGATGTGAAAAGCTACAAAGAGTTTCAACTGATTTCATTTTTTTTAGCGTAAGATATTAGCCAAAAATCTAACTTTGCACAAGTCCTAAGCCATACATGGTCCTACTTCAAAAAGTGTGGATGCTCGAGCTATACACGATATCCCCATAAATCAAGTGTGAACTCATCCCTGGAGAGGCGTTTCAGCTTGGCATTGATATGCTAGATTCTCTTACACAAATCGTGACCTTGAGGAAGCAGTTCATCCAAAAAAGAACATTCTGTCATCATTTACTAACTTGTGTCTTCCCATACCTGTGTCGAAGACATTTTGGAGATTGGAGATCTTTTTGCATATGATTGTCAATATCAGGGGTCACCAGTCTCGGTCCTGGAGGGCTGGTGTCCCTGCAGAGTTTGGCTCCAAATTGTGTCAACACAGATACCTGGAAGTTTCAAGTATAGGTCTTTGCACACTGAAGTCCGAAATTTTCGTATGCCTTTTTTTTCTGTATTAATATGCAAAAAATGTGTCACGTAAACAAACCTTGCACACGGAGTCTGATGTGTATTAATTAATCCATTATGAAAAAAATGCAAAACAATTCGGAGTCAGTACAAACAGTGATACTTTGTTCTTCTCTCTCTTCTCCAAAGTGGAAAAAGAAAGAGGAATAGGCTGCATATTGTGTTCATCCAATATTGGATAGAGAGAAAGGAGAGCTCAGCTCATTATCAAAGAGCTGTGCTGGATTATCCCGAATGCAAGGTTTATTTCAGGAAATCAGTGGAATTTTGATACATTGCTTGTGATACTTCACACATTCACGTCTGTACAGTAAACAAATCCTGAACAGAGACTGGCAGTACCTATAGACATTATAATAGATGGCGGCCACGTTGATGCGTCGAAGCAACGGAACGAAAGCAGACCATGCTTTCTATTATAATGTTTTTGGGCAGTACATCAAATGTATAGACACACACACAGAGACACGCACACACACACACCCCAAAGAGCAACAGGTGAGACGTGCGCCAGTCACTAAATCCAGCATATGGTTTTCCCACGTTCCCATATGGGTTTTGTCCGCCACGTTCTGTCTTATATATGCACTGTGTTTGTCATAATGTTATCTGTGGCTCAAGTGACAGCATTTAGTTTTTTGTCTTTTGCTTGTTCAGTGACTCTGAACTGTCAAAACACCTCTCAAATCGTGTTTTTGGATGTGAAAAGCGGGAAAAAAAATAAAATAAAAAAATAAATCGAACCAGGTTAGATTTTTTTATGACAGACGAAAGTTTCTGAGGCTGTGTGTCAATACGACTGACACAACGTGAGGTCGAATTATTTTTTTTACGTGCGAAAATTACAGATAAAAATTTCGGATTCAGTGTGCAATGACCTTATACCTTGTAAGAGCTTGATTAGCTTGTCCAGGTGTGCTTGATTAGGGTTGGAGCTAAACTCTGCAGGACACCGGTCCTCCAGGAACAAGTTTGGTGACCTCTGGTCTATTGTGCAATATATAGTCCAGGGGTGCTCAACCCTATTCCTGGAGATCTACCTTTCTGCAGAGTTTAGCGCAATCCCTGATCAAACACAAGTAAACCAGCTAAAGACACTGTACTTTTCGCCCCATAAACTTCCATTCATCCACAATCGAATGCGACAGACCAGAAACGCAAGCTTGTGTAACAAGTTTAGCAGTTCTCTGTGTTGGAAAGTTCAAGCTTGCTGAACTCTGACCTGCGAAATTGCACCTGCGTAAGACCAATAGAAGATCAAAACATGATCTCTGGTCCACATTTAAAATTTCTGTACACTATAGCTCGTTTTTTTAAATGTCTAATCATCTTGTTTGATCCCCCCCTTTTCGCAGCGCTGTACAACAGAATTTTGCATGCTCAAACTCTAGTTTGACAGCGGCATAAGTAGGATCTGAAGGAGCACTTGCTAATTAAAGACAGGTGTGTTTGATCAAGGTTGCAGCTAAACTCTGCAGGTATATCTCCATGAACAGGGTTGAGCTATAGCAGGGGTGTCCAAACTCGGAGGGCCGGTGTCCTGAACAAGCTAATCAAGCTCTTACTAGACATACTAGAAAGTCTCGGGCAAGTGTGTTGAAGCAAGTTGAAGCTAAACTCTGCAGGACACCGCCCGTCCAGGACTGAGTTTGGACACACCTGGCCTATAGAAACAAGATAACAATTGTAATTAACTGGTAAAATCAGGGATCATATTAAATATTTTAAGATTTTGTAATAATTTTTGTAGGGCACTGTATATACAGTACATGTCACTTAACACTATTAGTTACAATTTATATGATGATTTATGCGATGATATCATATCCAGATGAACTAATTATGGATTCCAAAAACCATGACAAAATAAATAATTAAAAATTGGATGAATTTAATCAAGCAATATCATTGTCATGGTTCATAATGTCCACTTTTGGGTTCAAGAATACTTTCCAACATTAGATACTATATGACGGAGGACAGTTTAGGAGAGCATTTTTGATGGTTTCCTCCAATCACTTGGCTTTAAAGCTGATGTTTAATCTAAGGACTACATCTGTGCATTTAATTTTCTGCTTATTTCAGTTCAGCTCAGGCCTCACATTGCTGCTTACAACTTCCTTTTTTTTTGGAAAAGCAATAAATTATGAGCAGCTTGGCAAGCTACATTCCAAATTAGCTTCCCCAAGGCTAATAGCTGTCCTTGATTAACTTTGATTAAGTATAACAAGTACCTCATCCTGCGAAACACAATTTTTCAAGCTAGTCTGACTATCTTTAGAAAGAAACCTGGCAATAGCAATGAAAACCCTATTGCGCAGCAGCGGCAGGAAAATCAAAATCACATGAGCTGAGAAAACATCAGCTGTGTAAATACATACAGGACATCTCTGTGGAATGGAGGCATTACTGAAACTTTTTACTGAAACAACATTTTTTTGGAGACCACCATTTTTTCTCCACGTCAAGTTGTTTTCGTTGGCGTTTGCCATATATAACATTATGTTCTGCGGTTTCCCATATTGTCATATAAGGTTGTATGGTTTTGTAAGATTACTTTGCAATACATGTACAGGGTCTCTTTTAATGTGACACAGAAATAATAGTAATCTTAATATTTGATATATATAAGGTTACTTACATTAATAAATAATAATAATACTTTTATTTTTAAATAGTGCCTTTAAAACTTAATTCTCAAAGCACTTTACACCTAAAAAGAAACAAGGATAGCACAAAAACAGTTATCCAGAGGTTAAACAAAGCACCAAAAATAAATGTTTTAAAGGAAAAACCCGACCCGAGACACACTATAAAAAAATACTGGGTTCCACACAGTTCCTTTATGTTGTCCCAACACAAATCGATTATGCTAACGTAGTAGTTTTTACAAATTTAAGTGGATTGAACATAAAACATTTAAGTTGTCCCCCCCCAAAAAAACTTAAGAATTGTGTTGTTTCAACTCATTTTAAATAAGTAGACTGAAAAAGCAACAAAAGTAATTTTTTTGAGTGCAGATCTAATGAAATTAGTCCCAAGTCCAGCCTGACCAAACTACATATATTTTCGAACCTGACTGGATCCAAAAGTAAATGTAGTTGACGGGTCCATTTGGCCAAGGCAACTAACACAAACCGTTGAAGTTTTGGACCCAACCCCACTTCGGTTGGACCTGGAATTTTCAGATCCAAGTGGACCCATGAAGACCTCTAAGGGTGTGCTCACAGTACGGTTGCCTTTAACCGTGCCGAAGTGCGCTTGTCCCCCTTCCCCTCTCCCCCTCGGGCTGCACTCACACTGCATTTTACCTTCTGAGCCGGAGCACGCTTACGCCGTCAATGATGCGACTGTTCAGTTTAACAGGAAGAAAAGCGCTCTCGCTCAGCACAGTGGACATTGCTTTATTTATATTGTTTTGTATTATTTTTAATCGTTTGGGATGCAGTGACACGCAGTCAAATATTTTGCGGAACAGATCCACCACTTTTGACGCTCATAAATTATCACAAATGTCCTCGTGCAGCACGTATTAGGAGGTTTGCTGAAGGTGCAGCTGACGTGCAGCGAGGGGTTTGCATCTTTAATAAACTATGACAGTTCCCGTTCATTGAAAAGTATGAATGATTAATAAATCCATATGAAACAGTCCCTTAAAAGGGACGTTGCATCTTCAGTTTCAGGCTCAGGCGCGCTTTGCACTCACACTAAAAGCGTACCGCACCAAAGCCCAAACGAACCGCGCTCTGGCACACCTCTTCCAACCAAACCATGCCTGGGCCTGATTCTGAGCACTCACACTTGTCAAATGAACCGGGAAACGTGCTCGGGCACTGTTTGGATAGCCTAGTGTGAGTGCACCCTAAGACTAGCATTTAGAAATATTTACCAAGGCTCTGGATTAAAGGGAAGATGTATTAAAGGAACAGATCAATTATTTGACTTCATAAGACCTCAAGGTATCATCAGGAGCCATGGGTATTCATTTTGTTTAGCCTGTATATTTTTCCTTTGACTCTCAAAGTGAACTGTATGTAAGAACAACAGTTTCAGCTAAAACTCTACTTTGATGTTCTGCTGGAGAAAATTAAATGTCACCTAAATCACAGTTGGCCTGAGGGAGAGTAAATTAACAACTAACTAGTTAAGTGGATGAACTATCCTTTCATCTATTGAAAAGGTCTAGACTATTGATCTACCCTCAAGCTGAAACAAAAAGTAAGGTAATTGCCATCCTGGTTTTCTGTTGCAAAGACATGTATGTTTGATGACATGAATGAAATACCTGTGGCTTGATTAACAGCTTTACGAGTGATTCAGTTTGAAATGTTACAAGCAAAAAGTTCTCCTTGACATTTACAGAACAATACATCCTGGTGTGTTTTCAATTCACTGACCTTTCTGCTTTTTTATACAGTACATAGCCAGTTATATATAAAGACTGTTTATCTCTGTTTACCTGCAGAAAGAGCCACGTGCAAACCCTCATTTCAGCCATGGTTTTCTTGTCCAATAAATACATCCACATCCAAATGTCTGGTACCTGTAAAGTGTGATAAGTCTTGTATTGATTGTTTTCCATTTGGCAGGTTTCACGTCTGAGATCACTGCAAGCATATGGTTTCCAGACGCACTTCATTTATCTTACACAGTGCAACGATTGGGGAAAATCTTGAACCATTTCCAAAGATCACATACGAGATGAACACCTTTCACGAGGCCTCGCCAACCAGCCACATCCATCTATCAGACACTGACAGTGGCTACTGTTGAAACAGGATTGAGAATTTGTTTAAATAAAAAGACAATCAACTGGTTGAAGCAGGTGCTGCGTTTGGATCTTACAGAGGTCGGAAACTATCTTTGACTGGCATGTTGTGTTGTTTGGAGAAGCAAAAATGGAACTAGAGAAACAAGTGTCCCTCTACACCCTCACCCTGGTTATCATAAAAAAAACTGTATATAAGTCAAAACCCTGTCAGCAAGCTTTAACTGTGTCATCACTTGGTGCCATAATTGAATCATCTCTCCTATTGAAATTCAACCACTCGGAGGGTTTTCCCTACCAGGTTCTTGTGCTCTTTCATTGAAAAACACTGTTACATAACCGTTGGTGCCTCTATGAGACAACAGGAATATGCTGGACAACTTATTAACACCATCTGTGCAGGAGAACTTTGGAATTACTGAAACCTTGGAGAAAATAGTTGAAAATAAGTTAGTTCACCCCGATTTAAAAAAATTATATCATCGTGTCACTATCACATTCATCTAAACCATAAGACTTTCATTCATCTTTGTGAAACAAATTGTATTTGTTATCAACTAGAGATTTTTGTACCTCCATTGCATGCACATAAAACTCTGACAAAACAAAATGTAACTCCATAGCAGCAGTTCAATCCAAGTCTTTTGAGTTTTGAGTGAATAGATTTTCAATAGAGGGAAAGAAACACTCAGATTTTAGTACAAATATTTTCATGATTTATCTGAAAGACGTATGTATAGCTGGGAGTGGATTCCAATATCAATTCCTCGATTCCAAGGCTTTGAAAACTGAGAGTTGATTGCAATCTTTGGAATTGATTCAACAAAGGTAATTGACGACTCTTTTCATTTTAAAAGAACTAATTCATAATTGGACTCTATTTTGCTAGTAATGATCAGATACATTTCCGCCAACAGATTCAGATGGTTCACTTCAATGAAATGGTTTTAATAACAATATCTATGGTTTACCTACTATTCCTTGATTCTAACAGCTTATTATATGATATCATGTTGAAATATCCAAATAATAGACTACATAAATGTTTTAATTAATGGTTTTTGAGTTTTTAATTTAATTTCTGTACCTAATGCACACATATTTATACACGAATGATTTGTTGTAAGTACCTTAAACGGATTTACCATACATAGTGAAACTGAATTATAGTCCACAACAAAGGTTTTGAGATCCACTCTGAATACATAAAAAGATAACAGATACATGACATGATGTTTTTTTCTTATTTTTGTTTAAAATAAAATTCTACTTTTAAAAAGACAAATAAACGGTGCTCTCTTATTTTAGTGTTATAAAGCAATAGTTTTTTTTGTTGTACAGTCTGAAATTTGTATTTGACAGTTGTGAATACGTATTTTACACAAAATATGTTAGTGCGGCTTTTATGCAATAAAAGTTTTGTACTTGATTGAGCTTCCTTTTACTAAGGGCCGGTTTAAGTATAAAGAATTAAAAAAGAATCACAACAGTGAGGTATCAATTATCGGAATTTAATCCATTGATTCCAGAACTTGGAATCAGAATCGGGGTCGATTCCAAAAATGTTGCAATCAAACAGCTCTAGACTTATGGAATTGAAATGACATGACAGTAAATAAACGATGACCGTATTTTCATTTTTTGAGGGAATTGACACTTTAAACTTCGCAAATGATTGTTATGGAGTGCATATGTTAAAAATCTAACTAGAACTGAATTAAAATGCACAATCGTCATGGTAAAAATGCAGATTTGTTCTTGCACACCCACCACATCAAACATCCACACTAGAAATAGCAACAAAAACTGGACTGTGATTCAGCTAATAAATTTGTCAAGAAACTAGGCTTTATCACAGCACACACACTCATTTACGTCTACTTGCATAACTTTCTGGACGCACTGTAGGGAAATCTATGATATCTAATCGTAATCCAAACCCTGATCTACAGCTGCAAGTCAGTGTACAGCTGTGGAAGAGTTAGTCATGCCTGTAGATAAGAAAAACACACATGATGAGGCGAATCGACCTTTCCTCAAAAACCCTTCAACAATTTGCTTCTGTTTTCAAGCCTTAGCAGGGAGGGACCCTCCAAAAATGATAATTTTGTAATCATTTAATAAACCTCATGAGATTTCAAACCTGACACATTCTCAGACTAGAAATAACCACATTGTTAGATTAATTGGGCATCATTGTACAGTAGGCACTTTTCTTTACAAGCAGTGCACACAGAAGCTCAACTTCAACGCAGCAGGCATTTAACAAGCTTTTGACGAACAGAGCCCACTTAGTGACGTGAACCTGCATCACTTTCTGGATGCACCGCAAGAAAATCTGTGATAGCTAATCGGAATCCAAGTACTGAACTACATCTGCAGGTCAGCCTACAGTGGCTGAGTGGTTAGTCACGATTGTAGATAAGGAAAACACACACCGTAGCAATGAACTCAAAAACACTTTGAGATAAAGCTGTTTTAAATGCAGCGCCAGGATTTTTGATGGCAGAGAGATTGAAATCACTACTTCTGTTTTTCAGAGAGGTTTAAAGGGATTGTTAGACTATAAAATAAAGTTCCTCCATCTCTTATTAATATGTATTTTGTTCCAAACTAAAATCTTTTTTTGTGTACAGTATAAGAAGACTTTGGCAAGTAATACACAAGTCATATTCTACTTTTTGACATATGTACTCATTCTTCAAAAGGTCTAGATAGGGGCTTCTGCACAAGAAGAATGTTTTCATAGTTCCTAGAACTATTGTTGAAAGTACAATAGTATCCAAAATATCATATTCACAACACAGACTAGAAACTACAACTAGAAAGGATTTTAGTTACAAGAACCTCCTTTCTAGAAACTAAATTAGCTCTTGCTTCAGAGTAGGGCCTAACCTGGGATGATAGGAACTGCCTGTAATTTAAATGCACGATAACTGTGTGACAACAAATCACCTGAACAAAGTTTTACAAGATATTCTAAAGCTAATATTAGCAGCAATTACCCATCATATTGTGTCTACTGAGTTCTTTACTCATCCTCACTTATGTAGTACACCAAGTATATATGACGTTTTTTAGTCCTCCTTTTTTCTCTTTAAAGCCCGACTCACACTGCGATTTTAATCATCCCAAATGAGTGTAGCATGTTAGACTGCACAAACATGTCTTCCATGTCACACAGTACAATCTGAGTTGTCATAATATCCGACTGAATGACTATTACAAAGCACCAAACATGGACATGCAAGAAAACTCACCTGGCGTTTGAAGTCATCCATCCGTGACACATTTACTATCACAAGCTTTGACATGATATCTCACAACAAACATAAACAAATTGTATCTGTCATTTTGCTTCAATAATAAAACCAGGAAAATGACAGTTCTGACATTCCCTCGCGGTGGTTTGAAGTTGTTGCACTGATTGCGTCATCAGATTCAGTGCTCTTATTGGTCCTTGGTTTGACGCACAATGCAGGTGAAGTCACACAGCATGAAATTATCTGAAATCTTCTGACAGTGCCAGAACTTCATAGCAGGGTAAAATTGATCGCAACGGCTATTAAGCGTCTGTTGCCTAATTTGCTTGAATCTGTCTAAGATGAATCTGGGCTGAAATAGCACAGTGTGAGCAGGGCTTAAGTCATATGACTTTCATGTCAACATATCATCCTTGTTAACATAAAACACATGGCACACAGTGAAAACACAGCTTCACTCATACCATCTTCCACCCTTCAGTTGCTGATTTACTCGAATGTCATGAGGTCATTCAAGAGGCTGATCAAGGACTGGATTCAGTTTACTTATCATCCAAACTTCAGCTTGGCAATCAATACCATCATTCCTTACATTCGACAGACAGAAAGACAGCTGTAAGTGGGGCTGGAAAAATTAACAGTACATCAAACACCTGCACAATTAGCCCCCAAGGGATGTGTGCTCTCCCCACTCCTTTTCTCCCTCTGCAATAGGGTTCACAAAACTGTTCCTTGAGGGACACTGTACTCATACAGAGTTCTGTCCTAATTAAACACACTTGAACCAGCTATTCAAATTCTTCATGTTCATTAGAAACTTGCACATAAAGCTCTGTTCACACCTTGCAATTTTAGCCATGATTTGGTCGTCTGAGACAAATACAGGAAATCCTAAAAGATACCTATAATCCTAGGCTAAAATCTGTGATCTTTGATTGTTGGTTTGACATGTTCACTGACAACCACTTAATGGCCATTGCAATTAAATGTTCCTTTTTATGAAATTCTGGCATTGTCAAAAGATTTCAGACCCAGTGCTTTGGGATTCTGCTATGACGGCCGTCAAACCAAGAACCAAGAGGATCGCTACATTTGATGATGCAACAACTTCAAACCACCTCAGGGAAATGTCAAAACAGCTTTTTTCTGGTTTTATTATTAAGGCAGTGTGAGTCTGTCTTAAGTGTTTTGAATCTGGTTGGAGTTAACTACAGGATATTGTCCCTACAGGAGCACCCCTGCTTTAGACCAATGAATGCACTACAAAAGAATTCTCTGTCAAGGTCCTCATCACCACAGTCATTGGCATCCTTCAGGACAGTGATAAGTCTACATGGAGAGCATGGGTGGATGACTTCAGTGCTGGAGGTCCACTGTCATGCAGAGTTCAGCTCCATCCCTAATCAAACACACCTGAAAATATATAACCTGTCTTTAGTATATCATGACAATTACAGGCAGATGTGTTTGATTAGAGATGGAGCTAAACTCTGAAGGATAGTGACTCTTCAGCACCAGAGTTGCCCACAGTTAAAACACAAGGTATGTTGAGTAGATGGCTGTCTAGAAACCTTGGCCTGAACACCCTAAAAAAGTCACTGTGGCAGCAGTGTCATTCAAGTTCCTGAGCACTACCATCTCTCATCTGAAGTGGGAGTTTTACATTTGTGAAAAGAGGTTTCACTTCCCTCACCAATTGATAAAGTTCAACCTAGTAAAATGCTGAACCAAATCAGATATCAGAAAACTCTAAAGAACAGTCTGGACTTCTGATTTGATTATTTTTGCTCTTTTGCCCACACTTCAGGACTTGTCAAAGAGAGGAAGAAAGCAGGCAAAATCATCAGAAACCCCACTTATCCTGGCTACAAATGATCTGAACTGCTGCCATCTGGCGTGTGACTCAGAACACTGGGCACTAGAACATCTAGGCACAGGAACAACTTCTTCCCCTTCAACCATTTTCCTCCTGAACTGTTAAATGGCTCCCAAGGCTGCTCTTTGTGAAACATGCAACTCTTTAGTGAAATATTACATAACATCTCACTTTGCTAATATTATTATCCACAATTCTGTAAACATGTATAAAAGTTTAAATAATATTTCAACTCTGACTTATCTTTATAATATACTGTCGTGTTGATGCATAGTGAACGATTTGATAAAAACTCCTTGGCAATTCAACTCTTTCCTATTTCTTGTTCTATTGATGATTGCCAGAAAACCCTTATTTGACTGTTTTTGTGAAAATTACATTATGCCGCTAACTACATGTTCCATTATTATTTGTTGCAGCATGGCAATGATAGAATACCAAGACAAAAGAATTAAAGTGCACCTACTGTATTTATGTAGCATTGGCATTAAAAAGATTTCAGCTTTTTTGGAAAGTCAAAATAAAATATTTTTTGTTTAAACACAACTCCTTGTGAACAGACAAGTGCATCTTCTAACGACTTAAAGGGTTAGAAACAACTTCATACAACAGTTTCTTCTCCTCAGTGACAGTATATTGTGCACATTCATGAGTCCAATCCCCTGAATGCCAGAGCTCAACTTCCTCTGTTTGAAACAAAACTAATACGCAATATGTTTTTTTTTTTTTTGCATGAACACAAAAGTGTTATAGCTTGATAATATTCCGATTGAATCACTGAAGGCATGTGGTCTGTTTCGAGGATGATTTTTGGTATTTTTCTGCACTTTGAATGAATCAGGAACCTTGATGTCAATGCAGGATGATGGAGCTCTCTGATTTCACCAAAATATTTAAATTTGTGTTTCTAAGACGAAATAAGGTCTCAGGTGTTTGGAACAACATACATGTGAGTAATTAATAATATACAGTAATTTTAACACTTGACCTAACACTTTAAAGGTGATGGATGCTGACTAAACAAAAACATTATTATACAACCCTAAGTCAGAAAAAGTTGGGAAAGTTGTACTTTTCAGCTTTAATGGTGCCATCACAGAAGTGCCTTTGCCAAGGGCATTGATACCATGACAGACCCTGGCTTTTGGACTTGGTCTGGATGATTCTTTTGTTTTTTGGTCCAGAGCACAGTGTCCATTTCACCCAAAAAATACCTGAAATACTGATTCATTTGACAACAGTACACATTGCCACTGGGTGATGGTCCATCCCAGTTGCCTCTAAGCCCAGAGAAGATGACAGCACTTCTGTACACTGTTAATATAGGGCTTCCTTTTGGCACAGTACACTTTTAACTGGCGTGAAATACAAGTCAAAGAACATTTAGAAGAAATCTTTGCGTTTTCCGTACTGTCCCAACTTTTTCTGATTTGGGGTTGTACATTTTTGCTATGTGCATAACAATTCAACACAGAGGACCATTAACACTACCTCACTTTACTTTGGTCATTAGTACATTTCGCATATCATAACTGATCATTTTAACAAACAAAACTGGCAGTACCACTCATGCCCAGATGCTTATCCTGTTAAATGTACATCTGACTAACAAGTAGAAATGTGAACTGTGAGTGAGAGAATTCTGTCCTTGGCCGTTTCTTCCTTTATAGATCATCAAAAAACAATTTACTGTATTAGCTGCGCTTTACAACATTTAGTGTTTGCTTCCACAAAGGGAATACTTGAGTTACTACCAATGCTAAAATCTACACCACAATTTTGTTTAACAACAAACTGATGTTCATTGACAATGTACTGAAGTTGATAGAGCCCTGCTCTGGTACAACGTGACATACCCCCAAAGAATTCCTTGAAGCTGCTCCAGACAAGAAGTTTCTGTGTTTTTAGTACTTCAAGACACTTGGAGAGGAAACCTAATCCTTTTGTGAACCTTGATTGTAACATGGGAACATGGAAGAAACTTGTCAAGAGAAATCTGAAAAGCAGCAATGGTCAGTGGAAAAAATACATATGTAGTGAGAGCAGATTTTAATTAAAACCAAAATATAGTTAAAAGGTGTGTACCTTTCATGTTACATTCTGAATCAACATAAAAATTTGTATGACAAATACTTAAAATGCTGCCAGATTACAATAACAAGAGTGGAATTCTTCAGCAATCAGTGTTTGTGTATATGTTTAAGAAAGGTTTTTAGATCCATTCAATATGTGGACATTACAGTTGGATTTTGTGAACTCTTGGCTGAGAGTCTATGAGAATCTAGGGTATATTTGGAAATGTTTGGATTTGAGAACAATGTTTTGTATTTGTAACCTTCTAAACACTAACCAGCTACTTTATTGGGTACGCATTGCTAATAAAGGGTTGAAGCCCTTTTTGACTCAATTCCTGGCATAGATTCAACAGGGCATTGTTGTAGTGAATCATAACATGAAACTAAGTTTATTTAAACATAACTTATGATGTGAATCTCCTGTTCCAACACATCCCAGAGGTGCTTTAGACCTGGTGATGTGTGGAAGCTTTTAAGAACAGTATAGTGAACGCACTGCCTTGTTCCAGAAACCAGTTTCAGATGATTTGATCTTTGTACACACTGTGGTCCTCAAAAGATCTTGTAGTGTTTAAATGATGTTCATCCATTACACCATCAGGAGCACCAACTTTTGATAAAATGCTCTCATGTTTCCGTGCAAACTGTAGCATCTGTTTCTTGACCTTGGTGTGCTTTTCTGCTTCTGTTGCTCATCTGCTTCAAGGTCTGAGATATCATCCATTTACAGATGCAGACAATGATTTGTTTTATTATTTGAGCCTTTCTGTCAGCTTGCTCATTCTTGGCTACCTCTGGAATCAACAAAGCATTTTCACCAAGGATCTACCACTCGCTGGATATTTCTTTTTTCTGTAAACGCTAGAGATGTTTGTGTGTGAAGCTCCCATCAGCCGTTTTTGAAATACTCAGATCATCACAACTATGCCATGTTCAAAGTCACTTCAGTCTTCTTTCTTCCTCACTCTGATGCTCAGTTTGACCACGTCTACATGCCTAAATGAACTGATGCTGTCATGTGTTTAGAAACTTGAACCACTGAACAGGTGTACCTAATAAAGTTGCAGTGATAGCATATTTTTTGGCCTTGTGCTTATGTTTATTGGCGAAAAATAAAATTAAAAGGATTAAGTAGATGTTTTAGATGTAGTGTAGACATTCTAATGGGTTTTTAAAAACATCCTCATATATTAGGCTGCATTTACAAAGGTTTTTTCCCTTGTACAACAAGGTTTTCAAAATGATCCACATTTACACATCTGCCAAACATGCTGTATAATTCCAGGCCACTATTTGGAGCTGTCAACTTGTTAGTAAACAGTACCTGTATCGAAGTGACGACTTGTCTGTTGTGGCTCTGTACTGATGTGTATATAGGATTTGTAGTGTGTATATGATGGATTTCCACTGTTGGTTGTAATGTTACACTATTATGTACTCCACCATTGTTGTGTGTTTAGCCACTTTTTGCCCCATAGCCTTCCATTCATACGCATGCGAATGTGGCAGACCGGAAACGCAATCTTGTAATACAAGTTTCGCAAAGTTAAAGCTTGGTGAACTCTGACCTGCAAAATCACAACATGTGATTGCGTAAGACCAATAGTAGATCTAAACATGACCTCTCAGTACAGAAATTTTAAACATGGAGCATTGCTTTTTTAATGTCTAATCATCTTATTTAATCCCGCCTCTTTTGGCAGCGCCATACAACAGAATTTTGCAAGCTCAAATTCTAGTGTGACCGTGATGGCTTTTTTTTGTGCTCCCTCCAGGGGTGGCACCATTTATGTTAAAATGGATTTTTATCATAAAATGTGCTTCTGAGAAAAATTTTTTCCCAGGTCTCTTGCCTTCTTAGTGTGAATAATAAGCTAAAATAGCCATACAGTAGTCAACATTCATAGCGAATCAAAAAAAAGTTTTTCAAAATTGTTCTAAGGCAAGAATTGGTGTTAAGTTTTAGGATATCTTTGACAAAAGGTGATGATCCACTTCAAATGTTGACTACTATATTTTCATTAAGGACAGTCTGCTAGGCAAGGTCAACTTTTTAATTGGTGTTTAAGTACTGTATGCTTCCCTGTGCCATTGCAAAAGAGGTGAAAAGGTGAGGTTAACTATTTTTATGAAATTTTCAATGGTTAGTCATAGTTGTCAGGTTATTAATTCGTTAAGGGCAGCACGGTGGCTCAGTGGTTAGCACTGTCACCTCACAGCAAGGTCGATGGTTCGAGTCCCGGCTGGGCCAGTTGGCATTTCTGTGTGGAGTTTGCATGTTCTCACCGTGTTTACATGGGTTCCTCCGGGTGCTCCGGTTTCCCCCACAGTCCAAAGACATGTGCTATAAGTGAATTGGATTAACTAAATTGGCTGTAGTGTATGAGTGTGTGTGTGAATGCGAGAGTGTATGGGTGTTTCCCAGTGCTGGGTTGCGGTTGGAAGGGCATCCGCTGCGTAAAAACATAGGTTGGAATAGTTGGCAGTTCATTCCACTGTGGCGACCTCTAATAAATCAGGGACTAAGCCAAAGGAAAATGAATGAATGAATAATTCGTTAAGTAAACTAGGATTAAGCAGATATAAATTGCTTTTGGTGGTGGGGTTGGGGTTAAGTGCCCACTCCCCATAGTAAAACTTCTAAAACGGTGGCTACATCTGATGATCTAAGACCATATTTATAAGACTGTAATTATGAGTTTTCCAATAAGCAGGTACAGGCATGTGTGTGTGCTTGTTTTTTTTCTGTGTATAATTAAGATTGTTTAGATTGTTAAGATTGTCATCTGCACATTGTGTAACTACACATAATTTATGTTGTTGTAGCAACAAGATGTTTGTTAAGGAAGTTACCATATTTTTAGCTGTTAAAAGCTGCTTGCTTTCATGTTATCGGCCCCTCTTGGCCTGTCAGACACCCCCATGTCCAAACTGCCTTTTGTAACCAGTTTTTTAGATTTATTCGTTTTCAGTCCCAGAAATGCCATTGTCATGTAAACAAACAGCAAAACGCATAAAAGGTTTCCTGTTATTGGCTGAAGATGTTTTTGTGTAAACGGCCCCTTAGCCTCATCTTATGACTACTAGGATATTTCCGGATCTTCTTCTTTCAGGTCCATCTAACAGAAATACAACCCCAGGCCTGCAGCGCTCTTGAGGACGGTCATGGGTGATGGCCGAGGTCACCGTGAATGAAGACTTGGAACATTTAACAAGGAAAGGTAGAAATCGGAGTTGAGGGAAACTTTCCATGAAACCGTAAAATGGCCGCAGTGGCTTTGTTGAGAGCATCATCAGACAATGTGATTTATTACTCTCAGAAACCACCACAGCTTCTGCAAGATGAAGAGGTTTTGGCAACGGATCATAGATAAGGAATTTCACAACGTGGGAAATGTGGGAAGAGTGCATATTTGAGGCTAGATTTGGTGTCAGTGCTTCCACTGAGCTTCTGTTTTCGAGTACTGTTTGAGCTCATGTTTCAGGCCAGGGTGAAATCAGGATCTGATAATTAAATAGCACTTTATGGCTTAAAAGTATCATGGGATGGCTGTGACTTAGTGGTAGTTGGTAAGGTCTGGTCAAGATTTTGTATCAATTATGACATGTTTTGTTTAAAGCTACTTCCATGTCAGCAGTCCTCCGCTGTTATGAGTGCGTGTGCATTTGTATGTGTGAAGAGTTCAGACGCAAAAACATCTAAGAGCCATCTGAATTTCTTCTAAAATGAAAATTTTTCTCAGACTCTTGTGTGGCAAAGAATAGTTTCTTTTCATTGCTTTTAAATTGAAATAACTGAACACATTGGTGCCTGAGAAAAATGTAAGAAATTTTATCTAATTTAAGAAAAACATATATATTTGCAATGTGTGTGTGTGTGAGTGTGTGTTTGTGTGTTTTTAAGCAAATGAACATGTTAATTGCTCCAATGTTGACCACAATAGTCAACCAACAAAGCGCCACAAAAACAGTCAATAAGCAACAATTATAAATAAGTTAACAAGCAAATTAGGCCAAATTGTTCAACACCAGACCATATGGGTTACAGCTGCAAGCATTTTCCCAATCGCTAAATCTGCAAACCAAAAGAACATCTTCTGAAATGTAGGAGTATACTGCTTGCTTGTTTTGCCCATGGAAACTGTCCACTTGCAATTTTTTTTTGCTGATCTAATGTGGGTTGTGTCCATAAGATAAAAAGAAATCCATATAACGGTTACTTTAAATATGATCTGCAATGAAGCTACATCTGAACCACCAAATTTTTTATTAAAATGTTTAACATTCGGCTAATTTTTTGAGTCTAAAACATTTATCGCTGTCCGTAATGCAAATAACAGCTCAGAGCATGCTAGTTTTGAACAGGTAACTGTTTTTTATTAGTAGCTAGTATTATCATTTATAAACTCCTCAGTCCAGTTTATGTATCTTGACTTGCAACATTTATATCACAAAATTCTGAACGCATATTGAAGCTGAAGCCTAAAAACATTTTGGTTTAGTATAGTTTGTAAAGATTAATGCATATGTTTTAACAGTGTCCACCTTGGATTTGAAGCTGAATGTGTGCTTTCAGTTTTATTTGTATCATTCAATTTTAGTCTAATGCCTCATACATTTACCATAATTATATATATATTTATATATATATATATATATATATATATATATATATATATATATATATAAAAATGCCATTTATTCATTCATTCATTTTCTTTTTGGCTTAGTCCCTTTATTAATCTGGGGTCGCCACAGCGGAATGAACCGCCAACTTATTCAGCATATGTTTTACCCAGCGGATGCCCTTCCAGCTCCCATCACTGGGAAACACCCATACACTATGGACAATTTTAGGTTACCCAATTCACCTATACCGCATGTCTTTGGACTTGTGGGGGAAACTGGAGCACCCGGAGGAAACCCACGCGAACACGGGGAGAACATGCAAACTCCACACAGAAATGTCAACTGTCCCAGCCGAGGCTCGAACCAGCGACCTTCTTGCTGTGAGGCGACAGCGCTACCCACTGCACCACTGTGTGTGAAGCTTCCAGTACATCAGCCGTTTTTGAAATATTCAGACCATCACAACTATGCCATGTTCAAAGTCACTTCAGTCTTTTTTCTTTCTCATTCTGATGCTCAGTTTGACCACGTCTACATGCCTACATGAACTGATGCTGTCATGTGTTTAGAAACTTGTGCTAACAACAAGCCACTGAACAGGTGTACCTAATAAAGTTGCAGTAAGAGCATATTTTTGGCCTTGTGCTTATGTTTATTAGCGAAAAATAAAATTAAAAGGATTAAGTAGATGTTTTTTATATAGTGTAGACATTCTAATAGGCTTTTAAAAACATCCTTATATATTAGGCTGCGTTTACACAAACGACAGCGCTACCCACTGCGCCGCCTAAATGCCATTTAATACACTATTATTGCATTGTTCCAGTCGTTTAGTGAGTAATCAATTGGAAATCTCATCAAATGGATTACATTAGCAAAAACATTTGAATAACACGTAAAGGAATAATTAATAAATAACATTTATTAATTTAGCAGCTTTTATCTAAGGCGACTTACAAGTAGAGCATAATGTGCCTGGAAAAATAGAGAAAATACATCCAATTAAAGTGTATATGCTGTAACTGGTCATTATTAATCTTTTTGCCATGACATTTTTGAGGCGAACATAAAATAAACAGTTTAAAAGTGTAAAAGTTTTAGATGTCACCCTTCCATGAAATGTTCTGTCAGCTGCCCACATGTGGGTTTTACTAAGCACACTTCTGTCTGTAGTGTTAAGTGTGTTGAGAGTCTCGGTGTGAATCGGGCCCCCGAAGCGAGAGAAGTTAAAGCGTGACGCATTGGAGCCTCTTTCGCCTGTGAACATGTGGAACGTGTAAACGTCCGCACATTTATGCACAAGATGTCCAGAGCATTAATAGCCATTAAAACCCACAGGGTTTGGGTCTCATCTGGATCTCAAAAGCAGAGAGAAAAGACATTCTGACCTACATCCACCCAACGATCTTCTTTTCCCCTAGACATGCAAATAAAGTGATGGAAAATACCCAGCATGCCGTTCGCACAAAGGAGCTTGGGACATTTCTTTTCGGCCGCTTCCAGATGTACAGCTGGTCCTTCCCTGACCCCTGTCTGAGTTAAGAAATGGGAACAAAAAAAATTGTAATGATTTGTATAATTGCGTCGCAATATGCGCACATAATTTGAGTGACGATTAAGAAGTGTGCTATTGGTGGTATGAAAATGATTTTGAACAAGTGTAAGATAAAGATGCTTTTTTTTATGGGATCTCAAGTGCTGTATTTTTAGCACTGTCGATGTAAAAGGCCCATCCACATGGCAATGGATTTAGGTCAATCCACAAAAGTTTAATATAATATCTGTCTTTCATCCACATGAAACCAGAGTTAAATAATATGTTACAAAGTGTGAAAAACATCAAAACACTGCTGGTTGTGCAGCCATGTATAGTAGACTGGCAAAAGCTACTTTTTGGAAATGATGACATCACAGTACCAGGTGACCAGGATCAAATTTTTTAGGTTAGTATGGAATTGATTTTGTTTAATCAACCAACTTTTCCCCTGGATTTCTTTTTATCACCACAGTCCCTAAATGTATGTAAAAACAGAAAATTGAATTTAAATTGAAAAAAAATTTCCCCTATTTTTGTGTCCCTCACTTCTCAAACCAAAGTTACACCCTTGGGTATACGTATTACAACGTTTTAACCCATTTTTCCCATTTCCATCTGGACACCGACATTTTTTTGAAATTATACATGCATGGACAGAAATCTTTTAGGATCCACAAAAGAAAAAGAAAAAAACTGTTGCCATCTGGATGTGGCTTTAATGAATGAATCTGTTAATTTAAAAATAACATTGAATACTGGCATTGGTGACGTACTGTATCGTCAACCAGGCGAGATACAAAAGTCACACCAGATGACTTTGATTTGGAGGCTAGACCTTTAATGTTAAGATATTTTAGACCTTACATAACCCTCCACAAAAATATATGAAAAAGAATTGTATTTTCAGAAATGAAAAACATCTTTCTAACAGAAGAGGCTTAGCCATGCATGTATGAATTGCATTATTGATGTATTTTTTATAATAAACTGAAACAGACACACACACACCTTGTATATGTGGTTTACAAGGACTCTCCATAGACGTAATGCATTTTATATTGTAAAAATTTTTTTTATTATCACCTTATCCTACCCCTACCCCTACTCCCAACCTCACCAGGAAATTTTGAATCTCAAAAGACCTCATTAATGATGATTTTAAAGTATTTTGAATTACAAGGACACAAGGCATGTCCTCATAAACCACATTAATATTGTCGCACCAACGTCATACTCATGTCATTATACAAATTTGTGTCCTCACAAACCACATAAACAAGCACACACACACACACACACATTGCATTACGGTCACACATACTGTACGCCAAAAGAAAGCCTCATTAAATTTGATTTAGGTTTAAGGTTGGGAAACTCCATGTGATATTTGAGTACTGGCCGGTCCATGTTAAAACCGATCCCTCATTCTCATTCACCGAAACAAAGCGTTACCCTGTCACGGTCACCATCCACTAACGTGCAACAATTTACAACAACTTCCAGCTGAAAAATATAACAGACTGTTCTTTTCTAATCCTCGCGCAAATCTCGACAGCCCAGGGTGATCTTTAAAGTAACAGCTGGGATACAAGCTAGAGAACATGTCTTGCAATTTACTCTAGCAGATAGAGTACAGTGATTGATGGTTTAAGAATAGAGGTTAATGTTCATGAGCACAAGCTGGAGTTCTTTGAGATCAGTGTGTAGCTTCTGGGTCACCGAGGAAAACACGGCACTGGAGGGTAAAAACGGACAGATGATGAATGGATGTCACAAAATAGGTGAGGTTTTTCCTTGGAGGGTGATGATGATGGGTAAGAAATGATGGTTTGTGTGACTCAGCAGGGAAATTCAAAGCCTTTTCAGTTTTAAAGATGCTCGCAATGCCAAACACACACATCAGAGACTTTCCCGGATCATAAAAACAAAAGTTTTGACATGAATGGTTGAACTTGTTGGACATTTGCACAAACATACAGTAAAAATTCCATCTCACATCAAAAGTGAAACCAGAAAAAGAAACTTTGTTGTATATATGCTTAAAAATAATTGGTATGAATGATTCTGTAAACGCCTTAAAGGAACACTCCACTTTTACTACTTCCTGAGAGATAAACAGTTGAGCTTTTACCATTTTTGAATCCATTCAGCCACTCTCCAGGTCTGGCAAGAGTACTTTTAGCTTATGTTAGCTTCGCATAGATCATTGAATTAGATTAGACCAGGGGTGTCCAAACACGAACCTGGAGGGCCGGTGTCCTGGAGAGTTTAGCTCCAACCCTAATCAAACACACCTGAACCAGCTAATCAAGCTCTTACTAGATATAGAAACTTCCTGGCAGGTGTTGAAGCAAGTCGGAGCTAAACTCAGCAGTACGCCAGCCCTCCAGGACCGAGTTTGGACACCCCTGGATTAGACCATTAAAATCTCACTTAAAAATTACCAAGTTTTGATAATTTTCCTTTTAAAGCTTCACTCTTTACACAAGTTAGGTTATGTAATAAGATTAATGGAAAATGAAAAGTTATGCAGCAATTGAAAATAGTCCCCAGCTAGCTAACATCCAACAAGAACAGCTCACGCTAGCAGGTGGTCACATTTGTTATATTGATAGAAGTTAGCCAATTTTCAGGCCACACGTAATATCATTGCACCTACTGCAGCAATGGTACTGCAGCAAATTACCTTGATTACTACACCTGAATGTGAGTATTGTTCTTAGCCATACCTGCCTAGAATTTAGCAACTTTTTCATTTTCATTTTTCTTAGCACACGACCTACTGTAAATATATAAGAGTCAAGCTTTAAATAGGAAGATTATTGAAACTCTTTGGTCATTTTTAAATTTGAGATGCTAATGGTCTAATCAGATTCAGCGATTTATGCTAAGCTAAGCTAAAAGTGCTCCCATCAGGCCCAAAGATTGACTGAATGGATAAAAAAACCTTGAAACTCAACTATTTAACTCAAGGGGAGTTCAAGTTAATTAACTTTCAAGTAAATAAGTTTTCAAAAAAAAAACGACATTTTGAAATGCAAAATGTAAATGGATTTCTGCACAACAAGTTCAAAAACACCATTATAGTCTCAAACTAAAACAACAATCAAAACAACAACAGCAGACTACAAGACTATTTGTGCGGCACAAGATACTAGTGACACAACCATCTACTGTTCTAGAATATACAGAGGTTATAGTCATTAATGTGATATCTGTGTGAACTGGGATAATGTTGACAGCTTTGCTGTTTTCGGTACATTATTGTCTAAACGTAACTTTAGACCATAATTAGACTTAAAAAGCCATTTCTTTGCAACCTCGCCTTTCTCAAGCTAAATGCATCTACTGGTAAATCAAGCGGCTGGAGTTCGATGAAAGTCAGCAGAGAGTGTTGTTGAACATTTGCTAGAGTAATTCAGAGCCGCTTTGAGCTGGGCTTAATTTTAGCATGAAATGTCTCACAGATGGGACTAACAATGCTTTTATGTGCATATATATGTATCAAACAGGCCTTGAAATGTGAGGAACTGCTTGATGTGTGCAAACCAAATGTCTGAATAAAGTTTAGAATCAGAATTGTGGCCTTAACCCGAGGTGGCATTTTCATTGGCCATTTTTTGCAGTAATATAACCCATGCAGTTCAACTGTTCAGAGCAAAACCAGCTTCACCGTTTCATCCATGTGGAATACAATAGAACAAGCCCAAACCTGAGTGGCATTAATACAGCCTGTGTCAGTGATACCTGTGAGGAAGGCATTTCAACCTGACAGTTAAGTCATGGAACATCTCGTTTATATAATCTGTTATAGACTGTATGTATAGCAGGGGATGCTGGAGGGGAGGCTTTGAATGTTTGTTTCCTTTTTAGAAAAATTTCATAGATCTGCACCACACTCCATCTGATGCCATTCGCTCAAGGCTAAAAGACAATGGCTGCATTGTAAGGCTAAGAATGATTTTTCCCTTCTAAGAGGCTCGATTTGCAGGTCAGGCATGGTGAAGCTGTTATATAAGCCATGATTTCTATGACATACACACTGCATGGAGCCCGTCATGTCTTTCCTGTAGTTTCAACACTCATCATCTTGATATGTAGCAGGAGAGGCCATAAGCAGACTGTGTCATGTGTGTGTGTGTGGGGGTTCCTCTGGAAGTATGGACTTTCAGTAGTTGATATTTAAAAAGTGAGAATATTATTGGAATTATAGCGGCATGGTGGCTCAGTGGTTAGCACTGTCGGCTCACAGCAAGAAGGTCGCTGGTTCGAGTACTGGCTGGGCCAGTTGGCATTTCTGTGTGGAGTTTGCATGTTCTCCCTGTGTTTGCGTTTCCTTCGGGCGCTCCGGTTTTCTTCACAATCAAAGTGTGTGTAAATGTGAGAGAGGGTGGGTGTTTCCCAGTACTGGGTTACAGCTGGAAGGGCATCCGTTGTGTAAAACATATGCTGGAATAGGTGGGGATTCATTCCGCTGTGGTGACCCCTGATAAATAAGAGACTAAGCCGAAGGAAAATGAATGAATTTTATCGGAATTATTAATTTCAAGTCAAGGTCTGCTGTTATTTTGGATTATTATTTAGAATGTTGTGCATCAAAAATTAGCAGAGTAGAGATCAAGGTCTCATAATGCAATTCATAACTGAATCATGAAATATGGAACCTGCTTATTCACAGATATATTTTTCAGTGTTGGTTATTAATGCACTTTGCAGTGTACTGTAGAACCCAACACAATCTTATGGCAATTCGTAACTTTTTGCAGGTAAAACAAAATCAAAAGGCAAAAATAAAATAAACAAGTAAATAACAGGGTGAGAAAGTGAAAGTGAAGATCTGAAAACGTGGCCGCGAGGGCTTTTCTTTTTCTGGATTGCTTTTAAAAACACTGTCTGTTCGGTTTAGGGAGGTTTGATGGTAGGTCAATCGGTGCTTTTGAAAACACTATCGGTTGGGTTTAGGGAAGGGGGTGGGTAGGGGGAATCTGTCAGTCAGTTAACAGCGGTCTCTGGTGGATTTAATGGAATGGCACTCGCAAGAGAAATTTGAGATCTGAAAGAGCATACACAGCGGCCTTTGGTGGATTAAAAAAAAAAAAAACTGCAAAACAAATTCCTCCTGGGACGTATTTCGCGCTGTCCAGAAATGTATAGAGGGGGTACATATCAATAATGAGCCTGGGTTGTTATCACCCAATGAGGGTTACAGTTAGGGGTGGGGTTATGGGGCACGGCTCCTTTAAAAAAAAAAAATCATTTTCATATGGATGAAATCATATGAATTCTTTTAAATTAGCCTCTCAGACAATTTATATAATAGTTTCCATATGAGATCTGGCTGGTTTAATCTAGAAAGGTGTTGGCATACTAATACTGAAGCTTAAATATTGCATAATTCACTGCTCAGGTGAAAAGTGAGCTGCTTGAACTCAGGGTGATAGTTCAGTAGATAAATGACAGTGCAACAATTTGAGGCATGTTCCTAAGGAAGGTTATAGGTCAACGTGTTTTCAGGTATGAAAAACAAAGCAGTAATGTACGATTCTTGTCTTTAAGTCTTCTCTAATTTGTCCAAGCCTCAGCTCTATCCAGCTCTGTCTTTTGAAGTGACTCATTAAGGGTTTACAAGGCAATCACAAAGCCTCAGAGTGGTACCAGCTGTAGAAACCATATTTATATATGAACTAGAAAGAGGTACGCAAGGTTAAAACTCTTGCCAAAGGCATTGTATGGCCTGTTGACTTGATTCTGGCAACGATCTTCATTGTAAACTGCTGTTTTGGTAAATCAAGCAACTCTAGACATAATTACAGATACGAACTAGTGACGTTTTGTTTGAGTCATAGTAGGGAGTGGTTTTCTAAATCGCTTGTTTAAGTTTGTTTTAGTTGCCATTCTCTTCAAAACAAATTTTCTCAAAGCACGGGACGTTCTGGAGTACACCTTGTTTTATGGTTCTCTGATGCCGAACTACGAGAAACATGCTAGGGGCTGTCTTTGCACAGTTTTGGGGTGGCTTGATTCATGAATATGCCTTTGTTCACATCCTGTGGGTCAGATGAGGCTCACTGGAGCGAGTGCTTCCCTTTGCACGTCGCATGCAGTGGCACGTGTTGGAAGCACTTGTTGTTATAATCATTTCCTTGGAGGTGAGGTTTCTTGGCATAGGGTTTGTGGCTGAATGCCCTTCTAGACGAGACGTAATGTACAGTGGTTAGCAATGGGCACAGATAGACAAGTGCTTGAGTCCGCAATGATGAAATAGAGAGAGACTTTCCACCATGTAATATTTCTGGAAGAAGAGAGGCATATGCCATCTACCTGTCCATCTTATGTCTTGCTCTATTATTCATTGTCATCCTGGAACTCAGACTCCCTTTGGGCATTTTGCCATTGTAGGGGTGCACCAAGTCCATGTACTAGGTCCAATCAAAATTTGGAGGGAACCGTCTCACACAAGCACAGACATGCACACCCACAAACACACAAAGCATCGGGGGAAAAATCCTTGCTGGAAGAAAAAAGTGAGAGAGCATGTGGTCGAGCAAGACCAGTAAATGAAAGCCATGCTCACCCCCCACAAATGTGTGTGTGTGTGTGTGTGTGGATTGGTGAAGGTGGGTGTGATTGAGGCACGCATCAGCAATCTCCTCCCTCCCCGGTCACTATACATCCTGGAGGACTCCTCGCATTGTCTGTCACTCAGCAGAGGCACACAGTGAGCTTAAGAAGTCCTGAAACCAGCACCAGCAGAAGAACCAGCAGCAACTCTTAGAGAAATCAGCCAGCATCCCTTCTCGATTGGAGCAGAGCACCATGACAGGCAATACTGTCCTTCACTTGGGCTTCCTTCTGACGCTCGCAGGAATTCTCCTCTTCGCATGCAGTTCTGCACAAAGAGTTAGAGGCAAGTTCACTACCATGGTGCCACATTATCAAAATGTCATGTCCTGCAACAAAAGGTCTTGTGGTAATCTGTGTTTTTATGTGATTCCCCTGTTTATGTTTATGTCATGCATTTCTGCAGTACTTCTCATAATTATTATTTGAATGTGATGCTGAATAGATTTTTTGCTGAAGCTGCAGGTGCTGTTTTTTCAGCTAGTAGCAGGTTCATTATCATTAACCTGTTGCATTTGCATTGCAAGATGTCCTGGAGTGGCCATAGGTTAAAATTTTCATTCATATTTATGAACATGTAATTTATTTTGTGCTTGCAGGTGCACTCAGGCATGCATGAGCATAATTGAGTGTGTTTTAAGGAGAATTATATGCGGTAGTCAGTCTTGCATGACTATAGATTGAGCGAAGCCAAACTCTGCAAAGAGGGAAAAAATGACACCTGGAGCCAGAAAGGTGCTGGAAAATGAAGCATATGTAATTTGTCCAGCACTGTCCAGATTCCAACTTTTAAAACCAGCCAGGCACTTAGATTGCTGCCTTTTCTAGGTGCAAAATGACCTTTAATTTCGATAGTCTTAAATCTGGAGTGATAATGGCTACCTCATGGTGTATGCAGCTGGCCAAAATCAATGTTTATTTTGTGCATGTGTGTGTGTATATATTTTAAGAAAGTGTTCTAGAGAATGTGTGTATGCACGCAAAATGAATGCATTGCACTTTAGCATCCCATACAGAGTGCATGTCTTACATGTTCTAGCGCCATTATCCTTAGTTCCAAAGGAGTGTGTGTGTGAATGCAGCATGTATCTTTCCAAGATTGTTTGCTCCCAGAGTCCATGTGTGCTCAGATTAGCCTGGGCATTAGTAATACAAACCCTTGGTTCGCTATCAGCGCTCGTTCATCAGCTATTAAAAACCACCTTCATCTCCTGAGGGGATGAATGTCTGCGCTGGCTCAGAGCCCCGTCTCTTGTACCGAGCGTCATTCAGCACAGCTAGTCAATAAGCCCAGCAGCGTTCTGTGTTTACATTTCATTGGCCAACTTCATTTCCTTATGGATGTTGACAAAAAAGACAGAAAGAAAGTTTAATTACCAGCTGGGGTTGAGTTAAAAATCTGTGAAGACATGTTTACAATTAATCATCTCGTCCTTGTTGAAAAGAAACTTATCTGGTTTGGTTTGGTGGATTTAGAGTGGGTTTGATCACTTTTCAGCTGGATTAAAAGCATAGTTCACCCAAAAATGAAAATGTATCACTATTTACTCATGCTCAAGTGGTTCCAAACTGTTTCTTTATTCTGTTGAACACTAAAGAAGATATTTTAAAGAAATCTGAAAAACTTTAACTATTGACATCAATAGTAGGAAAACAAATACCATGGAAGGCAGTGGTTACAGGTTTCCAGCTTCTTCAAAAAAATATCTATAACAAGTGGAGGGTGAGTAAATGATTTTCAGTTTTGGGTGAACTATCCCTTTAACAGCTGAATTTTAAGTGGTCGAGCTGGGAGACCTACTGTACAAAACCAGATATGACCAGTTTGCTAAGCTAGAGCATGTTAAACCAGGTAAATTCACCAACCACTTTATAGACTGGTTTAAGAATTTAGTTCACCTGGCTCAACCAAGGTAAGACAGGCTTGACCAGACCAGCTAGACCATGTCAAACCAGTTAAAACCACCAACCCCTTATGGCCTGGTTTAATATGTCATTTTTTTCAGCATGAATGAACTTGATTGATAATTGACACCTTAAAAGGAAACAGCAGTCTGAGCTGTCTGCATGTTCGCCCGACTCAGACGTAGCTTCTACATGTTACTGTACTCCATGTTGCCTTGGGGCAAAGACAGCTTAACAACACATGTGCAGGCAGTTGTACTGTAAAAGCAGCAGGTTCACAATGCACCCTGAGAACTACAGCCAAATGCTATCGGGGTGGGGGGGGGGGGGGGGGGGGGGGGGGGGGGGGGGGGTGGAAACTGTTGAATTTTGACTTTGGAAAAGGTATTAGCAATCAAGGGTATGATCGTCTGTGTGGTACAAATACTTTTTGTTAGTTTCATAATGTGTATAGGTGAGCATCTAAAAAAAAGTCAGAATAAGACAAAGAGGATGAAAGGATTTGGGGGTGAAAGAGAGAGGAGAGCAGCTGTTGAGTGCAGAGATCAGGACTGTTGTAAATGTGCCTGAAAGACGAATGATTTGCTGAAGTCTGGGAAAACAGTAGATTTACACTCCCTTCGAGCCCTAAGGTGATTTGCTTCTTCTGAAGTTTAGTGCCATTTTTAAATCATCTGCTTGGAAATTTGGGTCACGTTTGTCCTAAAAATGTGGTGCAAAAGAGAATGGGGTTCTACATGAGGACCAGATTTCTAGTGCTGACTTGTAGAAATTGTTCAACCAACAATCAAATTTTTGTCAGTTTACTCAAATTAAATTTTTTGAAGAGTTTTTTGAAGAAATTATGCTTTTATAGAATGAACAAACATACAATATCTTTTTTTGTCCTGAAGAACAAAAAGTCTGGCAGTTGTAAAGGGCACAAGGGTGCAAATATGTGACACTAGACCATATTTATACTTTTTTTTTTCTTTTTTTCTAATAGCAAAATTCATTAGAATATTAAGAAAATCAAATTCCATGCAGATATTTAGTAAATTTGTACAGTCAATGTATCAAAACTAAATTTTTGATCAGTAATGTGCAATGCTAAGAACCTAATTTGGACAACTTTAAACACAATTTTCTCAGCATTTAATTTTTTTGAACCCACAGATTACAGATTTACAAATAGTTGTATTTCAACAATATATTATCATATCCTAACACAACAGACACCAATGCAAACTTATTTAATCAGTTTTCAATTGATTTCATTTTCCAAAAATAGACACTTATGACTGATTTTGTAGTCCATTGGTTACATGTAACGATATATTGTAACTTTTTTGAGAAGCATCCAGTTTTCTTGACTTATTCTTGAACATGAAGAAAAAACAACTCAAATAAGACATTTGATTTGATAAAGTGGGCTAATTTTGAATGCAGACTTGGCAAGCACCTTCTGTAGCATGGCTTCAATCCACAGAGAATGCTGCAAATCAAACTGACCCTTCTAGAAATCAGTGTGTTTGTAAATTATGTTTCAAGTGGAACAAGTGCCAGACGTATAACAAATACTGGACCGTATTCATGCAAAAGCTAAAAATGAACCATATCTGACACAATACAGCTTGGGGCAGGACTTTGGATATGATGTTGATCAGTCTAAGTCTGGAAATCATTCAACGTTAGCGCCAAGAAAGAGCATGCATGATTACGCTTGTCAGTGGTGTCAAGTTCGCTTCCATATCTTTGCTATTCGACCACCCGCTACGCTTCTAGCCTTTTCAAGGTACAACATCAAATCTTTTTTATTCAAAAATGCAGAATCACTAATTACATGGATCAGATTTCTTTTTTTAAAATATATTCAACACAAGTGACTGAGAAAGAAATTTGAAATTGACCTCTTTTGCGAAAAAAAAGATAGTTAATTATAATTTTATTTGTAAAAGTACACAACACTATTTGGCTAAAAACCTCTGTTAGGGAAACGTTTTATTATTATTATTATTATTATTATTATTATTATAAGTGATTTGTATTAGTAATCAATATCAGAATCAATGGTTAAAAATGATTTAAATAATTCTGCTACTGAAGTTTTAAATGTAAAGCCAGGAAAATAGTATTTTCATCAAATATAATAGTCCAAAATATAAAGTCCATCAACACTGTCAAAACTTTACATCTATCTGCGTTCAACATTAAATGTTTTATAGTACCATTTGGCAAATTTATATGTTAATGAATGTTTAATGAATGTCTTATTAGTATTATATGCTGCTTTTTTGCTTGTTTTTGGAACCGGTGATTCTATTATTTTACAATTTTAAACAATGCATAATAGCCTCCTTTCATATAACAGTGACAAGATGGAGTTTCTAATAGTTCTGGAAGCATTGTGTCATAAATGATGACAACTTCTGACAATAGCAGGAACATGTTGTCTCACAAATGACAGAAATGCCTGTCAATAGCATTACAGTTTTTAAACATGCACTTAAATGTGAAACAACAACAGTCAACTATTGAAGTAGATTTAAAAAGTAAATCAAGGTTGTCCTCAGAGAAGAATGGGTATTGTATTTGGTTTTAGAACAACTTTGATGAAAGGATTTAATCTAAACATTAACTACTGTATACTTAAATACTTAATCATGAATTAAAGACAGGTATTAGCATTTGCTTTCAAAATGCTCCATGGTTTAACCAGCATGATTTAACTAAAAAAAGTGAGTTTCTCTTGCTTAAAGAGTCCAGCCCCCCTCTACTAACATGCTGTAACTGGAAAGCAACTTTTTTACGACTCTTGTCTGATGTAAAACTATTACATTTTGGGAAAGGGAAATATCCCTTATAGCTACATCTTTTAAAACCTCTGTGGTGACAAGCCGGTGAGAACAGGTAAACCAATAACAGCACTCAACCGCAAGTGTGAACCCTGTCTGTGACTCAGAGCCTTGGCTCCAGTCTAAAGCTGCATTGACATGGTTTATGAATCGAATAATCAAGCTGCTGAAAGAACAGGTAAAGAAACAAGACTGCACATGCCTTTTAATTATACTTAATCAAAGTGATACGGTACATTGTTGTAATAGTAGGGCACATCGAAAGTAGAGTTCATTTTCAAGTGCTCTCCACTGAGGAAGTTTATTTTAAAATGATCCCGGTGATTCAGAAGTGTGTATTTTTCCCCTTGTACAAATCCAGCAGCTCCCCATCCCACACACACACATCCTCTTTTCTGTTTGTTTAACTGATTTCGCTAGATTAAGAAGACGAGATACTGAATTCGCTCATAGACTCTGCTTTAATATAGGGGAATCTGAAAGGTCCTCCTTTTCTTTTTTTTTTGTAAAAATAGAAAAAATAAATATGCATTTTGGCCATTCAGTTATATTGCAACAACATTTTTAGGGGCCTGTAAATACAAACTTCTTAAATCGGGTTTGAAACGAGTAGTTTTATATATTTATGTCAAGACAACTCTTGGGGAGATTTAGTATAGTAATGAATATGTACAGTATATGGCAATGTTGATATGATTGGTCTTTGCGGCATAGATCTGCTATGCTGTTGCTGCCTTGATTATTGGTGCAGAGCGAGAACCAAGACTTTGCTACTTACAGTGTATTTACAAACAGCCTGTCTGAGAATATAACACACTGCTGCAGTTGACATAACATTCAGTAAATGAAAGCCTTGTATCAGATCTATACACAGGTGAAGGAGGGTATCTGAAAACACGCTGCAGATTGTTTATGAAAACAACACTGGGGTATTTAAATGTTGAGGAGCAAGCTCATTGGCTGCTGAAGCCACAGCAACCAATCGTCTTCGCCATGTAGTTAGAAGCTAATTGGATAAGACTTGTCAACCTGCACCCAATAAAGTTTCAGGACAGAACTTTGTATTTACACGCACGCACGCATGCACACACGCATGCACACGCACACACACACACACACACACGCACACACACACACAAGGTTTAGTCAGTTCATGAGAATGATGATCATTTTAACAACAGGTTTGTACACAAATGTTTTAAGAAACACCAAGAAATGTAATTTAAGACAGTTCAGAAGTCAAATTATGCCACTGTTTAGTCACGATTGTCTTTCCAAACCTGCTTGCTGGTACCTTTTTCAGTACTCTTTTCCAAACAATAATTTTACTAGTGACCACTTAACATAAATAACAGACAAACTGCATGAGATTTGTGCACTATATTCCACCGTGGTCTTTTGAAGTCATACAATATTGATGTGTGAGGATGGAATGGACTGAATCTACATCAATATCAAATGAAAATTCTCCACTCTGGAGAGCTGTTAACCAAATCATTAAACCCAAAAACTGGATAAATGAAGGAATCATCTGTTTTTTGAGTTGCAGGTGGTAAACAGTTGGAGAATGTGGTCGACAAATGTAATTTGAGTAGCAATCATTGTGTTTTCATACAACGTAGTGCGCTTTTCATCTAATGATTACATTTAGCCAGTAGACAGAGTACAGTAGTTGTTTTTTGTGGCAGTTTGAACTAATTTGACCCAACGAGCATTTACATTCTAAAATACATCCAATCTAATGTGTTTTATTATCTCTGGAAGTATTCAAATGTGGATACGCTCAACACATTGTATACCTCATGTATGCCTATATTTAAAATAGGTCAATTGTGATCATATTCACACAAACAAAATCTTAATACCAAGTGTAAACTTAATAAATGGCAACATAGTCAATAAATACTCAAGCAACGCTTGCATGACTTGATTAAACTTATTTATTTGAACATTATTCATGTCCTTCCTTAGTAGTCCTATAAACTGCCATTGTTCATTCATTCATTTTGGCTTAGTCCCTTTATTAATCTGGGGTTGCCACATCGAAATAAAGCGCCAACTTATCCAGCATATGTTTTACGCAGCGGATGCCAACTGAAATGCCAACTGACCCAGCCGAGGCTCGAACCAGCAACCTTCTTGCTGTGAGGCGACAGCGCTACCCACTGCGCCACCGCGCCACAAACTGCCATTGTTTAAAAATAAAATTAGCATGAAAATATATGACATCAAACAGTTTTGGAATGGCATGAGGCTGAGTAATTAATGACAGAAGTTTCATTTTTGAGTGAACTGCCCCTTTAATAAGTCTGATTGATGAAAGCTCCTGTTAGGGTGGTACTTCATTGTGACGTTGACAAATTCGGGTGATGATCTTGACCTGCCAAGCTTGCAATTACTCATGAAGTTAAATACACACATCACTTTCCAAAAGCCCAGACCAACCAGTTTAAATCAGTTTAAGGAGGACGTTTCGTGGCCTCTTTAACTCAGCGTAATCGTTAAACAGTTCTGATTGATGGGGAAAAGGTGGAAGTGGAAAAATCTCTGCTCAGCCTTGGTGGCTTATTGGATTTAGAAACTGACTCGAAACATTTTCCACGCTGCAAATTATCCAATGAAATGGCAGTCAAAGATGAAGCTGGTATAATGGAGGAGGTAATTTATAATGAATTGCTTGGCGCAAGATTGAAAAGATAATGATCAGATCACTTTAAAAGTGTGTCTGTGTCAAATTCCCGAATGCGTACAAAGGCTCATAATTCCTCTGGATATAATGTGGCGTAGCTAATATTGGAGGTCCATATGCTACTGTGCTTTGAGAGAAGTGAAGAGGAGCTCAACTGTGAAAGCCATTGCCCTTGATTTACCTCAACGGTGATTTTCATGGCACACACTTTTGCACTCCTCAAAAACAGCGCTCCTCCATCCCCCTTTGGTCTCATAAATCAATAAACTCCATAAATTCACAATCCCCGTCCAACACATGGGAAACAAAGTCTTACTCTTTACTCTTTAAGTAATTAATCATTTATTCATTGCAGTGTTCTGAAAGTCTGTCTTTTTGTGCAATTACGCCTTAGTGCCATTGAATGTCAAACAAAGAAACTAAAAACATTTGAAGAGCTGCAGCACTGGTTCATGAGCCAGTAATTCAAACACGTTTTGTTTTTTCCTTTTTTGCAGTAAGAAGACAGAATATGAAGGTTCGGATCAATGCCACTGGAGATACTATTGTTTTGAAGTTTGTTCGGCCCAACCCTGACGTCAAACTTGAAGGCTACATCTTAGGTTATGGCTCCAGCATGTTCTCCAAACAGTTCATCCAGCTTCCAGAAAACGGAGAACCCTATGAGACCGAGATTGGTAAGTTTGAGCTAAACCACAGGCAGCCGTTATTTCACTTAAGAGCCCGAAGGAAGCCCACAACACAATCGCTAATGTTGTTTTATGGGTTAGCACCGGGATGGAAGAGTAACCACAAACGGTCGATTTCTTGCCCCATGGAAACCACGGTCTTGATTTGTACACCGATGTTTGCGCCAATTCTTCCATTATTTGAAAACATAAACTGTAACTCAACCCCAAATGACTGCTATTTGTTAAAGCTTTCGTAACCACAGTATTTTGTCATCACCAAAAAGTTACAGATCACATTTGACAAGGTTAAGAAAGGTTGCATTTTAGTCCCGGTGCCGTTAACCTCATTTACGTTTTCTGTAAAGTAAGTTCCTGTTGTCTATTTATCATTACTGTCCCAGGAGCTAAAATCCCAGAGTTCATTCCGGAGAGGTGAGGGTCAGGTTAAAGAGACCCTAAAGCTAATGTTAGTTTTTACTAAATGACCTTTGCCAGGTGCTTCAGTTAGCATCTCAAGTTATAACAGTGCGCTGCCGCTGCTGCTTGTGGATTACAGTGGATTTATTGGTCTAATTTTGATTATGAGTTTATATTAGATATTTTTTCATTTAGCATTGGCTGCAATTTGATGGATAATTGGCTAACACTTTAAAATGTATTTCTATTCATGTATTTCTTAACATGAACAAACAATTAGTAATACATTTATTTAATCTTTGTTAACATTAATGTTATTTAAGCTAAATAACGTTAGTTCAGGTTAACTCAGTGCATTAACTAATGTTAACAAGCACAACTTTGGATGTTAATAATGCATTAGTAAATGTTGAACTATGGTTAATAAATGCTGCACAAGATTATTCATACTTAATGTTAGTAAATAAATGAATAACCTTTAACTAATGGAGCATTATTCTAAAGTGTTACCGATAATTATATTGGATAGTCAGTCCCGCTACGATTTTGTGACTAAAATGACTTATTTTGTGGTAAGTTTTCACAAAATGTGCTGCATTTCTTTAAAAAATACACAAATTTACACATTTTAATTCTTACATTTTTTACCTCAAGAACCACTGCGGTTATGCAACAGATGCATATATAGAAATTATCAACTGATTCAACTCGTTCAAATAGGCTTTGACTGCCTGTTTCGATAACGTCGCCTGACGTACGTGGATCACACACCGGACAAGAAGCATGTATTGACAACTCAAGACTTTGCATAGCGTATGAGTACATTCTATTCATGAATGTTTTTAAATGTAAAACAATGCAGATGGCACTCTCTGGTGAGGCGGGAATTTGAACAGTGTCTTGATCTAGGAAATCTGAAGCAATTTTAAAAAAATTGCGAGATCCACTAAATTTTGTGAGGTTATTTGACTTTGCATTAAATTCTGTGATCGCAAAAATCCTCGAGGGTCTGGATAGTGTTATTGGATATTAGCACACCTTACTGTGATCTAACATTAACAAATTAAAAGAAGACAATAAAAAATGTAATAACACTATTATATGATGCTGTGAAATTAACCAGGTGATTTTCGTTTTTAATGTTTAATGCTTTAATTTCAACAACAACAACAACAACAAAAATCAACCATTAAATGAACATACTGTAATTAGTGGCTTGGAGTAGAAATTTTAAATTTTCCATTTATTCATATCAACTAAAATGTAAATTATTTGTGCAGAAATATTGGCCATAACATAAAAATTATTTCCAACTTAGCCTTATCAGCCAGAATTGTAATAACCAAGAAAGTCTTCCAGAAAGATACAATTTATTTAAAAATAAAAGATTATAGTAGAAAAAAAAATAAAAAAAATTAAAAAAATAAAATCGCAAGAATCAGCATCCAAATCAAAGCTTTTAATGGTCTGCACAGCTGAAAGTACTGACACACACAGAATAAAACTACACATTAATGGTTACATGCTTATTCAGAAGCTTGCAAACAAAGCATTGTTTGTTCCAAAAGGAAGGGCCTCTAAGCTTTTGGCTTCTTCACCTACGCAATCCAGCATAGGAACACTTAGTCACATCATTATTTAATATTGGCCGACGGCTAAAGGATCACTGCTTTTGAATTTACTGTGTGTGCAGAGGTTTCAATGCGATACACGTGCACAACAGATGGCCTAAAAGGCAAAGGCGGTTATTGGCCTCTTCCCAAAATGACATGCCAAATGCACAAACACTCATAACTGTCCAGACAGTTGCGGACTTTGCTTATGGCACATTTTGCATCATCATAATGGGCTTTCTGTCTAAATAAGTTTCCCTGTCTACATATTCATAACTGTTATAAAGGCATAAAGCAAACTTATCACCGCTAACAAATCAATTTCTGGCAAATGTGCTGTTTAATACTGTTACATTGGAAACACGGATGTTTAGCAAACCGCTGTCATCACAAAGATATAAACTGTATGAAAAGCTTCACATTAAACAATTCGACATTTTACCAAACAATAGTCCAGCAGTCTTTTGGAATTATGAATGAATAAGAGCAATGAGATTCTAGATTAATCTGCATCTGCAACTTTTATTCCATTTTAAAATAAATATTACATTTAATTAATATTTTTATGTATGTAAATATATTTAATATTTTTAAGATGAAATGTATTTTTTGCATACTAAACTATCCTCACCATGTGTATCTGTTTTTATGAGACTTATGTTGGGTTCACAGAAATAAGTATTCATGCAAGTAAATTACATTAAAAGTCAATGCAAATGTGCGGATATCAGCAAATTAGCGCCGCATGGCATGAATGACACAGAATGTGAAATGCATTTGCCATGAATTTGCCTCAATCATGTCTTTCACACAAGTTCAATAATTGAACTTGAGCTAAAAAACTTAGGGGAAAAACATCCCATGAGTAAACTAGAGCTAGTGGGGCAGTGTTCTGCATTTGGTGTGAACCCAGCATAGGGCAAAGTTTACACCAAAATGATGCACTAAAACTGATTTAGATAAAAAATTCCACATATGTACAATGCTCAAAACCAGCACCATTTTTACAATTAACGCGAAGATGTTTTTTTTTTTTTCAAAAACACAAACAATTATTGCGTTTTCAGGCTCTTAAAATGACTTTTTTTACCAAAGCATATGAAAAGTTGTACAAATTTCATGTTGTTTACTGACCCTCATTGACCATTTGACAGGATTGTTGCTGCCTGTAGATTTCATTTAAATTGCCCAGACGTTCATGAAAAATACTTGCATCACATTATGAAACTGCTCTTTTTATGGTTGTGTTTGAACCATAAAAATGACTTGAGTTGCTTACCTTCACAGATGCTGAGCCCAAGTACCTTGTGGCTGTTCAGCCGATGCCAACCAATGATGTGAAGAAGCACTGCACAGGTAACATGCAAAATGAATTTAAAAATAAGGAGATTTTGGCAATGGATTAAAAATCAAAACAGAATGTGAGACTATTGCTGGAGACGATTGTATAGGTAGTGGAAAACGCACAGCAGATGTACTATTAAAGCAATGGGTATGCTTGAAAACCTCCAGGAACACACATTGCTCTGTTAAATATCAATAACTCTGGGTTTGAAACAGGTAAGGTGAACCTGGAGAAACCTCTCCACCTGGTGATTGATTCTGTCACACCGACATCTGTGCTTCTGTCCTGGGGAACCTACTTAAAGACACCCTACGAGGGAAACATCATGAACGACTGCTTGGAGGAAGGGTGAGTTACACACACAACATCTGGATTTTACTTTTTCCTCCACCAACATGTTCCATATGAGTGCCCTGAATCCCAGAGGAAGACTTAATTTACTTTACTTCATATTTAGGGGCCAATTAGCCAGGAAAAAAAACTTGGAAAAAAAGATAATGAAATATCATGGCACCCTGTCTCCAGTATTTAGGGGTCCGGTCCTCAGAAACATTGCAGTGCAGGTTTTTATTCAATATTCTCACTGCACTGACAGGAGGCTGGATTTATGGTGCGTAACCGAGAGAGCCATTCAATGAAAGCAATGTTTTTTTTCTACACAGACAAAACAAATGTGTGGGATATGGATCCCTGCCATTGCAGGTGTGGTGTGAGTCTACATGTTTAAATGCTTTTTGAGGATACAGGCACTGTTGGGACGCACTGACATGAGTCTCTAACTCACTCTGGTTTTCATATACAAAAGTATGTGAATTTTTTTCCTCCATTAAAGGGAGACTTTTGGAAAGGCCATTGGAAATGTTGACCTGCACCAAAACAGTTGGGAGCTAAAGTCATGTACCAGTGCTCTTAATAAAGCTAACATCAGCCTATCTTTTCAACACCTGACTGCTATAATAGTGAGGGGAAGCCAGTTTACTTATCTAAAACCAGATGTTTTCTTATAACTAGCCGAAACTAGGGTCTAGAGTCTGGACTCCTTTGTTTATTAGATACTCTCAATGTTTTTGAACCAGGCACTACACCATCCGCTACAGAGAAAGAAACAGGAAGTGGATCTACCAGACCTGCTCCACCTCTGATACTGTGATTGACAACCTCAAACCCAACACACCCTATGAATTTGGTGTCCGACCCAACAAAGATGACCGAAGTGGAATGTGGAGCAAGCCGGTGATCCACAACACCAACATGGGAGGTAACAGATGCCATAAACATCACTTCAAAGTTTTTCGGGGGGTAAGAAACAAAAGATGAGCAGTTCTAACAAGCATTGTTAACGTTTTGTTTCCAGATAAAATCATGCAGATAAACTACAAGCACAACAGACCAATTGCGAAACCTTTGGTAAGTACTGTATTTTGGTTTCATCTCAGCTTAATAGTTTATTACAGTAGGCAAAGCCATGTCATACACAACTTGTAGTGTTTTGTGATTTATTTCAAACCATGTTCGCATTCTGACACAAAATAATTATTTGGCTTTAGGCCACACACAAAACACTGGTTCTGGTTACAAAATAGTAAGTAACCAACAGGTCAGGTTAAGTAACTAGTAAATGCAAAGCAACACCTTGAAAACTAACCAGAACAACCACGTAGTTGTAATGTCCTGATTACCACATAGAACGCCCTAGCAACCACATAGCAACACACTTTTAAGCACTCCGAACATCTGTTGCATCCTCATTATTGTTACTAGTTTTAAAAAGACTTTTTCTATAGAGATAATATCTTTCTAGCACTTCATTCTTACTTTTCACACCTTCCATGTCCATTCTTGTTGAAGAAAAAAAAGCCTGACATACTTTGCCAAGATTGCCTTCTTGTCCATCCTGGTCTATTTATGATCTGTCATAGATGTAAAGAACCTTGCCTGTGAGAAATCTCTTTCTCACATATCCTCAATCTCTTGAGTCGAGAATCCAGAGGTTGGCATGTGTATGTGTGAAGGGGACACAATATTTTAGTTGGAGGCTAGAAATAATACATGCCTGTCAGGACGTTTCAGGAACACTTTAGACACGGTGGAGAGTCCCTGATTATAGAGATCTTTTACATGATATGAGGGCCGAAAGCTGTTCTGTGTTCTTTCACTCTACACTTTGAGTTCAGAAAAAAAATATGTGTGTAACCCTCTTTTTACAGGGCGGACCTCACAACCTGTTCCCACTTCGACCTGGTAAGACTATCAACTGCTACTTTTAAAAAAAATGACCCCATGTGTTATTAAATAAAACATTTACGTATCTGTCATCATTTACTCATATTTCTGTTGTTCCTTGGCATTGTCTACGGATCTGATTGACAAAAATGATTCATAATACCAGGCAAAAAGAGGACAAATATATTTAAAACATTTTTTTTATATTGACAGCCATTTTCATAGCTCTGAACAAATTCTGGTTGTTGTATGCAACTTGGTTACTTGCAAAAGTAAGAGTAAGTCATGACAGATTTGTTCATTTCTGGGGGAAGACTTTTCCTTAATATATGTCTCAATCCAAACTTCAAAACTCATTCAATCTTTTCTTAATTTGAACATGTTTTCTGTTGGTCTCTTCCTTCGCAATCTCCCTTGAACTGTAGTTCCCAACAACATAAGCCACCCAGTGCCATCCAAAAACACAGGCATTTTTGGAGGTCCCAAGACATCTTTTGGTAATTTTCCTTCTCACTCTTTCAGCTTGCACTCTTCTTTTATACAGGAATTGGCTATAATCCAGTCATTCATTTAAAACTGGCATTTGAAGTCATGCTCACAGTAAAGATATTTAATACTCTTTCCCTCTCAAGAGCCTTGTTGGGGATGACTGCTCACTTTTTCTATCCCCTTATTTTTTTCCATTTACGAAACATTCAATTATTTCCCACAGCGCCTCCAATGGGCCAGCAAGGAACTGTGGCTGCTCCAAGAGCCAATGAGCCAAAATGGCCTCAGCTCCCATTGGGTAACCGAGAGAAGTTTTGTTCTAATAGCTCTGCTTATGAGCAGCCATTTGGTAATCGCTTTGCTGGGTGTGGGCGGGGATTAAAGACATCCGCTGTAATGATTGGCTGCATGCTGGCATGCCTTGTAAGAAAATCGAGTTAGAAAGTCCAGATCCCACCGTGATGAGGATTCCTGACGGGTCGCCTCCACAGTGAGGAGGAAGTGTAAGTGAAAATTTACCCAGGGTGCTATGAAGCAAAAGCCCCTTTGTGGTTACGCATGGTCACGCATTGGCACAGTCTCTCTAGGCCTGCTCACGCTCCACCCATAAGCATCAGTCAGACTCTGTGTCCACCAATCAACTCTCTCCCTGTCATTCTCATCTCTGCCCATTCAGTTCCCTGTCATTTCATCACCTGTCAATCACATCATAACTGTTATAAATGTTTGGTTTCTTCAGTCCTCCATCTGTTTTATTACTGTAGCCACGAATGGCACTAAATGTCTTTATATCTGTCCTTCTTTTTCTGTGTCGCACTTTGGCACTGTGGATATTCCCAAAAAAAAACATGTACAAATGAATTTTCACTCAGAAATTGCTAGTATTTTCACGAAAAATTACAAAAAAACAAAAAAATGCAAATAATTGTACTGTACTGCAGATACTTTACTAAACAACAGGGATGTCCAATCCTGCTCTTGAAGGGCCCCTGTCCTGCAGTTATTGGTTTCTCCAGCTGTTTTGGTAGTTGCTAGTGAGTGTGAATGGCATGACTACCTGCAGATTCAGCTGTATTTAATTTGGATTAGAGATAAACTTTGCAGGACAGTAGCCATTCAGGAGCAGGTTTAGACATACATTCTATAGAAAGATATTATTACATTTTTATAAACTACATTTTAGGTAGTGAGCCCATGAGGAAAAAAAACTTGTACTAATTGTACTAGTTTGTGAATTAGAACTAGTTGTCTCTTTCCCTGGACCTTATTTTTCATCTTTCGAGCTTCTAAATCACCTTCTTCTTTGACCTCATCAATCCTTCAATTCATTTTCAGAGTTTTTTTGCATCTTGAATCGCTGGCCTTCATTCAGTCTGCATGAAGTCACTGCATGTTGAGAAAGAGACAGTCCCATGTTTTTTAGTTCTAACAGGGAAAGGCAGAATTCTGGGAGTCTCACCTCCTTTCCTGTCTTCCTCTGTCTCTGAACTCTGGATAAGATAACAGTACAACACAATCTGTGTTTTTCCACTTGAAGCCAAACTGATTATGAGACCAAAAGTCATTGAGTTTACTCTTAATCCCTTGACAGGACCATCAAGACAAATGGTCAATGTCAGTAACAGGCAATCGAGCATCCGTGCCATTATGACTTAATGGAATAAAACTAAGTAACTGTTACAAATGTTTTAAAGGTCAAGGCAAAGCACCACCAAACATTCCTTACAAATTTGTACTCTAATGATGGTCTCAATAGTCAGTCATGCTGGAAAATTCAGGCAAAATCAGCTTACGGTGGTTCAAACTGGTCTAGATGGATTATCAACCTTCCTACCATCTAGTGGGACTCTGTAGGAAGGGGGTGTATTAAAGAAAGTTTCTTATCTTAGGTCTTTAGATATGATACTTAAATCTTAAAGGAAATCTTAAATTGTGTCATGAAAATTGACAATCCATTTTCAGGTCAGCTAACACCAAGTGAGCTGCTAATGAGTTAGCCTAAAAAAATGGATAAAAAAAAAAAACTGCCGCAGAACTTGAAACATTAATCACTTCAGTACAAAAGGCAAAGCCGATACTATTTTTGTAAATGTAACACATCTTTAGTGTTGTCCAAGAGTCTTTTCACCATTAAACTTCTTTGTTCATTCTTCATTTTAAATCAATAATAATGTAATGCAATTGTTGGACAGCATTTTTACATTACATTTTGAATAATTGTGAAGTTAGCCGTAAGGTTTTCCAAAAGTTAAGACAGTTTTAGGATTTAAGTTAGGATGTTTCTGTTATACCACCATCCTATCTCTTGTTAAGATAATAAAACACACTTAGGAAATGCTTTTCTGTAATAGCCTTTGTCCTAAATTTGGTCTTAACTGACATTACCATGGTTTCCAAACAGAGGATAAGATTTAAATGTTATGATATTTCTGTAATACACCCCCAGGTTTATTAACTTGGTTTGAGCTGCTAGACTATTTTGGCCAAGCTATTGAGCTGGTTCTTTTTTTTTTTTTTTTTTTTAATTGTTGACCAAATAGACCACCTTGAGCTGGAATGACTTCTTGTTTTTTTCCAGCATTGAGGCTCATCTGCTCCTTTCTCTTAAACAGATTCAGACAGCCATGTTAGAAATGACTCCGCTCAGCTGGTGGAGATCCCCAGCATCCTTCCCCAACTCCTACCCACTAAACCCTCCCGTTCTTCAGTTACCCCTACTCCCCATTCCCTTACCAGCAGTACCCGGGCACCCCCACATGGACATCCTCAAAACAAGGCACCTAGTGCCACTCAGATGCCACATGGTTCCTCTGGTAATTCCTCAGTTTCCTACTTACGTTCAGAGTATAAAACAAATACTATTTTCAAGATCTGATGGTTGACAGGTAATGAAAAAATAATGTACTGCTTTAGCAATTCACACAGATACTTGGGTATTTTATGTTGGCATTTATTATTCAACCTTTGGCTACACACTTCTACAATTAAAACTTAGACTAAACACCAGAATATAATAGACTTCAAAGCTTTATGCAGTTCATTTTAGGGTGGCTTTGGAGGAAAGTGATACACAGGAAATTAATGGATGTTCAAACCGCATTTCAATCAAATGCAGTAATTCTGTAATTTCAGCCACAAACAGACATTATTTCACACTCCAGCTCAATGAATTACAGGAAGAGCTGTCTGTAGTGTGTGTGAGCCAGTAAAAACAGCAAAAAACAGTGACATCAGTTCACATAATCCTCTCATTTATTTGCTCTGTCAGGCAAGCTATCACAACTGTCCCACTGGTGTATATCATGTCTGTGTTATTGTCTGAAATCACAGCTTTCCTGTGTCCTCCCCTACTACATGTTTTGTCTTCACAGGAATGCACTGCTGCACTTTACTGCCTTCACCACCACATCAGATTTAGTCTTGCTAGGATCAAAGCAGACACTACTGTTGTATCATCCAGTCTTAATATAAATAATTATGTCTCTTTTCCAAACCTCGAAATTTGCCTACATAAACAGCATTTTTAGACATTGTAGGTATTCCAAAAAATCCACTCAACATGACGATTGTTGGATATGGAAAACCAATCCCATACTACAGTGTTATGCAAGTTCAGTGATAAAAATCAGTTCGAGGAGGCAAACAAATCAAAAAGAATGGTAACGCCAGATACAGTTTTTGAAACAGAGATCATGCGCTGCCATTTTGGTGAAAGACTATGGTCCAGTCCCAAATGTTGTGTGCATGTGTCTGTCAAGTTGATAAAACCACAAGGTATCCCATTCATTATTTTAACTTTCAGTAGGGTGCTAGCGAGTACCCACTTTGTGGATAATATATGCCCTTAATGTGCACCTCTGCCAAGCCTGCACTGATGTGAGAATTAAGATTTTTTTGCAGTCAAAGCAGCATTACGTTACAAAAGTGAGGACTTAGAGGTGCCATTTGATATTCTTGGCCTGTACTGTACTGGTAATTTTGGGTTTCATATAGGAGGTTAAAGATATCAGTATCCAAATCTACAAAAAAACTTTTGATAGTACATTACCTGAAACATGACTAGCTGTATGGGTGGGAGAATAAAACGATTAATTGATGCTTCACGATTCTTTCTATAGCGATTCTGAATATATTCTCAGAAGTTCTCACAAAGCATAACCTTATAGATGAAGAGCATTCTGGTTAAAACGTAAAGTTGGAAAAATGTATATGCACACCTGAAGAAATAGAAAAAAAAGGTCAATTGTGAAGTCCCTAAAGATTCCAACCCCTAACTAGCTGGTATTTCAAATCAACCTGTAAACCTTTTAACACAGCATCCCTCCCATGAATGTACAGTACCTGGCCCAGCATGTAGTTTGTTTCTGAAAGCCAACCAGGCATAACCAAAAGCTGCTGTTGTTTATTTTTTCTTATCTAGGTAAGAACATCCGGGGAGACATCTCTTCTCTTCCATCCAAACCCGCCAATTCAGTCCTAACAGTGACCACCAGGAACCAGACTTCACTGGGCAGAAACCCTTTCTCTTTATCTAATGGCATGAGACTTTCTCCCACCAGGCTCGGAGACCCCTCAAGAAGACATGGGGGTAAAGACATTTCTCTTACCCCTCTACCCCCAGTTTCTTTCTCTTTTAAATCTTTTTTCACCCACATTTCGTCTAGATAATTTTCTAGCTTTTTCTTTTTTCTCAACTCGATTTTATTTTCCTTTTTTGTGAACTCTTATTTTCAGTCAAAAATACTTAAGAATTTATTTTTTTTCACTCTCCCCTTTCACTCTAAATTTTCTCCTTTACAACATATGGTGTGTGTGCAATCCAACCATCATACTGTCACACCTGACAGTTTTACTGTCAGTAAAGTATGAGCAATTTAGCCCGATAGGTACGCAGACCGCCAGCATTTGCACTAATCTGATCTTGAAAGACCTCTCTTTCCCTCAGGCAGTTGAGCGGCCACCTATAACCCTCTACATAAACCAAAGTTTTCTTCAGCTGCTGTGCACCTCAGCAAAAACTATTTAATGCTACCTTAGTCTTCCCTTTTTTTCCATAACATCCACTCTTTTCCCCCCAACAGCAAACGGTGAGCACCATAAAGGACTTTCTTTCCCCAAACCAGCCATCTGGTCCAGAGCAAGAATGGGTAAACAGAGCCAACTCGTACTCTGTGTGTGTTAGCCATCATTAACCTGCAGAAAGTCTGTTTGTGACGCAGCCCATGTGCCCATGTTGGTGTCCTTCCCATCCATAATCCCCTTGTAATCACATGTCTGTCCATTCATCCATCCCCTTATTCACCAGTCCACCCATTTGCTCGCAAAATCTGCCTGTCGTCTTCAACGTTTGTTGTTGTTTTGCAAGCTTCTGCAGATCCCGTGCTGCCGCAAGCTTTGTGGTGTAATTGTCAAAGCTTTTCCCCAGATTGGTTTCTTTCATTTCTAAACCCTCGTGGTGCTGTAGGACATTTATTTGTGAGGGGGAAAACGCCTTTTGGAGGATTCAGAGACCCACCGCAATGTCCTAAACTGTCTCGTAACATTCTGTGGCTCTTTTATTTGTGCATTTCAGCAATAATGTTTGAAACTCCCCTCTGCAGAGGACTGTAGCTGCTTCTGGTTAAAGTTCATTGTGTGCATGACTACTTGCATGCTTTATTGTAGTCACGAGCTTCCATGTGGTATGGGGTCTGATTCAGTCTGCCAAATTGTTTATATGTGTAGCAAAAACAAAGGCTCAAAGAGTTAAAATGACATAAAATTACAAATTTAGCATGGCAAAATCCATGCCTTTGCATGATGACCTAGTAAAGGTCTGTGATTGGTCAAGATTGTGAACAAGAATCGCGATTATAATATGAGCTGTGCTGAAACAGTTGGACAATAGAACTAAGCATCCAGCTAACTGACAAAATTGTCTGAATCGGTGCAAGTACCACCACCAATTATGTACTGAGCACAACTGGCACAGAATTTCAGTTAAGATTAGACTTGGTTTCGGAAGAGACTTCCACAATCTGGCATACTTTGGAAATACAGCATCAGTTTACCACTGCCATTCAAACACAGTGTTGCCAAAAACAAAATAAATGTATATTATGCATGCCAGTAGTTGTCAATATCACTATACAGCACTAAATGCATAGTAACCTATTAAAATTTTTTCAGCTACTTAAAATGCTTTTGTCATGTACAGTAAACAAATGACCAAAACATATTCAAAGATTTCTGTTATTAGTTGAAAGAAGAGTCATGTAAAGGGTCCCTAAACATCTGGATATTTACTTGGTTATATGCTTTCTATTATTTGATGAATTACTGCTGCCAGGGTCAGTGGAAAATCTACAACAACAAAACAATCGCAGTCATAATGAGGATGTATATTACTTATAGCTTGAGCAAAAACAGTGGAACAAATCCAAAAGGATCACTTAAATGAGCAAAATCTATTATTGTGAATTCTCTATTTACCAATTCTGTTAATTTCGACTGTTTACCAAAAGTCAGATATCTGTAAAGATCCTGAGCAGTTGGTGGCTTTCTTTGGTTGGCCAACAAATCAGTCTTACTATAGATCGCCCAAAACATCAGGAATCACCATCTCCTACCTCTGGAAATTACTTTCTCTCTGCAAAATTAAGACATCTGTTGGTTTTCAGTTATTTTCGGCATAGTTTAGCTTTTTCGCCACCCAGTTTTGTCATTTTAACTCATACCACAAAGTCTAAGGAGCTGAGCTGCTTTTGATTGCCCTGTGATGAAGTGAGAGTTTCACAACTGGTGGCTTGAATATAAATTGAATCAGTTTTCCTGGGAAGGGTCCACATACTCTTGCCTGTTTGCTTTTGGCTTGACTACAAGATGGCATTGAGAACTGAAGACTTGAAAGGCATTGAAGTGCCAATGTTTAGACTTCATCCATGCAATCAAAAAGTAAATAGTATATTTTCTTTCACTGGTAATTGGCTTCTCAAATGAGCTTGACCTCTCAATTTTCTACTCCTATTTAGTAAAGCATCTAAATTGCAGGTTCTCCAAAGTATTTTTACATTATACAGAACACATTATACTTCAGTTTACTATTTATAGACTAAGACTCGAGTGCAAATAGATTAGGAGAATGATTTGATAATCCCTGTTTTCATTTTTGTAAATTTCATGTATTTGACTACATTGTGGTTCAGAACAAGGCTACTTCCTCCTTCGTTCCATCTTCAGAAATAATACAGGAATTTCTGCTTTTAGAGAGGGTTGTATACTTGACTTCTTAACATAATTAATTGATAACATTTTCATTTCAGAGGACAACCTTTTGCACATTGAAATTGGCTTTTTGGTTTTGTTTCCATTTTTATTAGGATGACAATGTCTTAAAAGTTGACAGCAAAAAAGGCAAACTTGGTCAACACCAACAACATAATCATAATATATGCTGTGTGTGGAACCTAAACGTCCATGTTTAGGTTGGTAGTGATGTGTTCCACTGTTTTTCCTAAGAATTAAACCTTAACCCTTTACATTGTTCTCATTGGAAAAACCTGTAGTGTTAATGGGGGTTATTACAAGACTTTTATATTTCATTTTATGACAAAAAATTATATTGTCAATGTCAATGTCAATTTCAGTTACAATATGCAGTTCTTTGCCCGATAAAGGGTTAAGGGATTGTTAGGGAGATGTGTGAACAAAAAGAGGATGTGTGGTGATTACTCTGACCTCTTTCTGCAGTGTTACAGAGCTTTGGGTGCTGTTCTGGACTTGCCATGTCTATGTTTACATGTACTAATGAATACAGATGAAAGAAAAAGGGAGAGGAGGATTGTAGATTCAGACTTGATTTCATGCCATCTCTTTCACTTGCATTATTCCAGGTTCTTCAGCAGGACGCCCGAATAATGCACTAAAAAATCCTAATGTTGTGGGCATACATGAAATAGGTGGGTAAAAAGTTCACTGAACATAAAAATACAAATATACCTTAGGGAACATCCAAAGAAATTATCTGTGATTCATAATAACTGACCAATAAATGTTAAATAAATATGTGTTAAAACATTTATGTATTCATTTATGTAAGGAAAAGATAAGAAAGCCGACATGAACCAGGACAAAGCTTCTATCTTGATGCCCAATTTGCCACCTGTTACAGCAAAACCATCCAAACCAAAGACAACATCTGCTCCAGCAGTGACAGGTTTGTCTTCATGGGATGCTTTATAATTTTCTACTAGAAAATCGTTGCATACATTTTCACATAGTATATACTGATGGAAAGAATTTGTTTCCAACCACATTGTGAAATTATTGACACTTCCCTAGCACCCAAATATGAGACCTGGGAGAACTCTCCAGTTTTCAGCCAGATCCCTTCTTCTAAAGTTGATGCCCTGGGCAATGATCGCTACATTGGTAATGATACTTTCTTATCTATTGTAGCCATCCATGGCAAGCCCACTGAATGATGCTTTTGTTTTAATCAAAAATGTGTTGTTGGCCAGCTTCACATGTGGTCTACAAGACGGATAAGAAGCCAGATGAACCTTGCTCTATCACCACCTCTCTAACTTACTTCCCTGAGGAGGAGAGGGGGGAACAAAACATCACCAACCCTCCAAAAACAGCTCCATCCAACCTCACCGTTGTAACAGTGGAAGGATGTCCCTCGTTCATTATTCTTGACTGGGAGAAAACAGATAATGAGACAACAGGTAGGACTGCAGAATGGATCAAGGAAATTCATGATGTAATATCGTTAAACCCATTTGTTCCTGAGGAATATAATGTGTAATATATTGTGAGATCAAAGTCAAAGGTTTAGGGTATGGCACAAATCTTAACCTGCAACTGTGATTGATTAGGTTGTCCTGGGGGGCTGATGTCCTTGGTCCACTTTGACCATTTGACTCATCAAACACCACCTATTGACTTTGATTGGTCAAATTCCTACCCTTTATTTTAATTGGCCAGCTTTGACCAGAGGGATCCAATATCCCTCCACTTTGGTCCATTTTAACCATCTGGCTGATCAAACACTAACTCTTGACTTGACTTAAAATATTAATCTTCTACTTTGATTCAGTAAAACACCAAGCTTCAACTCTGGTTGAAACATGAAGCCTCAGCAAACAAACTAACTTACGACTTCAAAGTGATGCAATTCTAACCATCTATTTTTTCAACTTCAATCAGTCAGACTAAGTGTAGACCCTTCCCATTAACCCTCAACATTTATGATTCAAACTATAGCCTTCACTTTAGACTGAACACTATACAAACACTCAACATTGATCAATAAGACATTTCATTATTTTAAAAAAATAATTTGCCCTCACAATGTTCAATTAAATAATATAATATTCGGTCCCCCTTCAAAATGACTTTTCTTCACCTCTGGCCCTGTCTGAAAGGCATTTCATGTGACCATCGGTGTGCACTTCATTTCTGCCCTGACTTGATCCATTAATCAATCTTCCTCCATTTTGTTTGCAATGCCCATCTTCCAATGAAAAATTGGTTCCAAAATGACTAAATCAAGCACCAGCCTACATTTTTTCCTCATTTAGGGACTGTTACAATTGGATGTAGATCACGATATGGGAAAAAATGACAATCTTAACTTTCATTTCATGCCGACTTTAACCCTCAAACCCCATTTGTCAAATTCTAGCCATTCAACTTGAATTCTTCAAACACTAACCCTCAACTCTAACGATTCTCTAACCAATTTCCTTTTTATTTTTGTCTTTTAAATAGAATATGAGGTTATCTCAACTACCAAAGGTCCTGATGGTGAACAGGTTTCCATTCTGACCACCAACCAGACTCATACAGCTGTGGAAAACCTCAAACCAGAGAGCAGGTATAGTATTAATACAGAACTCCAACCACTCTATGCTAGACACCCTGCTGAATTTCAGAGATTTATTTTAGTTGATGTGGGTGTCAAATACCAGAGGTGTTAGGACTTGCATGCATCCTGAGGTCTGGACAAGGTGTTGGACGTGTGCTCTGTGGTTTGGCTTGGGGGAGAGGGGCCTTTTTAATGAGGTTCAATATAGGCTCAAGATCTGGTGACACAATATAAACCAGGGCTTCCTATGGACTGCGTCTTGAGGCACGTGGGCCTTGGTAATGTCTCTACATCACACATGGAGGATCCATTAAAGGAGGCCACAGACTTTGAGTCCTCAGACTCTGCTGAATAAATATATCAAGTGTCAGGCATCAGAAGAAGGGAAATAAAAACCTCATTTTGCTCAAATTTGACAACAACTCAACGGGTTTCCAATACAGAAGTCCATTTTAATCATTTTAAATCAAGCAGACTCCTTGTTATGTCAAAAGAATAACATTTGATGTGAAAAGAATATACTTAAATGTTTTTTGTGGATCAAATTGAAACTCAATGTCCCATCACCTGTTTCTATCTTAACTTACAGCTATGAATTCAAAGTGAAGCCCAAGAATGAGCTTGGTGAAGGGCCGTCCAGTGAACCTGTAGCCTTCAACACAGAGTCTGGTAGTTCAATTTCTTTTCTTTTTCTTGTAGAATTACTCTTAAAAAAATCTAAATTACTTGAAAAAAAATAAAAATTGTAAGTGATATGATAAAAATTACATGGAGAAAATAATCCCCCAGGAAATTATATAAGTATAGACCCATGCAGACCCTAATGACTAATTCAATTCAATTCAATGTTTATTTATATAGCGCTTTTTACAATGTAGATTGTGTCAAAGCAGCTTAACATAGTTCTAGTAAAGTCCAGATTTCAGAGTTGAAGTTCAGTTTAGTTCAGTTCAGTGTGGTTTAAATTTCACTGCTGAAAGTTCAAACACTGTAGAGCAAATCCACTGAAGCACAGCTCCACAAGTCCCGATCCAAGCAAGCCAGTGGCCACAGTGGCAAGGAAAAAATGACCATGACTATGGCTATGTTCACACTCAAGAAATTTAGCTATCCAGATGGGTTATTGAACGTCTGGACAAGCCCCAAAAAACATTTTAACTTCATAATTACATTACTTTTTCAGTATTTAAATATACATTTACAGTTTTAAAACCATGGATACACAAAAAGTGTGACATTTTTTAAACTACCAAAAATATCCACCTTTTTATTGAAGGCATTTTACCTCAGAGCCCCTTATAACATTTGTTTCCAAGAGAATTGAGATCTTATCTTGTCATAAGCATACTTTTATTTATATTTAGATATTAATCTGAAAGTGATGTCCCAGAGCAATCTGAATGTATTTTAGTCATAGTTTAACCATGAATCATTGTATCTAAACCAAATTCCAGTATTAGGTACACAAGTAAAATATCCATGGAGAAGAGTTGCAAATTGTTTTACCATAGCTTTCCATGTGGCTCTGCTGTCTGTGCAAGTCAGCCAATATTTGTGACCTCTCCTTTATCTCTTGGAAATACATGTAATGAGTTGCTTGTCATTAACATAATGACTCCAGCATGTCCTGTACTGTTGTAACATTTGGCCCCATCAGTGCCTGCAGATGCACCCCTGGAGTGCTGTCACACTGCCAAACATTCCCTGTCTTACAAGCTCAGTAACAACATATCATAAATAAAGAACAAATAAAGAGCCATATCATCCACATGTTTTATGGGAGGAGGCTTTAGTTTTGAAACCTTGTCTGGCTTGCAAACAGAACGAGGCTAGCAACAAAATGGAAAACAGGGCAAAGACAACTAGGAAGGAATAAGAGTCCATATGTGTGTTGAAGGGAAAGAAATAGAGGAAAACTGAATGATGAGATTTTACCGCCAAGGCCCCTGAGGCTCAATCTCTCCCCTATAGCTTTGGCAGATCCAGCAGGTTAGTTCATGCCAGCTGATCTCTCTTCATAAGGGAGATTCAAAATCACCTGGAAAAGCACACTATTTCTGCTTGTTGGAATTTATTGTACTCTTTCTTTTCGCTCGAGGCACCTTGCCCACCCATGAGCAGCCAATGTAGAGTTGGACGATTTGTGTCAGTAACTTTCCTACAGTCTACAGATCATTTTGATTGTCTCTATGACTGTGGCTTTAAAACAAAATCATAATTTCTGATTTCTCCTCATTCACGCTCTGTTTTCTCTTGCAGCGGATCCTCGAGTGAGCGAAAACATCTCAGGTAAGTGTTTCATCTTTGCACCCTATTTCTCTCAGGTGACAAATTCCTATCTGTTGAATGAATGGATAATGTAACGAGCAGGCCTAGTAGAGGAAAAGTAAGAAAAAGAATGGGTGAAGGAGCTGTGGAGACTTCCTATGAGTTCACTTCTTCCATACCAAGTTCTCAGCCAGACAAAACATTTACCCAAGAGTGGCAAATGGATAACACCATCCTCCTTCATTCCTGCCTCAGTTACCATCTTGCACTCATCGAGTTGCAAGAATGGGCAAGCTTGAAATAAATCTCCCTCGATTTCTTCCTGTGCATTGTCTATTTGAGGCAAAATTGACAGGGTAATGGAACAATGTATCTGGAGAGCAAAGTAAGCCAATAGTAAGACAAGGTTATAACAGGAGCCAATGGAAACAGAGACTAATGGAACAGCCCCTGGGCTCTTAATGTCCAGCAGACCTTTTCTAACACGTGTATAAACAAAAAATGGGGTCTGTACTCCAGTGATCTTTTCAAAAAGAGCACTGAAAGAAACATTGTTTTGCATTAACTGTGCCAGAACATAATATCTCGTCAGTTAGTAAAATAACATTTTGTGGTTTTGCTGCATGTTGTTCAGGTAAAGATGCCATTTGGACACAGTTCCCCTTCAAAACCGACTCCTATTCTGAGTGCAACGGGAAACAGTATGTGAAAAGGACATGGTACCGCAAATTTGTTGGTGTCCAACTCTGCAACTCCCTGCGGTACAAGATCTACCTGAGCGACTCCCTCAACGGTCAGTCTTTGAAAACTAATTCATACTTTGGGTCTTTTTAATGTTAGAATATATTAGTAATTGGCAGGTCTTTTCTTTTTCATCCCTTCAGGTAAATTCCACAATATTGGAGACCAGACTGGTTTTGGTGAAGACCACTGCCAGTTTGTGGACTCATTCTTGGATGGCAGAACGGGAACTCAGCTTCCTGCAGACCAGCTACCAAGCAGACCAGGTACAGGAACTAAATAACCATGAATACAGTGTTATTGTACTGTTAATGTGATGATAAACAGGGACATTTTTGAGCAATGTTGCCAGGCATCATTGCGCAATGATGCCAACAATGGGCAATCAGGTGACAACTAATTAGGGCAACCTGATCCAGATACCATTCTCAAAAAGAAAGAAAGTTTCTCTAAATGTTTCCCATGTATCATCAACAGATAGCATGAAAAAAAAGCTTGTCATTAACTAACACTTTAGATTATCCAATCACAGTACACCCAGTTGGGGGCATTGGGAGCTTGAGCACCTTCCCTTTTTTCTCCTTTTTGCCCCTCAAAATGAAAGTGACCAAAACCCCACCAAACTCCTGCTCTTCACTTTGCAATCACCCAATACCCCAACCCCAGGGGTTCTGTGATTACCATAGTAGTTATAGTATTATTAAAATTATTAGTAACAAAGATGCTAAAGGTCAGCTTGAGGTCAAGGGAGTGAGGTTTAGCCACATAGCTCTTACTAGCTGTTACACTCACCCAGCTATACCTTGCTCTCATCATCTGGGTCATGGCACCAATGTCACCCTACAGTGCTACTTGGCCTCCAATATGCAAGATATTAAGTGGGCAGACAAACAAGAATGTTGAATACTTCAGTCTCTAGCTAGTGCAGCTTTTGATTTGTTTCAAGCAATAGGGTGAATAAATGTTTACTTGGGTTAGAGTCTAATTCTTTTCTTGATCATTTTCAGGCTTCTACAGAGCCATGAGACAAGAGCCAGTTCACTTCGGCCAGATAGGTGGAAACTCCCATGTCAACTATGTCGCATGGTACGAGTGTGGTACACCAATCCCAGGGAAATGGTAGGACTAAATCAAGCATCCACAGGGAACCCTGAAGAGCAACTGTCATTGGTTGGGGTTGGTGCCTACTAAGGTCACATGACAGGCTTTTTTTTTTACTGTTTTCCCCCACCAGTGATGCTGAGTTTGGTCACTCCTCAGCCTACGTCACAGAAGTCCATACCATGTATAATAATGTACAGGATCAAAGAGTCAGGGAATACTTTTGAGTGCATCTGTGATATGTAATAAAAACAATGCCTCACCGTTTTATTTATCATATAATAACTAGTAAAAAAAATAGTTCATTATGAGAAAATTACTTCAGATACATTGAAGTGATGAACATAAAGAAAGGTAAAAATACTTGTTTAAATATTGGGAAGCTGGCTCCCTGAAACTATTTTGATATTTTGTGTAATATTATTTATCAAAGTTTGTGGTTTCTTCACTGGCTTTCTTCCAGTGGTAAAAGGCCAGGCTTTTATTAAGCGCTTTAAGGACAGCCTGGGATTTGTCTACAACCAGAGGCAGCTGTATTAATTTAGGTCTCTGATATGTCAGATGATATGTATAGCTAGGATTCTTCGCTACGTTGCTTTTACAAACACATTGTACTGGCTTAACAAGTCAGTTTTCCCACACTAGAATAAAAAGAATGGACTCAAGACGACGCCACGTCTATGTTTACAACGGGTTGGGATGAACATGAATCATTTTCTTTACATGCGCACACACATTTACACACACAAAACATGTCAATCAACTTTCACTCAGATACTTTGTACCATGACTGTAGTCTTCCAATGGTGGTATGTTCGATGGTTCTAGGTTGTAAGGACGACCTTACACTTGCAATTTGCACAGCACAAATGTATTTATATGTATATGGAGAAAGTATTTTTTCAGGAAACCTAAGAGAGAATTAAAACTCCTTTCCCCTCAAGCTTGTGAAATGCAATACAAGTTAAAAAAAAAATCTAGCTTTTTTGAGTGTTAACACATTCAAAGAGTCTTGAAGATCTTAATACTTCAAGAAGAGCTTGTCTAGGTCCCATATTTTGTACAGTTTGGTCCCTGCCAATCCCTTGGCAGAGTTTCTCTGGCTTATCCGTATTTTCATGGAATTTGTTTGTAAGATGAAACTGTTGTTTGTTGTTATTATTGTTCTGGATTTCTCTGTATCTATTTTACAGTAATAAATAACAGAAGTTTGGTTTCTTTTTTAATCCTGTGTCCTACTTGTCTCTGTTGTGGCCGAATTTGTATGGGTTTCTCAAGAATACAATGAACAGACTCTCAGGTGGGTCTGTTAACACTTGAGCCTCTTTCGACCCTAGAGAATTTGAACACCATTAAACCCCTCTCAATTTGCCCCACTGCACCAACTCGAATTATAAAAATAAACATCAATACATGCTTTACTGCATTACTATACTTTTCCAGAGCTAGAAAAAAAGAGAGTAGGATGCCTGGCCAAACCCAATACAGGGACATTCTCCGAAAACCACAAAGCTAAAGGAAAAAAAAGAAGACTATAAAATTCAAAATGCCTCTTGGTGACTTTATTAGATTTCCAACCAAAAGAAAGAGGGGGTGCATTTAATAGAGAGATAGAAAGATATAAACATTAGTTTTGGTTGAAGACTGTATTAAAAGCCAATAGACTGTGTCCAAATCAGCAAAAACGGCAAAACAAGCTGTTTGCTCACTATTTTCCACAACTTTATTTGCATAAAAACTTTGCAATTATGCAACACAACATTCCAAGCCAATTTAATGAAGTATTTATGTCTACATATGTCTGGGGAAACAATGGAGAAAAAGTCCAGATTAGGATTTTAAGGACTTTATAAGAAGACAATGATGAATGACTTTAAATGGGGCGACGAGAACAACTTCTAATGTTAGATAATGAAAAGGTTACCTAAACCTGTCGACCGCAGGCCACCCTCGCAACTTTACTTGACAGCGAGGCGTTCACACAAATCAACAGCTCTCTCTGTAGACTTTACAGCTCGCTTTCATGCCTCGCTATTCTCACAGCTGTGTTCAAAGTAGCCACTGCATGGTCCGTGTGCCTGGTGTGTCAGCAAGAACTCAGCCAGGAAGAATTAAGCTTCCTGTGACAAGTCCAGTGTCCAATTTAGTTCCCAACACGTGCTGGGAGGATCTCAGGAACGTTCACAAACACACATTGGTTTCTTATTAAAGGGGCCTTTGATTTACTGACAAGCCTTTGGTTGCAAGTTTAAGATTTTATTTAACAGAGGTGCCAAAGTACTAAAGGCACTATAACTATAATGATATCTATACTGGCACCAATAACAGTGCAGGTTACTGTTTCATTAAGATTAGTGTGCTGCAGTTTAAATATATGAAGGGATAGTTTATCCAAACATTTAAATTATGTTACCATTTATTCATGACCCATTGACTTCCATAGTCATTTCGCCAGCAACCAACATTCTACTAAATATCATCTTTTGTCCTCAGCGGAAGAAACCTATAAAGGTTTAAAACAACGAGTGAGAGTAAATTATTAAGTAATTTTCTATCTCTTTAAATACACTTTTTTTAGACTCTGAAGGATTCTGATAGACTGTCAATGATTTTATCATATTTAGGGTAATTTCAATGATATCTTTTATGTTGCTACATTTTGAGAGTCATGAAACCTGTTGTGTACAGGCAACAATATTAACAAAGTGATCCCTATTCACACAGATCTGCAAAAAAGAGTATAAGCACTGAAGATTACGCAGAGACAATGTTATTATTGTTTTCAAAAACAAATCCCTTTCCAAAAGTTTCCAAGTTTATGATACATGATACAGTGGCTTTTCATAAATAAAAAAACAATATTGACACAGTTGGACAATTTACCAGCTACCAAATATCATCTTGGCTGATGGCTAACAATTATGTGAAGTCATTTAATTAACAATCAGTAGGCTCAGTAGTCAACAGTGTTGGGGAAAGTTACTTTTAAAAGTAATGCATTACAATATCGAGCTACTCCTCCAAAAAAAGTAACTAATTGCGTTACTTAGTTACTTTTTATGGAAAGTAATGGGTTATATTACTTTTGAGTTGCTTTTCCTTACTTGGTTTGATCTCTTTCAGAACTTGCAGGTGTTTTTTCATCTTTTTCTGCATTTAACAATCACTTATATAACCTACACCTTCATTTTCCTTTAAAAAATTTTTTGGATAAAATTATATTTTGAGAACTTTCTGAGCCCAGAGCTATACATGCTGTATATACAGATTAATGAAAGCATGTAAAGTAATGTGTTTGCTACTTTTGTGTTATTAGTTAAGTAAATTCACTGTCCATTGAGATAAAGATTGCAATAAAGCCTAAGAGTACTAACATGAAACAATTTATATTAAGGCAAAAACTGATTTTACCTGACCTTTAAAATGTTTAACAACAAAATGAACAGTAAGACGATAAAAAACATCCCCAAATCAAAATAAATCTGAGCTTTATACATTTTACAGTAGACAGTGGCTGCATCTCCTCAACAATAAAAGCAATAACCATTTTTTTTGTTGAGTTTAGTCGAATTAATTGTTTTACCTTGAGAACGTGAACTGATGTCAATCATTTGTTGTTTAGCTGGAGGTGGGGTGGTTTTGTTTTTTTCTCGATGTTGTGTTTCTTGCAGTTGCAATTGTGAGTTTTACTTACACATAATCTACACTTAACAACAATCCACTTCTTTTCTTCGATGAGTTCAAAAATAACAAGAATCCAAGAACCAAAATGTAAGTCTCTGGCCTGCCATTGTTTCTGCTTCTGACTGTCTGTAGTGATGACAGGCTAGTCGCGAATGAATCATTTGTTTTAACCACATCTTCTAAGTGAACCGCTGGAACCAGTTCATTCAATTGAACTGAGTTGTTGTGAAACGGTTTGCGTCTTCAGTAAGTACTTAATTACTTACTTTTAAACATACCGGATACCTCCTCTGACTCGAAATAAACCATTATCCTGAGTTATTCAGTTACTAGAACAGTACACTGACTCATCTGCTGTGAAAAACAGACCTGATGATGATGTCTGTTCCCTCGCAGCACGTTCTCTCATTGAGTGTGTGATTCAACCTGACTAAGGTCATTTTTATTATGCAATATATTTTTTAAAAGCCAATTAAGCAAGGTAAAAAGTAACTCGCATTACATTTTTTTAAAAGTAACTCAAATAATATTACTCATTTTTAAAAAAAAGTAATGCGTTACTTTACTCGTTACTTTAAAAAAGTAATATTATTACGTAACGTGCGTTACTTATAACGCATTAGCCCTAACACTGGTAGTCAACCACTGAAATGCTTATGATGTTAATAACACACACTTGTCATTGGATTGTTGCCACAATCATTTGTCAGCCATTTGGATATGTTACAGTTGCCTTTTTAGGGATACTACTTGGTTCCCCACAAATTGGTGGAAAGTGAAATTAAAGGTACAATATGAGATCTTGGAAAATGCTAACGTTAGCCTGATAGCACTGAAAGCCTACGTCCTACCCTGCAAATTGCCATCCAATGCCAGGACTCCTGAACTGATGAATGCTCGCTAGAAAAAAAGACTACAATACATTGCGTAAAATTTCACCAGAGAGAAAAATTCATAGTACAGTTAGTAATTACATTACCAAATGTTAAAAAAGATAAGTTGTTGATGTTTGCCTACATTCTCTATTCGGAACCGCCAATGATGTAATTTTTTCTGGATGGAAAGGGTGCGTGAAGGTATTCAATTTGAACAGGAAGCTTAGATAGCCTAACGTAATGTTTGTACCGTGCATTTTGTTTGGACAAACTTTTCTTAGTCCTACACCTTCCACAGAGTATTAAAAGTCATAAATACATTTGGACCACTTAATTCAATGATTGCTATCAGAATGCGACGAGACCAGCACAAAAAACATTGTATCTGAAGACAATCATTAAGCCTTGCAGTAAAGTATTACGAACAGTTAAATACTACTCAGTGGATAAAACAGACGTTGTCAAGCTATCCATCAGAAAAGATAACACATATTAAAAACAGCTGAATTGTCAAAACATAAAATAATGAAAATAAAATTAAATATTGTGAGGAAAAAAATAAAATTACTACTTTTTAAAAGGTGAGCAGTAGGGCAGATTTCTAAAGGTGTTATACTATATAGGGTTACAATTACGTCATTGGTTCATTCATTTTCCTTCAGCTTAGTCTCTATTTCAGAGGTCGCCACAGCGGAATGAACTACTATCCACTGACTGAACCTTGCAACCTGACGGATGCCCTTCCAGCTGCAACCCAGTATTGGGAAACACCCATACACTCATTCACACACACACACACACACACACACACACACACACACACACACACAC
>CAIGQV010007757.1:6282694-6314520 GCA_903798115.1 Danio jaintianensis | reverse complement strand
CACACACACACACACACACACACACACACACACACACACACACACACTATGGCCAATTTAGCTTATTCAATTCACTTACCCTGCATGTCTTTCGACTGTGGGGGAAACCAGAGCACCCAGAGGAAACCCACACAAACGAGGAGAACATGAAAACTCCACACAGAAATGCCAACTGGCCCAGCCGGGGCTCGAACCAGCAACCTTCTTGCTGTGAGGCGACAGTGTTAACCACTGAGCCACCGTGCCGCCACGTCATTGGTTTTACTCAGCAAATCCAACCTTTTTTTATTAATTACAAAATAATTTATCGAAAATTATTATAACTTAATGTTCTAAACCAAAGTTTATTTGCCGGTGAATGTGAACGAGGAATGATTCTGCTGACAATCAAACCACATCTAAAATAAACCCAAAGATCATATGAAAACGTGCTGTGGTCATTTTTATGGCTCACGGAAGCACTGCTGAATTGCTCTCATTTTATATGTGTGTGTGTCCTTGTCACTAAATGTCCTTGACTGGTTGTGGTGAGATGGATATACATGTGGTTTTAACCACACATACACACGTGCACAACATATTAACCAACTCAGCATATTTACAGAAAGATGTTTTTTTTTTTACTACTTTCAGAAGCTAATAAGACCATGCTAACTAGCCAAAGCTTGACCTTTTGACACTAACTTTTGGAATTATTGGAAAACCAGCCAGTTGGATTGAAACCTGCAATAAGCGGCACATGGACAAGACGGATGAGCACTGAAAGGATTCAGTCTGCAAACAGAGAACTATCCTTCACTAGTTCTGTCTTTCATCTCATCCTGTTTTGAAACTTAAAAGTTTATTTTTTTTTCATCATGCAAGTTTTTTTTTCTTCATGCGAGTGTAATGTCCGTTTGTTTTCCTCTTTTTCCCTCTTCAAAGACTTAAACCAGATGTTCATGTGTGTTTTGTTCACAAGATGCTTCGAAACTGAGATGGAAATATTGAAGTGCCAGTGAGAGTGTTCTTTATAAACACTTCAAACGTTTCAATAACTATGTTTTTTGCTCATGAGTGCCACTAATATTCACAACCCAGGCTCATTCTGAAAACGTACCGCTATAAACATTTCTGCAGAGCGCCAAATACGTCCCAGGAGCTACGTTTTTTTGCAGTTTTTGTTTTCGCGAATCCACCAGAGGCCGATGTGTAAGCTTTTTTTTAGACCTCAAATTTCTTTCGCGAGTGCCATTCACGCCTGCTGTTCTCATGTAAATCCACCAGAGGCCGATGTTGTCTGACTGAATGACTGACTTACTGACTGATCGACTGATCCACCCTCCTCCTTCCCTAAACCCAACCAATAGTGTTTTCAAAAGCCCCAATTGACTCGCCCACTGCCTTCCCTAAACCCAACCGACAGTTTTCAAAAGCAATCCATAAAAGAAAAGCCCTCGTCTGATTTTTACCATGTTTTCAGATTTTACCACATTCTCACCGTTATTTGTTTATTTTGGCTTCTGTTTTTGTCTTACCTGCTTTCTCGTTTATTTGCCGGACTCGAACCTCCTCGTCGCGGTCATACCGCCCCATAGCGTTCGTTTTAAAGATGAAATGCAACCATACGTAGCTCTGGCTACATAATTCTCGATCTCCAGAAATGTATATAGGGCTACGCTTTCAAAATGATCTTATGTTGAATATTCAGCTAATCCACTGTGGAATTAAATTATCTATGGATCTATTTAATGAAAACAATTATTAGTTTTCAGAGACATAAACAAAAAGCTTATATTATTTACTAGTGTGAATTTGTATCAAATTGTTATATTAATAAATGTCTTGAATTCAATGTGAATGTACTTATATGTGTGTGTATATATGTCCACACACAACTCGAAGTATAATATATAGTATTACTAAATAGTATTAGTACATTATATAGTATTAGTACTTTTCTTCTATATTAACATACAGTATTCAGAATAAAATAATTTATATTAAATAAAGTTGATAATTTTGAATGAAACCATATAAATTCATGTTGTAATTATAATGAAAAAAAACATTGTTGATGATTATTTATTATATATAATTATAATTGATAAAGATGCACTGCACTTCATGGTTTTGACATTAATCAGCTATTAATATATATTAATATATACATTTATAAACTATAGACATTACATTTTGCCAACAATAATGATCATTAATTATAATAAACATTATTAATGTTATTCATATTAAAGTGTTGTTAATATAAATATAATTTATAGCAATTTAATAACAACATAACAAAAAAGCAATATGATTATATATAATGGATGCATGACTAACAGCATTAATTTATATTTATCAAAATGTACATTGTTTTGGATACAAAATATTAATAATAAATCATATTAGCAATAATAATAATAATAATAATAATAATAAACAAAAACAACAGCTACTACTATTACTACTATTAGTATTATTATTATTATTATTTATTATACTTAATAATAATTATTAATGTTGTTAATAATAATAATAATAATAATAATAATGTGCATGGTTAATATTAATAATAATAATAATAATAATAATAATAATATAATTATTAGTAGTAGTAGTATTATTAGTATTATAATTATTATTAACAATTTGCATAACCACTTCAAGGCTATAAACTGTGGGTAATGTAGGTTAACATGACAAATGGTGTCCAGCCTCTGAATTTCCAAATGCCCCATAAAGTAAACCACCGGGATCTGAATGTGGGCCTATCAGTACTAAATGAACAGTTCTGGAACAGATGAGTACAGGACAGAACGGGACTGGTATTACCATTACCATCCTGATATACACAACTCACAATCACCCAGCCAATCAACACACGGACAGGCTACATCAATCTGGTTTCTTCTCTTTCCTTCTTTCCCCCTCACACTCTTTTTCCAAACCGACCATCTGTCCATCCAGAGGGAATCCCAACATGAGAAGATCAGGGGTATTTTCTCCGCAACGCTCCATTCGTCAAGCCTGAGCGCAGCGGGAGAGACACATCGACCTGAAAGAAAAACAGGCCGACTCAGTGTTTCCAAAACAATGTCTTGAGCTTCACCTCCAGCAGAGAAACAGCATGCAGAGACACAACGATATTCGCTTTCAACGCTCGATCCATTTCCATCGATCCAGTGTGATTTGTTGAAGCCAAAGCTCATACTCCGATATCACATTAATCATGTAGTAGAGAAATATGAGGGAAAGCGCTCTGTTTTTCAATTCTGATGACTAGCCAAAACTGCTAGCTGCTGGTTTAGCGTCCGTAGCTATTTCTTAAGGACCTGATTAATGTCAAACGAGAAAGTTTTGTTTAGCCAGGCGGCAGCAGTGATATTTTATCGTGATAATTGTTTAACAATGTGCAAGTTGATATTATGGAGTGAGTTGCTCACAACGAGTGTTAAAGGAGAAGTTCACCCAAAAACTACACTCAAAAAACATGTTTTTGCTGCTTGTACTTATTTTAAATAAGCTGAATCAACACAATTCTTGCTTTTTTGAGGGGACAACCTAATTGCTTTATCTTCAATCCACTTATATTGGTCAGAACAATTAAGTTGACTTAATCGATTTGTGTTGGGACAACATCATTGAGTTTTGTGAAACCCTAAAATGCTGGGTTCCACACAAATCCTTAATGTTGTCCCAACACAAATCGATTAAGTTAACATAACAAATTTAAGTAGATTGAATATCAAACAATTAAGTTGTCCCAAAAACATCTCAAGAACTGTGTTGTTTCAGCGTATTTTAAATAAGTAGTTTGAACAAGCAGCAAAAATCTTTTTTTTGAGTGTAAAATTAGCCCATTTCTCTTCTGGCCAAACTTCCTGTGCAGAGCTGCAGTCTAGGCGTCGAAGGCTGGAGAACGCAGGACATCCATCGTGGAGAAGCTGCAGGTGCGAGTAGGTCACCGGCAGGTGTTCAAGCTGGCCCATGAAATCAATGCGGAGACTCAAGTCATCCTTGGTGTATTTGACTCTTCTTCTTAGACTTGTTAGACGAACACAGTTGGAGTAGTTCTACAGTTTTATCCTGGCTCTTCCATGCTGTTTAATAGTGTTTCATAGTGTCTTTTATAGTGTCAAAAACACTTAAATCCATCGCCAAACTAACCTATATGCCACTAAGGGGCTAACGCATGTCTTATAAAGGGATCAATGTGTTTTGTAACAGAAATATTTAAAAAAATAATTTAATATATTTTTTTAAACTCCAACAACAAAGTCACTCTCCAACACCATTATACAGAATGGAAGAGCAAGCATAAAATGTAAAACTACTCCAATTGTGTGCATCTGACATCTTCATTGTGTATGACTACTTTTTTTTTTTTTTTTTAAGATGCCTTGAGGGTGAGTAAATGATGGAGTAATTTTCATATTTGGGTGAACTATTCCTTTAAGAGTCCAAAAGCATTTACTGTGTGATGAAGCATTTAGAATAAGCCTGTAGTTCATGTTACGGTTCCTAACAATATATTTATGGTCCTATGTTTCTTATATTTATTATATAGTGAATTAATATCACATAAGCAAATGAGTGCAACTTTCCTTAATGTCAATCAATCAGTCAATCAATCAAATAATCAATCAGTCAGTCAGTCAGTCTGTAAATCAATATCAATCATAAATGTGTTATTGATTTTATACCTCATTTGGACAAAAAATTGTATTTAATTTTTTTTTCAAAATTTGAGTGAGTCATTGTATGTTTTCACCAATGAAAATAGTTCCAGAAAAAGCCAGAGCAAATCATTTGTGTGTCTCTAAAAAACACTGTAGTGTTTGTTAGTAGGTTTTTGTTTTTCAGTTTTTAACAAATCGATGAGTCAATAATTCAATGAAGCATTTCTAACTGAATCAACCATTTAAATGAATCACTTGAATGAATTAATTGCTCATTATAGGCACAGTATGTAATTTTCGCCACTAGAGGGTGTGTTTTCACAACAAACAAAAGGCGTAGTTTGATGAGGCAGTGACTGAGTGTGGAATCATGGGAGTTGTGGTCTTCATTAAATCCTATGCGACTCCAGAAATAAATATTCAACATTATTATCATGGTAGTATGAAGAAAAGTAAGCTAAACAAGAGCGCTGAAGCAACTGCTGATGAGAGATGAGTGTAATGTTGTACAAAAGTATTATACAGGACTGCCGCTTATACAGATGTGTAGCGTTACTGGCCTGGCATAAGAAAAATTGTGTTTTTGTTGATTTTGCATATCCACGTGACAGACCACTTTATAAAACAACATCATCGCTGAGTACAAAGTTGACAAATTTTTCTTTTGCCCTTGAGAATGGACTGTGTTAAGGCCATACCAGTTTCAAAATACAAAAATGCATTTAGCTTGTCAGCTAACAAAAGACAATTGTGTCCAGAGAGATCATTTGGTGACCTGATTTTCAAACTAAACAAAATGGCTTCTGACCATCTTTCCACCAGACATTACAAGACGGTCCCAAATTAAATTTCTTCAGCTGACATGTAGGTCAAGAGCTGTCGTTGTAGTTTTTCCTAACGTGTTGTCATTGAAATGACTTCTCAAGGTCTGAAAGCTTGTCAGTGTCCTAATGAAAACATCAGGTTTTCAGGAAGTTTACTGCTAGATTCCAGACACTGAGCAAAAATTATTTTCTTGAGAGTTTGGGTGTATCTAAAAGTCCTTTACTCGATAAATGTACTTTTAAACAATATATACTGGTTTTAAATATATAGGAAATATAAAAATTATAGCAGAAATACACTTCAATACACTATATAAAAAAGATTTAATATGTAAACAAATCTAAAACAAAAGTCCATTATTTCAACATAAGAAAAACAAGTATTTTTGTCCAGTTAAATGATCTAATAATCTATTAATCAAGATAAAATATTTATTTTCTTAAGGAATTATTTGTTTTAAATATATAAACATTAACATATAAATAAGAGTCCTGGCTCGCGGACCAATTTTGTTAACCCCCTCCAAATTTGCTTCCTGCCAACCTACTGTTCTGTCGCAATAAAGGCAAAAATCATCCAAAAATACATATTAAAAAATATATAACAATGACAATACTATATTCTATGAAAAAAAAAATACTTAAATACATTTAATTAGATGTCTGAAATTGAAAAAAAGAACGTTTTAACAAAAATGTAAAAATTCAGTTAAAACATCTTCCTTGATATAAATATAATAATTATAATATATAATTCTAACTATAATCCTTGAATAAAGATAAAATGTACTTAATTGTAAACTAGTTAAAAAAAATTATATTTGTTTTAAATAAAAAGGTAAACAAAACTTATTGTTTGCACTTACTGTATGATCAAGGTACAAGGAATGAAAAGAAATATCAAGTACATTTGAACAAAATGTCTAATTTCTAAGTTTAAATATCTAAAAATCATTGACAAAATAATAAGTACTTTTACAACACTTAAGCCAACATAAATTTACTTCAGATATTAAAAGTTCTTTTAACAGAATGTAAATTGATTGATTAACTGATTGTTTAAATTAGAAATTCATTTTTATTTCTATAGCGCTTTTACAACATTAACATAGATAGCTTAACATAGATGAAGTTCTAGTAAACTGAAACTGCTTGATACGATTGATCATAACATTCTCCTTGAAAGGCTTGAAAATTATGTTGGTATTACAGGAACTGCATTGGCTCGGTTCAGGTCTTATCTATCTGAACGTTATCAATTTGTATCAGTTGATGCATCATACCAATCAAAAGTACACTGTGGGGTACCCCAAGGCTCTGTTCTTGGTCCCCCACTTTTTACATTATATATGCTACCTCTAGGCGATATCATTTAAAAAAACATGGAGTTAGTTTCCACTGTTATGTTGATGATACACTACTTTATATCTCCTCTCAACCTAATAATTTGTACGAAGTCACAAATTAACAGATTGTATAGCTGATATTAAAAATCAGATGACTAGAGAAAGAGAGAGAGAGAGAGAGAGAGAGAGAGAGAGAGAGAGAGAGAGATTCAGTGCAATAGACCAAAATAAATGTATAGTCAAGACGCAATCCTTGAAAATACATCTTAAGTACATTTGTTAACAGATATATGTGACCCTGAACCACAAAAGCAGACATAAGTATAAATTTTTGTATATTTAAATTTATGCATTACCTCAAATTTGAATAAATAAGCTTTCCAGTGATGTATACTTAGGACAATATTTGGCCGAGATAGAACTATTTGAAAATCTGGAATCTGAGGGTTCAAAATACTGAGAAAACTGCCTTTAAAAATAGTCCAAATTAAGTTTTCAACAATGCATATTACAAATCAAAAACAGAAGCTATGATAGGAAAATTACACCAAAAAAATTCATGAACATGATCTTTACTCAATATTCTAATGATTTTTGGTATAAAATAAAAACTGATAGTTTTGACCCATACAATGTATTTTTGGCTATTGGCAAAAATATACCCATGTGAAATATGTTGGATATATTAATTTACCACTCTTGAGCACTTCGAAATAACACCGGTGAGCAAGATTTTTCAAATATTTCCAATGCTGTTTCCACAGTACTCTAGGGGAGTCATTTCAGAGCGACTGCATCGGTCATTATCCTCCAACCTCCCTCTTTATTCGCTTGACCTCGCCATTTGGAATGAAGGAACACTTCACGGATTCGCATGTATTTGGACACCTGTGATTTGAAATTACATTTGAGAGAAGGAATAGTTTCCATCTTGCACTTCAACAAGAACATACGCTGTCAATTACCATCATGTGTGTTCAAATCGTTTAGCAAGAAAGGCCTCCAGTAACAGCAAAGTTCGTTCCTGTAAAAAGGTCAGTTCTGTTTGCAATGATACGATAAAAAAAGGGCATTGAGTTTCTTTGTGCAAAAAATAAAATAAAATCTAACACATGGCACTGAGAATGCTGGAATAGAAAGAGTGTGTGCGAGCGAAAGGGAAAGAAATGTAGCAATCGGTTTTAAGACCAGGCTTTGTGTCAAGTGTTTTGTTCTGTGCAGGAATTTCCTGAAAGACTTTCTCCATCCAGTGCCCGTGTTGACCCAGCCCTGCCTTCACCTTCGGCACGGCTCTGCACGCCACATGGCTCCTTTTCCAGTATGCAGAGAGCTAAAGTGAAAGAAAAGCTGTTGGAGATGGATTCCCCACCTGTTCCCTGGCCTGGTCTGGAGGCCAAAAGTGGACAGCAATCCTTCACAGGACCTCAGGAGCCAGAAAGAGGGAGCGAATGATGAAGAAGAGCGGCAGGGTACATTACACAAAGTGGTGGGAGTTGCTTCTGAAAGAGTAAAGTAAGTTGGAGGTGCATCGTCCAAATACAAAACGCAAATGCAGTTTTGACGGTAAATGCCAAGTGAAGTAACATGAAATGTTCTATGGTGCTGCCGACGTCATGCAAGAGGTTGTGAGCTGATGTAACATAACGTGTTATAGAGCTACAGCAATATGAGCATTTGTAGTTATAAAGTACAACAATAATTCCAGAAGTAAACAATATTATAGGAAATACAGTGAAAATTTCCTTGTTCTGTTTACGCCAAACAACCAGTGCCAATGAAGCCCAACTGTGTCGTTCGGTTTCATACCAACCCTGCCTCTTTGTGTTCCTTCTTGACTTGATTTGTTTACTTGCTACTTTACTTCACTATGTCTCTCTTCAGCAGATGGCCCAACGCCAATTCCACATGCTGAATCAGGCCAACACGATCCAATATTAACCCCACGAGAGGCGATGCATGGAACACAAACACACTAGCTAGACCGATGTTGATCAACGGACCGACGCAGCCCAACGGCCGACCGTCACTTGGGGAATATTTAAAAAAGAATAAAAATTTCACAGGAGGGATAATAACTTTGCCTTCAACTGTATGTAGCACAGTTTCTGTATAATAAGATCTGTAAATAAGATAAAGCAAGTAAATCACTTTTGTGTGCCAAAAAAACCTTTAAAAAAACCTGTTCACATATATCTTCTCCCCCACCTTAGTACGACAAATTGCCTGTAGAGTCAGCAGCGCCCACTGAAGTCACATGGACTGTTTTGACAATGTTTTAGACAATGTTTTGGGTGAGTAATTAATTTTTGGGTGAACTAACTCTTTAATGTCAGCAATAAACCAAAGTTGTGATTTCTTCCCTACTGTTACACATAATGACTTCTTGATCAAAAGAAAACAAATTCCAAGACAAGACTCAAGAATCCAGAATTAACTGTATGGCTGATGGAGGTCCTTAAATATCATAACTACACGAATAAAGTTTTTAATAATGCAGGCTGAATCATCCCTTCAAAGTATATGTAGCTTTTATAGCTGTTCCAATACCCACCTGGTTGACCTTTTATCCATAGTTTATCATTATTATTTTAATTGCTTATTACTATTCATCAGAGTTGTGCCAGCATATTATTCAATACAAGATGTGGGCCAAAACAATTATTTTCAAGGAGTGCACCTTAAAGGGTTAAACCCATCCTTACTTCATGTAACCCATTTTTTCCAGTAAAATGTAAATTGACCAATGCAAGAAATGATTTGCATCTCTTGGCTTTTTACAGCTGAATCATTTTGTCTCTTCTGATCTATAAAGTTCAACATCTCTGGAAGTAGAAGCCGTAGATAATATCTGACATGATTATTGGACTCGAGATGGACTGAACTGCATCGCTAGAAGTTTCTTAGGTCGCAATACAAAGGAAAAACACTAAAATATTCTGCAGCAGTTGGAAGATCAGCAGCCTGTGATGAGCCCTCCGAGGTCTGCCGGAGAAAATGTGTCACCTCTCTCTCGCTCTCCTTCATCTCCGTTTCACTCCTGCCTACCCCACCATCTGCTCTGGTGGAGATTTTCCTTGGAGCCCAAAACAAAAGAAATAACTAAACCGGCACAGGCTCCAAAAGACATCACTTAATCACGGCTGGAGCGGGATCTTACACCAGGGACCTCGAAGGGGACGCCCGTCCAATTCTCTGTCATGTCCAGGCCTTAATTGTTTAAACAGACAAAAGACGAGGGAAACGAATCCTCAGAATATCTCCCCACCTGATGAGCTCTGCAGTCGCGGGCCATCGTTGTGCCCGCCAATCTGGCTGTCATACAATCAAGCAATGAGTCCTTTGAGCGATTGTAGTCTTGAATCTTTTGGCTCAAGTTGTGGATTTAAGCTTAGAAGTTACCAATTCAGCACTGGTGGAGGTGCAGAAAGGCCTTGAGCCTGGTTAGGGTTTCTCCACATATGCTTGCGATTTCAAATACGCCAGGTTGTTTGTTTCCATGAGATCCCTAATAAAGAAAACAGATTTGCTAAATTGCGCTACTCTGATCCGGTTCAATTGCGCATTAATCGAGAACCGATACGGTCCGATTGCAGACTTAAGATGGCTGTCTGCATATCCAATTAGAGCTCTGTCAGTTGGGTAAAGAACAGACGACTGAAACCAAAGAAAGAACAAAGACACCAGCATAGATTCTCTGTCATCGCGGTTGAGTTTCTGCCTGAGGAACAAGGAGTCTTGAATGCGCTCCCCAACAAGAACATGATGTCCTGTGTTCACAATCAGGGCTTATAATGTTGAATGACAATGTTTTTGATTTCACGTTATTCTCACCCTGGTGTTTAGCTCATATATTTAATGAAAACAAAAAGTGTAATTTTGTCTTTATTTACTCATATTTCATGACTTGCAATCTGTTAATGTTAGATTGTTCTAAAAAACAATACCATAAATCAACATCCTTATTTCAATTGAGCTTTAGTTATGAATCTTTATCTTGTTTTATTAAAACTTTAAACATTAACCCTGTTACTATCAATTTTTTATCTTAAACTCTTAAGGCTGGGACACACCAAGCCAACGCCAAACAACTAGCGCAGATGAAACCCAACTGTGTTGTCGCCTCAGGTCGGCTCACGTCTGGTTCCATCTGGACCAAAAAGCTGCACATGAACACACAAAACGGACGAAAGCCAACAAAGGAGGTGTGTTTCTGCACCCATGGAGGTCAGTATCGGTTTTCTCATTCACAACAGAAAACTGAAACTTCTGACGCACCCGTGCAAAGCGTAAAAAAGCAGGGTTCAGCACCATTTTGACAGTAATAGTCACTAACTCAGCAGAGGGATTAGCTCCTGCAAATATGTCTGATACACTAACAATCCATATCGTTTGCAAATTTTTGTGAAATGCAGCAAAATTACAGCCGGCCTCTTTGTGTTCCTTCTTAACTTGAATTGTTTACTTGCTGCATCACTTCATTACGTCAGACTCATGCTCTGAATCGATGCTGAATAACCAATCAGGGCACTCTCTTCAGCCGATGGCCGACGCCAATTCTACATGCTGAACAAGGACAACGAGCTCCAAGGTTAACCTGACAAGAGACAACGTGTGGAACACACCAAACCAACTAGACAGACAGATGCTGATCGACGGAGCAACGAAGCCAAATGGTCGATCTTCAAAAAGGGTAGAAACGGAGGTCAGAGCCAGCTTCAAGTGGGTGGAACTTGAGCTCCAAGTGGGCTGTACAAACCTCCTGGAGTTTTCATTTATTTAATTCCTGTACATGACACGGAGTCTAACCCATTGTGTTTTATGAATGTCTACACCTACCCCAAACCTAAACCCAACCTCACAGTAACCGATTGTGTTTTATTAACGTCTACACCTACCCCAAACCTAAACCTAACCTCACAGTAACTTGTTGTGTTTTATTAACGTCTACACCTACCCCAAACATAACCTCACAGTAACCTGTTGTGTTTTATTAACGTCTACACCTACCCCAAACCTAACCTCACAGCAACCTGTTGTGTTTTATTAATGTCTATACTTACCCCAAACCTAAACCCAACCTTACAGTAACCTGTTGTGTTTTATTAACATCTACACCTACCCCAAACCTAAACCTAACCTTATAGCAACCTGTTGTGTTTTATTAACGTCTATACCTACCCCAAACCTAAACCTAACCTCACAGTAACCTGTTGTGTTTTATTAACATCTACACCTACCCCAAACCTAAACCCAACCTCACAGCAACCTGCTGTGTTTCAATAACGTCTACACCTACCCCAAACCTAAACCCAACCTCACAGTAACCTGTTGTGTTTTATTAATGTCTACTATACTTAAAACAATGGTCTCAAACTCAATTCCTGGAGGGTCACAGCTCTGCACAGTTTAGCTCCAACACACACCTGCTTAATACTTCCAAGACATGAATTATTCAAGAAAGTTACATATCTTGTTTAATCCTTTTTAAAGTCAAATGTCATATATATTACAAAATGACCATAACACGAACTGAACACTTTAAGAAAGTAGTTTTTAGTTTGTTAATATGACAATTACAATATTAGCCCTGTTATAATCGTGTATATTTTTTTCATCATGAATTGATTCATAAACACATTTTTTAATAGGGATGGACCAGATTTTTGTCTGCCGAGAAATTATTCTCTTCAAGAAAGTATATTGCTGTTTTTTATACCCCATAAATTGCTGTAATTGTGCCTATACTGTGTTCACATTCCTTTCTTATAATGGTGAATGACAATGTTTATGACTCCACATCTACAGGATTGCAGACATACATGCATGTTTCTCATTTTGGGCACAAAGAGAAAGGAAAAACCACTGATGGTTACATAAGAAGATTGGCCTTGTAATGTAATTACCGCTGATGAATGAACTGTGTGCACTGCCTTGCCCTTCTCAGATCAGTCTTTTTTTTTAGTGATTTGAAAGTTTTGTTGCTGTTCTGGTCCTGCTTTCAAAATCCTGTTCTTGATTAAAGCAATATACCAGTGATCTGGCAATGCATGTAAGACCTAATGCACAGTCTGGGGGTCATTATCACTAAATAAACTATAAAGGGCAAAGTTGAGGCTGTTTACCAAATAAATAAAAACACGGTAATAAAGTTTTTGTTGAATGTTTCAGAATCTGATTTAATTTAAACTTCTGCTTCATGGCAGCAACTCATTGCATTTAGGTATGTAGACATGGTCAAGACGATCTGCTGCAGTTCAAACCGAGCATCAGAATGGGGAAGAAAGGTGATTTAAGTGACTTTGAACGTGACATGGTTGCTGGTGCCAGACGGGCTGGTCTGAGTATTTCAGAAACTGCTGATTTACTGGAATTTTCACACACAACCATCTCTAGGGTTTACAGAGAATGGTCCGAAAAAGAGAAAATATACAGTGAAACAGGAAACTGAGGCTACAATTCGCACAGGCTCACCAAAATTGGACAATAGAAGATTGGAAAAACCTTGCCTGGTCTGATGAGTCTCGATTTATGCTGTGACATTCGGATTCGGATGGAAGTCAGAATTTGGAGTCAACAACATGAAAGCATGGATCCATCCTGCATTGTATCAACGATTTATACTGATGGTGGTGTAATGGTGTGGGGGATATTTTCTTGCCACACTTTGGCCCCATTAGTACTAATTAAGCATTGTGTCAATGAATTAATCTATGCCATGAAGGATTAAGGCAGTTCTGAAGGCAAAAGGGGGTCCAACCCATTACTAGTAAGGTGTACCTAATAAAGACCACTAGGATTAAAAATTATTATAAATTTTTTTTAAAGCATGAGGGGAACGAACAATCAAACAAAAAGCTTGGCAGAGCCCAAAAACTCTCAAACTGTTCAATGGGGGATCTCATTTCAGACGCTTCACAGTCATACTGACTACTGGCAAGCAAAACCGCCATGTGCGCAAGAATTCAAAGTCTGGATTTATGAGGCCAGTAGCACTGAGGTGTGAAGGGAAAATGGTTTGTTGATGTTACTGGCCAATCTGATTCATTCAGCCCTCCATCAGTACTCCATCCAAACGTACAGCAAGAGAAATGCTGAATTGAAAGTGAAGGGTAAAGTCTCTCAATGTAAAAGCGCCTTTGTTCAAGTGTTCACTAAGAATGTCATCTTTCATTCAGGATGATCCTGGTAGTTATGGGCGGGCTCTGGTAGAGCTGACACATTTGGCCAACCCAACTGTCTTTATGTCACCATCAGGAAGAATCATTGGAAGAAATCATCATTCACTACCAAGTGCATGTCTTGCTTACCATGGAAAATTATATGTTGCTCCGGACGAAGGGTTAAAACAAACCCTGGGATTTAAGACTTGTATGGTTTTATTGAATGTAAATGATATATATGAAAGGAATATGTTGTAGAAAACCCATTACACACTTCATTTAGGATTACAGTTGAGTTTTGGGCAGTTAGTTTGGGCAGGTGTTAATTAGGGGCGAGAGAAACAAAAATCTATTTATCGATTCATTTCTCTAGCGATTCTAAATAGATTCTCAAAAGTTCTGAATCAATTCTGTATTTAAATGCCAAATTCACTTTATTTGGACAAACATGGACAAACTTAAGACATTTAAAGATGTGTCTGTTGTGCTGTTGTAACTAACTATGTTAGGTGCATAAATCTGTTATGGCTTTTTCTGCTACATATTTCAGTTAGAAAGGTGATTTGTATTACATTGGCCATGCAAGTCTTAATACCAACACATGCTCATTAGGAATATGTGCCCAGGGCTATGTTTGTTGCGAAACATGAAATGCATTGCTCCAGTGACATTTCCTTGCAGCTTGTAATGAGAGGTCGCTGTCTAACTGTTGCGATGTTACTGGGCTGCGTTTTCTGATACATTCCATTTACACATCCTTCTCATATGTGTCCGTGAAAAGTTGGGGCTTGTCATGCATAGATCACCTTGCGATCGACTGACCTAAGCCCTTCTCTAAACCCAAACGTTAGTGTTTTCAACAGCAAATGTGAAGAAATTATCAGATAGTGGTCACATGATTTTACATTGCTTTTACCGTGCTTCACCGGACTCGAACCCAACTGTTCCGCATCCCAAGTACAACACCGTACAAGGCGAGCTACTGAGCAAACTGACCATGGCAGAAAAGTCTTAAATACAGAGATAAGTGGGTGAGACAAATGCATTCGATTACAAATAATCAATGCTTTAACAGTGTTTTGTCATATTTTCTTGGTGTAATGCAAAGAACTGTACAAAAACAATCCTTTATTCCTTGATAATATGTCCCCCATAATGTAGCACGTATTTCCAACGAGAGTGTGCTGCTTAATACCCAAGGGTTTTTTTAAGATTAGACTGGTCAGCAAATATTCAACATATGTTCAAATTCCTTCTTCCCCATCTGCATTGTTTATATCAAATAACATTATATTTGTGTATACACAGTGCTCATCTGGTGTGCTTTGGATATATAACGTGACATAGCAATGCAAATTTAAACAAAGTCTATTTTAACAAGGCTACATTTGTTGGATCGATTGATAAAATGTAAAATATTAAGAGATTTTAATCGTTTTTGATCACTTAGAGTCATTCATCAATATCATGTACATGGCTACGAGGGAAACAATTTCTCTCTTTGTTTCTACCAGTGTTATATTTATATAAATCATAGTAACCAAAGGTTCTTGAGGTCAAAAAGTAATGATAAAAAGTAATAGCTAATATATTTTCCATGACCCGTGACTACCTGAGCACCCCAACCTTGCATACATATGTGAAGAGAGATGTTTTTCACTCCTGCTGTCCGTCTCAAGAGAGTGTCATAATGAACAGAGCAGATACTGTCACAAAACATCAAACTCAGTTAACAAACCTTTAACAGGACACTTCTCCAGATACAGCATGTTCTGAGCCTGTGGATACCACTGCAAATCATTCCAACAGAAACCTTCATCTTATTCCTGTGGAAACATAATGAAGTCCTGAGTTACAGGTCAATCTGCTGAATGGGAGGCCATTTATGACCTTCACATAAATGTGGGTATAAACAAGTTGATTTCTAGTAGACTTCAGTAAAATTTTATACTTTGTGTCTTGTTTTTGGATAGTTCTACACTGTAAAAAAAAATGTTAAGTTGACTTAACAAATTTAGGTGGATTGAATATAAAACATAAGTTTCCCACAAAAGTCTCAAGAATTGTGTTGTTTCAGCTCATTTTAAATAAGTAGTTTGAACGAGCAGCAAAATATTTTTGATTGCATTACCTTGAGTGTAAACTAGAAGTTTTAACTCTTTATATATTTGATAATAACACTGTGATTGATAAGAAAATATTTAATAACTTGATGCTTTGTCTAGATTATGTCAACTGCACTGTAAAAATGCTGGGTTCCACACAATTCCTTCATGTTGTCACAACACAATTCGATTAAGTTAACTTATTTAGTTAAGAAATTTAAGTGGATTGAACATAAAGCAATTAATTTGTCCCACAAAAATTAAGAATTGTGTTGTTTCAATTCATTTTAAATAAGTAGTTTGAACAAGCGGCAAAAGTAATTTTTTGAGTGTGTGTTACCATCCTATTTTTATACTAGACTGTTCTAAAAAAAATGTTATTGTGAATAATTCCTTACATAGCGCTTTTCTGGACACTCAAAGCGCTTTACACATTGGGGGGAATCTCCTCATCCATCACCAGTGTGCAGCATCCACCTAGATGACGTGAAGGCAGCCATATTGCACCAGAACGCACACCAGCTGATTGGTGGAGAGGAGAGAGAGTGATGAAGCCAATTATGATATGTGGGCAAAGTTGGCCAGGATACCGGGGTTAAACCCCTACTCTTTTCGAAGAACATCCTGGGATTTTTAACGAGCACGTTGAGCGCCCCCTGCTGGCCTTACTAACGGCACTTCCGGCAGCAACCTAGCTTTATGTGGTCTCCCATCCAGGTACTGACCGGGCGCAGCCCTGCTTAGCTTCAGTGGGCGACCAGAGAGCTAGCTGCCGGCAATTGTACATTCAAGAAAATAATATCCAGTATTTTAATTAGGTTTTTTTTTCATATAATATTAAAATATCAACCATTAAAATGCATCATAATAGCACAATCATACAGTACCTTACTTTAAGATTTTACTTAAGACCACATTACATTGTCAACTCTTATTAAGATGGGGATAACTGCAAAGTCAACAGCTATTTAAAGAGGCAATGCTATGTTTTTTTTTCTCTCAGGTGTCCCTAAGAAATTTTCTGCTCAAAATACAATTCATTACACTTTTTAAATGGAAGCAAAATCACATGACTTTCAAATGGGCAAAAGCCTTTACAGCTTGTGCTTCAGATACTCTTGCAAAAAATTCAAATAATGTTCAAAGTTCAACTTAAATTAAGTTCAAATAATGACGGTTATGTCTGTGAACGGTGAAAAAAATGCATGTCTCAGTATATTAGATCCGTTCAACAGCATCTTTTGGACATGAAAACAACACAATACTAACACAACTCAACCAGATCTCATTCCCTTGAGTGGGAATTAGCAACAATATCTCATGGTAATTCATAACTTTTTGATTTAGTGGCTGATTCGTATGAAATCGTACAATCTCATTCGTACAATTTAGTACGATTTGCTCATCCCCCAATGACAGTTGGGTTGAGGGGTGGAGTTGGGTGCCATGCCTCCTTTTAAAAAATCGAACACTTTCCTATGACTGAATTCATACAAATTCGTAAACTGACAAAACTTAAAATAGTTCCGCTTCCTCGTGAGATCAGGGTGGAATTATTTATGTTCAGGGAAATTATGACAATTAAGTTTCTACAAGTAATGTTGCCGATGCTCTAACAGCAACCTTACGCACTAAAGGAACTTTCATTCATTCATTCATTTTCTTTTCGGCTTAGTCCCTTTATTAATCTGGGGTCGCCACAGCGGAATGAACCGCCAACTTATCCAGCATATGTTTTACGCAGCGGATGCCCTTCCAGCTGCAACCCAGCACTGGGAAACACCCATACACACTTATTCACACACATACACTACGGACAATTTAGCTTACCCAATTCACCTATAGTGCATGTCTTTAGACTTGTGGGGGAAACCGGAGCACCCGGAGGAAACCCACGTGAACACGGGGAGAACATGCAAACTCCACTCAGAAATGCCAACTGACCCAGCCGAGGCTCGAACCAGCGACCTTCTTGCTGTGAGGCGATCGTGCTACCCACTGTGCTACCGTGACGGCCAATAAAAAAAACTTAAAAGTGCAAAAACCCTAACAGGACACCTTGTAACTAATTCAAATAATATTAAATACATTATTTGGCTGCACATTACACTTTTTGTCACAGAATGTTTCAAATCAGCTTCAAAAGTCACCTGGAAAAGGCGCCCGCTTCATCACCCAACATGTGTTTCTTCAGATTCATTCTTTCCGAGGCACCACAAGGCAAAAACTCTCTTCCTGTTCCTTCCTCCATCCTTTCGTCATCTGCCAAAGAAAAGACAGGAGGACAGAGACCGAAAAACCTCAGCGAGCTACTTAAAATAATTCATTATTTGCATGCTAAGCCAGTGCGTCATTAATAATGGGATGTGCATCACGTTGATACATTCGCTACTCTTCCTTCTCGACCAGATGACTTTTTTTTTTTTTCCCGGTCATTTAATCAGACATCTGGCGGAGAAATTAACGTTAAAGGGAAATGCGTTGATGGTTGCATAGCAGTATATCCGGATATATAGCTCTATCAACATAAACCTTCATGAATTTATTTCTTCTGGTGAACACAAAACAAGATATAAACACAAAACAAGATACAAAATACTATCAATAGATGCTTTTTTCTTCCCAACATTCTTCAGTATATCGTATTATGATTGCGATCAACAGAAGAAGGTTAGGTTACTTTATTTACACCTGAAGGTAGATTTGGTTTGCAGTCCTTATTTCATAACAGTGCCACACAAAAAACTCACATAGTGACAACAACAAATGGACATAAAGACATACAAAACACTCTCTTACTGGACCACTTAACTAATTGATTTAGTGTTTTTTTTTTATTATTCAAACAGGTTTGAGTTTTTATTTTTGGATAATTTATGCTCATTATATTGATTGTTATAATATCAGATTTTAGGTCAGGAATGCAAAGAAATGTCAATTTTGTTGTCTATTTTAAAGGGCTGAGCCAATGCTGAACTCTCATTCAGCAATTTATTTGAATCTACCCAACAGACCTTCTTATAATTGTCTCTGCACAGTTTTTTTTAATAAAGAACATGAGAAATAACTTGTTTTTCTCTTAGTGAACATGATCTTAATTAAAATACTGAAAGGTACTCCTTACAAATGTCATTGGAAACTACAGTAGATGGAAACGTGGCTGAATGGAAACTGCATTTAGTAAAAAAAAAAAAAAAAAAAAAAAGAAATGTCTGAAAAGTCAGTAGCATTTTAATCCCATTTGATTGTTAGCTATTATGAGACACTTTCTTACCCAAACACTGGAATAAAAATATATCAGTTCCAGACCGAATATAGCCAGTTATGTTATGGCAATTCTGCAGTTCTGCATTTCATATTGGTGTGGTTTCAGTTCATATTTGGAATTAATAATTCTATTAAACATAAGAAAACTAATATAAATTTCAAGCATGGAAGTCACATGTGTAGACAAACAGGTGAACAGAATGCTCATTAAAAGAATAATTCAACCAAAACTGAAAATTCTGTTATTATTTACTCACCCTTCATTTGTTGTAAACCTGTTTGACTTTCTTATAAAGATGTTATGAGATTTACAAGAAGTTATACGATTTTTTTTTAAAGAAAGCTGAAAACTGGTAACTTCAATGACATTTGTTTTTCCTAGTATGGAAGTCAATGGTTTTCAGCTTTCTTCAAAGTATCTTCTTTTAGGTTCAACAGAATAAAGAAAAGTATTGATAGTTTTCACGTGTCGTCACACCTGACGGGCAAAACATTACTGTCTCCTGTTGACCGATAATTTACAGACAGATAATTGTTTGCCAATAAGATACAGCATTACCAAACGACGAGAGAGACGTCTGGGCTGTGCTTCTACATAAATTCCTTTAGAGAAAAAAAAGCCAGAAAGGAGAAATTCATGGATTTGTGCCAAATGTTATCATCATTGATCCATAACAAGCTATGGTAACTGTAACTGTCAATACGTATGTGTGCTTTTTATACAGTTTTACTTTAATTTGCAGGTTAAGTGCAATTAAAGTATAAATTGAAATGCAAAGTCAAAATAAAATTAGCAAAAGTGAACGAATACAATTTACCTACCAACATATTAATCTAAGCAAAACAAATCAACACCAAGCATAAAAGCAGACACTTACGAACAATAACGCCGTCACTAATGACTAAATTGCTGAGAAATATCCAAAAGACAGATTTAAAAGTCGTCGAATTGGAGCTCTGACAGGGGCATGATGGGTTTAAAATCACTGAAAATCAGCTAGGGGTGCAGTAAATGGATAGCAAGTGCCCAAAATTTTAAGTTTGTGATCATAATCTTTGTTTTGTTTTGTTGATATGTGATCCAAATATTTGAAGCTTGAAGAGATGTAAATTTGACCGGTTTGTACTGTGTTTTTATGGAGATGCCAGTGTAGCTGCCATTACAGCCCATTGTTTTTTGCTTGCCAGCCTCTGCACAGGCCACGTGACTGTATACTATCAATTGACGTTTGGAACTAGGGCTGTGCGATTAATCGAAATCGAATCGCAATTTGAAACGTTGTGATTAGCTAAATCGCAAGAGGCTGCAATATGAAATATATATGTATTATAGAATTTCCCCCACCCAGAGCAAATGCGTGACTGCCGTCTGTGTGTGTCTTACTAGCCAATTGAGTGAGCACACTTTCGTTCTGCCAATCAGAATTGCGAAACTGAACTATGCGGAACGCCCACAATAAAACAAACAAACAGGAAAAAACGGACGAGTGGGATGATGGCGTCTGCCGCTTCAGAACCATTAATAGACTAATTCATATCAAAGAAAAACAGCACGTCGATAATATTGGAATATTTTGGTTTCAAAGTCACAGACACCGAACAAAAACACGTAATTTGTAAGAGCTGTCGCAGAATTGTTGCCACAGCACGAGGAAATACAACAACCAGCACCTAAAAAAGCAGCACAGGCGGCTGAAAATATTGCCAGTGACACTCAATCTAGTAGCAAGCAACAGCAAAGTACAATTTCAGAGTTGTTTGCAGCTGTTACACCATATGAAAAAACATCACAAAGGCACCAGGAGATAATAACTCACTACTGTTTGTTCTAGAGAAAAATTGTGTTTAATTTCTGAATATTTAAAAACTAATTTTAAATTAAAGTTGGAGTAAGTTAATATCTTTTCAGTTCCTCTTTTAACTAACATTCACTGCATTTTAGCAGTAAGAAGCTACGCTACAGAATATTGAGCTGAAGCTTGACTACAAAATTAATTTGCAAATCAAATCGAAATCACAATATCTATAATAGCAATTAGATTTTTTCCCCAAATCGCACAGCCCTATTTGGAACCACTTGAATTATTTTGGGTGAACTATCATTTTAAGCTAGTTTAGAAAAATGAAAATGTTTGGCAGTGATGAGTGTTAGTTTATTATTATTATTATTTGAGTATCTTTTTTTTATCATTTGAAATCTGATAGTCTGTACTTTGTCTTGTTGTGTCAAACATACAGGATTTTTTTTTTTTTTTTTCAAATATAAAAATGTCTTCTTTAGCGAGACTTAACCCCAATGCCCCAAACAAGCATTTATTAATCACAACTTCTTACCCAGACCACAAAAATAAATGCAGGTCTCCTGAGGCTCCTGAAACCTCGGTGAACCTCTCTGAGCTGACAGACAGGGCCGTGAAGAATTGAAAACAGTCATGATACAAGATGAAAGCAATTATAATCAGGATGGAATGAACCTCACAGTCATGGCGGAGAGAAGGCCAAACACCGCCACAGTTTCACCATCACGAACTGAAGCAAAGTTATTGGAAAGCCATCACATGAGTTTTGACGTCACATGCCTGAGTATCCAGAAGTCAGACGTGCGTCACCACCTCACTCCCAATTTGCAACATTTTGACGATTCGCCAGTACTCTGTCAACATCTAAAGTACATAAGCATTTCAAACAATGAATACAACTTGTTGCATTCTTCTTATGAGACTGCACAATTCAATTTATGCGAGGAATAGAGAGAAATGATTGTACTGTAGTTTAAATCCAAAAAATTTTCCGCTCCGCCATTAATGCATTAACGCAGTGGTTCCCAAAGTTAGGGTCGTGGGACAATGAGGGCATGGTCGCTTGGTGATTTCCAAAAATCTAATACATTTTAATAAACTATTAGAATTACCATATTTTATCCATAACTTACAGAAGATAAAAATTGTAGTTAATAGTTACGAAAAAAAACTTTTTATAGATTTTTTATTTCATTTATTTGTGTGTGTGTGGTTTAAATTTATAACCATACCACAATACTGGATGTGTCAAAAAGACAGGAGTCAGGACAATATATGATTTATCGACAATTGCTATGTAATATATGTAATATGCATATAATTGCTATGGTAATACAACAACTATAGTCATATATACATCTTAAATTGTAGTTTTCTACAACAATATATATCATACTACACAACAATTTACTATAGTAAAAACAAGTTTATACTAGAGTATTACAGTTTACTAGTTCATTCTAGTTACAGTATGCGGTCACCAGTGGTGTAAAGTAACAAATTACAAACATGCAAATTACTGTATTTGAGTAGCTTTTCTCAAGAATTGTAATTTACTAAGTAGTTTTAAAAATGTGTACTTTTACTTTCCCCTGAGTACATTTTTAGTGTTGTATCGGTACTTTTACTTGACTATTTCCCTTCAACCTGTAGTCACTATTTTATTTTTTCTGATTGGCTAAAGTAGAAAAATCTATTCTGTGATTCCAGTCCATTCAAATCGCACATAGAAACTAAATGGCATCATACAGAACAACCTCAAGACATGGACACTTTATAAATGCAGCAAACCGTTTGGAAGCATTAAAAGTGTCCAAGAAGATGGCCAAAATCACACGCAATAACCCAGAGACTGTTTAGACTGCATGTCACTGATGAGAAGATGACGGACATCGACTGTATGATGACTGAAATGCCCTTAAACAAAAACTAAATGCACTACAGAATGTTACGTTTTCACACACATGCACAAATTGTATGTAAAAAAGCATCAGACTTTCACAGAGTAATACTCACTACTCTTGAGTACTTTCAAAAGGGCTACTTTTTAACTCATACTTTGAGTAATCTATACAACAGATACTTTTAACTCTAGTTGCACTACATTTTTGGGCAAATAATACTTTTACTTGAGTACGATTTTTCAGTACTCTTTCCACTACTGGCGGTCACATTCATTAACAAAGACAAAGTAAATACTTTAATATATGCAGTATACACTTTACTTCAGTACAGTTTAAAACACTACAGTGTTTACTATAGAAGTATTAAAGATGAATACCTATAGAACTTTTCTCAACTGGGAAGTCTGTAAGCTCAAAAGTTTCTCAATGAAAACAATAGAGTTCACTGCACGTTGAAAAAAGATGTCAAAAGTGAGTATGTGTCGAGACATTAGACACATAATAGGTTTTGTTTACAAGAAGCTTTTTCCATTCATCCTGACACCATAAATGACCTCCTAGCACTAGCGCACTTGCTTTATGCTTTTGTTTCTTGATTCAGCTTCTCATGTTTATACCTGTCAGAGTAAATCTGCCGCAGAAACCACACTGGCTCAAATCCTGCCATCTGATTCCCTCCACATCAAGACTCCAGCTCATCAGAGCGCTGAGGCATTGAAAAAGACTAGAAAACTGGAATACAGGAACCGCAGTGTCATTGGTGGAACGGCCAAAATGTTTGTTGGGTTTCCATTTGCATGTCAGGTAGCAATTTTTGCAATTAATCGCTTTAAATGACTACGCTTTTAATCAGAGTCTTGATGTTGCGGCTTTGGTCTAGAGATCTTTTGAGACCACATTAATGTGACGGTGGTGTAGGTCTCATTACTCAGTGTCTTGGTCTGGATCTGGGTCTCGGCTTATGGTCTCGGACAAGACCGCAGTCTAATTCCAGCATATTAAAGGTGAAAATTACCTCAACCGCAAGTCAGCAGGGTATCTTCATCATTCAGCAGGAGTCGCTGAAGGTGTCTGGCACCAGACCTTCCATTGTGAAGCCATAAAATGCTCTTGATTTAAGTTACTGCATGGTTCTACCTCTTTTTTTACTCTGTGACCCAGTTTTAGGCTTCAAAATCCTTGCAACCTCCAGTTCAGTTGTGATACTTCTGATGCTGTATAGACTTCAGAATCTTCAGGATTACTATTTTAAGATGGACATTTTACTAATTTAATGCATAAAATAAACATTTTATTGATATTTCAAGCAAAAAGAAGTAACTTATTAAAAAAGAGTTTTGCAACTTGTTCAAACTTAATTTTTCTGATGTTTAATCTACTTAAATTTGCTAAGTTAATTTGGATTTGTGTTGGGACAACATGAATGAATTGTGTGGAACCCTGCATTTTTTACAGTGTTGGTAAAGTGAGAATGTTTGTGTAAAAAACATCCCAGGCTCATTGAAAATACAAAATGTTTGCAAAATGTAATATTCATTGCGCCAATTACGTTTCATTGCATATTTCTGACAAATCCACTAGAGGGCGTGGTCTACATTTTTGCAAATCTGAAATACGTTTCTTAGGGTACATTTTGTTGTACGTTTCAGATACACGTTATTCTTGTTCAGGTCCACGAGAAGGCGGAGCTTGTTGTATCACCTAGCAAACCACTGAGCTAAACTTTTCCCTACACCCAACCAATAGTGCTTTCAAAGAAAATGTAAAAAAAAGTAAAGCACTAGTTTTACCTTGATTTTACATTGTTTTTATCTCTTTTGTGGAACCGTGCTTCACCGGACTTTCGATCAAGTACAAAAACATACAAGGTGAGCTACCGAGCAAACTGACCATACCAGAAAAGTTGTACATAAGGAGATAGAAAGGTGAAGCGAATGTATTCAGTTACAAATTATGGACACTGTTAAGGTGTTTTGTAATTTTTTTGATGTTATGCAAAGAGTTGCACAAACATTTATCCTTGATTCATCAATAATAAGTCCCTGTAAATATCATTAGTGTGAAAAGGAACAAAAGTTGTTGGCGTCATACTGCACCGTATCTATTGAGCCTGTGCTGAGGAATAAAGGAAGGCAAAAATTGATTGTTAGGTATATGAAATCAATGCTGAACTTTCTTTTTTAATATTTTATAAAACTGGCAGGTCTCGGTTTGGCTCTGCTCCTTCAGTGTTTTAGTTTTGATATGGATCTGTGCCTCGAGGGGTCTAATATTGGTCAGGGTCTTTTGGAAACTCTGGTTTTGGCTCAAACTTCCCTTTTTCCCCTCAAACGAACGTCTCCAAAAAGACCATCAACACACAAACCGATGTTATCCTGCTGGCTTGCGGGCAAGTTTTACTCTTCAAGCACTTACAATACGAAAATAGCCTGCTGTGTAGGGGTTTGGTGGTGAGCTTATGCTGAAGGTGGGTTACGGTGGTATTGTTGGCATGTTTTTTTTTCTTAAATATGCGGTTTACCTCAGAAAGCTCTGACATGTAGTGAGTGAAAACCTCAGCAGGGTCTTCTGGCCTCTTTAAAGATGACAAACACACCCTAGGGGATGAATAAAAAGAGAAGGAGGACAACGTTTGAAGACTGAAATACCCCCTTTTCCTGTTTGCGGAGATAAATGGCCTGTCGACAGACGGCACTCTGGGAAAAACGGTGCAGTTTGCTTACTGTGTCGGCAAAAACAACCTTATTTCAATCCCTAAATAACCCTCATAAATGGTGTCCTCAAAGATTACGTTTCCTTATATAAGAACTATAATGATTTGTTAGTATATTTAACATATAAATATAATATTTTGTTAATATATTACAATAGATTCATTTGTAAGGAACTGTTATTTTTATATATTTTAAAATGTGATTATATTCAGTAATACATACTGTATATGTGATAAAATACTGTATGATCATCTGTGTGTTGTTTAGCATCACTGAGATACTGCTGTAGTTTTTGTTCCAGAGCAACATAGTACAAACAAATGCTACAGAAGAAGCATGCTAATTCATGCTAGCAACGTTAAAAATGCTAGACAACAAGCTAAAACATGTTAGCCATGTGATAAATGTTAATATAATGCAAACTCGTACTACCAAAATGTTAAACATGCTACAAATGTATCTTGCAAATATAAAGGGAAAAATATTGTATATTATAACAATGTATTATATAATATTAAAAATATTGTAATACATGTATTTTCCTGATAACTGTGCATAAAATATTAGTATAAAATAATCTATTTAATAATAAAATATTGACAAATTATAAATAAAAATAGAATTATTAAATTATTGAAATACTTTTGAAAAGTCTTACTCTAGAGTCAAAGAAAGTCAATGAATTGATGTGATTAGTTAGTGATTAATGTGTTGCCTTCATCAATATGTTTCCAATATTAGTTAACATGTTGCTAGCATGCCCTAGGCTAGTTGTTAACATGTTTAGCGCATAATTAGCACGAATTGGCATGTTTCTTGAAGTTCCCTGCTGAAAAAACCAGCATATGCTGGTAAGGTATGTTTTGATGCTGGTATGCTGGTTTCCAGGAGACCAGCACTGAAACCAGCAAGACCAGCATCGAGACCAGCAAAACCAGCATCGAAACCAGCAAGACCAGCATTGAAACCAGCAAGACCAGCATTGAAACCAGCATTGAAACCAGCAAGACCAGCATCAAAACATACCTTACCAGCATATGCTGTTTTTTTCAGCAGGGTTTTTACTCAAGAAAATCAGAGAAAGTCATAAGGATGCTTTAATTATATTTGTAAGTTAATGTTGCCTGGATTAACATATACCTCTAACACTTTTTACCACCGGGCTAACAGATTTTAGCATTTTGCTAGAATGAATTAACATGTTACTGTCATGTGTAACATTTTGCTAACACGTTTTACCTTGTTGCTAACATTTTTAGCATGAATCGACATGTTTAATAGCTTTTTTTAATGAGTCCAGTGTTCTGGTAATAAAAGCCTGATTCAGCACGGCTCATATTAAACCAACGCTACCCGTATTGTTTGGCTGAAGGAACGCTGAGTGTTTATGGTGCCTGTCAGTGCTCCTTTTAACAGGGGTGGTGCATTTTTGCTCTTTGGGACACATTTGATGTGACTTCTGAGATCTGCCTGCTTCTTTTATGGGTTTGGAAAGGTCTGTGTTCTCTACTACTATTGAGTCCTCACGGTTTTATGAGCTCGTGCTTATTACCTTTACTAAAATGACAGAAATTTGGAGTGTTTTGTTTGTTTTGTGGTGTTCATCCTTTATATATTAGGTGCTTATTTTTTATATTGCACTATAAGCTATGGGGGTGGCACGGTGGCTCAGTGGTTAGCACTGTTGCCTCACAGCAAGAAGGTCGCTGGTTCGAGTCCCGGCTGCATGGGCCAGTTGGCATTTCTGTGTGGAGTTTGCATGCTCTTCCTGTGTTCGTGTGGGTTTCCTCCGGGTGCTCCGGTTTCCCCCACAGTCCAAAGACATGCACTATAAGTAAATTGGATTAACAAAATTGGCGTGTGTGTGTGTGAATGCGAGAGTGTATGGATGTTTCCCAGTACTGGGTTGCGGCTGGAAGGGCATTTGCTGCATAAAAAATATATGCCGGAATAGTTGGAGGTTCTTTCCTCTGTGGCGACCCCTGATAAATAAGCGACTAAGCCGAAAGAAGATGAACAAATGAATGAATGAATGAATAAGCTATGGATGGGCTAGAAACATGTTAATCTATGCTAATCATACTAATTCTTGCAAATATGCTAATTGCATGCTAACTTCAGTAAAACACAAAATAAAAAGAAGACAATGCTGCATTCGCCACACTCAGCCTGCTCTAATAAACCATGCTGAATCAGGCTTTTACTACTAGGACATTGGACAACCCTGGATTAAATATCCTGTCTTTTTACCACAGTAATGGTCCTCAGAGACGCATAGAGGCCAAGGTAGCAGAAAACACTGCAGGCCTGAGGCTGTCCTGACCTCCTGCTTTATGACTACATTACTAGCTTGGCCTCAGACCCCATTCAAAACTCCTATAAAGGAACAAACTGCAGCTATAACTCCATATGACTCCAACACCGGAGCAAAATAGTATAAAACCTCAAATGCTGGTTGTGTAATCAACATCTGATACACTGACGGCAGGGATTTTTGGTGCATAATCACAGACATAAATAGACCATTAGAGATTTTTTTTAAGAAAAGGTTAATTTATATGTAAAAGGAAAATCATGCTTACTTCAGCAATTTCATGCTAGCATGCTTGCCATTTCTTTGAATTTAGTTCTGAAACTAAAGATTTTTAAGTGAAAATTACAAAAAGTAACTTTAAATTTTAATTTTTTTTCACATTTAACCAAAAACATTTTTTAAATTGTTATACTGATTAATATCATTTATGGTTTTTGTTTAGATTTAATTGGTATATAAATAAAACAAATACAGTAATTCATGTTTTAAGGTAAATACTAAATTTGCTAATCTCTGAATGAAAAATGGGTTCAAAGTGATTTTTTTTCAGCGTACTATGATTTTAAATATAAATTGAGAACAAATAAAATAGTATATAGTATATTAGGATTATATCTAATATCTAATAATATACTATTCTGGACCACCATGCAGCTAGCTAGAAATCATTAATAAAAAACTATATTTGAGAAACAATAACAAAAAATGGCAAGTTTAATGAGTGCAATAATGCAATTTTTTTTAAATAAGCTTTCACAAGGAGAATTTTTTTCTGTCATGTTTACCACCACCTTGGGTGTCCATTATTTATGCAACTCTGACTTTTTTCCCCTGAAAGTCTCAGTTTGATGGGGGCGGATTGCATTGAGGATCGTTAAATTAAACACAATCTGTTGTATCATTTTTTCAGCCAAGGGAATCTCAGCTTTTGATGAATATCCACTGAAACACTGGCTGACAAGATGCTGAACCAAACCAGTGCACAAACAAAGCTCTAAATCACCAGCTCCTCCTGTAAATATCAGTGAGTGAAAATGAAACACAGCAAATGAAGTTAGAGCACCGTGATCCATTACATTTTAGGATCAGAAAATTAAATTAATTTCCAAGCCATGGTAATCACCCTACACCAGTTAGAAGTTGTTAGTTAGAAGTTAATGTTATTGTTGTAGTTGTTGTTGTTATTATTATTGAGTCCTTGTAATAGAGTGTTTGTAGGAAAGTGTCTGGTGCATATGGAGAGGAAAAACTGTTTCCCTCAGGTGGTTTGTAAAGCCCACTTAACTGTGGGAAGCACATTCAGGATTGTGTGTGTATTTATATTAAAAAAAGTGTATAATAATAAGAAACAGTATAATAGTAAGAAAGTGTACAATAGTTAGAAACAGTACAACATTTTACCTTTTGAAATTTATAGGCACTGATATGTACTTTAAGGTACCAAAAAGTGTACTTCTAATTGGGTACCAACCCCAGTGACAGTGCTTGTGTACAGTATCTGTAGTTGGGGGGTTTGCCCTTTTTTGCTCTTGGAGAAAAAACACCCCCTCAAAATCATGCACCACCATACTTTTTTTTTTTTTTCAAATTTCAGCACTGTATCAATTGGATGTGCATCTTGATATAGGAAAAAAATTAAAAACAATCTTAAATTCAGTGATAGGAATAATGGCGCTATAAATAAACAGCGTTACTAATGGTGATACTTTTTTCAGTAACAAGTAATTAAATGAATTACTGTTGTCCCCGTTACAACACCATTGCCGTTACTGACAATAAAATGTGTGTTACTATAATTGAGAACACTGAAGCGGTTTTCATGCGAGCAGGGTCTCTCTCAGCCATAGGACCTCTCTTTCTCTGGGGTGTGTGTGTGTGCGTATGTGTGTGTGTGTGTGTGTGTGTGTGTGTGTGTGTTCGGGGCTGGGGCGGGAAACATAACCAACCAGTGATGATGATTGGTGTGTCTGTGAACGTGGTGTAACTGAGAACGTGATGATTGGCTTAGATTTAGTAAATTTCCATCGTTTGCCAATCAGAGGCAGAGTATGGCGGGTGTTCACACAAGCACACACACAGTCAGTAGCACACACTAATGACCAGGAGTCAGAACGATGGCAAATCCAACAAGTTGAAAGAGCGTTTGCAAACTGGAAATATAAGCTCTACTTTTCCCTCGTTGAGGTGAAAGGCAAGAATGTTTATGTATCGTGCAACTTATGCCCAGGAAAAAAAGAATCTCTCTGCGTCAGTGACAAGTAAATTCTAATCTAATGAAGTACCTCACGTCGTCACATGCTGCCACAAAATTAGTGGCTACGCAGGTGATAACGTGAGCTCTGCTACCAAAGGAGAAGACGAAGCCACGACGTCCAAAAAAAATAAAACTTAATTTTCTGCACCACAAGCACTTATTACTTAGACAGAATTAAAGAAAATAATATCTAGATATATACATGAGGACATGCTGCCAATTTCTCTCGCACTGTCCCACAACAACATTAAAATAGTGTAGATTTGTGTACAATGTTTTATATTAATTTTATAGTCATTTGACAAATTAGATTTTTTTTTTAAGGTAATGCAATAGTTACTTTCCCTGGTAATTAGTTACTTTTATAATTATGTAACTCAGTTACTATTTGTGAGAAGTAACTAGTAACTATAACTAATTACTCTTTTAAAGCAACGTGCCCCTGCTTAAATTACATTTCATGACTAAATTAATACAGTTCTGAAGGCAAGAGGGGTCCAACCATGTACTAGAAAGGTCTACGTACTGTAATAAAGGGGCCAGTGATTAGCTATGTTTCCATCGAAAGATGCGAATAAAATTTATGCACAAAACTGGAAAATCGCATAAAACATTTGCGAATAATGCAAATGTCCATTTAATGAGTTAAAGAAAACAAAATCTCCACTTCCTGATAAACTTGTGACAAATATCAAAAAGAAATTGTAAATTGCTGCTGTAAGAGAAACCACTTTGGGCCTTTTTTCCTTATATAATAAATTACTTAACCCTCAGAAGACCAAGATGAAACACGATGAATGCAAGGTGGCTTTTGGAGGCATAAGATGCTCTTTGGGAGTGCAGACGCTCAAGACAGTCCTTGAGGTATTAATGCTGAACCACTTTGATGACAGAGTATGGTTTCTAGAGATTTTAGAAACCAAAACAACATTTCAGATGTTTTACAATGTGATCAGTAAGTAGGTTTGTCCATTAATGCCGTCCCATCGCACCTATACTTGTTAGTGTGTTTCTATCGTAGTTTATGTTCATTTCTTCTTATGGGATAAAAAGTTTATCCTACTCAAAACTCAATTTTGTGCATTTTCAAAATTTGTGAGCATTTTGTCATTTCCATTAAGCATTTTTTTAATTATATAATGCAAGAGGTTCACAAATTGGGATCACATACAAAGAAATCAAAACAACAAAGAACAGATGAAAGAACAAAAAACAAACAAAAAAACAACAATACAGTCAGGTACTGGCAGGTGCATGTGCGTGCGTGTGTGTGTGTGTGTGTGTGCATGTAAAGGTAACTGGGTGGACAGGTCAGAGTACATACATGAGAGGAAAAAAAATTAGATATATAAACAACATGCATAACAGTCAATAAAAGATAGTAATAATGACAGTTAAAAAAAGGACAGCAGTAATAATAACACCGACAATAATAATAATAATAATAATAATAATAATAATAATAATAATAATAATAA
>CAIGQV010007757.1:6270187-6282254 GCA_903798115.1 Danio jaintianensis | reverse complement strand
ACAACTACCACTACTATTACAATGTCTACTACTACTGATACTACTACACCAATGAACAACCAAACCAACCAAAGCATTTTTTATGTGATATTCCACATAAAATGCGCATAAAAATCAGTAGATGGAAACATAGCTAATGTTCACTGCTAGATGGGAGAACATTGATCACCGATGATTGATGGTGTTTCCTTGCACTTAAACACCACAACAACAGTCCTGAGAGAGCAGCTGTGTGCAATTACCCCCAAATTGCAGTGTATCTGCAGACCGATTCCTTGAAACACCTCAAAAATCCTTCAAAGCAAGAAAACAAAATACATTTTAATCCTCGTCTTTCCCGTCCCATTGCTTTATGAACAAATCAAAGTGAAATGTTGTGCCCAATCCAAGAAAACAGAGAAAGACTGTGCTGGTTTCCAAAAGGGAAAATCTGAGAGGGAGGTTCATCATTAAGCTGAGCTAAGGAAACCTTCAGAGAGAAAAAGTATTGCTGCGCTCTGTTGATGGAGGAAGCAGAAAGGCTGGCAGCGGGACAGTGTTGTGTGGTCCCGACTGCGGATCAAGGGTTCGGAGCAGAAGATGGCGTAACATTACATCACATCCAAAGGGACCTTATTCGAATAAAATCATGAACAGAAGTGCTGACTTTGTTTTGAAATTAGGCTGTTATGACACCATAGTCACCTGCTTTTGTTCATGCAAAGAAAGTCAAACATTTTTGCACCCTTCTGACCTCTATTAACAGACATTTATGTTCAACATAAGAAGTAGTCAAATAGGCTTGGAATATGAAAATATATGTTGCATCACAGGCTCATTGGAAATATGTGCCTCAACCTAAATCTTAGCTAAATTTGAACTGTGACGCTCTGGGTATGTTTTGTTGCACGTTTTAGTTGACAAATCCACTAGAGGGCACTGTCTGAATTGTAGCAAATCTAAAATACGTTCCTTAGAGTGTGCTTTTTTGTTGTATGTTACAGATACATGTCCACAAAAAGGTGAGGCTTATACAGACCACAATAGTTTCACCTTTATTTTACATGGCTTTTATCTCTTTTGTGGAACTGTGCTTTATCAGACTCGAGTACAACACTGTACAAGGTGAGCTAACAAGCAATCTGACCACACTAAAAAGTTGTCCATATGGATATTGATAGGTAAAACATATTAGATTACAAATCATGGATATTATTAAGTTGTTTTGTGGCATTTATGTGTGGTGTCATGCAAAGAACTGCACAAAAATAGTCCTTTAGTCATTAATAACATGTCCCTGTAAATATCAATAGTGTGAAAAGGAACAAAAGCTGTTGCCATCATACTGCCCCCTATAGCATTCATTTTACCTAGAAACTGCAGACAAATTTATGTTGAAGCATTTTTCACAAAAATGTAGGCTAACATATGTACTGCGTTGCCATTTTATTTCTTTATTTAAATCTGTATTTGAAATAGAAAACACATTTTTAAATTCTTTCTCCACAACAATAGAACTTAAACACACCAAAGTCTTATTGACAGTCTTATTTGTACCTATATTCTAAAGATTTTTACTAAGGTGTTTGTTTATATATCATTTGCCTGCTTTTATGTAACATTTTATTCCTAAAACACCTGGTCAGTCTTTCTTTTTTCTGTCTTTTGATGGGATTTTATGATTTATGGAGTGATAAAAAGAGATCTCCAAATTCCTCTCAGTGAAACCTCTGATTCTACTACACTGACGTCTACAAAATAAAATAAAATATTTGGAACCTGGTTTTATCCAAAGTTTAGATTGTTAGTATATACACAAAAGCAGTACTTAATTAAACTTATTTAAAGAGTTAGTTCACCCAAAAAGGAAATTTCTGTCATCATTTACTCTCCCTTCACTTGTTGCAAGCTTATTTGAGTTTCTTTTTTCTGTTCAACACACACACACACACACACAAAAAAGTAGCCATTGACTTAGTATAACCAGTTTTTACCAGATTTACCAGTTGTTGTTTTTTTTTGTTTGTTTGTTTTTTCGAAGATCACAATTGGTCAGAATTGCAATTGTTTTCATTTGTTTATTTTAAATTTGGAAGATTTGGAAAATGTTGCCAGTAGGGTTGGGCATCGCACAATGTCTAATGTGAAACATCGCGATGGACGATGGCATCGTCGTCATAGGCGGCTTATGAATAATTTATTAATTTATAATGAATTAATTATTTGAAGCCTACCGTTTCAACTACCTGACCCGCATGGTCTTTCTTTTACCCATAACCAAATCATAAATAAATAAAGATAAGTTACACACAAATTACCACCTGTCAATCACTTTTTCTGCGGGACTCTGGCAAGATTAGGCAGAGTCAGTGCCGGCCCGTAGGGTTAAGGGGCCCTAGGCGAGATAAAAAAAAAATAAAAATTGGGCCCACTTGTGAACAGAACAGTGAAAAGAAAGCAAAAAATATATACAATTTTAATATTATTAATTTGATTACAATAATATTATTACATTTTTAATATTATTAATTTAATATTTAAGTGTATACATTTTTATTAACTGTAACATATTAAACCTACAATACATATGTAAAAATATTTACTCAGATTTAAACCAATAAGTTTGCATAAAAGTTTATAAATATTATTAAAAAAATAATAATAATTAAATCAAAAACAAGTTTTTGTGCAAACTTGTTTCGTTAGAAATGTACTCAGAGTAAGCATGTGTTTCACAAACCCAGGTTTTGCGATTACATTTCATCATGTGGAATGCAGACAAATAAATGAATTACCCCCAAATAAATTTGACTCTTTCCCGTGCCAAAGAATGACAACATTTAGCTGAGGGCGCAGGTAACCTCGTATGGTCCTGTCAGAAGAAACCAGATGCAAAAATCAGTAAAACTCAACCCAGCCAACAGATAAACAGATATTAAGCTACAAACAATGCTACATTCATCACGTGAATACAAACAGGTGGCTAATAAAACACAGTTATATAATTTTACAACAGAAATGAGTGGACAGAGCAACCCCCACCTGCTGCCCATCTGGAAGAAAATTACTGAAAAATTAAACAAAGCCATTTTGATTCAGTCTAAATTGTATATAGAACTGCACGGATTCCAGAATATGATTGTTTTGGGGTTATTATGGTTTATTTCGTTGATTTTTTCACAAAAATATCTTGGCTACTCAGTTTTATCTGCTATTGAGCCTTGAGCTGCCAAAAGTGATGGCAAATTTCTATGAAAAACAACAAACATTAGCATTTTCATGATGATTTCAAATACTTATTAAATTACACAGCGTGTTTGCAGCATGTCGGTTAATGTGTCACACAGTTTTTAGTTAAAAACTCATCTGACTCATCCTTACTGCCTGCCAAACTAATCATCAGAGGCTTTCTGAGCTGAAAAGCAGAAAACACAAGCTTCAGTCTTATCAAGTGAACAGTTACTCAGTTTACCTCACATGTAGCATCAACGTGACCTCAATAGTTTAGTTTTTGCTCTCGCACTAACAATAACATACAATTCCTACTTGAAAAAATGTATAATAAATAGCCATGATAATAAACGAATCATACTATTGTAAAGTGTATTATGCTATACTGTATGCAGTGGGGGAAATAAGTATTGAACACGTCATGTTTTTTCCTGGGAATAATATTTCTAAAGGAGCCCTTTTTGGTGATGGCAGCTTAAAGACGCCTCTCATATGGAGAATAAAGTCACATGCATTGCTCAGGTGTGAGTTTTTCACAAACAGAGTGTAAAAATCTGGATGGTTCTGTGGGTCTTGTCTATCAAATCTGATCTTTCATTTGTATTTTCTATTGGATTCAAGTCAGGTGATTGGCTGGGCCATTCTACAGCTTGATTTTCTTTCTCAGAAAGCATTTGAGTTTCCTTGGCTATGTTTTGGATCATTGCCTTGCTGAAATGTCCACCCTGGTTTCATCTTCATCATCCTGATAATGTAGATGTTGGACTGAAGCAGCTAATATTCATTTACAATGACGAAGGGCAGAGGGTTGCTGAAGAACTACTGAGAAATTTCAGCTGCTTTCTACACCTCTATTTCTTCATGTGTTCAATACATTTTCCCAGTGTAATTTCATTTTATAGACCATTTCAATGTGGTCATGTCTTTGGCCCATGAACACTTCCTGCTTGTTATCAAACTATTTCATAACTGTAACAAGAGGCAATTCAATCATAACCTAATGTTAAAACCACTATCATAACATTATTTACCTATATGTGGCTCTTTTTGGATTCTCAGAAGCTTTAGAAATTAAAAATGTAAAACAGGAAATACATTGGGACCATTGTTTTTGTTTACATCCCTCAAAATGGTCTATTAAACATAACTTAATTTGTAAACTAATTACATTTGTTTTCTTTGCATATATGGATTTCTTTGGTTGTTACCAACATCCGGGAAGTCAACGGCACCTTTAGAAATATGTTTTCTTATAAAAATGGTGATGTGTTCAATACTTATTTCCCCATTTATTATAGTATTTACAACACTATTTTAATGATACTCCACCCCAAAAAAAATTATATTTACTTACTATTTGCTCAAACTCAAGTGGTTCCAAATCTTTATGAAGACGTAGAACACAAAAGAAGATATATTTGAAGAAAAAAAAAAAAAAAGTCTGAAAACCTGTAACCACTGACTTCCATTGTAGGAAAAACAAATACTTTACACGTTACAGGTTTCCAACATTTTTATAAATATATTATTTTGTGTTCAACGAAAGAAAGAAACACATACATGTTTGAAACAAGGAAGACAGAATTTAAATTTTCGGGTAAACTATCCCTTTAACTATTGTGAACTGATAAACAGTAATAAATACTGTAGTATACTTTAGTTTTTTTTACAGTAAACTGGCATGTATTGTAGTATAATATACCCTAAAACTACAGTATTGCATACTTTATATTACTATAGTTGTTGTGTGACCATAGAAACTATACAATTACCACAACAGATTTGTTCAAGTTCTTCACTATAGTATGGTTCAAGACCACTATAGTATTTACTATAAATTACTACAGTATTTTTTTCAAATGGAATGAAGTAATAAAAGAAAACCCCTTTTATTAAAAATAAAATTTACAAAAATAAATAAATAAATAAATAAATTACACCCGTCAACCCTGCAAAAAAATAAAAAAGAAAAGAAAAGAAAACCTCAGAAAATAGAAGAAATGTCAGCACCAAAAGCCTACACTGTAAAAAAAAAAAATCTGTTAATTAACAGGTTTCGAAATTCATGATTCCGTTTTTTTTCTGTTTATTTATGGTTATGAACTGCATTAAGAAAATATGTTGTTAGTGCATCCTTATACAAACATACGTTTAATAAGACATTTTTGATCATAGAACAAGCTGAGATAGTAGCCTTGAGCCATAAATGCCATTTGACTTTTCAATATTGCATCATGACATTTAAAGTGATAGTTCACCAAAAAACGAATATTCCGTCATCATTTACTCACCCTTCACTAGCTCAAAACTTATTTGAGTTTCTTTTCTCTGTTGAACACAAAAAAAGAAAAATGCTGGTAACTGGGAGCCTGTCATGGTTGCTCTCACAAAAGCATGGATCACAGGAATTATCAAAAACACATATTTATTTACACAAAAACACTTACAACAGGAACTGAAAACATTAAAACGCAGGCAGGACAAGGAGTTGTGACAATACAATACCAGAGGATGAACTAAACGCACTCAGGGGTATCAATAACAAGACATGATTGAACTGATAACAAACAGGGGAGAGACACCGGTGGAACTAATGAAACTAACGAATGGCGGGAAAACTGAACAAAGGAATCACATGACAATAACAGAAAACACATGGAACACAATACAATACGCTTATTTCACGTGGCTGCCATTTTAAAAGACGAAAGCGAGGCTGTGGTGGGAAGAAACCCGGAGGTATAGGATCAGCACTGTAAACATTGCAAAAACATGCTGTGGACTACAAACCTCCAGCTGTTGCCACTATTTCAAAGTGCAGATGTGGTGTAAACATCACTTTAATATCATTCAGTTAAGTTTAATTTAAACAATTAAAAGCATATTAGGCATCAAACAAAATCATAATCTCTTTAAGAGTAATACGCTTAAGTGTCCTCCTAGGCTTCAGTTCATGGCACCAGGTAAACACCATGGGGACGTTTCCCTGCATCAGCCTATGTAACCCGGTGAGCGATTAAAACAACGCAGTCCTCTGTAGCACAGCCTCGTGTTGTTTGTAATAGTGTTGCCCCGGTACTGAACTTTAAAAAAAACGTCCATTTCCCACTAAAATTTAAGCGCCGCTGAGCGCATTCATAAACAGTGCTGATTTGCCATAGTATTCACCAGTGCTCAACAGAAATGACTGTGATTGGCCGTGAAGGTCATCAGTTCACCAAGTGCAAATACAGGGACACTGGAGTGGATCGCTTGTCTGTGTGCAGTGAACTGATGACCATCATGACCAATCACAGTCATTTCTGTTGAGCACTGGTGAATACTATGGCAAATCAGCACTGTTTAAGAACGTGCTCAAACAGTGCTTACATGTTAGCGGGAAATTGACGGGTTTTTTATGTCAGTAGCAAAATTCAGTCTAATACAGTGAAAGAATCAGTTCATTAACTTGAGCTTGATAAATGGCATCTAAAACGTGTTTGGGAAAGAAAACGTTAGCTAACTAGTGCCATTTCCCTTAACTTAGCTCAAAATTAGGTCCGATATCCCTTTTTATTTTCACTATCTATTCAGAACGGAACTTCGGGTCACTCAGAAGGCGGTGAAATTATAAATTTGTGTCACTTTCTCTTCGCTGATAAGACATACAGGCAGGTACACAACATTCACTCCAGGTGATACTTCCAAGTTTCTTCCCACCACAGCCTCGATTTCGCTTTTAAAATGGCGGCCACGTGAAATCAGTCTATGAAGACACCAGATCGTGACAGACCCATTGACTTCCATATATGTCTTTTTTTTTCCTACTATGGAAATCGGTGAGGGTGCCAAATACCAGCATTCTTCAAAATATCTTCTTTTGGATAAAGAAACTCATAACAGTTTAAAACCACAAGAGGGAGAGTAAATGATGACAGAATAGTTGAAATGAACTATTTTAAATAATAAAATATATGGGTGAACTGGGCGACGTGGTGGCGCAGTGGGTAGCATGTTCGCCTCACAGCAAGAAGGTCGCTGGTTCGAGCCTCGGCTGGGTCAGTTGGCATTTCTGTGTGGAGTTTGCATGTTCTCCCCGTGTTCGCGTGGGTTTCCTCCGGGTGCTCCGGTTTCCCCCACAAGTCCAAAGGCATGCGGTATAGGTGAATTGGGTAAGCTAAAATTGTCCGTAGTGTATGTGTGTGAATGAGTGTGTATGAATGTTTCCCAGTGATGGGTTGCAGCTGGAAGGGCATCCGCTGTGTAAAACATATGCTGGATAAGTTGGCGGTTCATCCCGCTGTGGCGACCCCAGATTAATAAAGGGACTAAGCCGAAAAGAAAATGAATGAATGAATGGGTGAACTGAAAAAAAGGCTAAATTCACTACTTGCATTGTGTATAATTGTTTTGGTACTTGAAAAAAGCCCATGCTAAGGAAACGTAAATGCCAGTGAACTTGTTTGGGATTTATCATCATGGCGTTTCGAAAGTGATTTCACTGCCAACTTGGAAATTTACGATAATTGCTCCCAAAGTGCGCATTACTCCAAGTCATAATAGCTTCTGAATCAACTTAAATTATAATTGTCTGGATGTTTGCTGGAAAGGAAATGGGTTGAACCTTTATTTAATATTCCTGCTTTATGGGATGCTCGAGATAAAATAAACCTCAGAGATACCGTGCTCACCTTAAATAAATGACCGGCGGATGACAAAGACAAAATCCAGATGGAAGCAGCAATACAACATGCAAGCTAAAGGTCCCTTGTGTCTTTTTCGACTCACTCATCCATCTATATTTCCAGCGTAATCTGCAGCTCTTCCCTGGTGAATGATACGAAGGCATAAATATCGCACAAACATCTGCTTTTCGCTCTCTGACATCAACATAACCAGCTACGGCTTGGAAAATCTCTGCAGTCCTTAGGTTGACAGGGAAAGACGTCTGTGTTGTATCAAGGTTAGTAGTTTAATCCGACCCTATACGTCATTTAACTAGGGCAAAACTGAATGGAAACCTATTTCTGTTCAACTGAAAAAAATGAAAAATATCTGTTCTGGAGGTCTGTAAGATACAGTTTTAGATAATGGTTTTTATTATATACTGTATGTGTCCATCTATTTTGGGTGACATTTGTCAATATATTCAGATATACTCTAGATTGTGGCACTCGATCAGATGCAAGACCTGTGAAGAGATGATGCCAACCCTACAAGGACTTGAAGAGACCGTTCAAGTACTTCGAGGAAAACAAACACTTAATACACTTCACTGAACATGTATTGTACACATACACTATTTCCTTTTTTGAATGTAATGTACTGATGTGCATCTTTTGGGAAGCTGCTTTGGAATGATGAGTATTGTGAAAAGCGCTATACAGGTAAACTTGAATAAACTTGCATTAAAGAGAAAGATAAAACAATTTAATTTATATAACTGAGTAGATAAATACCCAGCAGGCAGACGTCAACATGACATCAGACTGACGTTGTACCGCAATGTTGTAGGGACGTTGCATTTTGTTTGGAAATAAAAACTGGCTTGACGTCAGAACCCAACATCAGGCCGACGTCCAAACTAAAATCAACCAAATATCAACATCTAATGATGTTACAGCTTGACGCTATGTGGACGTTACCACAATGAAGTTATCAGACGTTGGATTTTAGTTGCCATACCTGACAAACAAATTTCAGTATTTTACGTCTATATGACGTTGGTTTAAGATGTTGGCTCAACGTTGGATTTTGGTCACTTTAACACAAACTAAAATCAACCAAATATCAATGTCATTTGTCAACGTCATTATTGGACGTCAAAATAACGTGGTCCTTAGACGCTGGCTAGACATTGAATTTTGGTCACCTGACGTCACGACCTAAATCTAATCTAATATTAACGTCTTATGATTTTGTGTGATTGCTAGGTAGCAATGAACGGATACGTTTTACTAAATATTAAATCCGCTACACTGTAAAAAATAAATATCCGTAAATGAGCAGTTTTCCGTATTTTATGATGCATGTTTTTATTTTTCCCCCATTTATTTATGCTTTTGAATTGCATTATGGGATCTTGGTCATTCTTCCAACAACTTTTAACCTTGAAAAGTTTGAAAAAAGTGACTTTTATTAACATTTTTAAACATTTAAAGTGATATATTGTCTGGATTGGTGTTGTATATTACGCTACAAAAACCTTATAATAAACTGCCAGTACATTTTCTGTTATGCACATTTATGTACAGTACATTTTCTTTTTTCTCTATATATTATTTCTCATACATTATATTATTTCAAACTACTAAAATGTCAATAAAAGTCACTTTGTTAAACTCTAGAGTTGAATTTTCAACATCAATAGTCGACAGAGAAAAGATCAACATCCCATATGCAATTCACAACCGTAAAAACAGTTGTGAATCACAAAATATGAAAACTGTAAATTAACAGATATTTTTACAGAGTACATGAAAAACTGACCAACAACACAAATTCAGAAATCAGAAAAGAATGTCAGAATTAATTAGAAAACATGAAAACAAGCGGTATTTGACTATTTAATAACACTGTTGTCCAGCTCCATCTGTTTTATAGCACAATTTAAAGTTTGCTTCATTGAAGTTTCATCTCGGATTCGGTTACCTTATAGTTTAATACTGTAAAATCTGATTTGAAATTATCTTTATTATATAAAGTGATCTAATAATAAAGGTGATTTGATTAAACAAACTGCTGTAAAAAGCCATATAATTCAGCTCGTGTTTTTGAATTGTTTACAATGTTTCAAAAAACAGTTTACAAAGTAAAACTCTGTACATGTAAAATGAAATCAAAAACAGTGATTTTGAGCCTTTTTTGTGACTTGTTACGATAAATCCATCTCTTTTTGAAAGCAATAAACTGTGCATTAATTTTTTGTTTTCGTTACACAGCATTTCTAAAAATGATTAATTGTTAAGTGTTCAAAACGCTACATGCTATTGACACCTGCTGGTCGAAACAGTCTAAATGCAACAAAAACTTGTAGAAAAACGAAATTTCAAACACTAAACAAGGATGACGCTTGTTTGCATATGTTGAGCACCTGTGTTTGCACACACTATTACATTTAAAAGGCTCTGCAATGGATGTTGTAAGTAAACCAAAAAATGTAAGCTTCTATTAAAGATAAATGGCAATCCCGTAAGGGTGGTTTTTGGGTTTAGATGATGTATTAATGTTAATGAAGATGTCCCGTAAGTTTAGGATAAGACCACCAACCATCTATCATGTGAGACTGTCTGCCTCTGATCTTCATAGATGCCAAAAAAGAGAGTAAATGAGGTTTCTGGCTACCTCATCTATTTTAATGAACACAATAAGACTCTGTGCCAATTCATTGAAGCTTTCAGCCGTATCAAGACCAAAAATGAGAATGAGGGCAAGGCATGTGTATGAAAAAGCAAGAGAGATGAACAATACCTGCCAAGAATACTTTAACTCTCAGGAATCTTTTCCTTTAACCGCAGAGAGCGGAGTGGACAGATTAATGGGCTTTATTTACGACCGAAAATTAACAAGCCCACTTTTTCTTCTCCTTGCCAAGAGCACGGTACATCATTATTTATCCCCCCGTTTCTTGTTGCTGTAGATGTCATGCAGAACCTGAATATATTTTCCTCCATGACACACCTGAACTGTCTGCGGATCTTGACCTATTTCTGCTGGATGTGTATTGATTATGTATCGAGATCCAGGATTTTCAAGGTCAAACTTGGTTTACAGGCTGAATCTCTCAAAGGAATTACAAAGTGGAAGCATTTGTCAGAGAATTTGGTCCATTTTGACATTATATTAGCATCAAGCAGTTGCTGTAGGTTTGTCGGATCCAAGAAAATCTCCTCTACACCATTACAGCAGGATGAACCGTTGATACAAGGCAGGATCTCATATTGTTTCCACCAAAATTGTTATGCGATCATCTGGATTTCGCAGCAGAAATAGAGATTCGTCAGTCCAGACAACCCAATTTTTTCCAATCTTCAAGTGTCCCATTTTGCTGAGCCCATGTGAGCAGTTACAGTATTTGACTTACTATCAGTTCAATCAGTAAGTCCATTCTCCTCTGACCTCATTAATATTAACACAGAAACTCACTGTATATTGTTTTCTGTAAACCCTAAAAATGGTTGTGCGTGGAAATCCCAGCAGATCAGTAGTTTCTGAAATACTCAAACCAGCTTGCTTTGGCAATCATGCCATGTTTATTCATTCATTCATTCATTTTCAGCTTAGTCCCTTATTTATCAGGGGTCATACGTTTTCCGGCATATGTTTTACGCAGCAGATGCCATTCCAGCCACAACCCTGTACTGGGAAACACCTATACACTCTCACATTCCCACACACACACTCATACACTACGGCCAATTTAGTTTTATTCAATTCACTTATAGCGCATATCTTTGTACTGTGGGGGAAACCGGAGCAGCCGGAGGAAACCCATGTGAACACTGGGAGAACATGCAAACTCCACACAGAAATGCCAACGAGCCTAGCCTGGACTCGAACCAGCGACCTTCTTGCTGTGAGGCAACAGTGCTAACCACTGAGCTACCATGCTGCCCCTGCCATGTTTAAAGTCGCTTAAAATCCTTCTTCCCATATTCTTTTACTGAGATTGATCTTCAACAGATCATCTTGACCACGTTTACATGCAAAATGCACTATGACTTCACTTTAAGTCAATGTGCTTTTATAAAATTGTACGATTGATATTTCTGCTATTAATGTCTACAAATTTTGGTCCCATTCACAGCAATTTTTTTTTTTTTAATTGACAAATGTTGTTGATAGCTTACTGAACCTATATATATATATATATATATAT
>CAIGQV010007757.1:6249165-6269787 GCA_903798115.1 Danio jaintianensis | reverse complement strand
TTTTTTTTTTTTTTTTTTTTTAATGTAAAAAAAAAGTCATCATCCGCACAGTAATTTCACTCACATTTGTCTTAGGAACACCAAGGTGGGCAATGCTTTGACCGGATACAGATGTTTATTCACCTCTGCCACTTTGACACAACTCAGACTCTACATGTACTCCTCCATTGCCCCTCCAGCCTCAGACCACTGTATGGAGAAAAGCAAACGTTTATTGAGAACAGTGTTCAGTCAGATTCATCAGCTTCTACTTCCTTTCAGATTTCAATTCATCTTGCTGTGCTAGAATTAAAACTACAAACACAGGAAAGATCTATATTTCCTGTGTAACTGTGTTTAGCTCTGACCACAGTGACACTGTAAGAAATAAAATAAAAACTTTTACTCAACATGTGGTCTTTATGAGACAGACATTAAGAAAAGGGACTGACTTTGAATGTAAACATGTTGGGATAGCAGTATCCCTCCAAAGCCTAACATAAATGTCTGAAAATATTCATATTGAGAGATGTAGTTGATTTATTAGGAGTTTATGTGTTCCCAAAATGCAGTTAGATTATAACGTTTGTGTTTATAGTGGGTTGTTTTGTTGGTTGCTGGTCAGCAATGTTTTTGCCGTCACTGTTGGCTATTTGTTGTGGTCATGTAAAGAGCTTGTCTTTTTAGTTAAAGTTTGTGAGTAAAGCTGAGATGTTTATGTGTGTATAAAGTTATTGCACTGCATTACTTTAATTTCTTTAGAGAAACATAATCATCATGTGTATATAAAAAGGTCACATATTTATATAAAAAATTTAACAAAAAAAAAACATTTTTTATATTTAATTTGATTTCATTCAAAGCTAAATTAACAAATATGATGTTTAGAAAATGTCTGTTCACTTGTTTCATAGCAATGAAATAACATTGTAAAAAAAAAAAAAAAAAAAAAAAAAGGTATTCTGGACTCCAGATCAGTAGGTGGCGATGTCACTTTGTAAAGAAACATTACACACGTGTGCACAGACTTGTTTATTGTCAATTACTTGTGCATGCCTATATATTTAACATGTAAACGTGTTTGAAAAAAGTTCCATTTATACTGAGACAATGAGACTGAGACTTTTTAGGCTCCCGAAACCCGGCTCACACTTCGATTTTTAATAACCCTACATGATTATAGCTTGTCAGATTGACTGAACATGATCCCAATAGATCTCAGTTGCCATAAAGTCAGACTGAACGACAATGAAGACACGGAAAACATCTTACTTCATCCATCCATGACACATTCGCTAACCCATGTTCTGACATGATACTAACCCATGTTCTGACATGGCAAACATAAACAAACTGTATCTGTAATTTTCTTCAGTGTGCCTCAATAATAAAACCAGACATAAAAACATTTTGACATTTCCCCCATGATGGTTTGACGTTATCTTGCCGATTGTGTCATCAGATTTGGCGCTCCTATTGGTTCTTGGTTTGATGGCCATCATAGCTGAAGTCACATTGCACTATGTCTGAAAAATTCTGACAATGCCAGTACTTCACTGAATGGAAAATGTGACCCCAACGGTCATTAAGTGGCTGTCGGTCAACATGTCAAACCAATGATTAAGTACCACAGATTTTAACCTAGGATTACAGAAGGATTTCTGAAATTAGTCTCAGACAACCATGGCTGAAATCGCACAGTGTGAGCACATGCTGCTGTCATATAAATAAACAGTAAAAACACCAAAAAATATATTTTTTGTTGAAAACAGTGTTGTGTAAACACTCCCTTGTAATTTTGCTGTACAGTTTGTCCATTTGTCTCAGTTGTGACCATTTTTATGTATCCTAAAAATGTAAGAGGGTCTCAAATTGATTCTCCAGAATTAATGTCAGAGCAATAAAATGTTCCTTTGGGCAACTCTTGTTATAACTGAATCTTACTCTTCATTAAACACACTATATATTTCTCCAAAAACCACAAATATACACTTTAATTCTCAATTAAGTTTCATCATGACTCCAACTTCTAACACAAAACCATTAATCCACATCACAGCACAGTGATGAAGCTCCTGCTGTCCAGCCCTTCCTTTGTCAAGCACCCAACACAGTGACCAGCCAAGTATTCGCTCACCTCATACCATATAATACATCCACATCTAAAATAGCTTAACCAAACACATAAAAATAAACCTAAGCTTTAACCACTAAAGATGAGTTCGAGCAGGTGCAACAGAGTATATGTGGCAACGCATATATCTCTGCACATAAACTAGCTTCTCGAATGTCTATGAGGCATTGAATAATGGAATATATTTTAAGAGACGTAGCATTTTTAGTGAGCCAGAGCTTGTCTTTCACTGCACGGCACATGGAGTACAGAGTCTCAGAGGCTTTAACGTCAAATCAAGGGATGAAAATAAATCGCGCTATGATCTATCATCTCAACGGTGCACAATGAAAGCGCACCAAAGGGCTTAGGGAAGGCTGATATATGAAAATAGGCAGAAATACAGCTGTCAAACATTTCCACGACTTTGGCCTTATTAGGTACCGTAAACCATGAGATTAGCCTTTTCTTAAACCAACCTTGCTGAGGCTCGATGATCCTCAAAGCAGGATTGGAGGAAAGTCGCTTCTACAGCCAGAGAAGGAGATTTCCCTGACTCAAAGGCCAAAGATGGAGAATTAGCAGCTCTGGATCCCGAATTAAACATCTTTGCTTTAATTATGGGCAGTCGGCCATCACACTTTGGGAAAAGTGTGACTGTCCCCTAAAAAAATTATGTTCCATCATCTTCTAACCACTTTCAACTCTCATTAAAAACCTTTTGTACGTAAGTCTATACAAACCGGATGTTGCTGAGACTTAAAGTATGTTGATGTACTTCCAACTGAAAATGAATATTGAATAGGGGGCGGGGCTTTCTTTTTCATGCATCATTCCCTCATAGAAAACTAACAGTAAGAGGGGTGTGGTTAAGCATCAAACTGATGTTAACAGAGAAGGACCGACACTATTAACACGGAAGTAAATTGTCAGACTTTGAAGATTACAAACCAGATTTTCAATGAATTAACTGTTGGATTAACATGGATTTATTGTTCACCTAAAGAATAACAAAGTACGCTAGCACATGAGTTTTCAGTTTTTTCTTGAATATTGTCTTGTATTCTGAATTTTAAATGGGATTTGTGATGTCAACACAAGGTATCAATAACTTACCAACCTAAACTCATACATGATATCACCAAGGAGAACATGCACCTGGATTGACAACATTCCAATAAACGAATCAGAATTGAGAGATATGTTTACCATTCTGTCGTGTTTCCACTACACTCTACAGTAAAGTATAGTACAGTGCAGAATAATTCAGTACTGATCAGGCTTGCATTTCCACTACCAGCAGTACCCTTACTTGGTAGGCATGGTGTACAACAGAAAGTTGCGATTTGACATCCTTCACGCTTGAAGAAAAAAGGCATACAGGCCATTCACATAGTATATCTTTCGCACACTCAAGTTCATTGTCTCAAATGTAGACACACAACAAGAGCACGCAAATAGAGAAAGGATCACGTTTCCACACATTTTTAGATGCAACGTGAACAGTTCCTTAAACAACAATGGAGGATATACGGCAGATTCTGTTCTTGTTTCTTGGCATGTGGCTGTTTGTGACAGGAAGACGACAAGCTTTGGGAACAGGCCATTGTTTTTATTATTATGGCGTCATGTTTCAGCTGAGTATTTAGAAATTGAGCTTGCTGTGTTGTCATTCCTCTGGCTCATCCATGCAAAATTGACAATTCTCTTTTAACCAATAGCATTCAACTGTGAATCTAGCTCCACCCCATGTTGCCGTACTGTTGTGCGAATTAGCCTTTAGAAAAACAAGACTATAATGTCAACAAAAGACATGTCTTGGCAAAATCATGCCAACTGGACGTAAAAGGGTACAGAACCATAGAGTGGTTTAATAACTAGTGTTTTTTTGCTCCAAAATGTTGCATTCAATTTATTTTGGAAGTCAGATATTGGACCATGGTCCATCGATAGCAATATCAGTCAACAAAAACAAATAAAAACCACAGAATTTCGCACAGATAACTCCAAAGTATCACGTCCACAGATCTCAAATGTCACATAGTAATATGTTCGTACAATATAGTACGATTTGTTCATCCCCCAATTAGGGGTAGGGTTAGGGGGTATGCCTCCTTTTAAAAATAATTTGTTTCATTTGCACAAATTAGCCACTTATTTGACAATACAAAAAAAAAGTAACATTTCCTCATGAGATCGAGCTGTAAAAATGTTAGCATATAACTGTTTTACCTGTGTTTAATGTTTTATGCTTCAGATGTAGCCATCCACAGCAAAACTCAAAGAGTATTCTAAGATTCCACAACATTGGGCAACCTATGGTTGTAAAAACTGGTTAAGAGGTTTAAATTGCACGTCATGATTTTGCCAAGTACGATGCGATCTTGGATTAACATTTATGTTGATCCTGGAACATCATTTTTGTTGGAAAATGTAATCCATACCTATTCCCTACCCCTAAACCCAACCATAAAGGTAAATTATTCCCAAAATCAGAGGGTAATAATAGTTGGATAACAATCATGTAGATGCATAAACCTAACCGTAAGCCTAAACTTAACATAAACTGTAAACATATCCCTTTATTCTGATTGGCTGATTGAAATGTTGTTCCAGGATCAACATAGATGTTAATCCAGGAATATGTCCTACTTGGTGAAATCAGGTTGGTTTAAATTGCCAAAGAAATGAAATAATCTTTCACATGTAAGAATGTGCTGTTTTGTGCTTTACTAGTTTTTAAATTATGGTCACTTTTTAATGTTGTGTTAGCGAACACCTTTGTTTTGTACTTTGTTTATTTCGTTTTCTTTTAGAAAGAAATTACAATAATTTTATTTATCATAACTTGGTTGAAAAATGCAATAAAATGATAGTAATTTGGATTTTTTGTTTTACATCACACTGTTCACTTGCAACAGACTCTAATAGCACAGCAAATGAGGAACGTGACAAAGAAAGGTCGATGGATTTTTATTGCCAGCTTTCAGGGTACGTTCTCATTGTCATGTTTCGTGGAGCTCAACTACCAATTATCATAGCTTTGGGGAATTATTATCAGTATTCAGACTGCGAGACTCCAGAGTCATATGGTAAATATCACTCCTCACTTGGCTAGAAATACTCTGAAAGATCCGAGCCATTTCTGTCTCTATTTTTCAATTCTTCTGTTCCCCAATGTCTAACCGTGACGAGCCATTCATCAGCCCATTCTCTGAGTGGAGGTCTGCTGGGACAGAAGCTCCAAACAAACCAAATGTATCACTATCTGGGACGAAGCAGGAGGACGTGTCAATCAGACCATGGCCAATTGGGAATCAACATGTGCTCGCCAACAGCATCCAATAATAACAAATCTAACACTTCATCAACTCTATTATTTTTAACATTTTATGTTTATGTGCAGAACAGCTGGTAAAACCAGAGTAAGGCCGGGTGGTCTAATTTCAGGAGAGCGGCAAACCCCAGTGTACTATATGTTGTGTTTTGATTGCAGGAAATGCTAATGTTCTAGCTTAACTACAAGTTCTCACTCAATCAATCAGATTTGCTAAAACACACACATGCACAAATACACGCACCTAAACCAGCACTGGCCAGTACAAACCAGCCTGAAAAGACATACTAGTCTAAAAATTAATGTTTATATTTCCTGGAAAAAAAACTGCTAGCATTAGCATCACCATTCATCTCAATGGCAGTTGGAAGTTTCACTCCAGACCGACAATCCAAATCAAACTTTCACAAATGTCTTATCAGTTCAAATCTTTCTCTCTCTCTCTCTCTCTCTCCCAGCATCACGTTTTGTCTTCATGAGCACACGTGAGGTCAACTTCCCTCCACGTGCCGTCAACCTTTAGCAACGCTAAAGTGTGCTAACCTTTTGGGTCAAACTAATTTCCCTGGTTAAGTGAAGGAAGTTAGATGTTTTCTTTTCCTTTGGTAATTTAATACTCTGGTTCTAAATTTAGCCCAGAGGTTATGTAGCAGTAGTTGAGAGTAGAAAAAAAGTATAGCATAGAGTGTGGCCACTTTTACAGCAATGTAAAAACACCTTTAGCTTAATAGATATATATTTAAATAGATGCTTCATTAGCTGACTTTTGTCTGAAGCTGAATTTATACACATGTATGAATATCTATATCTGCAATAGACTTATAAATACACTTTAATAGACTTTAAAAAAAAGAACAAAGGTGTTCGCTAGCACAACATTAATAGTTTGCATAGTTTATTTAGCTTTAATATTGCTTTGGGTTTTTTAATCTTGGTGTTTTTTTTTGACTTGACAGGTCTAAGATACTAAGTCTACAAGTCTCTAAGTTTTATTTATTTATAATTAAAATTATATATTATTCCAAATTTTGGGGAATTGATTGCAATTCTAATTACTGGTTCTGGAAACAATATTCTATTATAGATTATTATAGAACAATATTCTCGATTCTTACTAGCTGCCCCATAGATATATGATTTAATTAGTCAAGCTTTAAAAAGGTTATCTATTACTTTATTAAATTATCTAAACTCTTTTTTGGACATTTTTGAGCGAGATGCTAATGGTCCAATCTGATTCAATGATTTATGCTAAGCTAAAATTGCTCCCAGCAGTAAAGCTAAACAGTTTAACTCTAGGGGAGTTGTAAAATGACCCTATTAAAAAAATAAAAAAAAAAGTTTGGGGAACCAGGGGTTCACGAGTTAGTGTACTCTCAGTGCTGGGTTGTGGCTAGAAGGGCATCCGCTGCATAAAACATATGCCAGAGTAATTGGCAGTTCATTCCGCTGTGGTGACAAGCTGAAGAAAAGTGATTTAGTATTCATAGTGGTGCTCAAAACCTTCCGTTTGGACAGCATAATACAGTTTCATCAATTAATGCTATTGTAAATCCTGGAGAATATAAAACTGGATTATATTTCACATTCTTTAAATCTGCAATTTTGCATGAGTGGCTGTATTTGGTGCAGTGTGTCCAAATCTTCCATTTAGGAAACTTGTCCAAGATATCAATATTTTGCAGAATCACAAATGAAACATCTTTATAAAGGCAGAAACATTGAGGAGATGTAATCTGCTTCATCTAACTCTATACAGGCTGATGTCAAATGGCATGGGAACGAGTGAGCTGAATTTAACATACATCGCTTTTTGAATGATTTATCAGATGGGAACAGAGAAGAATGACTAAGAAGAGAAAGACAACAAGGTGGAGAACCTGAATAAATGCCAGCATGGATCGCAGCAGAATAGTGGCTTCCCATACCTTCACAATTGATTCCCAATGCCACAAATCTCTAGAAACACATGCTTAACTGCAGCCAAAACACACATGCATACATGCATGCAAACATATAGATCCGGATAGTCCTGTGAATCCTAAATCTTCAGATCTGGTTCTGAGCCCAGATCTGGAACCCCAGCTGAGCGACCAAAACAAGCACAGGGATATCTGGCAAAGACAGCTGAATGACTCAGCGGTCCAACATTATCAAAACTATGGTAGTTTATGTGTGAACCACTGAAGACAAACTTGACACTACCCACTGACGTTCACAACTGTTGCGTTTAGCGACTTTAGAGATTTCAAAAACATTTAGCATATTTGGAGGGACTGATAGAAAGAGAGACTAAAGACTGCCAAAGCACCTCCGGACAACATAAAACTGAAAACAGGTGTTTCCATCATACTTCTATAATAATTGAATTCACATGATGATTTTAATAGGGAACATGCAGATGATTATGTAACAGCAATTCAAAAGTGACTGGAAGTGTCAAATAAAAATCATCGCTAACTTCTGATTGTCAGTGAGGAATTTAGAGTAGCATAACAGTTTCTTTACAAGTTTAAATGATGAAAATTTATGTTAAAATGCTTTCTTAAGGTACACATCTACGTTATTTCATGTATAGATGGAAACGCTTTTCTTAAAATGACCCAAGTTCACATGATATGTGAAACAATGAAAAGCTCCATTAAGCATCTCAGGCCATTAGGTGGCGATTTCACTTCATTCATTCACTCATTCATTTTCCTTCGGCTTAGTCCCTTATTTGTCAGGGGTCGCCATAGTGGAATGAACCGCCAACTATTCCAGCATATGTTTTACGCAGCGAATGCCCTTCCAGCGGCAACCCAGTACTGGGAAACACCCATACATTCATTCACACACACTCATACCCTACAGCCAATTTAGTACATCCATTTCACCTATAGCGCATGTCTTTGGACTGTGGGGGAAACTGGAGCACTCGGAGGAAACCCACACAAGCACGGGGAGAACATGCAAACTCCACCCAGAAATGCCAACTGGCCCAGCCGGGACTCGAACCAGTGACCTTCTTGCTGTGAGCCACCGTGCGGCCGTGATTTCACTTTATATATAACAAAAAAAACACTATGCACCTGCACACATACAGTCCTGTAGTTCACCCCAAGCTATGTTTACATTAAATATTTGTGCAAAATGTTTGAAATATTTTCTAAACATTGATTTAAAAAAAAAAAAGGATCACAAAACGACACATTAACCAAAAAATGCAATAGAGCTTTAGATATACATATTTGCATAGACACATACATCCATACATACATACAATGTATATAAAAGGTTCGAATGCAAAAGCCCCTAGTACCATATCAAATTTTCTTCTAAAGTGAACATTTTTATTCACCTCATATGTTTATGTTCAGTTTTTTCACTTTAGAGGCAATGAAAAAACCTATTCATCAAAGTGAAATTACTGAACCCAAACAAATTATTAAAATTTCAGACTTTTGAATCTGTAGTCTTCATATAAGCTACATTGTGTGTGCGTCATTCACATGACCATTAAAATAGCAAAAGTAATGCCTTATGACTCTTCATACAGAAAAGAAAATCGGAATTATTAAAAACACTGTCAAAAGAACCACCAAACTGACTGCAAGTCATTTGCCCTCTCATAAACCATGAAAATACGTGCCAATACAAACCCATCACGCTGACAGACGCCGGTAATATATAAAATAATTTTGTATAAGCACGTTTGACTCTTGAGAGTGACGCTAACCGGTCACTTACCATCATGAATTGAGATCACAGAGACACACGATACCCAGAATTCGCAGAACAGGGTGCTCTCTCTCAAAGAAACACACGTTCAGGAACCAAGTAGGCAGAAGAAGGAAATCTAATTATCTTTGCAGTAAATTGTGAGGCGTGAACAAAACAGGACAAAAAGTGTGTTGTCAGCCATTTTCGGAAAACTTTTTAGCCAGTAAGTACTTCAACAGCTAAAAGCAGTGACCCCCAAAAGGAGAATCTGGCGCTTTGTACTCAAATCCAGTCATCCTGAGGACCAAACAACTAGTTCACATAATTGGCATTTTAAGCCATTTGGCTCCTCAAAAACAATCCTTAAACTACAGGATTCTAATATAGGGTAGTTTAACTTTTTAGTGGTCTGTTATGTGTAGGTTTATGTGCTATTTAATCAACATACCTTCATGTTTACGTGTTTGCTCAATGGCACATCTGTGACAAATGTGTTCAACACGTTTTGTGGAAATCAATATTACTTGAGGCGTTGTTGAATGGAACAGAATATGTGCGTCCTCTTGCGGCAGATGAAGGAATTGCGAGCGTTAAAGATTGTGACCGGGGTCAATTAACGTTCACATTTTATTTATACAGACAAACACACACCGAACCGAACGGGTCAGAACCGCGCTGACGGCCATGAGGTCATCGTCTACAAAGGAAGAGGAAACGCCTTAGTCTGTGCGGACTACCAGCTATAAATAGTGAATTATGAGTTATACAGAAGTCTTATTTATATGCTCAACTAACTCTATGACTGAATAATATTGGACTTGTGTTTCTGAAAGGACAGAAAGTTACAGCCCATATGGTCTGGCACCTGCTCCAAAACCTCGGCCCTTGCTAATAACAAAAACGTTGAGTAGCCTCGACATGTTTTTAGCTAGCATTTGGTAATGTAATTCTGAAATACAAATACAGATTTGTTTTGAAATACTGTGGTTAAGTGTGAACTTTGATCTATGTAAACTAACTGGTTTGAAAATTAGTTGGAAGGACTTAATACGTTTTATATTTCACTCATTTACTTGTATATCAACAGGGCAAAACAACACTGCAAAAATGTTTTCTTACTTAAAGTTTTTGTCTTATTTCTAGTAAAAATATCTAAAAACTCTTCTAGAAAATGCTTCTTGATTTAAAAGTAAAAATGTTTTGTTTTCAGTGATCTCAAGATTAATTTCAGTATCTCAAAATTAAGTGGCTTAAAACAAACTAAATAATTGGTCAATGGGGTAAGTAAAAGAATATTGTTTTTTGCTTGAAATAAGATTATTTTACATACCATTGGAAGATTATTTGCTTGTTTTCAAGAAAAGAAAATCACTTAATTTAATAAGAACTTTGACTATTTCTTAAAACAAAACATTTTGTTTAACTTATCTAGAAAATGCCTCTTTATTTTAGATTTCTTTGAAATTTTAACAAAAAAAATGACAAAAATTAAGATGCACTATTTAACAGATTGAGACATCAAGAGTCATCAATAAAATAAATTACGTTGACAATACTTTCTAATGAATTTTATGACAGAAAGTTGCAGTTTATCTTTCTTCTATGCAAAAAATATTGCCATGATAAACTGATTTAAATGTAGGGCTTACAAATACATTAAATTACTAAGCTTTAAATCTAAGGTCTAAGATAAACATACAGTAGTTTATGCATCTTCTAGGTTTCACAAATGTATTTTCTTGTAAATAGCTCCCTCCAGTGGAAACACTCTCTTGACTTTAGTGCAACAAAGGGGAAATGACATTGTTATATTACAAGAGATGGGTTCTGACTAAGACATCCATTAAAAATAAACCATAAACTTATACATGTGATCTCATTAAGAGAGTGAAAAAATACATTCAAACACAATGTCACTTCATCAATGTTATACATGTTAACGATTAATTAGTACTGTAAAATGAAAGAAATCAGCCAAACTCCTAGGATTCGTGTATTATTTTTATGACTCAGTTTACACAAGCTCACGATAGAACTTTCAATAGTATTGCGGGATAGCATAAAACATACAGTATAAACCATCATACAGTATAAAAGTGAGTTGCTAACTTAATACTTAATCAAGATACTGTTCTACAATGTAAAAAGCAATTTGTTGACTTTTGCTTGAAAAAAAAAAAGCAAATAAACATGTTACCTTAAAGGGCACCTATTTTACCCCTTTTTCAAGATTTAAGATAAGTCTTTTGTGTCTCCCGAATGCGTATGTAAAGTTTCAGCTCAAAACACCCATCAGATTATTTATTATACTTTTCAGAATATTGGAATTTTCAGCTCTGAACACAATGTAGCTTTTGTTGCCTGTGCCTTTAATGCTAGTTCTCCCCACCCACCGTTCCCACGTGCCTGTCAGACAATGCATCAATCTCCGGCTGCGTCAGATAAACAGCACAGTGACAGACATGAAGGAAGCAGATCTCACGTAACGTTTGTGAGAAATACTACAGTAAGAACTTTCACAATGATTCTGTGATGTATTTGTTGTGGAGTTAATTCAAGCCTTTCTGCGACGATGAGTCACACACAATGTCGTTACAAAGTTGACGCATGCACACACGCACACACAGACACACACACACACAGCGTGTGCGTTTAACTTTGCACTGTTTTTGCACGCAAATGTGACAGGATACACATTAATATCTACTGCTGTATGGATATTCGTTATGTTAATGTACAAAATAAGCCTGATTTAACGTCCACAAACTGTGGCGTTTTCTTTTATAATTGTACTGACACGCGGCTGTGGTGATAAAGTAAAGATGGTAAAATCGCTATAATTCATTACAAACATGCACTGTTTTAAAAACGTGTTAAACTTGTAAAACTCACTCTTGATCACATTTGATGATGATTGATGATCACAGCCAGCTCAACAGATCTTTTAATCCCGGTTGCTTTCCTGTCTTGTTTTGTATGATTATACACGTTACCATGGAGACATGTTAATACGCGGCTGTCAATCAATTCGGTGGGCAGGGAAAGCGCACTCCTACGTCACGTTGCGGTGGGCCTCAAAATGGGTGGGATTTGGATCCTATTTTAAAGTCAGGAAATTTACAAAAAAAAGACTTATTGTGTTTCTATCACTCCAATATGATTGTGGACACACTATACCTACACACAGTTTTGTCCAAACAGCTTAGAAAAGATGATTTTCATCATAGGTGCCCTTAAAAATGATTCTGTAAACAAACTGTGTATAATTATACAAAATAAGTCAGTGTACATTTTCAAGTTTCAATGGGTTAACTTAAATTAAGTAACTAATCACTGTTTACAGTTTATGAACACTAAGACAATTCTGAAAATACAGTACAGTACAAGACACAAGCTGATATTCCTCCATTTCTTTATTAACTGCTGAAGCATTGGTCCCTGCTTGAAACAAGCACAGTTCAGACGTGAAAAGGTGTTTATTGTTTATTCTATATTGTGATACAAATAAAAGCAAAGTCTCAAAATAATATTTTTACCTGTCAGACTGAGTTTGTGGATATGTAGCTTTCGTGGCTATCTGGAATCTTATTTTTCCATAAATAAAACTTTCTCCTGTGAAAGCTTATTTTTGATGGACGCAGAGCTGCCAGAATAGCTGGATGCGAGTTTATTACAGGCCTCAGAGTGAATAAAATCAGTATTTGAACACCCTTTGGAAATGGACAGAAATTTCATAGAGTCAAATTGTTGAGTTCATTTCCCAGCACGGGCACCTTCATGTCAAAACAACATCAAACTGACATTAATGTAAAAAAAAATGCAAATTTATTTGATATAAAATTGACATCTAATATTGGCGTTTAAAAAAAACATCAAAAATTGATTACAGGACAGTCCAGTAATCGATTTTTGATGTGTTTTTTTGATGCCAATATTAGATGTCAATTTGATGTCATTTTGTCAATTCACATCAAATCGATTTGCATTTTTGAAGTGTTTTTTGGTAGATCCATTTGTGTGCAATACACATACCTGTGTTGTGTTTATGACACAAAAAACCACAGTCAGAATTAATTGGAGATATGATTCACGGATGATGAGCAAAATGTAACCGATGGCCCAGGACAGGCCGAGCATTACTGCCAGGGAGAAACTACTCAAAATCTTCTTCTTTAGAGGAGTTTTCCGTGATCTACACACAGGATGAGGGTTATTGGTGAAATGTTATTTCTTTTATTTGATAACTGAAGTTTTTTTTTGTCCTAAAATAATCTTACCTGTTTAAGTTGGGGTTGGTTTTGCAGATGTTGTGGGAGAAGTGCAGCAGAATTGCTGCGTTTGAGATCAGCATGAACAGTAAAGGGAGCACAAATCCCCAAAACATGGGTTTCCCCATACTGAAATTCAAATTGTGGTCCAGTGCAGCCAGCCAGCAACTGCAGGAAAAAGATGTAAAAATACAAATGAAGTAAATCCTTCAAATGAAAACATTTCAAAGTACTCAAAATATTTGTTGCTTACAACTCTTCTTGTCGGTAACCTAAAGGCTCCTTTACACTGTAGGTGGAACCCAACGAAATACCAACAATAACTGCAGGCAGACCTAAAAAAGACAAGATGCTTATTATTCTGGAGAAAAGAATTCATGTTTAGGACTTATATTTAATCATTCATTCATTTTTCTTCAGCTTAGTCCCTTATTTATCAGGTGTCGCCACAGCGGACACCTGATAAATACACTCTCACATTTAGACACACACACTTATACACTATCAATTTAGTTAATCCAATTCACCTATAGCGCTTTGGACAGTGGGGGAAACCGGAGCACCCAGAGGAAACCCACGCGAACACGAGGAGAACATACAAACCCCAGCCGGGACTGAGCCACCATTCCTCCTGGCTTTGTGTTTAAATTTGTGAATAAATATTACAGAATTAAATGATTGTTTATAATACTGCTCAACGAGTGAACAGTGTTTTTGTTTATGTCAATATTCATTCATTAATTTTTCCTTCGACTTAGTCCCTGATTTCGTGGGGTCGCCACAGCGGAATGAACCGCCAACTACTCAGGCATATGTTTCATGCAGCGGATGCGCTTCCAGCCACAACCAACCACCATGCTGGGAAACTTATGTCAATATATGCAAGAAAGCTTGAGCATGATGAATGATTTGCGAAGACTATTCAATCACACAGTTGGCCCAAGTCTTTGACAATGAATTGAAAATGTTTTTAATTATACTGCCTACACTTTCAGAAATAAAGGTTCGAGAGCTGTCACTGGGGCGGTGCCTTTTCAAAAGATACATGTTTGTACCTAAAGGGTCCATATTTATACATAAAGTTACATTTTAGGTGCAAAAAAAAGTAGTTACAGAAGTCTATTTTGTGCTTTTTAGCTACTAAAATGTACCTTAATGTACCTCTTGAATTTTTTTATTTTTGCAAAGGTACTGCCCCAGCGACAGCTCTTGTACCTTTATTTCTGAGGGTGTAAACTTATTCAACATGCACACATAGTTAATCTAGATAATGCTCAGAAATAACTGAGGTAATATTCCCTTGGTTTAATTGCTTCTTCCCACTGGTAGGAAAATATCACAGCAGGTCAGTTTCACACAATTAGATGTTAACAGAGGTTTAGAAGAAACAAAAATGTGCGCACATCTAGGCTTCTCAAAGGCAGGTGCTCGATCAAAAACAAACAGTTGCAAAAGATCAAAAGAAAATCGGCACACTGCCACTTTAGCTCTCATTTTTTGAGAGCTAAAGTGGCAGTGTGCCGATTTTCTTTTGATCTTTTGCAACAGAGGTTTCGCACATTTGTGGGCATTTACGTGGTTGCCGTCATGTGATTTGCATTTGAAAGGCGGAGGCATGAATTAATTTAAAATAATGAAATCAGATGGGATGTACTGTTCCTTGCATTCATTTAATATAGATTACCAAACCAGAGAACGATTGGTTCAAGTGCAATTAGTTTATTTATTGGTACAGATTTCAAGCATCATGTAGATTTTTTTCTCATGTATCTGAGGAAAATATTCAATGAGATTCCAGCACATTTGCTGACCCCAGAGACCCCAAAAACATAAATAACACACCGAGCCCCTGGCCTGGAAAATCTATAGATCATTTCAATGTGGTGATGTCATTGGCCTATGAACATTTCCTGCTTGTTTTCAAACTATTTCATAACTGCAATAAGATGCAATTCAATCATATTTTAATGTTAAAACAGCTGTCATAATATTATTTATCAATATGTGGACCTTTTTGAATTCTCAGAAGCTATGGAAATCAAAAATGCAAAACAGGGTATATGTTAGGACCATTGTTATTGTTTACATCCATCAAAATGGTCTATAGCAATCAATGATTGACTCCTTTACAACAAGGCGGGGCTTCCTTTGGTAGCAGCCATATTGACAGTTGCATATTCCCCATTCAAAACTATTAGAGTGACGTGTATTCTATAGTCTGAAGAATCAGTTTTTAATTAAACAACAGATTCATGTTTTGTACACATTCAATGTCTCCTACCCCATCCAACAGGCAAGGCGACCTTTGTAAACCACGTGGGTGTTCCTGACACATGGTTTTTGAAGAGGAGGAACACGTTAACACCGTACAGAGTGTTCCAAGTGAAAGTAGCCAACAGGAAGAACTGAAGCAGAGCTGTAAACACCGTACAGGGACCCTGGTCTGGATATGTGTGGTAGTCGGACGCAGGAACTATGTTTTGTCTAGACTTTGCCACAGTCAGATGTTTGACAGGGTTGTTTATGCCAAAGATGTAGAGCAGGTAGAAAACCATCATGCTTATGCAAACGTTCACCACTAGTAGAGTAGGGTTGCTTCCTCTTGACTTCCTGCCACAAAGATATTATATAAAAAAACAGTGTCTCAGTAGCTGTGTCTTTGTTAGACTGGGAAAACAATAAGATTTTACCTGGTTATGATTTGGTACACTGCTGTTACAGACAGACCCACTACAGACAGAGCACAGCCGCCAATGCTGATCCAACTCAAGGCTTCAGAATACTGATAGTTGATATTAAATGACTGCAGAAAATGCAGAAAATTATGGTGGTGATGGACTTCAATTCACAGCATCAAGATAGTGAATAGTTCTTTAACCCTTTATAGAGCACTCATTGAAATAGCCATTGGAAAAATTCTGGAGTGTTACTGTGGGTTATTACAAAACTGTCTAACTTTTGTGAAAGAAATATTATATTGTAATCAGTGTAAATTAAATTAAAATAAATAGTTCTTTGCCGATTAAAGGGTTAAGGAGCCATTTGGAAAATAAAGGTTCTGTATAGAGATCAGTTGATGTCAAATTCAATGTTGAATTCACTTAAAGGTTCTTTTGGGAACCAAAAGTAGACCTTCTACTCTTATCTAAATAGCATACTTCCAGTAATGTCACAGAACAATTTTTGGTTCCTCAAAGAACCCTTCAATGAACCATTCTTAAAAGAGTGATTTATTTCTTAATCTAAAGGAAACATTTTTAACTTAAATGATTGCCAATCTTCAACGCTGTAAATTAAGATAAATTAAACAAAAGTTATGTGCCTTAATGTTTATGAAAATAATAAAACAATGAATCCATATGTCAATATTATTTCAATATATTTCAATAATGCATGAAATATGTATTTTACAAAACACGTTTTAGCCTAAAATTGACAGAAAATCAAAGCTACATATCTGTACAAAGTATCTTCTAAATTTAAAGCTGATATGTCAAAAAATGAACTTTCAGTAAGATTTTGCTTGGCTGCAGTACCAGACATGACCACCAGATAACCTCCAGTTTTCATTCGTAAACATACAAGGGTGCCCCCTATGTTTTGATGAATATAAACTGTATTTTTTCACACTTTTGACAATATGTGTAAAGTAGACATGAAATTCTAACATCGTATGGGCAGTTTGGTGGGATTTGAGTTGATTTTAGCCTTTAAAAAACATCTAAACTTTACATGTAGATTACTGTAGCAAAAGCAATGCTATAAAACTCTGATGAGTATCCTTGTTGCAAATGAATAAATAACTGTTGTGCAGTAATATCTACCAAAAATCAGTCACCAGATATGGAAACGAGACATTTTAGACTTTCAAATGATATGTAGTTTCCCATGATTGCTCTATGTTTGGACTACAATATTACGGTTTAAAATCAAACAGTAAATGTTTTTTAATCTATTACTCTTCCAACGTAACAAAAAAAAAAAAAAGGTGGTAAAATATTTATACAAAAGTCTTGGACCTTTCCAACAATATATAGTTTGTCGAGATTGAATTAGAATTTAATTGCAAAAAAGTTATGTAAATTATGTAAATTAAGTGTCCCGGTGGCAGGAAAGTGACGGTTAAGGGGTTTTTCCACTATTAAAAAAAAACATTTTGTCGAATTAAGAGGCTATTGAAGAGTCTTCACATAAATGCCAAGAAAGAACCTTTATTTTTAAGAGTAACTAGTGGTAAAGTTTCTTCATGAAAACAAAATGTGTTTTTTTTTTTTATAGTTTACTAAAAACTGCGTCAGGGAATCCCAAAAAACATATTATTCTTGTTATTCTGTGGAATTGCTGGGAAAAATACAAAACCTTTGTTTTAATTGGCCATTTAAGTCAAGTAAGTAATATTTAAATCCTCTTACCATCAGAATGGCAAAGTTTGCCTTTCCAGTTTTAGGTATACAGCTGCATTCTGCCTGCCCTAATGGCCCTGTTGTTTTGGAGCAGCCATCTGGGCTCCAGTCATTTTTAGAGTAACTCCAAAATACACATGCAAAGTCATTGAGAGACATTGTGGAATCTGCCTGAAAGGTTCATTAATACACACACGTCAACCTATCAGTTTAAAAGAAAATGTTTTCAGTGGTATGTGGAAATTTGTTGAAATATTTCATTCAATCTATTTTGATTAGGATTACTGTATGCCACAAATCACAAAAGTGTGCCCAAGAAGGTAATGTTAAACAAGCTGCTCACTGATTCTGTGACTGCAAACTTAATTTGATCAAGTTGAGTGGTTTCTGGAAGGTTGGCAGATATCACTCTTCTCTTGGTATCAAGAGTAGGCTGAAAGCTGTTTGACTGGAAGAACCGATCGTTGTCATAAAGGACGAACCCAATATCTTTATTAAAATCTACAAAAGAGCAAAATGTAATAACAGATATCACTCTCAATAGATACTTTAATGCGGAAATACCTCAATATTAAAGAAAGAGAAAAGTAGTACTCAGAGTCTAAATCCAGCCTTACCTTGACTGAATACGACGTTCATTTGAAGGTCTATTACATCTTTGAAAATCTCACTCTGTGTCGTTTGCAGTTTTATTCTGTCAGGTAAAAAGTTGTCACTTTGTCCTGGAGCAATAAAGGTAAATATGTTAGTAGCATGTTAACAATCCAACCCCTTGTTCATTATTTTACTTTAGGTTTTATTCTTCCTCCTTTTCTTTCCAAAATAGGACTGCACAACAAATCAAAATGAAATCAAAATCGTAATTCAGTTCTGTGATCAGTAGTAAATATCCTCAGAAGGCCAGAGGAACCCACAAATATGCCCCAAAGCCATAATAATAAATCAAGAAAATTAAATTACTTTTATTGATCCAGTGTTATCAATAATCACACAACTATGGAATCATCTCACAGAAAGCTTTAGTTCAGGCACTAGGCTGATGTTATGAGTTTGGAGTAAAAACATGTTATTAAATATTATTCATGGTATTTTTGCATGCTTTCAGATGTAGCTGCGTCTGTAGCTGGGTGATCGGTCGGTCGGTCGGTCAGTCAGTCGGTCAGTCAGTCGACAGCAGCCTCTGGTGCATTTATGCGAGAAGAGCAGTCACGAATGGCACTTGCGAGAGAAATTTGAGATCTCAAAAAGCGTACAAAGCGGCCTCTGGTGGGTTTGCGAAAACAAAAACCGCAACAAAACATACCTCCTGGGATGTATTTCGTGCTCTCCAGAAATGTATACAGGGGTACATATCCATCATGAGCCTGGGTTGTGCATTCAAGTCCTCCTGGGACGTTCCAACTTATAAGTTGACAAGTCATAATAACAATGTCACTTTCGTCGGCACAAGAAGGAATTGTACAGTACCTACTTTTGGCAAATTACAAGACAATACAGCAGGGTTTGTTACCTCTGCTTATAGAAAACGAAGATCAAAGAATTAGCATCAAATGTGTTCAATGATATCCACAAGACTTTATTTTGCATCCATGAATTGTACCCGCTGATCTATATATAATAAGATATATCAACTCTATCTCATGGCAATTTGTAACCTTTTGATTTAGTGGCTAATTCATATGAATTCATACAATCTCATTCGTACAACTTAAACGGTTGGGTTTAGGGGTGGGGTTTGGTGCCACGCCTTCTTTAAAAAATCGTACGTTTTCATACGACTGAACTCCACTAAACTGACAAAACATCAAATAGTAACATTTCCTCATGAGATCAGGCTGGATATATAATGGTATTTATATAATTCTCTATTATAAATCTGTGATTCCACCATGTGATTCTTATTGGCAAACCACTCAACTTTGAAACTCAGGTGTTAAAGAAAATTTTGAGTTTCCCACTCATAATAACTTTTTGGTGGCATTCATGTACATTCAACTCTTAAATACTTACAAATTTTCCGACATGATTTGAATGCACCATATGCCTCTGTGTAGTAAACACTGCTCCATCTGAAAGCAGGTGCTGGAGATTTACACCTCATTACAGAACTAGCATTACTGACAAAATGCGCATAAAAAACATCTTCGATTAATCGTGCAGCACTACTACAAAATGTTCACACACTTGCCTTTAAAAGATGTTAATTGCACTTGTCGGATTGGCGTTTGCCCCTTCAGTGACTGCATTGCGATATTCGGTTGCACCAACAGTGGATTTGAATTCTCACTTAGAGAGATTTCCTGAAGAGTCTGTGTTAATCTGAACAAACACAATTAAGCAAGTCAAAAAGAAAGTCCATGTGAATGTTGTATATGAAATGGTTCTGTATGTCATGAAATGTTTTGTTACTGAGAAACTGCAGAACGGTTGACTGAAGAGAATATTTCTTCCCTTGTGCTCAGGAGTTGACTGACTGTGGCCACTGCTGACACTACAATATCATTCTGGTTCTGTGAGGGAAATAAATAACAAGGAGCTTAAACATCCATCTATAAATTCCACACTTAAAGATTCACTGTTTCAAGCTATTCATTGATTCATTTTCTTTTGGGTTAGTCCTTTATTTATCAGCGGTCGCCACAGCGGAATGAACCACCAACTATTCCAGCATATGTTTTACAGAGCAGACACCAACACGGGGAGAACATGCAAACTCCACACAGAAATGCCAACTGGCCCAGCTGGCACTTGAACCAACGACCTTCTTGCCGTGAGGCGACAGTGCTAACCACTGAGCCAACATGCCGCCCCTGTTTCAAG
>CAIGQV010007757.1:6190508-6228240 GCA_903798115.1 Danio jaintianensis | reverse complement strand
AGATAGATAGATAGATAGATAGATAGATAGATAGATAGATAGATAGAAAAAAGATATTTTGAAGAAAGATGAAAACCTGTAACCATTGACTTCCACAGTATTTGTTTTTCCTACTAATGAATGTCTAGGAAGTCAATAGTTACAGGTTAAGGTTTCTTCAAAATGTCTTCAGAACAAAGAAAGTTTGGAACCATCTGACAGAGTAAAGAGTAAAATGTTGTTGTTTTATTGAACTATTACTTTAAATAAAATTAAATACATTTTTACAGATTTTATCATTTTCCTGAACATTATATGTCCTCAAAGTCAGGGAACAGAAAACCTGTTTCATGAATTTATATCATAAAACATAACATAAAATAGTAGTTTAAATCAATGTCTGCTTTCTAAAGCAACATCTGCCTTTGAACACAGAGATTTGAAAATCAGAGATGGAAATAATTACTGTGAATGACCATATCTCCAGAAATGTTTCAGATGTACAGTAAACTTAACAAGTAAGTTTAAGATATGTCATTACATTAACCCCAATTTAAAACGTTTCAGTACCTCATCTGATAGTGTGACGCCACGCGCTCGCGGTGCTGGTAGTCGCTGCCGTCTGTTCCTGTAGCCCGCGGTCCTGCTCGTGATGCCATGGCAACCCACCTCCGTCGACAACCTGAGGTAAAAGTAAACTCAAAATGTACCTTACTTCTTCGATGTAAAAATAAGATAATAAAAAAATAAGAGAGAGGCGTAATGTTTGAGCTGACAGACTTCATTATATTTACGGACACCACCTTTAGTTTTTATAGAATGTGACTGACAGCAACTGTCATAAAAAGACATCACAAAAAAGGGAGTAACGTTAATAAGTTATGCCACGACTTTAACGTTACCTGCACATTTTCTGCCGCGATATTACTTAATTTGTGGCATTTTAACAATTATAACTTGAAAAAAAAAACACAACCGAACAGCAAGCAATGTTAACCAAACCTATAAAGTCACACTTCCGTAAATACTCTTCATTTTGGCTACATTTTATTGACCATATCCAAACTACACCAAACAAGATCTAAAGCCATGTTTAATTCGACTAACTTATTTACAAAATCTTTATAAATCTTTGCAGTAACGTTAGTATTTGCTTGTTTATGAGTTCACGACCTTGTAGTGAGCTGTAAAAACTTGGTTGTTACTATAATCACCCACCCATCCACACGTTTTACGATTTAATTAAAGACATTTGTTCAATATTAACGCCGTTTTGATTCTAAAACAACGAATTGTCAGATCACAACTATTAGTCAATTCAACTTCTGCAGCTTTTGCTGACGCTTCCTTAACGTTAACGTACAGCTGAAGTAACAAAGTGACTTTTTATGAGGCAGCATAGGTTTATTTAAAGTTACAATCAGCTTTTCAAATACACAGACGCGCTTTTATATATATCAAACCTGCGAATATAACTGAACTGTAATATTTAACTCCTACCTTATTTTGACATGAACCAGCAAACAACTCACTCAGACAGCAGAAACGTGAGCGCAAGTATCTCTTCTTCTATGCGTGTGTTCGTCGGGACACACTACAACATCGCCCTCAGTGGTGTGGAGTGAAAACGATGAATGAATAGTTAAATTGATAAATAAAAACTGGTTATTCAATTATGCATTACATTGATTATATTAGTAAAATAGTGTTAAATTGCTGCTGTCTTTGTTGGTCTGTTTGAGAGACTAGGTAGCACATTTGTTGTGTATATTAATGGGTATAATTTAATTAACGGACATTGCTGAGATTTCCAGGAATTACACAATATTATAAGCAGCATCAACAAATAGTTATATAATATCATATATAGTTATAATAACTATTCCAGAAATAGTTATACATTGCACTTGTGTAATTGCACATTAAATGGAGTAAACACAGAATGATAAGTTCAATCATGCACTTAATATGCAGTTAATTACTTAATATTGTGAGGTATGCATTGCTATACTATCAGGCTAAGTGTAAAATACTGATTATCACAAAATTCCATAAATGGAGTTCAAGATTGAAAACAATTACTCTTTTTTTTATTTTTTGTGTAACTAATAACAAACTCACACAACTTCAGTAAATACATTTTATTTAAAAAAACAAAACATCAAAAATGACATTAAATCTTCATCAATATTTGTTTAACAGTTTAGCACCACAGTAAAATAGAAATGAACAAAGAATAAATTCCCTCTGTTTTGTGCCTCACTGTCTCTTTGCACATATACAAATTTAGTCATTCAGTAGTAAAAATTAAAATAAATTACAGACATTTTCCTAGGACTGTTTGAGTGTTTATGTGGCCAAACAATACCATTGAGTTATATTTTGATAAATGATAAATTGGGTTTGAAAGAACCTATTGTAAATGAAAGGTTCAGGACGTTTTAGATATGTATTTTCCTGATGCTGTTAGTTAATGAGATAATCTGTATGCATGTGCTCACATACTTTCCTGAAATTCATTGAGATGGTAGAAAGAAAAACTAAGACAGCAGAAAAATAGTGCATGTCCAACAATGTGAACATTCCTCATTATGGCAATATCACATCATATTACACTTATGTGTAGTCAATGTGACTCCCATTTACAATCATTATACTGTCAAACAATAGGAAATATGCAAATAAATAATGTGATAAAAGTTCTAACAAAGTGCTAACCATATGGATGAACAAATACCATAAGATACTGTAAAATGGTTTCAAATTATGTGTATGCTTAAACATATATTTAGCATTGTCTTATTTTATATGAAGAACCATTGCCTTTGTAGTACTAGAGACATCAAATGTGACTGTTTATGCATTTTTTCACATATTCACATAGGATATAACAAATACCCAGAGAATGATGAGTGGACGTAAGGACCAGCATAAAGTCCTGCTGCTTGCTCTGATGGTAACTGGACATGAACAGTGTCTCCAATGTGTAAGGGCAGCACAGCACTCCCTGATGCCTGATCCAGGTAACTTTTTTTGTATTCGTCATATGTATACATAACTGGCTCATTGTTTCTGTATAAACCCACCCATACATTGTTTCCTTTGCAGTTAACATGGTAGACAAAGTAGTAAATTCCAGGTATTTTGCATGTGAAGATGCCAGTTTGCGAGTTGTAATTCTGGTTTCCATTATGCAGAATTTTGTTGAAGACAACAGGTTGTCCAACTGGGGGGAATGGGGTTGTCAGCTGAGCTGTAAATGCAGGCATTTCTAGGCCATTCCTACCAATAACAGCTCCTCCAGGCTTTTCTTTTTTATAACCACTTTTTGCCCCATCAAGCCCAGGACCTGTCTCGGGAAGTATTTGCCCAAAAAACGGAGCCTGAGCAGGAGGTCCAGGTAGCCCAGGTGGGCCAGGAGGACCAGGTATTCCAGGCGGACCATGGGGCCCACCCGGTCCAGGTATACCAGCATGACCTGTTGGGCCTGGAAGTCCTGGTTTTCCCTCACCTGGGATTCCAGGTTTTCCTGGTGGTCCATATTCTCCTTTTGGGCCAGGCAGACCAGGTGGGCCTATTGGTCCTGCTGGACCCATTAATCCTGGTATTCCCATAGGCCCTGGATGACCTTTCTCACCTGGAAATCCAAGTTCTCCTTTTGTACCAGGCTTTCCAGGCACTCCAGGTAGCCCAGGTAAGCCTTTGTGTCCACTTTCACCTTTGGGTCCAAAGGGACCAGTTAAACCTCTAGGTCCTGGTTGCCCCAATTCTCCTGGGAATCCTGGCTTGCCAGGAAGACCTGGAGGCCCTGGTTCACCTTTTGGACCTAATAGTCCTTTTGGTCCTACTGCACCACCTTCTCCTTTTGGACCAGGAAATCCAATGCCTCCAGGGGGTCCCATAAGACCTGGAGGACCTGGGAGGCCACTTGGCCCTGGCAGTCCAATCATTCCAGGAAGACCGCCATGGCCTTTTTCACCTTTTGGGCCTAGTGGCCCAGGCAATCCACCATGCCCCTTATCACCTTTAGGGCCAGGATAACCAGGCTTGCCAAATCCAGGCAAGCCTGGACCCCCAGGCAAACCCGTGGGACCTGGCTCGCCCCTTCCACCTGGGAGACCTGGTTTCCCTGGCAAGCCATCTAAACCAGGTTTGTCAAAGCCTGGCAGTCCTGGTGGTCCAATTTGTCCTCTCTCCCCAGGTACTCCAGCCAGCCCTGGTTCTCCAGGTGCACCAGGTTTACCTTGCCCCCCAGGAACCCCAGGTAGTCCATTCAGTCCTGGTTTGCCAACTCCTGGTAGTCCTACTTGTCCTGGTGGTCCGTGTAATCCTGGAAGTCCCTTTACTCCTGGAAATCCTGGGAGACCAAAACCATTCTCACCTTTTGGCCCTTGGAGGCCAGGGATGCCAGGAAAGCCCTTTTGTCCAGGTTCTCCTCGAGGGCCAGGTTGTCCAGGGAGTCCTTGTCCCCCTGGTTTCGCCACACCTGGTAAGCCATGTGGCCCTGGAAGACCTGGAGGTCCTGGTAATCCTATCGGTCCTTCACCACCAATTGGTCCTAACTCACCCTTTGGCCCTGGAAAACCTATACCTCCAGGTTTTCCTGGCAAACCTGGCATACCTGGCTTTCCAATTCCCGGAAGGCCTGGTGGGCCCTGAGGACCAGGTTTACCTGTAGGCCCTGGGATACCATGACCAGGATGTCCTGGAGGGCCCTGAGGCCCTTGAAGCCCCATCGGACCGGGCTCTCCAGGGGGACCTTTCTGTCCTCTTGGAACTGTTTCACCTGAAAACAAGAAGAAAGAATAGAAATAAGAGAAAAACAGAAATTTAGAAACAGTCAAGGGTGTTAAAATGACATGGCAAGGCCAAAAATATATATAGTATGAAATATTGTAATACATATATAATTCACCAGATGTTTACTATGAATATAGTAAAAATCAGATAAAATCTGATGACAGGTGTTTTTAAGAGGTTCATCCATCAAAATGCTTTCTTTAAATGAACATTGCATTGCTTTTAGAGTTCATTTTAAATTATCTAGGCAATCCTGAGAAAAGAACTTAAAAGAACTTACCAATATTCCATTAAATCTTTAAGTGAATATAAAGTCATGTAAAGTGTTTAGCAAAATTACCAACCTTTTCCTGCAATGGGTTTGCCCATATGCATGGGAAACTGTGGACGTTCCTTCCCATACTGGGGAAGCAAAGGCATCTCATTTCCAAATGGAAGTTGAGGGATTTCCTTTCCATGGTAATGGTGTTGGTTTATTCCCTCATTGCCATGTGGTAGAAGAGGTAACTGTGGCAGAGGCTGGCGCTTTTGAGGCAATGGTTTGTGTCCATAAAATGCCCCTGCATGGATATGATGTAGCAGGCACAAATGCTCCACCAGTACAAACAAGCGGGCAGAGAGGAGAGGCCCTGCCATGTCCTGTTGAATGGAGCATAGAAGTTTGTAATTAGTAGGCTTGGAAAAATGCAGGAAAGTTATAAAGTTAAGTTAAGGTTATAGAGCTGGTACCCATAAGTTTATTGGATTGTCTCCCTACCAGAACAATCAGTACAAGACATTTTAACTTACTATGTGGCTGTTCTCATAGCTGAGAAATGTTATCGTCTTTACAGTGGTTACAGTATATAATGTCATAATACTCACTTCATGAACATTTCTGGACTTTTGTAGAATGTAGAGTTTTTAATACGTGTCAGTACAATAAAAACTGCATTGAAATGACTTTTTTATTTTAATGCTAGCATTCTTCAAAAGAATATGCAGATGTTATGTGTTACACACAAGGAAAAGCACAAGGGTTGTGGATTCCAGATCAGTCATTTTGTTGAATCTTTTTCAAGTCATTTCAGTGCCTTCTGGTTTATACACTAGTTGCCTATAAAACTGTTTTGTCCCTTTGAAAACAGAACAAGGAAGTGTCAGTATTTTTGAAACAAAAAAAAACATACAGACAATATTAAAATGGATTATCAAAAGTATGTAATCAATGACAAAATTAAATTCAAATTAGCCTTAAAATTCACATTAGGACATTCTACAGTATAAACATGATGTTTTAATGATTATTTTATTATAGCTCTACCTTGGATCTAGTCATAATAAGCAACTAATTGTGCACTGTATAGTCTATGTCCCTATATAGTCTATGTCAACCCATAGTCACATGCAAAAAAAAAAAAAAAAAAGTTAAACAGTTAAAAATGTTTTCTCTTGAATCTCTTGAAATATTTATATACTGACAGAAATAATACATGTATTATACTTTAATGTGACCACTAGAGGTCAGGAAATGACCACAAAACAGATACTACACCATCTGACTACAAGAAATCCTGAGCGACTTAAAAACAGCTGAATTTGCTCCAGAATACTCCAGTTCTTTGCTTTGTTTCTTAACCCTTGTCATTATTATGTATTCAGTGTTTTGTGTAGAGACATTCAAAACTTAAAAATAATGAATTATCACTTCCTATAATATCAAAAAATTATACAAACATGTAGACAATAACGTGATGCCATTTTCTGCCAGTGACACAAATGTAAAAATACCCACTGGTTAAGACCTATATAACTTATAGACAGACATCTATGACACAAATAACTTGATGTGTTTCTTACTTTTTATGTTCATTCTTTCTGTTATCTTGAAAGCCACTTCCTCTAAAGTGCTGTCCCCAAAACTGCAATGAACAGGAAACCGAGCACCTCAGTTAGAAAGCCAACAGCTGTGCTAAAATCCAAAATGTGAGTCTAAACCAAAGCGAGCCCATAATGGAGAGGGCATCCTGCTTTGATTGAGGGTGGAAAATTTGTAAAAGCTGGAATGCTTTTTAAAGAATGGGTTTTTGATTCTAATACATACCGACGTATTGGGATCAGCATATGGGTGGGAGGCCGGAGCCTTCACTCCCTTTTGTGAACTACTGTAAACAGAGATCTTGATTGATCTAGCATGAATAGAACAAAAAGACAAAGTATCACATAAACCATTTTTATTGAGATGCTGCCAGCCAGGTTGATTGTGCCTCCAAAGATATAGTTTCCACCTTTTCCATAAATCTGAAACTTCTCCAGTATATCATCCCTACATAGCGTACACTAGTCTACATATATTTCAGTTCCTCTCAGGGAGAGAGAGTGGACATTTTTTACATACTAAGTCTACATGCGTCACAACTATTCACATTCATTCATTCATTCATTAGTTTCCCTCATTCAGGCACCAGACACAAACCAGACAGTTCATTTCTCAGAAATGAATTTCATTCCTTGGGCCTGTCTAATTTATAACTCCACCCAAAGATTTGTTTTCAGAGGATCATGTGTCATTCTTACTGCTGACTATACGTGCACCCTCGAACTCAACTTTTGAAAAACAACTCTGAAAAAGGACTGGCAAGTCAGCGTGAATGGCCGTCCAATGTTCTCCATATCCAAAACGTTTGTGGACATCAAAACAACCTCATTCCACTGGAACATTTCTCAATTACAGCTGGCCCTGTCTGAAAAAATATCAAGTAGCTACAGAATATCATAATCAATAGCTCTCTTTTGCGTCCATGATCATACCACCCAGCATAAATCACCAAGAAGATGCCAAAACAATCCCAGGAGAAGCAGTTCAGGAGAATTCATTTTCATGGGAAGAATATGGCTCATGAAGGCATCCGTTCATTCTGAACACGACAGTTCATAACCTGGCCCGCTGTATCTCTGTGCTTGTTTATCAGATTCACGAGGCTGAAACAAACTTGTTCCCTCTGGTCTGTGTTGGATATTCAACCATACCAGAAAAAAATCTGTAGTAAGCTTTTGGTGCTGAAGCCAAAGGTCAAACAAAAAATATGTTGAGAAGCGAGGGTCAAAACCATAAGGACAAGCAGGACATAACAACAGCAACCCTACATGTCCAATGCAGAGAGCAGGAACTAATGTTTTTCTCCATGTCTTTTTGGCCAAAATTTACAACCGCAGCATTTGTCTGCTTGATTCCATGCCACTGCTCTGTTATCGCCCTGCCCCGATTCTAATATAATCAAATTTCCATTCCTACTTTTCTGACTGCTTCCAGATGTTTCACTTCTGTTCACAATAAACAAATAAAGAAGAGCATGCTGGGTGTCAACTTCCTAGCTGAAGTTATATACTCAATGTTATTATAGCCTGTTCACCCTTAAAACCTTATGATTTCTGCCAATAGCATAGATCAACATATTTACGTTATATAAAATCTAATATTGGCGACGCGGTGGCGCAGTGGGTAGCACGTTCGCCTCACAGCAAGAAGGTCGCTGGTTCGAGCCTCGGCTGGGTCAGTTGGCATTTCTGTGTGGAGTTTGCATGTTCTCCCCGTGTTCGCGTGGGTTTCCTCCGGGTGCTCCGGTTTCCCCCACAAGTCCAAAGACATGCGGTATAGGTGAATTGGGTAAGCTAAAATTGTCCGTAGTGTATGTGTGTGAATGAGTGTGTATGAATGATACCCAGTGATGGGTTGCAGCTGGAAGGGCATCCGCTGCATAAAAACATATGCTGGATAAGTTGTCGGTTCATCCCGCTGTGGCGACCCCAGATTAATAAAGGGACTAAGCCGAAAAGAAAATGAATGAATGAATGAAAATCTAATATTTTAAAATATATATGCACTCTACAAATGCTTGACTGTTTCAACCCGAATTTGGGTAAAATATGGACAAACCCAGCTGCCAAATATTTAATTAAACTATAGTTTAACCCTTAAGGTTTTTCTTAATTACAAAAATCATCATTAGCCTAATATTTTTTAAGATGGCATTTGGTTTAATTTCTTGCATATTGTCCTATGATATTTAAAAAAAATAATTAAAATTTTTTTTTAAGTGCATATGTCCAAATAGGACATAAAAATAGGGGCTTGTACGGGATCTAAACCCAGCATTTTTTTTTCTTTTCCTTCTTTTTTTTTTTTTTTTGCATTAGGAGGGAGACACTTTCAGGATTCTTGTGTTCTTGAAAAACCTGTTCATATCAAGAAAACAATATATATACTTGTTCTATACTCTGCTCTAAAATCTTTTATTAACTAAATATTAAACTCTGCCTGTGTTACTCACATTTTGTGTTACTGTGTTACTATGTTTGTTATCAAGGCTGTGGGTTCAATTATCATTAAAGGAGACCTATTATGCAAAAATTACTTTTATAAGGGGTTTAAACAGTTGTGAGGCAACAGTGAATATAACCAGCTTCTAATGGTAAAAGAATATATTAATAATTTTTTTTTATAAACACTTCATAAAAACAGTCTGCAGAAACACTTTGATTGACATGCTCCCTTTGTCATCAGAGAGGGAAAGCCCCGCCCATTGGTGACGATCTCTCCCTCATTAGCATATGACGCAAGTCTTGTTTTTGAATCTGCCACTATGCTGACACACAGGCATTCGTAGCTCCGCCCTCTTTTGAAAGAGGGCTGGGAGCACAATCTCATTTGAATTTAATGCAACAGTCACCAAAATGTCACAATTAAGATCAAAGCCTAAAAGGGACTGTTTCAGAGAGTTATTTGTGGGGTATTTTGAGATGAAATTTCACATAGACACTCTAGAGACATCAGAGACTTATTTTACATCTTGTAAAAGGAGGCATAATAGGTCTCCTATCCATAGGTCTGATGAAATATGTAACTTACGTGCTAATAATGCTGCAAACGAGTAAAAAAAAAAAAAAAGAGGAGCTGCTGTTTCAGATCTGGCTACTGAATTTGAGAAGCTTTACCGTCAGCATGACAGTGATAATGAGGTGCCGACCGTAAACAGGAGAAGATGCCAGAAGACACACTCAAACACACACACAGGTTTGACGAAATGTGTGTTATATAATGAACATCCCAACCTGGATTGTTTTTGTGCATGACTAACTGTTCCTGAGACTATTAGTGTTCAACGACTCCTAGAAACCTAGGAAAAGCAAAGTATTGTGAAAAATCAAGATAAACAGAAATCCAACAAAAGATGCAGTCTATTTATTTTCTTTTTTGAGGAAAATGTATCTGTTGTGTTCATCACAATGTATCATGTTTATCTGTCAAATGTCATTCCAACTTTCTTCTGATTCAAATTTCAGGTTCGGAGTGATACTCTGTGATGAAACTACATGGATAATTTTACAGATTCCTAGGCATTGGGTTTCAAGTTTTATTAAATAGGATTCATCAAAACACTCCACTTGTTTACTTTTTAGGAGGGAATTACAACACTAATGGTATGAATTGGAATCATGCACAAAGACAAATGGCCAAAGTCAGAATTTTCATCAATACACTCATTTTTGGATTGCTTTCACCAAACCATATTGTATATGCCCAGAAAACTTGAAATATATGACATGCCACATAGAACAATTCTTTGACACGTCTGCTTCTTAAAAAAAAGCTTAATGATGGTAGCTATGCACTACAATAAGCAAAACCTTTTTTACCCAAAAAAGAAAAAAAGTTAACAGGGTAAGTACCCTTAAAAGTCTACATACTGTGACACAAATGTATAATATTTTTTATATAAAGCTAGTTCTAAATACTACTCATTTAAGTTCTTTGCACATTGAAGTCTGAAAATTGAATATGCATTTTGTTTCATATTTTTATCTGAAAAAATTAATCACACATGGAAACCTTGCATACTGCGTTACATCTATATAAATTAATGTTGCGAAAAAAATAAAAAAACATATGCAAATCAATATAAGCAGTGATGCTTTGTTCTCAAAGCAAAGTGAGCTACCAAGCAAACTGATCATTTCAGAAAAGTTGTCAATATGGAAACAAATATTCAAGACAAACATATTTGATTACAAATTATGGACATTGTTATGGTGCTTTGTGGTGTTTATTTGTTGTTGTGCAAAGAACTACATGAAAATAAACCTTTATTCATGGATAATATGTCCCTGTACACATATTTAGTGTGAAAGTTGCAAAAATTGTTCCCGTCATGCTGCCTCGTATCCTTCACTTTACCTAGAAACTGCAGTCAATCATATCAAAGTTTTTTTTTATTTCAATGTTTTTGTGGTTTCCCAAAAATGTAGGCTAAATCACGTATTTCCAATGCCTAAGGTTCCCTTCATATCTTCAGATGAGGGGGTCACAACAGGACATAAAATAGTCTATTACTACATTATGTTAATTTGTTGAAGTAAAATCTTGATAACATTATAAGTGGCTATCTGAAAAGAGTACAAAATAATTAAAAGGCAGCTCATGACCCTGTTGTAGTCATATTAAGTACAATGGTGTTCTTGCTCATGTGATATTGTTCAAATACACTGAGGTCGAGTTGCAGCGGAATGTAGAATCAGCTGACAGAACAGACCGAAAGCCAGAACTGCTGTAAAACACATTCTCTCGCTCGCTCAGTAACTCACACACACTCGTTCTCCCTCGCAGGGAAGTGTTTCATGTAACCATATGTTTTAGTCCAGGGGAATAAGAGATTTCGGGCAGTATATTAACGATGATGAGGTAGCAGAAAGCCACTCTTTCTCCTCTATTAAATGAAATGGGTGCCCCATTGGTGCCTTAAAAGGAATAAATACTTACATTTTTATATTTCTTATAATTTTATTTGGAAAAGCTCTGGCAGACCTTTCAAAGCAAGTCATATTGTATCTCAAGCACTATACCAAAACTGTTCATTCAAACATAGTTGTACTTAGATTTGGGAGCCCAAATGCTGTAATAAAATAATAGAAAATTAAATAGATGAAACAGCTTTTATTTTAAGGCATGTGTGTAGAATCAACAATCAGTTTGTATTCATTGTCATGTGTGGAAGTTAATTTCAGAATCAAAAGGCAAATTTCAGACCAGTGGGTTTTAAGGGGGTGCAAAATACACAGACACACACACGCGTATACAGCTATCTTTATGGATACTTCCCATAGATGTAACAATTTTTATACTGTACATACTGTATATTCTATCACTCTACCCAATCCTACCCCTAAATCCAAACCTCACAGGAAACAATCTGCATTTTTACATTTTCTAAACACTTCATTCTGTGTGATTTAGAAGCTGTTTTTCTCATGGGGACCCACAAATCCAAAGGTTATTGCTATACTTGTGGAGACATATATATATACACACAACAAGTACACACAAACTTGTATATGTGGTTTACTCCATATGCAAAATGTACTTTATACTGTAAAAATGCTTATTATATGGCCTTACCCTACCAATACATTTTAACCCAACATTCACTGGAAACCTGTGGCAAATTTGAAATGTCAAAAGACATTTAAAAGCATTGGAGCATGAATTATAACACACAAGGCATGTCCTCATAAACAGCCTTAACACTGTCATACCAGCTTAATACCCCAAATAAGACAATATACAATATATGTTTGTTATAAATGTAATTTATGAGTATTTTATAGTGTTTTTATGATACAGTTTTCAAACAAAACATAGGATTAAATTCAAATAAAATATTTTTAATTTGTTGCAAAGATAAAGTTCTCATCAAGAGAATGGAACAGACACACACCATTATTAGCTCCATTTTGGTGTTTAAAATTACCATTATTTTCAATTATGTTCAATTTTCTCAGAGTTTTTGTTCGGTGCTAATATATAGCCTCAGATGACTCTCGTTATTCGAGTGGGACACTGATGCGGGTGATTTATATCACTGCAAACACATGTCAGGATCAGAGGTGTGCCGATATCTTTGTGAATGTATGTGTCACATTCCAAGCCCACGCTCCCTAGTTCTGCTCATGTCCAGAGACGAGTGGCTTTCAGCCTTCACACCGTCTCTACACTTTTGTTCTGTCAGTTCTTCCACTGTGGGAACCAAAAAGAGGCCTGGCTAAACTTCAAGGCACTACAGTATATGTAAGGATTTGTGTGTAATAATCACTTTTTTATTCACAATATGTAAACATCCTGAAGCCAAAATAAAAAATAAAAAACAGGGACTTCCCAGACTAGATTTCAGTAAACAAGACTTATTTGTATCATGGCTGTTTCAAAATGTTTTGAATTGCATTTTTGCATTTTATCGTTCCGCTGTGGCGACCCCTGATAAACCAGGGACTAAGCCAAAGGATAGTGAGTAAGTGCATTTAGATTTCACAATCATATAATTTTCCCTCAGAATTGTGACTTTATTGTAAGTCTATAGGATTTCTATATAAGTCTTTAGGAGTTTGCATCTAACAATTCTGCCTTTTTTTTTTTTTACTTATAATTGCAATTTAGGTCTCTACAGAAGCATATTTTTTTGTTTTAGAATTGCAACTTTATTGTAAGTCTCTTTTTTTTTTTTTTTGAATTCTGGCCTCATGCATGATTACATCTCATAATTCTAGCTTTTTTTTACATAATTGTGAGTTTACAATATATTTATGCATTTCTTAACTTATTTCTCTCAGTTGCGACGTTTTTCTAATTACTGTAGTTTATATCTCAATTATTTTTCTCGAAATTGCTATTTTATTTAATGCACGTTTACAGTGAATTCTGACTCAGTAGTTTTGAAATGCTAATGGTTTGATTTCTGAACCCATGAATCAAGTGGGATCAGTGAGATCAAACAAAACATTGAAAATTATCAAATTATAAAAGAATGCATATTATACAGATGCATGCTCGAAATGTGAGTAAAATGTGTTTCATTTTGCATAAAAAAGTGATGAATTTTCTTTATATTATATTTTTAAGCACAAAACCAATGTTTTAACTTACTTAAGAAATACTTGAGTTAAGAAATAAATATTGAAACATTGATCACATTGAAAATTTGTTAATTTTATTGCTATTTAGAGGGGGAAAAATCTAAATTACAATATCTTTATTTGAAATTTGGAAGAAATTTTATCAGACTTTTATAGAATAAAACAAATATTAATTTTTTACTTAAGCACTCACACACATACCGTACATATAATACACAAAATCTCTGTTACATCGTATCCTGAGCTTTTCCAGGGAAAGTACACATAATAAATGCATATATTTTTGATTAGCCCTGAGTCTTGTCAGCCTCGCAAATATCTGCCGTCTTAGAAACCAAATCTCAGAGCTGAGCCAAACCCGTCTTTAACCCAATGGGCCGCCACATTTTGGTGTTCGTGTTTCAGTACGACGTTGATTTGACATGAGAAGAGGAGATTTGACATTGGCTTTCATTCAGATCAGAAACAAAGTTATAAAGCATCAATCTGTTAATAGCCGGAGGGAACTGAAGGAGCAACATTCACAGGTCAGGCTTCGTCTGCGACTGTTTAATGAATCAAAGGAAAAGTTGCAAAAAATGAAAAAAAAAAAAAAAGGAGACAGCCAGGTTATGAGGTTCATAATGAGATAAAAGATGCTCTGTAGCTAAAAAAAATTATAATAAAATGAGAATGAAGTCAAATGATTCGCTCTCTGGTTCAATCGGGATCAGTTTGAACTGTTCTTATGACATTGTTGAGTTTAATTAATGATACTTAAAAATATTCAATTAAACAGTATGATCATTTAATAAATAAGTATAGTTTATTGGGTAATATATTACTAGCATTATAATCATTAATGAGCTGGAACTGGTATATACAGTATGAAGCCTGTTTTCACCACAGGATTAACAATATATTTAAAAAAAAATGCAATATATAATTGTTTTTTTTTTTTTAAATGCATAACAATATATAATAATAAAAAAAAAGATAATAAAATCTTTTTATTATAACTTGTAATTCTGATGTTTTCCAAGAATTTTGACTTTGTTTATATCTCACAATTCGGACTTTTTTACCTCAGTATTCTAAGATTACATCTTGCAGTTACAACCTTCAGAATTGTGACTTTAATGTGAGTTTATATAGGCTAATTTCTTTAAATTTTTAGTTTTTTTTCTCAAGAATTCTCAGATTACGTCTCATAATACCTTTTTCCTAAATTAATAGGAGTTTACATTTCTGACACTGTCAAATTTTGCTAAGTGTTTCTAGGATTTTTTTTTCCACAATTTTGACATTATTTCTTGCAATTCAGATTTTCTTTTTACCTCAGAATTCCGGGTTTGCATTTGGCAAATCAAATTTTTTGGCTTCAAATTGCAACTTTATTTTACATTTAGAAGCTTCCATGGGAATATGAAAATGTATCATTTAACTTCCTAATGTTATATTCCAAAACACTTAACAATCCTTCCTTGAAAGCACTGTAATAATCACTAAGAATCATCGATCTAAAACAATATGGCAATCCTTATTACAAACACAGCTTCTACACCAAAAAACATCTTCTGAATCTAGACATACAGCATCCCCGATCAAATTGCGTTGACAGTTTAATCAATCTACCAATCAATGTCTGGCCCAGAGTGGAAAAAAAACAGTATTTTTTTCAATATATCTGGACCAGAGAAACAGATGAAGAGGGAAAGGGAAGGAAAAAGAGCTCTGCCTGGTCTTGTGCCCGCAGGAATGACTCTTCTGAACATCCAGCACTGATCGCTGTAGGAAGCAGGAAAAAATGGCAGGGCTCAGAGTCGTGCCCGGTGCCAGGAAAATCAAAGTGAAAGTAAAGTGAATGTGGCTCTAGAAATATACAAAGCCCTTGAGCAGAGCTGGAGAAAGACTCTTGCACAACAGCAGGTGCGGCATGAAGCAGGATATGAGCTAGATTGAATCTGCTGCGCGACTTTATATTCAATCCAAAATCAAAACAAAATTTGTTTAAAGGATTGGACACCCACTTGAGTTTGTTACTAATCCATATTAGTATAAAAACGTATATACAGCTGAAGTCAGAATTATTAGCCCCCCTGTTTAATGGAAAGAAGATTGTTTTCAACACAATTCTAAACATAATATTTTTAATAACTCATTTCTAATAACGGATTTATTTTATCTTTGCCATGATGACAGTACATAATGTTTTACTAGATATATACAAGATACTAGTATTCAGCTTAAAGGGCAATTTAAAGGCTTAGAATGATGGTTTGTTCTGTAGACAATTGGAAAAAATATTGCTTAAGGTGGCTAATAATATTCAATGGTGGCTTTTAAAAAATTCAAAACTGCTTTTATTCTTGCCGTAATAAAACAAATACGACTTTCTCTAGAAGAAAAAATATTATCAGAAATACTGTGAACATTTCCTTGCTCTGATAAATATCATTTGGGAAATTACTTTAACTGTTTATCTTAAATAAAATTTCTAAATAGTAGATTATATGTTTTCCATCTCTTTTGAATGACAAATTATTAATTTTCCAATAGCATTTGATTAAATATTTTATATATATTAATATATGTAAAACATAGTATTCCATATTAAAATAACATGTAATATATGTAACAGTAATTTACCAAAAATAGTACTGAAAATTCATCATTTGTCCATTATGCATAAAATGTCTTAATATTTTCTAAATATTTCATATTTTATTACATACAGTACCTTATGTTTTCTTACAGTTTCAGGGTATTATGCTAAAATTGCATAACATTAGCATCAAAAGTATGATATTTTTTTTGTTCAGTATATTTCTTATGTAAAAAGTTAGGACCAATAACTGTTTAAATACAGCAAATGTTATTCAATTAAATAATTTAGAGCAATATAAAATTGAAAAATCACTACAGAAATTCCATAACTACTCATTTTTTATTAAAAATCTAAATTTTAGGATGAATTAAAATAATGCATGATCTAACATCAATTTACCACTTTTTGTGCAGTGAAAAAAATCATAATAAAGATTTTCATATTTTATTACACACCCTAATTTCATTAGTTTTAAAATATTTCACAAAATGTAATATTAATTTTAGTTTTAGTTTGCCAAGAACAAAATATATTTGTTTAGTATATTTATTAAGTATAAATTTAGGACCAAGTTTTGCATAAATTATCATTAATGAATCAGTACTGAAATCAAGAAATAGAGCTGGAATTGGAATATAAAAGAAAATCATTACAGTTTTTGAAATCATAATATTCAATCATTTTGAGATCATAATATTAATATAATTCTGAAAAATTTGAGGGACATTAAAATGTTTTACACTCTAGTATATGAGCATTTTTAACTAACTTTTTAGGGCTGAAATTAATATATTTAGAAAAAACATTATAATAAAAAACTCCACAATAAACACAAATCCTAAAATGATGGTTAACGACTAAAATAACAAAGCTATAATGATACATGAAATGTCTAATATTTTGCACACTCCCATTCAGATCAACATCAATTTTTTTATCAATTTTATTTCCCGTTCAGCACACATTATACACATACAGCACTCACCTCTCTCTCTCAATCTCTCTGCCTCTGCTTTTCTCTCTCTCTGAGTGAGAAGTGAAGGAAGAAGATCCAGAAGACAGAAGCAGAAATTTGGTTCAGGGCTTCATACTTTCCTCTTTTATGGGCAGGTAGGAGGAGCGAGGCAACTTCTCAAAGGAGGTGGGCAGAGGGGGGAAGAAAGAGAGAGAAAAACGGAAAGGAAAGAGAGAAAAACGATCACGTAAGCCTCCGCCCGGCTTTAGGTTTAGAATTGACAGTCACACACAGTAGCTCATGTTTATTCAGGCCACTTAAAGGCTAATTAACGAAAAACTCTTTGACTCACAATGAAACTTAAAAGAATATTTCAATCAAAAATGACAGTTTTTCATTTTTAGGTGAACTATCCCCTTCAGGTTTAAGGTTTACTATTGTCATTTAATGTCAAATGCTTGTTGCCTTTTTTATATTCTCTGAGGTCCACTTATGGTATTCCAAAAAATGCTGTATGCGATATTTCAATGCAATTTTGGGTAAAATATGGACAAAGCCAATCACTGGGTAAATTTTTAGGGGTTCAAGCGTAGTGCTTCAGCCCTGTTGTAATTTTTTTGAAAAGTCCAAAGGTCACCTTTCTGCCCTAAAACTGACCAGACAGACCAAACCTTAAGTTGTAGAGACTTGAAACTTTGCCAGATGGTAATTCAATTCAATCCAAGTTTATTTGTAGCACTTTTCACAATAGTTATTGTTTCAAAGCAGTTTTAAGGTGCACATTATTGTATTACAATATAATATTATAAATATTATAAATACAGGGCAGCACAATGGCGCAGTGGGTAGCACGATCGTCTCACAGCAAGAAGGTCGCTGGTTCGAGCCCCGGCTGGGTCAGTTGGCATTTCTGTGTGGAGTTTGCATGTTCTCCCCGTGTTCGCGTGGGTTTCCTCCGGGTGCTCCGGTTTCCCGCACAAGTCCAAAAACATGTGGTATAGGTGAATTGGGTAAGCTAAATTGTCCGTAGTGTATGTGTGTGTGTGTGTGTGTGTGAATGAGTGTGTATGGATGTTTTCCAGTGATGGGTTGCAGCTGGAAGGGCATCCGCTGCGTAAAACATATACTGGATAAGTTGGCGGTTCATTCTGTGTGGCGACCCCAGATTAATAAAGGGCCTAAGCCGAAAAGAAAATGAATGAATGAATTATAAATACAATATATCAAAATCAGAAAAGTTATTATAGTTACTATAACTTTATTAGTTGCTACTTACTTTAATTACCTAAGAACTAATAGCTTTTAACAGTTAAAGTTATTATACTGTACATAAGCATAGTTAACCTGCAGTTAATAGGTGATGTCATCGTGTACATGTTCAATGAAGTCTATTTGTGTATTAAAAGTATGTGTTGTACTTGAAGTCTTCGATGATTGGCGTCATCTTTTCACAGGTCTTGGATCTCATCAAGTGGCACTGCACAATCTCTAGAAGCCTCGGGATGGGCATCCCCAGCTGGAAATAGGGAACAAAAAATAATTTAGCATAGCTGCTGTTCATAATTGATTTGAACAAGAGATATTAAATCTCTTTTAAAGTAGTATACATCCCATCTGTCACCGAGGCTCGCACCAATCGGCCTGATGGAGGTGCTACAGCAGCCCAAAACACAATTGATCATAAATTCTGAAGCAATTGCAGCAGACTCAATCGTCTTGTATTGTTGGAATCATTGGTTCAAGCCCTACAAGGCACTGTCTTCAGATCCGGCTGTCACCTTGGTAAAACTTTGGTGTATTTAAAAAAAAAATAATAATAATAATAATAATAATAATACTTTTGTAAACAAACCTATGTTTTTTGTTTGTTTGTTTGTTTTTTTGCTCAATCTCAACAAAAGCAGTGTTGTGTGAATCTCTGACTACTGTAGATCAATAATTGTAAAGTTGAAATCCCAAAAGTCCTGTAATTCATAAATGAGTAAATTGAACTTCATGAAATTTAGCATGCATATGCACCATGTGGTTTTGGAAAATATTGCTAAATTTTAATGCAATTTTCTTAATCTTAATCTTTAAAAAAAAGTGAATAATACTGTTTCTTCTATGGCAATTCACTGTAAATGGCTAAAATCCTTTTTCATTATTGATTAAAGTAGTTAAAGACTTGTTAATTGATAAATGGGCCTACGGCCTTAATGCTTGAACCCCGTTAACTGCTGCTTGCAGTTATTTTTTTTAATTAAATTAATAGGACCAAATACACCTGTTTGTCCATATTTGACCCAAATTGAGTTGATTCTGTCCTATTTGTCCTGCTCATTGTAACACAGTTTTAAAGTGGATTGTAGACACTGAAGCAAATGCCCATAGACTGGCAAATGGATTGAATATTTAAGTTTTTTGCCTCAAAACTACAGTTGTATGCTCACCTGCATGTAAACTCTGCATGTTTGACAGCCTATACTTCACAGATATTTGCTGTTGCTGCTGTTATTCAGGTTAACATTAAGTGAGTATTAAGTGAACAAAGGACCATGTTTTTACTGACTGGATCTGGATGAACTCTATCTTTATGTTGGGATCAAGAGGTCAATGCAAAATCTGTGTTTTCTCCCACAGTGTCTTGTTGTCTTCAGAGCATTTTTAATATTTGTTTTCGCCTCTCATTATGTACCTACTGCAGTGTAAATCAGCAGTGGAGCTAAACATGCAGTGGTTTACTTCTGTGGAGATGGAGATTAGACACAATATTTCATAATAAAGTGGCTCAATACACAACCTGCTTCAGCAGACTGGCTTCAGTAAAGAAAGATTTGAGTTCTAAAACTTACAGGATTTATAGCACAATTACCTCTTATATGTCGGATGATCAAGGACATTTTTATTTCTCAGTTCATATCCCATTAAAAGCTGTCTGTGTTTTAATCATTCATCATGATGCAGCAAAAAAAGGTTTGCCTGTTTGTATAACTTTACAAGTAAATATAGTTAAAATCACAGAGCAGTGCAGCTATTGTCTTTCATGTATTTTAATGTTTTGTTTATAAGGATTTAATCAGTGCAGAGGAGTAGATAACTGAATATTGGAACTTGGTTCTAATGGGCCACATTGTTTGATACCAGAAATTTGTATTGAACTTGTATTATCATAAAGCATATAGCAAATCAGCAACTTTAATTTCTTCTTCCAGTAATGTTAAAATAGTGTCTGTTCAAAGCTAGTTTGTTTTAAGGGTTACAAAATGTTAACACAAAACAAAAAAGCAAAGAAAAAAGGTAACATTTGATCAAAAATGTATAGTTGGTTTTAGAATGTTCATGAATGAATAAGTGTTTTGACCAAATTCCTTGTGTAAATTATACAGTAACTCAATTGTTGAGCTCCTAAATCATTATTTATTAACGAATGCTTCAGTGAATGATTAATTTAGCTCTCTCTGCCATATATGAAGACAAACGAGGAATAGGAAAAAGCAATACTCCTTAATGCATTCACTCACTATTGTGCCATTTGTCCAGTACTAAATGAATAAATACAAAAACAATTACCTGTCGCCACCTACCGGCCTAATGATGTAACCAACAAATAAATCATTAAAACTCTATATTCCTTGTGTGTTTTTTTTTAAGTTAAACCAAGGTAAGTACAGTTAATTAATCATTTTGCTACTATAACCACCTAACTGTTGAATATAGACTAGCAAAAAGTGTTTACTAAACGTTTAGCTATAAGAAATCCATTGTTAATTTTCTTAGAAGGCATAATCATTAGCTATGTCTCAATCTAAAAAAAATTTTTTTTGAAATTATCCAGTTATTAGTGTTCTGTTTAATATTGTAAAATGAAATGACTTTAATCTGTGAGATTGGCGGCTGAATCCGGTGACTCACGCTAGCAGGTGGATGTAAACCTCCGGTTATTCCCTCTGTTTTGCAACAGTGTCAACTGACTGCAATGAGGCGTCTGGGCTATTTCTGCCATACAGCGGAAAAAGCTAACTTTTCAGCAGGTCGGGAACAATTTGTGAGCCGGGAGTTCTTGACATCTGTTCAAAAACAACTCAAAAATATTTGACTGAAACTACGTGTATTTATTTATCATTTCAAGCGAGTGACCGAGTCTGCTATTGAATTTGTTCGTTCCCCCCTTCTCATTGCAGAAACAGGAGAACACTGTTTCCAACATGTTTTCCAAAGCGTGGCAAAGATCTTTCTTTTGGCAAAACACAAGTGCCAGATTTACAAGCAACAACATTCCCTTTAAGCGGCTTATGCTATTGTGTCTTGTGGAATTTCGCCTTGTATGGCAGGATTTTATTTTCTGTTGCCGAGCTCTGCCAAACCCGGGCCATGTTTAATCATGTTGTTTAGATCCACGTTGACTTAAACAGCACGATTTTGCGCAGCGCTAACAATACTCAAATTAACAAATCATTCTTATGTGGAGAAACTATTTTATGGTGACTTACAGTGAAGTAGTTTACATTCTCAAAATTCAGAGAGAGAGAGAGAGAGAGAGTTAAAGTCGAAAACTGTAAGAAATGGTTGGTATTCATGATAATAGTTACTCAGTATAAGAGAGTTTCCCAAATAAAAATGTTAAATAAATACACAAACCGTTTTTATGGCTTTACTTGTTGAGTCTAAACAGATGTTGTTGTACTGCAATGGTATTTAAACATTTTGTAATACAAAATATTCTTCACTTGACATCCTGATAAAAGCCTGGGTAGAATATTGGCCTTAATTATATATAAGCTAAGGCTTTAAGCTTATATGTGATGCATGAGTATGCATTTATATTTCACATTTATTAATACTTGCAGGCTTTAACCAAAACAACTGAAACTTAAAGGGATAGTTCACCCAAAAATGAAAACTGTGTCATTATTTACATACCCATTACTCGTTCCAAACCGGTTTGTTTCTTTCTTCTGTTAAACACAAAAAATATATATTTTGGAAAACAAAAAACAAAACCAAACTGGAAACCTGAAACCATTAACTTCCATAGTATTTGTTTTTCCTACTATGGAAGTCAATGGTTGAGATACTATTGGATTTCAGCTTTCTACAAAATATACATTTTTGTGTTTAACAGAGAAAACTCATAAAGGTTTGCAACACACAAGGGTGAGTAAAAGATGAGTTATTTTTTATTTTTGGGTGAACTATCCCTTTAACAACATTGTCAAACTACTTGGCTGTTCTGGCAGAGATTTTGCTTCTGATTTCTATCATAACCAAATATGTTGCCTTCTTTTTTGTTTAATTGTTATGGTAATCATAGCAGTAGTAGCACGACAGAGATTCTTAATATGATAATATAAAAATGATAAGAAAAGTACACAAATAATTTATTAAATGAAATATTTATTATATCGGCTTTTTTTATTTACTTAAAAAAAATAGATAATGAAATGTAAACAGATTTATGCATGTATTATTGAACTTATTCTGCAATGCGGAAGTGCACTCGTTTTTTTCGATTGTTTTAGAACTTCCTCTTCAGTCGCCTATGGGAGAAACAACTAGGAACAGTAAACGGCAGAAGATGGTTAAACTGCCTGCTCCACAAACAAATGTGTTTATGACTATACATAAAAAGCAGAGTAATATAATAAGATCAGTTTGCAAAATCAAGCAGCAGAACGAGCTGTTTTTAATGTCTAAAAATGAATGGAAGCGAATGAGAGCGGAAGTCTCCAGCCAAAAAGATTGCAATGGCGGCGCCCGCTTGTACGTCAAGAATAAGGTCAATAGAGGGGGTTATATATATGACACTCTTAAGAATAAAGGTGCCAGGATGAGCAAAAAAAAAAAAAAGAGGTTTTCACAATGATGCCATGGAAGAACCTTTTTTGGTTTCCCAAAGAACCATTTAGAACATTTATTCTAAACAAACTTTTTCTACCATACAGAATATTTTGTGGAATAAAAAGATTTCATGAATGTTAAAGATTCTTCACAGAACAATTTTACATTTTACATTTTAAGAATTTGTATTCATGTTTTGTTTTTGTTTTTATCTGGGAAAATTTCACATTAAATTCCATAAACGTTGTCATAATTGAAGAATATGCCATCTTTAGAGCCCCCTGCTGTCAACAAACAATAATGCATCTTCATTATCTGGCTGACCTACTGTGTAGACACATTCAGAGACTCTACATTCATTCCAGACTCTACAGAGGAACATATTAGTCATATTTCACAAACACAGTCTTTTTCAGCTCTTGGGTCAGAGATAAAAATCCAAGTCTGTCCTAATACAAAATATTACAATTCAACAATATTGCACCAATCCAAAGGAGGGGATTATTGAGGAAACATTCATTCATTCATTTTCCTTCGGTTTAGTCTCTATTTCAGAGGTCGCCAGAGCGGAATGAACCGCCAACTCTTTGTCGCCAGCATATGTTTTACGCAGCGGATGCCCTTCCAGATGCAACCCAGTTTTGGGAAACAACCATACACACTCATACACACACAAACTCATACATTACGGCCAATTTAGTTTACAGTTCACCTATAGCGCATGTCTTTGGACTGTGGGGGAAACCGGAGCACCCGGAGGAAACCCACACCAACACGGCGAGAACATGCAAACTCCACACATAAATGCCAACTGGTCCAGCTTGGACTCGAACTAGCGACCTTCTTGCTGTGAGGAGACAGTGCTAACCACTGAGCCACCGTGCCGCTTATTGAGGAAACATGTTTACAATAATGTAAATTGTGATGTAGGATATCAAGATGGTGGTAGCTTGCAATAGAAATTAAAATGATAGTTCACCCAAAACTGAAAATGCTGTCATCATTTACTCACCCTTCCCTTCTCACAAACCTGTTTGAGTGTATTTCAAAATAACATTTTCATTTTTGGGTGAACTATCCCCTCAAAAGCAATCCATTAGCATTATGAAAGAAAAAAGTCAATATGGAAAGGCAAAAATTATGTTTTTTGTGTAGAGCTTCATTTCTGTCAGCGTGAAAATACAATGTGAGCCTGCTTTGTAGTTGCACTGGATGCAGAGCAGCTGTGGAAATATTTGAGATCATTTCCTAGTTCTAATTCTCGCAATTCTTGCTTTCTCAGCGCAAACACGGCACCTGAAGAAAGTCCATAAAACAGTCAGCAGACATCTCAGCGTCTGTACTTTTCAAATAGCCGGTGAGAGTCACTTGTTCAAAATTTGGAGACGTAAACAGACAAGCTCTGAATGAAAAAGCTTAGCAGACGAATTGCTGCTAGCAACAGAACACTATTGCTTTAAACTGTTTTTTTCCTACAGAGAGTTACCAAACAGGCTGGCAAATCTTCATCCTTTACTTCACTGGCTGAGGAACTAAAAAACTTTTTTTGTGTGGCCTATATTTACTAAAGAATCAAGGTTTGGCTATTTGGCATGAATGAAAAGGTTAGCACTGCTAGCAACGGCACATCATTACACTAAACCAAAATGTAACTAAACAGGCTGGCAAATCTTCTTCCATTAGTACATTGGCTACAGAACAGGAAAAGTCAAACTTTGTTTCACCATGCAGATAATCAGAGTTTGGCTATTCAGTAAGCATGAGTAAAGAACTGCAGCTAGCAGCAGCACATTATTACTCTTAACAGATTTCTCCCTGCAGAAGCTAACCGAACAAGCTGGAAAATCCTCTTCCTTTGTTTCATTTGCTACAGAACAAAAAATAATGGTTTAGGCTATATTTACCTGTACATTTTAGGCTAATAAATAAGCAGAAGAACTGCTGCTAGCAACAGCACACTATCAAACGGAGCTTTTTTCTGCAAATCAAATCTAAACAGACGGGCAAGTCTCCTTCCTTTTTTGGCATGTAGGATAAGCTTAATAGAAGGAGAGAAAGACAGAACTTTCAAACACTTTTATGAAATATGTTAGCATTCGGATAATATATTACCATGTCATAAATGGCTACAACATTTTAGCTGTTGCTAACATTTTATAGCTTACACATTTAGCCTGTTGCTAGTACAGTAGGCCTATAAACACGCTAGCCTGTAGATAAAATGTCATTTTAAAATATGATATAGCATTTGCCTAACATATTTTAATATGTTGTTTACATTTAACGTTGCCCCTCTATGTTAGTGTGAATTAACACTGCCACCACGAAATTGCATTTTCATAGCATATTTTAGCATGTTGATAACACGTTTCTATGCTAATGTTTTAATAATGTTAACATGAATTAGCCTGGTACTACCAAGTTTATCCAATAATGCTTTTTACTTAAAGGGTCATGAAACCCCCCTCTTTCAGTGTACCTCAGAATTTTTTCCAAAAATGCTACATGGTGGGCGCGGAGTGCTGTGAGCAGAAGAGTGGTATCAGATAATCATGTTTATAAACACTAAATCTATATGTATGTAATCTATAAATATTTCAAAAAGGTGCGTCACCAATTTTGGTCCCAGTAATGATTTTAAACCCGGAAGATGAAATTAGCTGGAAAAAAAGCTACAAATTATCCAGTTTTCCCCAAAATTAAAGATAACAGGTGCTAACATTGTCTTAATTGATACTCAACACTCATAAATCTGTTCAAATCTACAAAAAAAATAAAAATAAATACTTCTTACACCTTTAAACATACCTGGTGCTATGCATATAGCAAAGTTACTAGAAGACACATTTGAAAGGGAAAACTGGACAGATGTCTAAACAAACTAAATACATTTTCCTCTATGTGGTATTTTGCTATTAAGTGTGTCAGTTTTAAAGTAAAAATTATCCATCTGCTTCTTCGTTTTGCCATGTTTTTCTCAGCTGATGCCTCTCCCAGACTCAGCATAGCAGTTAGCATGCTAATGTTTCTTTTTTACTTGCTACTGTGAGTAAAGCTAAATGTGTTATTGCAGTTCTTGTTTTCATTTTAATCCAGTATATATATTTAATAATTTACAACATAATGTTTATTAAACTGCATACTACCAAAACAAAACCAAATGACAAAGTAGGCTGAAATGGCACCGTTAAATGACAACGTGTGCAAAAGATGTAAAACAGGTCTTGCTGTGTGAACGTGAAAAACATATGCGACAAAGAGACGCTTTCATGCAGGTTTCCCTAAATAGCCAGAGTCTGCGATTCTCTGAAGGCTTGTATTCGTTTTGTGGTGTTTGCTATCACGGTTAGCCTCTGGTTTATGTCCCGGCTGAGGAGAAATCATGTGGAACATATTTGGGGGTAATTTTAGTTTGAAAGGATGTGCTTGTCATCACCCTCTTACACGCGGCTCACGCTATACGCTTATGATGTCATTGCGATGACTGACCCCTCTGAAAATCAGACTGTGAACTACTGAACAAACATCAGTTCTTGATTTGGTCAAATAAATCAAATGCAATATTTTGAAAACATGTATGTTTATGTGTTATGATTTCTGTTGGCTTATTTTAAATCGCCAAATAATATTGCCATTCAAACATTTCAAAGAGATAGTTCACCCAAAAATAAAATGTCTGTAATTCTGTCACTCCTAACTTTTTTGAGTTTATTTTAATCACATAAGATATTTTGAAGTGTTGAAAACCGGTAGCCACAGACTAGTATTTTTTTGCTACCATGGATGTCAATGGATGCCAGAACATTCTTCAAAATATCTTCTTTTTGTGTTCAATGAAAAAAAAAAAGAAACAAATATTGTTTTGGAACCACTTGAGAGCAAGTAAAAAGTCAGCAAATTAATTTGTTTTGTGGGAACTAACCCTTTAAGTATGTCATTTGATTTTCATTTTGTGAGGAACAAAACTCTTTGTCCACATCACCCACAAGTCTGTAAATAATTTTCATGACAGACGGATTAGCTTGTTCACTTCTTCGATGTCCAAAAAGCTCTTCTGAGACGAACCATGTCACGCGTGGACGATTAATGAGAGTAGATCCTTCAGAGTAATTCCTTTTCGGATGCAAAACGCCACCACAACTCTCCTGAACACAAAACATGATGAGCAAAGCTATTCTTCTGCTCGCCTCTGGGAAGCGATTCATCAAACAAGGAGTTCAGACAAGGAGCAGCACTGTTTTATCAAGCCAAACACTGAACCTCCCTTGATGTCTAGAAAGAAGTTTCCACAGATCCTCATGTAGAGCATTCTTACATTGGAAAGACAGCCAGTAAACCACTAGGGGAGTCTTGGACAGGACTGTCTATTCAGGGTCAATTCGGGTTTGTCTGGGTCAGGCTGCACCTGACCAAACTTTATTTACGAAAACACTGCTTGTGTGTCTGTGGCACACACGAACTAGATAGTGAAGGTCGCTGGGTCAAAAATGTATGTTGACCTCACAAAGCCTTCCCTGGATATTTTGAAACAGCATTGTAAGCTGTAAGGTTAAGCTCAGGCTGAAGTGGAAAGAAACGTTATTAGCATGAATTGACATTTTGCCAAAACATTTCTAGCACCTCCTTGTAACACATGGCTAACGTGTTTTAGCATGTTGCTACCATGTTTTAAAATATTTGACATTTATAGCATAAATTGCAATGTTGCTAACAAGTTTCTTTTATTATTAGTGTTTTTCTAGTGTAAATTGCATGTTACTAGTAATTTTGTACAATGCTAGAACAGCTTAGCTATTGCTAGCATTTTGTTAATGTTTTAAGATTTTACTGTTTAAAGGTCATAGTAATAAAATATTTAGCACAATGATGGCAAGAATTGACATGTGGCTAGCATGTTAACATTTTAATACATAGCTACAACATTTTAGCTGGTGCTAACATTTTTTACCTGTTTTTAACATGCTACAATCTTTAGCGAATACAAGCATGAACTGGAAGGCAGATAATGTGTTCCTAGCATGTTTAGCATTTTGCTAGCATGTTGATAACATGTTTACATGTTTCTAGCCAAATTTACACATTGGTAGTAGTGTGAATTAGCATGTTGATAATTTTTTTCAGTGATTTAATACAACTAACAATTTAGCTGCACGCATGCTTGACATGTTGCTAATGTTTAACACACTGTTAGCATGAATTAGCGCAATGATTGCATGTTTTACATTTTGCTAGCATTAGCATTTTACATGCCTAACAATTTAGTTTCAGAAGAAGAAGCAGCAGCTGCTTAAAAAGATCAGTATGTTGGCTTTCTCAAGCCACGTAATTAACTGCAGAAGCTGCCAGTTGAAATTGATTACAGGGTTTCACAGTCATGGAAAACCTTCAAATATCACTGATTTAAGAATTTTTGCTTTTCAGACCTGGAAAAGACCTTTAGCAAAATCATGAACGTTATAATAGCGGTTTCTTCAGCTTAAAACACTGGCACTGTATGTCCCAGAGATTATTAGATGTTGAAGCTTTTTTCTTTCTTTAATTTACTAGCTAATTTCATAATTAAATAGAGCAAGTAACAATTATTAAACATGAAATTATGAAAAGAAATGCATAATTTCATACACATGTGCTGTAATACAAGTGTATGTTGTCACAGTTTACACAGAGACAGTAGTAATGTTGTTTTCATAAAATTTTTTATACATTTTCAAAAGTTTGTGTTTTTTTGCCCCCAAAAATACTGCTTTCATGTAAATGAATGTCCAAAATGCATAAAACGTTCTCTGTTTTAAAATAATAAAAGAAAATCCATTATAAATTCCCCAAGAAAACCCATGACTTATTTCCCGACTTTACGGTATGACTATAGTCTGTACTAAAAAAATGAAGTGCCAGTTTTGGACACCACAAAATTATGTTCGGACGTCAACAGAGACCAAACCTGTAATACTTCCACACAACCACCCATTATGAAACTACTATTTCAAATGCACCTTTTCTATGATTGAAGACCTGTCAGAATACCAACCTGACGGTGGAGAAACTCGATAATTCACAGGTCAAATAAATCACAGAGGCATTCACATAGTCTGAAACTCTATAAATGCTCCCCTCCCAGATGTCCGCAACAAAAATTAACGTGTCGGCGACAGGCCATGTTTTCATGAAAATGAGCCTAACTGCTTTCACAACATCCTTGTTTATACTCCCATCGACCTGTCCGGCCTCTGAGTCAGTCAGCGTAATAAAAGTCGTCACCGCAGACCATTTCTGCTGAACCCACGAGTCAGCGCACGTGATGATAGACGTTGAAAAACATTATGAGATCACTGCGTTCAATTCATTAGCCCCTGGAACGGCCTCAGCGCGGTGGCTGAGGTCAGGAACGTTTGCAGGAAAAAGCTTTCAAATCAAAGGAAATAGACTATTATCTTGCTATCAGTGGTGGACCACAAATCTGTGATGGCTCCACCCCCTTGTGCATACTTTGAGACAGGCACCGCCCACAAATAGTAACGTTAAAGAGACTGTTCACCCAAAAATGCATGAATCCTAGTGCCAAATATTGTGAATAACATTACTTTAGGGCAAACTCTCTATGTCTCTGTGTTCCTGTGCAATGGAGCCTGTAAAATCCTGATTATTTACAGAGGGGGAGTATTAAAACATTTATATATATATATATATCACTAAGTTTTGCCAGTTTTCTTGTCAGACATGCTTGAATGGCTTTTGTCAGGACTGAATTTTGGCCCCATTCCCCTCTGCTGTCATCCAATGTATAGTGCTCTGTTTTTAGTCCAAAACAGGAAACCATTTGGAAAACTACCGGTGACACATAATAGATTTTTAGACAAGTTTCCTCAATGGGCCATTATAAAGGTGAGTTAGCAAGAGGCCGCATGGAGAAAACATGTAAGTAATGTTTGCAATGTTGCTGTTTTAAATCTAAATGAGCCACAAACTAGGGGGCTGTAAATTCTAAGGCAGCATATAATAAAACAAAACTTTGTTAGTACCTTAAATGTGCTGTATGTAAGTTTTGACTCTTCTAAATCATAAAAATACCATAATATGTTTGCAGATATTTAAAAAACATGCTAAGTGAACCTATTTGTTTATCTGAAAAACACACCATATTTAATTTCAGTCTTCATTCATTTCAGTTCATTTCCTATAACGCGACCTACGAAATGAGACGCAGAATTAGAGTTATAAAAATCCACATGAGGTGGATTTTAATTAGCAAAAAGTATTACATATTACAAATGTAAACATTAGCTGAGCAGCCTACATTGTAACACCGTGTCCTAACAACACACGACGCACAAGATTACAGCGACAAGCTATTTGCACAAGATGCAACATGACAGAAACATTTGAATACAGCCATTCAGAAGCACAGAATAGTGCACTGCACTCCAAAAAAATGGTAAGGCTTACGATCAAATAAATACATATCTTTAACAGTATCTTAACATTAATGCTGAGTGACTGATATTTTTTATATAACCAGTACCTGAGGTTATCCTTGTCATAGATGTTTGCTGTTGTTCAGCCGCGAGAAAATAAAACCATTTCTAAAATAGAAATTTCAGGTGATGGTTAGGACAAAAACAGCTTTTAATATGGAAAATATTATCGTGTGTCATCGCTTGTAGCTAGGATATGGAGTATGCTCAATAGTCAGGCATGCGCGCTCCTGTTGGTGTTGTCAATCTGGCAGCATGTGTTTGTGTGGAGACATCAGATTTTAGAGTTCAATACCTAGTTCAATCACTCGGTATTAATCTTACGAACTGCACCTTTAAGCATACAGCCTCATTGGGTTTTGGAACAGAGCCTATTCATGAAAGTATTTTGATATCTAATTTCGGCACATTTCAAGAGAACCTAAAGGACAGTTTTGATATCTTTATGGGGTCACAAAATTGTTAAAACAGACCAGTTTATCTCCACATTCACCCACCAAAACATCAGTCATCCGTGTCTGATCCATGACTTGTAGTCGAATAAATGTCAACGTCCAGGTAGTTCATTTCACCGTGGATTGGAAGTTTGTGAAACAGAAGACGTTTTGACTCAAGAAGAAACATTTGCAGTTTGGTTGTAGCACCTGTGGGCCCTTTGAGCCATTAAGTTAATGATAAAAGCAGACAAGGTTAGCGGGAGTGCATGCTCATGTCAGTCGCATATGATGAAGGTGAGAAGAAATGAAAAATTAGCTGGAAGATGCTAAAAGTGCTGCATCCAACTGAAGAAATAGTACTGAGGCCCCAAAACGTCTGGCTCGTGGTTAATGTATAGCAGTTGAGACGAGTCTATTACCAAAATCTACTCCCCGTTGGGCCTTTATATTTGAGGTGGAGTGGCAGTTTAATGGCGGAAAGTCAGCGCAGATGGTGTTACGAGAGCTGAGGGCAGCATCACTCAGGTCAGCTGACAGGAGAAAATGAGAAAAGGAGATATACTGTATAAGGACAGAGAAGCAGTCGTGGGGTCAAGCTATAGGTACAATAAAAGCTTTCTGGATTCGAGGGTTAAACTATTAATCAGCGATGTTCATGTGAAAACAAAAGCATCTGCTATTACGGTCAGGTATTAAAGAATCTAGCTCAGTTAAATATTAAATTCTGTCATCATATACTGCATTTTTTTTGTTTATTGATATTTTGTTATATGATAGGAGATATATGGGGCAGCATGGTGGCTCAGTGGTTAGCAGTGTCACCTCACAGCAAGAAGGTCGCTAGTTTGAGTCCCGGCTGGGCCAGTTGGCATGTCTGTGTGGAATTTGCATGGTCTCCCCATGCTCATGTGGGTTTCCTCTGGGTGCTCCAGTTTCCCCCACAGTTCAAAGACATGCAGTATAATAAAATGGATTAACTAAATTGGCCATAGTGTATGAGTGTGTGTGAATGTGCATGGGTGTTTCCCAGTACTGGAAGGACATCCACTGTGTAAAACATATGCTAGAATATAACGCATTACAAGTAATGCGAGTTACGCAATAATATTACTTTTCTAAGTAACGAGTAAAGTAACCCATTGCTTAAAAAAAATTAAGTAATAATATTTGAGTTACTTTTTTTTTTAAATGTAACAAGTTACTTTTTAGATTAATTAATTTGCTTTATAAAATTATTTGCTGAATTAAAATTAGTGTAATCACGTTGAATCACACTCAATGAGAGAACAAGCTCCCCGTGGGAACATACAGAAACCGGATGGCAGAGCTTTACATTTCTGTGATGGAAGTGTTCTCATTATTTTGAACATGCAAGGAAAGGGGATTGTCTCAATGGACAGTGATTTTACTGAAGTAATAAGACAAAAATACAAAAGTAGCGAACACATTGCTTTCAACTTTCATTAATCTGTATATGTATGCCATCAGGAAGTTCTCCGAAGGTAACATTATTCCAAAAAAAATTTTTAATTCCTTTTTTTTTTTTAAAGGTAAATGAAGGTGTAGGTTATACAGTGTGTTGTTAAATGCAGAGCTCCTCTATTTAAAAAAAAAAAAAAAGAAAAATACCCCGCAAGTTCTGAAAGAGATCAAGCCTCAGGCAGGTATGAAAAAGTAACTCAAAAGTAACATAACGCATTACTTTCCATAAAAAGTAACTAAGTAACACAACTAGTTACTTTTTTGGGGAAGTAACTCAATATTGTAATGCATTACTTTCAAAAGTAACTTTCCCCAACACTGGTTGGCGGTTCATTCCACTGTGGCGACCTCTGATAAAATCAGTCAAAGGAAAATGAATGAATGAATGATATGAGATATTTAGCAGCATGCTCGCGCTGCTGTTTTCCAACAGTGAAAGTGAATCTACTGTACATTGAAACATATTCATCTTTAAAGATTACAAAAAAGCACACATCAGAAGTAGCCCACATGACTTGTAGGCTCAAAACAAAACAAAAATATATTATAAAAACTGTATTTTAAGACCCCTGATCTAAAGTATTGCAGAAATCTAGTTATATTAATGTGTACCACAGAAAAAAAATTTTAAAAGTCCAAATTGCAAGATATAATTGCAAGATTTTTATGAGGAGAAAAAAAAGTTAGGAAAGTGAGACGATTTCATAGTTGCAAAATAGAAGTTCTGAATTCTTAAACAAACTTAAAATTGTGAGAAAGTTGGATAAGCTTTCTTGTAAAGAATATAAACTTGAATTTGGAGAAGTTGTTGCAGTTCTAACTTGTGGCTTTTAATTTAGAAACAAACACAAAATTGTAATAAAGTGAGCCTTATGTGAACCTATAAAACTTGCAGTTGTGAGAAATAGTTGTGATTCTGACATAAAAGCCCAATTATGATATGAATTGTGCGATATAATGTCCTAATTGTGAAATGTTCTCGAAATGGTAAATTATAAACCCAGAATTGCAAGAATTGTGAGACAGTTTATAAAATTTCAACCACAAGAAATAAAGTTGCAATCCTGAGAAAACAAATAGATGTAAGGACAGTTGTGAAACACACTCTCCCCTCTCCATGTGCACCGCACACTTTCTTTAAAAAAAAAAAAAAGTACTTCTTAGTGTGCTTCACGCAGGTGAGTGGGCTTGACAAACCACCTGTAGGAGACACACTCTCCATATGCACCAGATACCTTCTTATTAGCACCCCATACTTCATTGTGCAATTCACACAGGTGAATGGGACTGACAGCTTTTGTAAGACACTGTTACAACCTCTTTGATGTTACTCTAGGGTAAAAGAGATAACATTTAAGGTGTGGCAGTTTTACCATGTGACAGTGGAAGCAAAAAGAAATAGACACTGAAAATGCCAACAAAAAGTGATTTAATTTACAGAAGTATACAGAATTAAATATTTACAATAATATATATATATATATATATATATAAAGTAGCAAGTTCAAAAAGAAAGTATCAAACATAAATATGAGGCCAACTCAGGAGTAAGGGGACGCTAGTGATGCCAAACAAAAGAAAGAAGTATAAAACAATTCTAACTCAAGATTAACCTCTTACCTCACTACAAAGCACAATGAAATAAAAGAAAAGAAGACTTCAGGACTGCGTGCCATATTCTCAGAAAGCTCAGAAAGAAGAAGAAAAATATCTCGTCATAGCATTTATACTATGATCTGAAGTGCTTCTTTCATCCTCACTTGTAAGTCGCTTTGGATAAAAGTGTCTGCTAAATGAGCAAATGTAAGGCTGCATTTACACTGCAGATCTTGATGGTCAATTCCGATTTTGTGACTGTATCCGATGTTTTTGATGACCTGCTTACATCATCTTTTAAAAGTGACTCCTATCCGATTGTCTGCATTTACATGGCACACGGCAAAGGCACAATGACCAGGAAAAAAAAGAGCGGGCGCTGACTGACAGCTAATAATAAAAGAGCGCTCTGTTCAATCTGTTCGCAGGGTTTAAGAGATGCTGCTCGCTGCAGAGCCACTTTGGCTCCAACGAGGGGGAGCTTGAGCTCCAGCTCCCTCCTCCTATAAGCTGTTTTAATGCGCTCCCTCACCCCACCCCTAACCCCCAGTGACATCAATAGTAGAAGAAGTGCAGCAAGGAGGAGCTAGAGCTCATGCTCCCCCTTGCTGGAGCTCAGCTCTGCCCATGTGGCTCTGCAGTGAGTACCACTTGATAGTTTATGACAGAAAAGTTCTCATTTGGCCATCTTTCTTTTAATCTAGGATTTTTAAACCAGTAGGCATCTTAATGTGATGTTAATGGCGTGATTTATGCACGTGATGTATGCAAGAGTTTTATATTAGTGTACATTGGTTACGTGGTGGATGTTGCGCTCTATCTCTTTCTCTCTCTAGTTAACATGCGTAAATACTTGTGCGACATAACAATATAAAGGCTTTTTTAGTCCTCGTGTATGAGATTTAAGGTTTGGGACTCTGCTGAAGTCTGTTCCGAAATGAAAGCGTCAGAGTTGACGTCATTCGCTATGGTTTTTAATGATGTGCGACTTGCATTGACAGGTGAAAATCCGAACTACCTGCTTACACTGCAGACACGAGAACACAGATCTGATTCATATCGGATAAATTTCCACATATGAACAAGGCCTAAATCTGATTTGAGTAAATCGGAATCCATGTGATTTTTCCTGCTTACACGTAGCCTACATGAGCCGAATCCGATGTGTGCCACATGGGAGAAAAAAAATAAATAAATCGGAATTGAGTCACTTGAACCATGCAGTGTAAATGCAGCCTAAAAATGTGAGTAAAAATGTTGAAATAGCAAAATATAAACTCAGATTTAATCTCAGAAATGTGCAGGGGGAAAAAGTCAGAATTGTGAGATAAAGAAATTAGATTTTGTCTTTTTTTGTTATGGCATCCATAGCTATATGACACATTCCCAGTAAATAGTATCAGAGTAATTAATATAATTTGACACCTAATATCCATAAATCACAAGGATAAAACACTTACAATCTGGGAATGATGCCTGCAGTGCCTCAACAACTCACTTGGGTGATATTTCATTTCCTCTGATTTGTGTGCTTAGGAAATAATGGCAAACATCATGAGAACGCTGCGTCTTCATGCGATAATTACAGCATTTATGCCAGACAGCTATGGTATCCGTCAGGAGTTTTCGCTATTAAATGCCTTTTATTTGTTTGGCTCACACATGTAGCGCAGATCTTATTTCGTTGTGGTCTGGAAGCAGCAGCGGTGTGGGGTTATTTTGACTAGAGCCCTTTTTTTTTCCTTAAATCAAATGAATATTTGGAGGTGTTTGGTCCAGAAGCCTATGAGGTCAAGTCTCTGAGTCACTGTCTGGTCATTTGGGGTCTGTCTGGCCAAATATCCTGGAAGCATTTTTAACAACAGATCTATAAAGACAGGCAGATTATGAGTGGGAAGAATTATCATGTCCATTTTCCAGTTCTGCTCTTTTCTTGCAAGCATCTGAAAATGGAAAACACCGACACACCATTAAAGGCATAGTATGTCATTTTCGCTGCTAGAAGGCGCATATTTCACAATAAACAAAGTTGGAGTGTGGAAACATGGGAGTTACATCGTACAGGACTCCTGCAGAAATCATGTTCATGGATGAGCTAAAGTATTCAACACTTTTTATCATGGTAGTATAAAGTAATACTGCATTTAGAAGATACTGAAATTTGATACCAATTGGTACTGAAATAAAAAAAAAATAATAATAATTCATTTCCCACATTTGAGCGCTGTTGAGCACGTTCTTAAACAGCGCTGATTTGCCATTTTGTTCACGTGCTCAACAGAAATGACTGTGATTTGGCCGTGAAGGTCATCAGTGCACTGAACTCACGATGTTTACTGAGTGTAACCACAGATACACAGACACTGGAGCGTTTTAAAGCAGTGAAGATCAGTTGATTCATCAGTGGATCACTCGTATGTCAGCTTACAAACAGACCAGCTGATCTTCACGCCTTTAAAATGCTCCAGTGTCCCTGTATCTGTAGCTACACTCAGTAAACAGCGGTGAGTTCGGTGAACTGATGACCTTCATGGCCAATCACAGTCATTTCTGTTGAGCACGTGAACACAATGGCAAATCAGCGCTGTTTAAGAACACGCTCAAATGTTCGTGGGAAATGGACGTTTTTAAAATTTCAGTACCAATTGGTATCAAATTCCAGTATCGTGACAACACTATTATGAAGCAGAGTAAAGGTTATTGCACACTGAATCTGAAAACTTCGTCCATTTTTGCACATTAAAAAATAAATTCGACCTTACGTTTTTGTCAGTCGTATTGACACACTACCTCCAAAACTTGTCCGTCATAAAAAAAAAATTGAATCGGGTTAGATTTTTTCAGCGTTTCGCATCTGAAAAGGCATTTTGAGAGGTGTTTTGACAATTCAGGGCCACCGTACAAGCGAAAGGCAAAATCCAAAATGGCATTAGAGAAACTAATCCACTTGGTCTCACAACACAAAGCCCTTTATGACAAGCAAATTATGGAATATAAAGTCATGCCATACAAAGACCGATTTGTGGCAGGTGATTGCGGAATGATTGTGCATGACAAATTTTTTGGATTTTAATACGAAACAAATGCATACGAAAATTTCGGACTTCAGTGTGCAAAGGCCTTAAGGCTGAAAGTCAAAAGTAGCGGAGCTTTTATTTTGTCCACCACTTCTTTTTCTTCTGCTCATGATCACAGAAGAAGCAGCACTGTTTTATCATACTAAATACATTTTAGGCTTCTGATATAATGCTGCTCTGTGCAGTCTAATAAAACACACAACATATTAAAGTGTCTTGTGTTCGCCTGTTCTCCATAAAAAGCAAACTGGAAATCTAGGGTGTGTGACGTCCTGTTATGTCCATGCTACGTGTCACTAGTTAAAATTGCTTATTTCTCTTGATTTGAACATTCTTCGAAACATTTGCATCATTCATTCATTTTCCTTTGGTTTAGTCCCTTGTTTATCAGGGGTCGCCACAGCAAAATGAACTGCCAACTATTCCAGCATATGTTTTACGCAGTGGATGCCCTTCCAGCCACAACCCAGTACTGGGAAAAACCCATACCCTCTCGCATTCACACACACTTAAACACTACGGTCAATTTAGTTCATCCAATTCACCTATACCGCATGTCTTTGGACTGTGGGGGGGGGGGGGGG
>CAIGQV010007757.1:6176582-6190408 GCA_903798115.1 Danio jaintianensis | reverse complement strand
AAACCGGAGCACCCGGAGGAAACCCACGCGAACACGGGGAGGACATGCAAACTCCACACAGAAATGCTAACTGGCCCAGCCAGGACTCGAATCAGTGACCTTCTTGCTGTGAGGCGACAGTGCTAACCACTGAGCCAACATGCCGCCCTATGTCTTAACAGCTAATGTAATTCTTTTGGTTAACTATCCTTTTATCAATAAAAAAAAATCTAAGAAAATTTACTGGTGCTACAGGCACAGAAATAAACGCTTTACCTTTAAGAATCTGACTGGGGCATTACCTCATCGTTAAACCATCAGCAAGCTTAGTGTTTCACAGCGCAGGACGTGAGTTACAGCCACAGCTCTTTAATCAGCCTTTTAAGCACCTATTAAGCACACCTAAAACATCAGGCCCATCTGGAAACTTTTAACAGAGCAAATCAACCGAGCCTACAATATCAAAGGTCAAAATATCTACGACGGCACGGATCTGTAAACCTCTGCGATGCATGCGTTTTAACATGCCTGCTTTGCGAAAAGAATTTATCGTGGGTGGAAATCAAAACAAACTGCATCTGGATGAAGAACACACTGTAGGAGAGCAGAAGAGAGACGTATTACTGAAGAGACTTGAGACTTGTCAAAGAATGCTGGAATATTCATTCCTCCAGTTTATTGGTGGAGATTTGTAGCGCCACGTTTAGTGTATACAGGATACTGATTCTTTGAAAATGCTACAAGTTAGATGTGAAGTGATCAAAACCAGTCCCCTCTTACCGTTAAGTTTGCTACAAGGGAATGATCCGCAAAAAGAAAGCCCCCTACTCAATATTCAGCTTCAGTTGGAAGTACATCAACCGTAATACTGAAATAAAAGTCTCAGTAACTTTCAATCCATGTGGACTTTAACAACTAAATGTATGAATATTAAACTGTTTAACATTATTACAAACACATATGAAGTGATTAATTAGCTTATGACACTTATGTATTGTGCTGCTGACTCTAATGGCAATTTGTTGTACAGCTCATAGTAAACACACACTCTAACCTGACGCGGGAGAGAAGATATAGGCAAACGAAGTCGTATTTACATTTTCTTTTGCCACACCAAAGTGTTTTTTGTATGGTTACAGTTGAACCATTGAAGTCACATGGAATGTTTTAGAAATGTTTTTGGTTCCTTTTCTAGACTTTGACCCTTGCTATCTGTGGAGGATGAGGGAGCTCTCGGATTTCATCTAAAATTTCTTAAATTGTGTTCCGAAGATAACCGAAGGTCTCTGGGATTGAAACGACAGGAGGGTCAGTAATTAATAACAGAATTGTCATATTTGGCGGAACTGACCCTTTAATATCAGTTGTAAACAGGGCCTACACCTACAAAAACAGAATTTTCATTTTAGATGAACTGCCCTATTAAATCAATCCACTCTTATCATGTGATCGCCACTGGCCTCGACTCAAAACATTTACTCATGATCCCACTTTAGAGTAGTTTAGAGAAGGTTAGGACTTTTAACAAGAGGTTCAGCTTAAACTGATGGTGAACCTCAACTGGCAGCGACTTCACAGAGATTGGTAAGTATTTGCTTACACCATACAGTCAACCCAGAAATTATTCATACCTCTTGCAAAATCTGACTGCCTTTTTTTCTTAAAGGTAAATAAAACCTGGGAAATATTTTTTTCACAATAATGCCTCTTGTTCATCGTCTTATCTTTTGGGAGAAGCCGGTGTCATTTCCAGTCAAAAGAAAAACTTGCTGGTTGAATAAAAGCAACTTTAGGTCAGAATTTGCCATGGGTATGAATAATTTTGGGCTTGACTATATATTGCAGAGATGTGTAACATTAATTTCTTAGGCATTCAAGTTCTGAGGGTTCACAAACCACGGGGAGGATCCTTATTCTCACAACACTAACAGACAATTTCAAATACATAAACAGGTAGCGCTTTCTTTTAAGGTATAATTCTCAACATGTAGTTAACTATGACTTTTGCCCCATTAAACTTCAAATTTGCTGCCTATTAATAGTTAAGGCAGTAGTTGGGTTTGGGTATTAGGGATGTAGAATAAGATCGGGCAGAATATGTACTAAGTACAAATAATCAGCCAATATCTTTAAAATACACTCAAAAGTTATGTTTACTGTTTGTTCAAACAACTTATTTAAAATGAGCTGAAACAACACAATTCTTGAGATATTTTGGGGGGGACAACTCTATTTTATGTTCAATCTACTTAAATTTGTAAAAATGAATAAACCTAATTCCTGGGTTCCACACGATTCCTTCATGTTGTCCCAACACAAATAGATTAAGTTAATTGAATTTTTTGTAAATTTACGTGGATTGAACATAAAACTATTAGGTTGTCTAAAAAAGCCCTCAATAATTGTGTTGATTCAGCTCATTTTAAGTAAGTAGAGTTTGAACAACCAGCCAAAATATGTTTTTGAGTGTAAGCTGACAACCAAAATTTGAGAATCAGCTAGTAATTATTTAGTTCCTATTGATTATATGCCAACAAGTCCTGTTTGAATTGGACACATATTGACGGCGGACGGGATTGCGTGTCAAACAAAACACTGGAGTGTTTTCATGCACATCAGTTTGTAAACCTCTGCTAAGTATTAGCCTTTTCAGTAAATGCGAGTGTTTAATGGTCCTAACAGATGTTGCTTTGATACCAAACCAAAGTCCTGTCATATTCCCATGTAGTGCCGGCTTCTGAACTCAGGCCCAAAACTTCAAGCACTTTCAGTCGAGTATCACTGCCCGACTCCATCTGAACAAATACGACTGGTCTCAGCCTCCGGTTGATGATGTGTGTTTACACAGAACGTGGAAATTAAAACACTAATGCGCATTTCATGGTCGAGGAAGTGTGAGTGTGTTTATGTAGGAGAGAAACAGAGAGATGAACTCAAACGCATTTCCATGGCACTATTTAGGATGCCTCCAAACCTGTGGCCTGTTGGGGAAAAGGTGTACTGTTACTTTTCTAAGCAATCAGACTTGGAATTTTGGCCTGGCAAGTGATGAAACAGACTGAAAATCCCATATACATATGTTAACCCAGACCATATTTGGAGACTAGAACATCAGAGAGATTTGCAAATGGTCTCTGACTCCTGTAAACAACACCCTGACAACTGTCTATACAAAATAAAAACATACATGTTAAAGGATATATAAACCAAATTCTTCCAAATTAATTTACATTTCCTAATATATTACATAATAAGAATACAAATATGTAATAATTATATACAATATATGTCTTATAATTATCACTGTACATGTGTGCATGTGTAATAATTTTTTTTATAAAAACCTATTTACAATGCAGAATATAATCTTATTTAACATAATATTTCTATTTAAGAAAATGTCAATTACTTAAATCATTGTTTCTCAACCATGTTCTTGGAGGACCACCAGCACTGCATGTTTAGGATGTCTCCTTTGTCTGTCACACCCATTACAGGTCTTTCAATCTCTGCTAATGAGCTGATGATCTGAATCAGGTGTGTTTGTTTAAGGAGACATGGAAATTGTCCTGAGCTGGTGGTCCTCCAGGAAGGTGGTTGAGAAATACTGCCTTAAATCGTATAAATTTATGGGGGGGGTGGGAATCAATACAAAATTTACACAATATAAAATAAATTCATATTCATACGTGCATAAAATAATTACAGCATGTCATATTCATACATCAGTCAAATTTCCTTGTGTCATGATACTGTAACTGTGATTTTACCAAAACTGTGAAGGTCTTTTGTGGTCTCCAGGAGGAAATGCTTGAGAATCAGACAGTATTTACAAGGCATGTGATGAATTCGCTTTTTTATCCTGGTAGTGAACGTGTGTGTGTGTGTGTGTGTGTGTTTCTCTCAGACAATCTCAAATATTAGATCACACACTGTAAGCGACAGCAGGCGCTCTGACAATGTCAAACGCGTTTTATCTCGATTTCCTTTTAAGACTGAACAGAATAATATTCTCATTACAAACATGATTAATAATCGCCCTCTCGATCAAGCTAAGAACAATGTAAACTTTGGTGTTTTTAATCAGCCAGATCTATCCAAAAAAAAAGGAATCACTGCACGTTTCCAATGAGTTTTGAGTTCAAGTCTCAACATTTTTTGGATGGCTGGAATATCGAGGGTCACAATCTGGACAAATCAAACCTCCACCACATCAGTCAATAGACATTGTTCTCTCGAGGGTCTTTGCTGGGTTTTCCAGACATGGCTATACAAAATAGATTTTAAATAAATGCTAATTACATTTTGCAACTGTGAGGCTCGATAAAATATATATTTTGATATATTTACTGTCAAACTTCATGTAAAAAAATGCTGGGTTGCACACAATCCCTTCTTTATTTTCTCCCTACACAAATCAATTAAGTTAATTTATTTGTTCTTACAAATTTTGTGAATTGAACATTAAACTATTAAGTTGCCTAAAAAAATATTCTGCTTATTTTAAATAAGTAGTTTGAGCAAGCAGCAAAAATCTTTTTTTTTGAGTGTACCAAAATGTCAAAATGTATTTCAAGGTCAAGAAAATATATTTCCAACCTCACAAAGGAAAGTACGTTGAGATCAAAAGCATTAATTCTTTAAAATGATAATAATTATAATAATAAATTATATATATATATATAGCTTACATAAAATTCCCATCAAATGTAGGCTGTATTTGTAAAAATTGTAATGTATTTCAGCAAATGTTCAGCTTTATTATGAAATATACTTTTAAAATACCTTTTTTCTGTATGTAGTGTTGCAGATGCAAATATTTCCTCGCCACTATCATCGCACTGAAGGCGATTCACTCTGTCGCTTTCTGACGATGGTTTATTTTTGAATACCGAGACCATGAGAGTCTCAGACTGCTCCACAAATATTCCAAACACATATTGGACAAATCCTCATCCAGCTGCGTGCCAGTGTACACAGCGCGGGCTCCGTCCTATCTGTCAAGCCTGGCAGGAGCGCAGAGTGCTGCAGGCTGGGAGATTTACGGTAATCAAAGCCTGTCTGGATAAAGAGAGCGGCTGATGATGGAAGACGAGTCTCTTGGGTGTCGTACAGCTTCCTGGGCAGAAGCTAACATTATCCGTTTCCCTTCACAATTTCTCAACAGGATTGAGAGGGTGAATATGGATTAATTTCTTAAATGTTAACAAACTATTTTTTTTACTCATTTATTCTGGTTATGTTCATAATGTTAAAGGGGACATGTTACGGAAAAATCACTTGGAAATGTGAAAAATCACAGATGGAAATGTGGGTTTTCGAGGTGTATAAACAGCCAGTATATAATTGTAAATATCAACCTAAGGTCTTTTTTTTTTATTTTGGAATCCCCATAATTCAAAAACTTAAATGCGCTGTTACAGATTTCACAAGACCTGTCCACAACTGCTGACAATCTGCCCTATTAGCATATTAGATCAGTAAGAATTTACTTATTCAAGTAAATCTATACTACATACACAAACGTTTTTCAGTAAAGTTGTTATTCAAGTCTACTGAGTCTTGTTTTTCTTTGTTAAATTCATATTAGCAGCATTAACCACAGTAGATACTGTATATTATACTGTTGCCATTTGAATATACAGATCTAAATTAAATGAGTACTTTCTCAGCTCTTCTCAAGCGACTTTGTTTACCTGAACATTGTCTTTTTAATGTAACTTTTGTATATTTGACAGTTTACGTGCAGTTAGAGAGACTTAGTTTAAGATCCATGCAGCATGTTTATGTCATGTAAATGTAACCCAAGTTATTTGACATTATCATATATTGCAAGGCAATTAGTAGAGTTCCTAATACTACTGCCATTAAATATACAGTATCTACAAGCAGCAATAGGCAGCACTGCTTAAAAATGTGGGGGGCATGAAGGTACTCTGAGATCATGGTACTAATCAGGCATAGATCAAAGTACTGCCAAAATACAGCCTTTCATCAAATTTTGGCCCAACTGTTAACTGTGAAAACACTACAGAGTCAGTTCTAGAGACCCTAAAGTTGGTCAAACCACCAACTTAATATATTTCCTGTATACATTATATAGACCCAAACCAATAGGTATGACATCCAAAGTCAATCCATTACAATGTAAATAGTTTCAAAGCAGCATAATATACTGTACACTACCTGACGAAAGTCTTGTCATCGATCCCAGTTGTAAGAGCAACAAATAATAACTTGACTTCTAGTTGATCATTTGAAAAAGTGGCAGAAGGTAGATTTTTCCGACAAATCATGTTATACTGCATCCCAATCATCACAAATACTGCAGAAGACCCATTGCAACCCGCATAGACTCAAGATTCTCACAGAAATCAGTCAAGTTTGGTGAAGGAAAAATCATGGTTTGGGGTTACATTCAGTATGGGGGTGTGCGAGAGATCTGCAGAGTGGATGGCAACATCAACATCAACAGAGGTATCAAGACATTTGTGCTGCCCATTACTTTACAAACCACAGAAAAGGGCAAATTCTTCAGCAGGATAGCACTCCTCATACTTCAGCCTCCACATCAAAGTTCCTGAAAGCAAAGAAGGTCAAGGTGCTCCAGGATTGCCCAGCCCAGTCACCAGACATGAACATTATTGAGCATGTCTGGGGTAAGTTGATGGAGGAGACATTGAAGATGAATCCAAATAATCTTGATGAACTCTGGGAGTCCTGCAAGAACGCTTTCTTTGCCATTCCAGATGACTTTATTAATAAGTTATTTGAGTCATTGCAGAGATGTATAGATGCAGTCGTCCAAGCTCATGGGAGTCATACACAATATAAATTATTTTTCCACTGCACCGTGACTTTATATTCTATACTGTACATTATTTACGTTAAGTGACAAGACTTTTGTCTAAGCAAAGTTTATATTTTATTTTGGTAAAATAAGTGTAATCTAGAGGCCTTAGCATTTCATAAAAGCCACTTCTGATACCAAATGATCAACTAGAAGTCAAGTTATTATTTGTTGTCCCTAAAACTTGGATAGGCGACAAGACTTTTGTCAGGTAGTGTAGATTAAGAATAGAGAATAAAAAGCCATACAAATATTTCAGATTGTGGAACATTCCAGCAAGTCAGGCAGGCAAGAGAGTAGTGGTAGAATGCTGGTGTAGATCCAGTTAAATTAAAACTTATTCAGATGTCACTGTTGAAATACAATCCACTGACAAGCAGATTCGCCGGCCCCAAACAAGCAAGCCAGAGGTGACAGTGGCAAGGAACCAAAACTCCACCAACTGACGTAAATGGAGAACAAACCTTGGGAGAAACCAGGCTCAGCCAGGGTGACCAGTTCTAGCCAAACATAAAGAAGCAAAGCTGTAGTCTAAGATGTCAGAGGGCTTGAGAACAATGAGCATCTGTTGTAGAGGAGAACTCCAAAAACACAGGTTCTGTTGACAGGAATGAGCTCCAGCTAACATTACAGTGGATTTATCTCATTAGGAATGCAGAGCGCGAACAATTATGGCTACCGTTTTGAAAAGTATTTCCAAATCAACTTGCTTACAACTGACCACTTTAAAGATCGACACTTTTTGTTCTGAAGAATCACTATGAAAGATAAACCCTCTGAAATATTTACAGCATAGGGATGATCCCTTCAGATTGGAACAAGGCCCATCAGAATGGAATGTGTCTGCAATGGAGCACAGTAAGCCACTGCTGTGCTTTTGGCTTCACTCAGAAAGGCAAACCATTTGAAAGGATTAAGGATGAGCCCTTATAATTGGAACATGGCCGTTTAGAATGAACACGGACTGCAGTGCAACAAAGACGACCAATGAATACTTTAGGCTTCTCTCTGAAGGGTAAACTCTTTAAAAGGAGGGCATAGGCATGAGAACTTCAGAATAGAGCACAGCCTAACACTTATTTCCATTTCCACTGTCAGAAGTACCAAAATACCAAACCAAACCATACCATACTACTTTGTTGGGACACTTTTGTAGTGGTATCTAGCACAACAGTATGGTACAAAAAATGTAAAGCTAGAGATACTGCTGAATTGTATTGGTTTACAAAGAATTGTCACTTGTGAGTACATCAAGCAAGGGAAATGACAACCCAGGAAGAGACATTTTTAAATACACAGCTAAAACATAACAGTAATAATACAATGATGGCGCAGCAATGAACGATGCTCAATCAAAGTTCAAACAAATCTTGTCATTGTCTTGTGACAAACAAAAACATCCCAAGAAGCAAGAAAATGCTGCATGCTCTCCATTGTTGTCTATGGAGGCTGTTCACTTCCCAGTACTGTTTTGCGGCTGGAAGGGCATCCGCTGCGTAAAACAAATGCCAGAGTAGTTATTGGTTCATTCAGCTATGGTGACCCCTGATAAATCAGGGACTAAGCAGAAGGAAGAAAGGAGGCCGTTCACGTCAGATGAAAATGGGGAGAGCTTTCTCTCACCATTTGTGCGCACTTGCCACTCTTCTACATTTTAAATAATGAATGTGCAAAGGACTCAATACTTTAATGATTCGTTCAGCTTTGTTCTTTAAATGAGAATGACATCAATCTCAACTTTCTGTTGTACACCACACCTAATAAGTAAGGGTACTCTTAGAAGTGGAAAAACAAGCATGATCAGGGTGTGACCTGTACCAATTAGTACTTTACTGTACCATACCTCTAAGTAAAAACAAAGCATCATTTAGCTAATTACAGCTCAAGACCTTATACACTAGCTACTATTATACACCTCAAGACCACTATTCCATTAGGCTTGTTGTGGCCCAACAGGGCACTTAGAGAGCTGGACTTGCAACCACTGGCTCTCAGCTAGATTGCAGGTTTGATTCTCAGTACCAGCAGTTGTTGTTTGTGAGGGGAATGAATGAACAGAGCTCTGTTGCACTCTCTATGATTGAGGTCCCCTTGACCAAAGGGTCCCAGGGTGCTTCAGCAAAATGGTGGAACAATTCACTGGTCCTAATGTGCGTGCACTAACTTGGTTGGGTTAAATCAGGAGTGTCCAAACTCGGTCCTGGAGGGCCAGTGTTCTGCAAATTTTAGTTCCAACCCCAATTAAAAACACCTGAACCAGCTAATCAAGCTCTTTAGGTACACAAGAAAGGTGTGTTGAAATAAGTTACAGCTAAACTATTCAGGACACCAGCCCTCCAGGACTGAGTTTGGACACTGCTGGGTTAAACTCAAGTACAAATTCCAAGTATGTTTTGCCATAGATGGCATTCATATTACGTCATTTAGTGTGGCATCATCCAAAAAGCCTCATCCTCAGCAATTGTAATCAAGTCTACTCAGTTTACATTTGATCAAGGAGTGATAAAAACTGCAAGGTTTACAGATGATGATTATTGAGTTTTATGATCCAATAGTCATTGAGGAACAATGTTTAATACAGACTGCTTTGTGTACCTCTAAAGGGCCAAGTGTTCGAGTGTTTAGTCTGATAGCAGGTTTCAATGCCTGGTATGTTACAATGCATTTTTCCAGAATAACTGGGAAGCAAATAATCCACAAAGCAAAGTGCACCTCATGAATTCTCAGGCTGAGGATTTGAAGAATGCAGGGTCTCAGAGTTTCTCAGCTGGACCAGTGACCCCCGTCACCCTCTTCCTATGCTGAGCAAAGTGTGTGTACTTAGACGCTGTCCAAATGTTTAGTCTCATGTGCTTTATTCTACTGCCTTTACTGCAAATTGTTGCCAGCGCACATTCAAGACTTCGTTCAGCACTCCTGTTTCCCTCTTCCTCCTGAAACCACTTTCTTCCTGAAAGCATTCCTCGTGGAGTAGTAAAACAAATGACTTCAGGCCTTTCCTGCTGCCTTGGGTTTAGGCCTTAAATGCAGGCAAGCCAATTTGCAAACATAAATCAACATGATTTACTTACAAGTTAAAGGGATAATTCAACTAAAATGGAAGTTTTGTCATCATTTACTCGCCCTCAAGTTATTCCGACCCTGTATTATTTTCTTTCTTTTTTTGGAGGTCGGTGTTGCTCTTTTTTACTCAATGAAAGTAGATGGATTGTATTGTAACTCTTTGGAAGCCATATGATGGTTGTGAGGAACAAATCGAATTAAAAAAATATATGGAGTTCAAGCCATATTAAAGGGATAATTCACCCAAAAATGAAAATACTCTCATCATTTACTCACCCTCCCACTTGTTCCAAACCTGTTTCTTCTGTTGAAAACAAATGACGATATTTTCATGGATGTTGAAAAGCAGCAGCCATTGGCTTGCATAGTAGTTTTTGTTAGTATGGAAGTCAATGGCTGCTGGTTTCCAACACTCTTCATAATAACTTGCTTTGTGTTCAAAAGAAGAAAAATTCATAAAAGTTGAGAAACACTTGAGTGTGAGTAAACGGTGAAGAAATATTCGGTAACACTTTATTTTGATGGTCCATTTGAGTATTAGTAGACTGTCTGCTTAATATCTGTTGATACTGCTCCTTCAACAGACATTTAACTGACTATAAGAAACTTTGCAAGTACATGTCAACTTACACTAACCCTAACCCCCAACCTAACAGTCTACTTATAATCTAATGAGAATTAGTTGGCATGTAGATGCAATGTAACTTAAATTCAACAAACGGACCATCAAAATAAAGTGTGAACAAATATTCATTTATGGGTCTACTTTTGCTTTAAGACAAAAAAATGTAGCAGTTAAATTGTTTGACCATATTTTTTAATGCAAATGCTGTGCCTTTAACGAATAGCATTAATGAAATGTGTGATTAGTGATGGTGAAGGACACAAACATCATTTCACATGTTCTCTATGGACTATGTCATAATAAATGTGTTCCCCAGTGTGCTAGCCTCATAACTCATTCAGCATAAAAACAGGCATCATAATGCACTTATCTTGAGAAAAGCAGATCTTTTTGTTGACACACCAGTAAGATTGTTTCCTGTCATATAAATACCAGTGCAATAAATGTCCTGCAGGCTTGCAATCTCCACTATAAATGCCTATTGTGATTTAAAGTGAAAATAAAACTCGAGCATGTGCAGCAAGCATAATACTTTGTGTGTGTGTGTGTGTGTGCGTGTGTGTGTGCTGTTCCTGAATTAGTTTGCATTTACAATTATTAATTCTGTTATGAAACTCACTCACATGTTATTCCAGACCTTTCTCCCCCTTACAGGAAAACTTTTTTTTTTGCAGAATTTTGATAGTCCATCAGTAATGAAGGGAACATCCTCCAAAATAAGGAAAACTCATCTTTATTACAGTTTTAGCTTTTGACGATCATACAATCAGCTGATAAATTCAAATCTGCCATCCCGCGACTATGGCTGCATCCAATATTGCTAATTTCCCTATTATAAATCTGGCGTACAAGTATGTCTGAATTCACAGTACTTATAAAACAGCTGGGAGATACCCATATGAACTACTACTTACAATGAGATTGTGAAGTGTGCCTATGATAGACATTTTACTTTCCCATGAGGCCACATGATGATTTGTGAATTGCAACAAAATGAGCATAGGACTTAAATGGGGCAGAGGAATGCAATCTTTAAAAAGGGCAACGCAAATGCGAGGAACTCTGAAAGTAATCTTTACAAAAAGTAAAGAAATGTGGTTTTTACAAAGGGGGTCCAGTGAAGAAACAAGTACATAGGGCCCAGAATTAGCAATACTGCTGATCGCAAAGTAATTATTTAAACGAAAAAATATCTATTCAAGATCAAATGCAATTTTCAGATGCAGCCTTGGTTTACAATTTGTATTTACAAAGTCCTCACTCTTTTGATTTTCTTTGTTATAATGACATATACAGACTACTGCCACCTGCTGGTGTGGGAGGTTTTTCTTCTCATGCAAGCCCAGAATACACATGCCACAGCTGGCTACTGTTTGTCTATGCGGTGTGTTCAGAATAAGGAGAAAAAGTTGTATGGATCACTTTCATGATATTGTTTTGAAATGTTCTGAGCATGTCAACTTTTAAACACTTCCAGAGGTACACGAAGTTAAAAATGATTTAGACTGGATTGCTTTCACAGTATAAATGCTTGTGGTTGAGTGCATTCAAACAGCCACTTTCCTGCCAACCTTTTTTCAGTATTGTAACATATTTCCAGCTGAATATTGAACAGAGGACAGGATTTTATTTTGACGCCCTTCCTCACAGATTCCTTCTTTAAGGAATTGTTCACCCCCAAAAAATTGTCAATCCGCTTGTTCCAACCCTGTTTGAGTTTCTTTCTTCTGTTGAACATAAAGGAACATATACTGAACAATGATGGAAAACAACCATTCAATTCCAGGGTAGTCAATGACCCTATTTCCCCCCCAAAATTCTTCAAAATATCTTGTTTTGTGTTCAACAAAAGAAGGAAATTCATAAAAGTTTAGAACCATTTAAGTGTGAGTAAATGGTGAGGACATTTTCATTTTTGGGAAGCAGAAGTATAAGATTTTATTGAAAGTTAACCAAAACTAACTTTATAGATTGTTCACCACAGCATTAGCATGTCTGCTAACAAAGTACATTTAGATTTCACATTAGCTTTCTTAGTGCAAACAGGGCCTCAGAAAATCCACCAGCAGTGTGTTTGGCGAGGCTAAAACGATCACAAATTCATTCCAGTAGAATACTGCTGAGATTTGGGGAGACCATCAAATAATGCTGTCAGACAGCCTCTCAGAACCAGGGCTTAGATTTTTGGGATGGTTTCAGGGCTGGCAGGGCAATCTGCATGGCTGGTTTCACACTTCGCTTACTTGTAGAACCAGCTATGCGTGCTTCACACCACCTGGCTAGACTTCACGCCACTGCTGCCACATTCTGAAGCTAAGCCCCTTCGTCCCTCTAATACACTTTCATGAGATTTTTCTTGGCTTCGGTAGATGACCATACAGTAGATTGTCTCCAAACCAAACCAACAAACATGGGGAGACTGGCAAGCTTTTGTGGTGCTATGAAGTGACTGTCTCTGCCTGAGCATTGCAGCGCAACGCAGTGGCAATGATTTGAACAAATCAAGGAATTAAGGACATTTCCACTGCATGGTACAGCGCGGTTCGGTTTGGTATGGCTCACTTTTTGGGGCTTTTCCACTCCGTTCCTAGTACCTGGTACTTCTTTTAGGCCATCTCCACACGTACACGGGGGATTTTTATAAACTGAGTTTTCCCCGCTTTCATTTTTAAAAAAAAATCTCTGTTTACATGAAAACGCAAAAACGCACTGTGATGCATGTTAAGGGAATGCCAAACCAACAGGCGGTGATAATGTCACTTTATGCTGGATTCACACCAAACGGGGAATTAAGTATTTTCGCGAGTAAATTGCCTACAAGTCAATGCAAAAGTGAGAACAAAGACGGATTACCGTCCCATGGTGCGAATGACACAGAATATGTGATGCGTTTGCCACGAACGTACAGAATTAGTATCATCCACGTTTGGTGTGAATCCAGCAGGGTTGGCCAATCAGAAAGGAGAAAATAGCGTGCACACTGATGTAATGAGGTGAAACCTCCGGTTGTAATGTCCACACGACCACACTACACCCGGAGTTTTGAAAAATCTTCACCCTGGATGGAGTTTTAAGAAAGTTTCGGTTTCAGTCACATGATACTCATGTATTCAGATACATGATAAATGACCTTGATGTAGTAATCAGCAGTATGGATGCTATCTTTACTGACACACTAAATACTGTGGCACCCATCAAATTAGGAAAGGTCAAATCAAATCTAATCAAAGGTTAGAGAGAATAAAACTACACCATGGTATATCAGTCATACTCGCACTCTCAAAACAGCAACCCGTGCCCTGGAACGTA
>CAIGQV010007757.1:6153862-6165481 GCA_903798115.1 Danio jaintianensis | reverse complement strand
GGCAGAAGCGGCACTGGAAGGTTTGGGGGCAGAAGTGGAACTGGAAGTTTTTGTGGCAGAAGCGCCACTAGAAGGTTTGGTGGCAGAATCGATACTGGAAGGTTTCATTGCAGAATCGATACTGGAAGGTTTCATTGCAGAAGCAGCACTAGAAGGTTTAGTGGCAGAAGCAGCACTAGAAGGTTTCGGGGCAGAAGCGGCACTGGGAGGTTTGGGTGCTGATAGGGCTTTAGTGGCATTAGAGGCAGCAGAGGTTTGGGGGCCTTTTCTGACTTTCTGCAGTTGTTTAGCTGGCTGTGGTGCCTCCTACATGAGTGGAAAGGATATTTCATTTACCAGTATTTGGCAGATAAAGATTACAGGCCCTTTCACACCAGTGAGATTAACTATATTAGTGTTCACAACAACGTGTGCTGCAGTTCTGTCAATTTAAATGTTTAAAAGCTATTTAAAATTGATGATAGGGGCTTTTGCAACAGTTAGTTATAGGAACTCGGTTACAGGAACCAGCCACCAGGCCAGTCTCTACATTTTTTTCTTGGCCCATGTTCTTGGTTGCAACCTACTCTGAAGTACAAGCTAATTAAGTTCCCCCAAAATTACATTCCTAGAATGGAAATCATTCCCATTTACACAAACGTGCCAAAAGTGAGTATTTATACCAATTGTTTTGGGATATATGAAAATATTCCTCCAGTCTGAAATCCCCCTTTGACAGGCTGTTTTTTTCCTGATTAAATAAAGATAGAATAAATGACTTTAAAACGACTCCAACCATTTTTGTCTGTTGTTCTTGGTTTCTGACTGGCTGCCAATGCTACATCATCTGGAAACAAATAGTTCTGAATCCTTTATATTATAATTGGGGTGTGGACTTCACCTTTATGGTTGCTAATAAATGCTACAAGTTTGTAGTTATCATCTGTAGTGTGAATGGGCCTTAAGTCTTATTCTGTTTGAATGTCTTTGAATAGCTAAGGGTAAAGTCAGGTAAGAAGTAGCAAAACGTGATCAACTAACCTCTTTACCAGTCAGCTGGAATTCCAGAGCAGCTATTTCTGCAGTCAGTGTTTGTACATTCACCTTTACAGGGAAAAAAAGGATAATCTTAAGTGCAATACATTAAACAAATGGCCATTTAATATAAGGATGCACTCATGCTGGCAATCACCTTGATTTGATTGATCTTTTCCTTATAGCTGTCAATGTCCTTCGTGAGTTGCTCCTCCTTTTCTCTGCAAACAAAATATTGTGCATTTATTTCACACGGTTTTCCACTAAGACTTAAAATTAAATGAAAATTACAATAAATTGAAAATTGTTAAATGAGTGACGCTATTTGCATTAATTGTTCAGTCTATAGTCATAAGTGTGACAAACACAGATGCACAGTATTCTATCTAGATCAGGGGTGTTCAAACTCGGTCCTGGAGCGCCGGTGTCCTGCTGAGTTTTAGCTCCAACTTGCTTCAACACACCTGCCAGTAAGTTTGTAGTATATCTAGTAAGAGCTTAATTAGCTGGTTCAGGTGTTTGATTAGGGTTGGAGCTAAACTCTCCAGGACCGAGTTTGGACACCTCTGATCTAGATCTACAACAACAAATTTAGCTTACTGAGCTAAAATAGCAAATTAGCAAATTAACTGCCAAATTAGCGACTGAGCTATCTTATGATAGACAAAAAAATACCATAAACATACAGTGAAATGTGAAATCAGTGCACAGTATTAGAAGACTTAACATGCTTGCTAAAACATGTTGTCAGGTACTGCACAACATCGTAGCATCATTCATTCAATTATTTTCTTTTTGGCTTAGTCCCTTTATTAATCAGGGGTCACCACAGCGGAATGAACCGCCAACTTATCCAGCATATGTTTTACCCTTCCAGCCGCAACCCAACACTGGGAAACACCCTTACACTCCTATTCACACTCATACACTACGGCCAATTTAGCTTATTCAATTCACCTGTACCGCATGTCTTTGGACTGTGGGGGAAACCGGAGCACCCGGAGGAAACCCACGCGACACGGGGAGAACATGCAAACTCCACACAGAAATGCCAACTGACCCAGCCGGGGCTCGAGCCAGCGACCTTCTTGCTGTGAGGCGATCGTGCTACCCACTGCGCCACCGTGACGCCCCACATTCTAGCATCATGCTAGCAATTCTTATGTGGGTAAACTCAACTAAAAATCAAAGAATTCTTAGAAGAAAAATGTTTGCTTTTTTTCTGTGGCTCTTAGTACTACTTCCAAATATTTATTGCCAATCTTAACCAATCGTATTCATTTATTTTGGGTGATTTTTTCATTTCCACAACCAGTGTAGAGTCTCGGGGGTTGAGAGAGGCTGGATTCACCTCCCCCCAGATCCTAAAACTTGATATTTAATCAAATTAATATTCATAACTCTTTCACAACATACAAACTGTTGGGTTAATACTGTACCTCATTGCTTGTGCCTTTTCCAGTTCTGTCTTGAGTTTGCTGACCTCTGTCTTCTCCTCGGCTATAGTGCAGATCACATCAGCGTACTTTAGCTGAGCAAGTCGAGCTTTAAAATCAAGTCCTTCCAGCTGACCGGAGTTCTGGGACCTTAGAAGTATTTTATTGGAAATCTGCAGCATCCGATCACACGACGGCACCTGAAACACCAGTACTGAGCTCACAGTTCAGATCACATTACGAAAATCTTTCAAATGCACCGTTTGCGTACCTTAGAGAGCTCTGTTTGTATTTTGACATGGGCAGCAATGGCCAAGTCCTGCATTTGCCTCATTCTCTTCAGAGATTTCTGGACTTCAATTAACTCTTGCTGTAAACCAGATTGAGATGAGATGGCTTAATTGATTTATCAGATGGGGACAAATAATAAACACACATATATCAAGAATAAATGAGAAAAAGAGAAATGTGTTCAAAAGAGCATAACATAACCACATTACTCGTACTATTTCTGTATATGCATTATACTGTATACACTCACCGGCCACTTTGTTAGGTACACCTTACTAGTACCGTTTTGCCTTCAGAACTGCCTTAATCCTTCGTGGCATAGATTCAACAAGGTACTGGCCCTACCATTCTGACCCTACCATCTGAATGTCGCAGCAGAAATCGAGACTCATCAGACCAGGCAATCTTCTATTGTCCAATTTTGGTGAGCCTGTACGAATTGTAGCCTCAGTTTCCTGTTCTTAGCAGACAGGAGTGGCACCCGGTGTGGTCTTCTGCTGCTGTTGCCCATCCGCCTCAAGGTTCAACGTCTTGTGCGTTCAGAGATGCTCTTCTGCATACCTTGGTTATAACGAGTGGTTATTTTAGTTACTGTTGCCTTTCTATCAGCTCGACCTCCTCTGACCTCTGACATCAACAAGGCATTTGCGCCCACAGAACTGCCGCTCACTGTATATTTTCTCTTTTTCAGACCATTCTCTGTAAGCCCTAGAGATGGTTGTGCATGAAAATCCCAGTAAATCAGCAGTTTCTGAAATATTCAGACCAGCCCGTCTGGCACCAACAACCATGCCACGTTCAAAGTCACTTAAATCACCTTTCTTCCCCATTCTGATACTCGGTTTGAACTGCAGCAGATCGTCTTGACCATGTCTACATGCCTAAATGCATTGAGTTGCTGCCATGTGATTGGCTGATTAGAAATTTGCATTAACGAGCAGTTGGACAGGTGTACCTAACAAAGTGGCCGGTGAGTGTGTACTGTGACTAGTATTCATAAATTTTCATGTGGAAATTAATAGAGAATGGGGATGTGTTGATACAGTACAATGCATACTGGGAATTTGGAACATGGGAACCTGGATCCCATTGATTTCTATAGGTCTATTGTATCATATATACACTGACCTGCAATAAACTGTAAGAACTCGCACTACAAATAAAGAAGAAAATCATATGGAAATGTTTTCTTGTGGCAGCTCATTGATACCCTGTCAATTACGGATAATCCTGTTAATTTATTTGATCCGATCTCTCTGCATCTGTAATCGATAGGGATGCACAATATATCATTTCAGCATCGATATCGCAATGCAAATCATAAATGTGAATCTGCAATAGTCGCATCATAGGATCTGCAATGCTGAGTGTAACTAACCAGAAAACAATGTTCCAATAAAGTTGAACCCTAATAGTGTGAACAATTTTTTAAGGCCTGTGACTATGTAAGACTTCAAGCCAATTTAAAGCTTTTGGGTACTAGAACAATTCACTCCCTTACAAAATCACAAACATGAATTGAAAATGAAAAATTATTAATTCTTTCCAAATAGAGTTATAAGTCATGAAATGATAAATGAAATTATATTCATATCGCAATATATTTAGCAGAAAAACTAAATATCTCCTACCTAGTAACTTCTCAGACACACAAATAGAGTTTATAAAGGTATCCACAACACATTAGTCCATTTTAGTTACTGAAAAACCAAAATTATTACTATAAAATGGTCTGTTTTTCTATGGTGGTTTGCATTGTATTGCACTGTACTCTCTCCTAAGCGTGTCCAAAAACATGGTGGAACACAACTCGGCATAATGTAGATTCCCATTCTCTATAAGTAATCTAACATAGCAAAAAAATTAACCTGCGCCTGTTGAACTTGCTTTTTCCTCTTGGTTTCATAGATAAACTCCAGGTCTGTGTCCGTCCATTGATATCCCTGCATTCCCTGGATGAAGCTTTCGGGGTCAGCATTCCCAGTTGTTGCTGGACATCCATGAAAGTGAATGTTAAAGGGAAAAAATTGTACTCCGTAAGAACCAGTGAGTGTGAGCAGTGTAAAACTGATATTAAAGAATACAGAGGCATAGAAAGAAACTCTGTAACTGTAACTTGTGTCAGTGATCATGTGAAATCACCTGATGCAACTATTGAACTAGACCTCCTGATAGACTTCCCCTCATCTTGCTCTTCATTTGATCCATTCTGAGAAATAGGTTTATCAATTTCCTTGGAAAGAATGAAATCATTGGGAAACATTTGTATAAATGATTCTGTATGAGAAAATTATGATTATTGCTTTGTTTTATCTTAGGCAAAAATAATACATGTATATTTATATAAGTACATTTAACATTAAGTAAAGATGAGAGTTATTTTTTCTAGCCTTTACAAGTGTCTATGGAAAAAAAAAAAAAGGTAAAAATAAACATTTATGCATATGTAATATGTAAATATTTGATAATGCTCGTTGTATGTAAATATTCAAATTTATGTGTGCTTTACTGTGCATGGAAATTTCATCATTCTAATGGCAAAAATGAGATATTATAGGGTTTTTTTTAAATGACACACAATAATGCTTACAGATTTGTTCATAGTGTGGGTCATGGGATGCAAATATTTATATCCATAGTAAGAAAAATAAATCACCTTTATCCAAACCTTTACTAAAACTAAGATTTCATTTTTTTTGGCTGATTGATAATGTTTCCTAAAATCCTTTACTACAAATACCTTAACTTTATTTAGTGTAGCCAAACATGGTTAATTTTCTTTTAGAAATAATGGTTAAAATATTTCCCTGCTTTAAAAGGGGTAATACTAAGGAACACACAGAGTATATGACATCTAAATTAGAAAGCAACATCCTATTTTCACCGTCAAATTCATTTTTACACATTTATGTGAGTAAATACTGCTGAAACACGGTTGTGTGTTTGTTTACCTGGGCACGTGGCTCATCTTTGACCGCTTGTTCTGCTGTTGTCGGAGAAGCGTCTGGTTTGCTGAGCTGGTGTATTGTGATTCTTTCACTCTTACATGGAGGTGTCCTGTCTAACTGTCGCCCTGCAGGTATAATATTTGGATGATTTTTCTCGATTACTGACTGCGCTATTGAAGGCGCATCGTCCAAATCCAAATTACGCACATTTTTTGTGCGTTTAACCTTTCCTCTCTTCAAACTCATATGAGCCGCCGGTGTATTTTAACTCCTAAAATATACAATTGAAGTTAGCTGAAGAACAAGGTTACAAAACCCGACTCTCCTTTAAACTGCAAGCAATTGTAAAACTAAGCTCTGTGAGAGGAAAAGGGGGTTACTTCATGAGCTGATCTGCGGTAAAGTCATTTAGCGGCCACAAGATGGCGATACTAAACAGCACGAGCTACTTGTGGCGCTCATTTATACTGAATCTGTTTTGTTATTATATTTCGATAGGTTTTTAATGTATTTTATTTGTGACAAATATCATCCAGTGTCTCTGTATTAAAATACTGAATTATTTTCATCTTAACTGATGACTTCTCAGACTGTTGCAATTGGATTTTGGTTAACCGACAGGGGGCTCTAAGTCATTTCTGACCAAAATCAGGCTAAATACAGCATTTACAAAGTATATATTATATACAGAAATAAAGTATATATTTCACTCACCCACAAATCATTAAAGAATTCTTTATATAATTTTCCTCAGGTGAAATTGCAGATGTTTTTGTTGTGATTCACTATACGATATTGTAACTCCTGTCTCCTGATGATACATGAATATTTTATGAAGCAAAAGGTCTGCTTATGAAGGAAGTGGCGGTAATAATGTTGTAAATAATGTTCACTTTCTTGCATATATTGACTGTTTTGCTACATAAGACCCAAACTGTCTAGCCAAGGGTATTTATTTTGTTTTGCTTGTATTTGACTCTCAGTAAGCCGATAAATGTTGACTTGCATTTTATTAATCAAAAAAGGTCTTATTTTCAGCCAAACATTTTATTTACTGTTTTGCTGAATGTTCTGTATCTTAAAGGCATAGTTCGCCTAAAAATAAAGTCTCTCACTATTTACTCACCCTAACTAAGATTTGTAACCAAGATTTGTGGTTACAAATCTTTATGGGTTTCTTTTTTCTGTTGAATGCAAAAAAGGAGATATTTTAAAGAAAGCTGAAAACCTGTAAACATTGACATCCATAGTAGGAAAACAAATACTATTGAAGTCAATGGCTACAGGTTTCAATTTCTTCAATGTTTCTTTTTTTTGTGTGTTCAACAGAAGAAGGAAATTCAAAGTAAAGATGAGTAAACAATGACAGAATTCATACACTGTAAAATCCTGGTTGCCTTAAATTTTTAAGCTGAATCGAATTAAACTGACTTAAAATAGCTTGCGCAACTTATAAAATTAAGTCAGAACATGATTGACTTAGTTTAATACGTTACAATAGACTAAAAACATATGCTGTCATGACTGATCACAGAACACTTTGCTGCCATATACAGTAGTTTTACCATACCATTTGTAGTAAAACTCTGCTCATACAAATGGTAATAAATATGCAAATGTATTAATACAATTAAATAAATAAATAAACATGGTTACCACAATTATAATATAATAAAACCAGTTCATTTTTAATAAGGAATCATCAAAAAGTTTAATAACATTTAAGAACAGTCGGTATACAGCTGTTAAACGTACATGTATTATAAATGGGGGGTTTTTTCTCTGACATTGAGACATTTTTTTAATGCGAAGAGCAGACTAAGGGGAAAAAATGTAAAGCAAAATTATAACTTTATTGAAGACAATTGAACAACCCATTATTACAGAAACAAAGCACAAAACAATGTACTGTATGGTACAGTCATTGTACAGGATGTGTTTATGCAATAATACAGCTATTTCACAAACACATTATAAATTCCGTTTGGTGCCTCTAGCGGGGTACTAATTACATACTGCAGCTTTAATGTCTGCATAAACTGCTCAAAACAATCACAATATTATTTCTCTTACAGTCCACATTGTACTGACGTCTTTGTATAACTGACTGTAAAAGTGAGCAGACTCACAGGTGTCTCTTTCGATGCTGAAGGGAGTGCATCAAGAACTGATGGCTCCTAATTATCATCCAATCAGTTCCTGATGCAGTATCACCAACATCAGAAAGTTCTCATACAGACCAGGCTTCCAGCAGCGCCAGATAAACCGAAGTGGGTGAACTAATCAATTATAAACATTTTTATCACCACATTTTATCTATCTCAACTTCTTTTCCACAGGTTTCCCTCTTCTATCCGATGATATTTTGTCTTGTTTTGCGGGTGCTGTGTGTGACAGAACCCCAGCAGCGCCTGTGGGAGGGATGAAAACACTACTCACAGTTGCCAGCTGAGATTATGCCAAAAATCAGCTGCTCAATAGCAGGCTACTCCAGCAGGGGGCGTACAGATGTTCACGTCCATGAAATGGTAACACTTTACTAACTATTTTAACTCCATGGTACAGTTTAAGATGCATTTGATCATCTTGTTGTCAATTTAAGTTGTTGTAGTAAAGTAGCACATTAGCAACTTAGCATCGCGATTAGCATAGATGTAGTCTTGAGGCATAGATATACTAGAAGTCGCCTGGCCTATTGTTGTCTATTGGAAGGAATGCGTCAATAGAGCCGCCATTTTAGTACAGGGTAGCGCTCCTTTGAAATGAATGCAGGACCAAGGTGCAGTGGAGGACTGTGGCCATCCAGAGCCAGAGATATACACATATATACATATATCTATGATCGGGAATTTTCCCCCGTGGTCAGTACGCAAAAAATTAAAAAAAAAAAATTAATTACGAAAATTATAATTTTACATCACTTTTCTACATTGATGGATACGTGACCGCACGGGCATTGCCGATAAAGTGTGTTTGTGTGCATGGAAATGTATTATCCTCCCTCCCTGTTAAATTTGATCTAATCCGTGTCCTGAAACACACCCCCTCTCCTGCTTTCACTTCTCATTCTAACGGAGGGAGCGGTTCGTTTGTGAATGAATTCCCGTTATGAACGACTTGTTCAGTTAGCCGACAATAACACAAGTTTCTAGCAGCGCAGCGTCTCGTTGTCATATTTCACTTACATTGTTTGCTGATTTTACTCAATAAAACTAGCATAATCCTAGAATTCAGTGCAAGTTGATGCTACTTTGCCTTATGATCAGTGCAGTAAAAGACTGTATTATCATCAATAACGTTACTTGTTGAGCACAAAAGTTTGTAACATGTAAAAAACGAAATCTTACCTATGAAATGTTCTGCCTTTGTGCTTTGTTTTCTTTGTTTGCTCGTTACTACACCCGGTAGCAGCGCTAAAGTCCAGCATCTTCACATTGGCACACTGTCTTGACTAGTGCTGTTGAATGATGTTTGTCCTGGGAGCCCTGTACAAATATGGCGGCGCTATTGACGCATGCTGAGGGTCCGTATGCGATATCTAGTGTATATATCTATGGTCTTGAGGTACAAGCCTGATTCTCTCGGGTCTGGGGTGTAAACAGACTACTCAACCTCTACAGGTCAATGTGAGACTGTAATCACATCACAGTTGCCTGCAGAGATTAACTAGTCGGTTTATGCTTCTTTAGCAGTTCGGTTGTGATGCTAGTCAATAACTAGCATAGGGGTTGACTTGTTTACACTTGGTGAATTTCAACCCAAATACTATATGCAGAAAAACAATGTAAAACGCAATTATTATTTTTTTAGGGAGTAAAATAAATAAGTTAAAGTCATAATGAAGTAACAGGTGTTCTATTTTGCAATAGACATCCACGTGAAGTGTATTATAAGAAAAAGAGAAAAATGTAGGGTAGAGTACATGGTTCTGTTCATTGGTTGTTGAATGGATTTTTTTTAAGGAGTGGCTTTAAAAAAATTAAACAAACTAATTACTTAAATTAAATTACTTACAAACTAAGTACATTTACATGACAATTGTAGTTTAAAAATCTAACAATTTATTCTTTGTATTTTTTAAAAGGTTTCGCATACAGAGTTGTAAAAATTGCCTGCATTCACAAAGATATGAAAAATTATTTTAAATATACCGTATTCTGCAGTATTGTTTTCAAAAACGTGCACTTTGAGACCTGTTTTTGAGTTTTTTAAAGCCCCAAGACACCTTTTTTGTGTAAATAAATGGTCAAATCACATAGAAAGTGTTTTGGTTTAGTTAAAAATGGTGTTGTGTTTATGTCCCCAAAATAATTTGTAAGTTTGGCATATATCACTCACTATGGTAACATTATATTACTTATAATCTGAGCATTAAATCAAGGCAAAATAAAATATTAATAATAACCTAAACAATTTTATTGCTAATTTTACTTAGAAAAACATTATTTGATTGGCAGTTTTGATGACATGCGCCTGTCTTTAAAAACCACAAATGAAAGTAAGGATAAACATGGTCTGCGCTAGACCTAGACACCTTTTTTTTGTTGTTGTGAAGCAGGGAATTATCATCTGTCATCACAAATTTATCAACCATATTTACAATTTTCTCATTCAGCCTTTTGTTAGGCAGTTTATTCCAGTGTTTATAACTGTCACTTTGCTACGTTTTCATCAAAAGTTGTGAATTTATTTCAGGAATGAAATTAGAATATCTCATAAAACATTTGTAAATAAAACACCGTTTCCATTCCGTGTTTAAAAGAATAAAATTGTCACTTCCTCAGAAACTAATATAAAAATTAACATTTATGCCAGCAGGGAAACCACTAGCTTTTTGTTTTCTCAGTAGTAAATAGTAATTTCACAGCAGACAATAACAAACTGTGTAGTGTTATCTTAAAGTTAAAGAGGTGGGTGCCTGATGTTTTGGAAAACAATTGTACAAGATTTATGAGGTGTTTCAGGAGGTATTTCTAAAATAATTCTTTAGAGGATGGAATTAGGTCTTTGTAGAATTATTAAAATAACATTTGAGTTGGTGTGAGATGAGATCGGTCTGCCATGGCAAAAATGTTCAATGTGCATCATAGATTTTATTCGTTAAACGTGTTTACATTGTAGTTTATGCACAAATCCAAAATGTATCTGACTCAGATAAAGACATATTGTTTAACACAATGCACATTTTTAGAATTTATGTTTATAATGTCTTTATTATGTTTATAATATCCTCTTTGTGTTTCTTTGTTATGTAACATCATAAAATAAACCAACTCAATTTGTAACGGTTTTAAATTAGGGTCTAAATTTATTTTCTGTTGTCATATATTATGAGTTAAACCTAGGGAGTCTCATGACAACTATTTCATCTTAGTGTCAAATGCGTATGAATTTATGACTTTGGTCAAATTATTTTGCTTATGGGTGGGGTTAGGGGGAGGCCTTTTCTCTAATTATCCAACATTTATTCTACATAAAAATGTATTTGACTCAAATAAAGACAAATTGTTTAACACAATGCACATTTTTATACATTTTCTTCATCTTTGTGTTTCTATTCAGGATTTTCTTTGTAATATAAAATGTGCATAAAATAGGTAGATGGAAACATAGCTAATGTATAGCATAAAACAGAAGTTGAATGTCATTTTCCCTCTGTCACATATTATGAGTTAAACCTACTGTCTCATTTCAAATCGTAACTATTTTACGTTACTGGCTAAATTTATTTTCTATTGTCATATATTATCCGTTAAATCGACACAGTTTTATCACAATCCGTAACTATTTTACGTTAGCGGCTACATTTAGTTTCTATTGTCACATATCATCTGCTAATCTCCTCTCAATCCGTAACTATTTTACGTTAGCGTCTAAATTTAGTTTCTATTGTCACATATCATCTGCTAATCTCCTCTCAATCCGTAACT
>CAIGQV010007757.1:6129809-6153852 GCA_903798115.1 Danio jaintianensis | reverse complement strand
GTCACATATCATCAGTTAATCTCCTCTCAATTCGTAACTGTTTTACGCTAACAGCAAATTCGTATGAATTTCTGACTTTGGTCAAATTATTTTGTTTAGGGGTGGGGTCAGGGGCAGGCTTTCTCTCTAAATATTCCAACATTTTCATATAAATTAAATTTTATACTTATTCATACAAACCAACATAATACAGTTACATTATCCTGTGATATCTTGAAGGAGAAATAAAATGTTTTTCAAATTGTAAAATGTAAATATTTTGCTATTGCTTTGCTCTGAGAGACGTTGTATTCTACTTACAAATATATAATTAAAAAAGTACACTGAAGAAACGATTCATTGAATTTACTAAATGTTTTTAAGGTAACTGGTTGCAAACCATTTATATGGGCTGAATTTAAACAAACAAATTAAATTTAAACAACTATTTAAATTTAAATTCAGCTCATATAAATTGTTTGCAACCAGTTACCTTAAAAAAAATGAGTAAATCCAATGAATAATTTTTTTTCAGTGTATAATAAACACTGCAAAATTTCAAAAAGCAGAATTTTTCCTCAACTTGTTTAACTCTATACGATTTAGAAACGATTTCTGGCTTAGTCCTGAGACAAAACCAATTATGAACCTCATTTTTCGACAACTTTTGAAAATCAACAATGAATACCGATCATAGTTGTTTTGATATTTCATGTGCATATGATAGCCGAAGTGTGCAGTAAACAAACAGTCTAATCCGTTAAGGCCGAGAACGGACGCGTGAGGGGCAGTTTAGCCTCGCCCAGCTGGTGAGCTGAAGGGCGTCTCCCCAAGGCATCTGGCGTGTGTCCCCCAATAACCCCACACCCCCTCGACTACACACACACTTAGCAAGAGCGTGATCCCCGCTGCTATCAGGGCCCACCGGTCACCATGGCAAACTCACAGGAACCTGAGCCTGCATTGTCCGAGCGTCCGATGTGTATGTCCCACTCGCCGTCGCTTCTTTAGAGTCACAGCCCGGGTCCTTTGACACCCCTGAACACTGCAACAAATGGAGAAAGACAGAAGAATGGAGTGAAGGAGAGGGAACGAGGGAGGGAGAGAGGGCGAGAGAGTATAGCCGTTGTGTGTTTGCTAGACTAAGTCGTGTAGGCCAGATCAAAGGCCAGCTCCTCCAGAACTTGCAGACCTTTTTACAAAGCACGAGGGGCTTAGCTTTTGTGGGAGTTGTATGCTGGCCATTTCAACTAGTGGTAGAAAAGTGATTTACTACTAAACACCTGATAGCCATCAAAGAAACGGCACAAGAAAAACACGAGCACTTAAGGGGGTTTCAGTTTTGTTCTTTAATCGAATGCGACCTGAATTAAAAACTCATTATGCAAAATGAGTTTTAGCTGTTGTAATTGTACCAAATTGATTTATTTGCATGCAGTCGCAAAAATTCTAAATATTCTGTTTGCTAGTTTAAGGTTCGAAGCATCAAAAAGTGCCATTTTTTTAAAGAGAATATAGTACAATTAAAGAAAGATATTAATATTTGTCTATATTTTGGTAAATTGTCACCTATTACAGAAAAAAATGTCAAACATGGTAAGTGTAAAGAAAATTCGTAAGTTCCCCTTATGAATGTTAACAATGGTTCTTATCACAAATATTTAAAAAAAATTGTCTTGTAGTAACCACAAATGAACCATGGTTTTGCTACACTAACTATTGTTTAACAATGGTGTTCGTAGAAAAACTGATTATACAAATGGTATGCCAAAAAGAAAACACTCTACACTACTTTTAAGGATTTTGATCAAAACTAGGTCAACAGCAGCCCATGTTGAAAATAAAAGGGTTTAAGGGCGGAACAAATATGACTGAAAAAAGTGAGATATTTTGTTGTTGTTTTTTTGCAATTTTTGTTTAGCGCATAAGCTGAATGTATTTCCCCGAGTTTCACCTGCTTTGTGATTCCTTTTCGATTTCACAACAGTATGTGTGAATGTGTCATTTTCGAACCTGTTAAAAAAGCTTTCAGTCTAATCCATTATGTCTTTTTTCTTTTTGTCCTTATTTAAAATCTTTTTTTTTTTCGAATAAAAAAAACCCTGCCCCTCCCATTAACTCCCCAGTGGAGGATGATTTTCTGAAATCCCTGTTTATTTCGAAGAATATTTTAATTTGTCTTCCATTAGATTTTTCCACCATGCCCATTCGACACTCTTTTGTATCGTTCCTTTACTTACTTTTCTCCAACCTCTTTCCTCCATCTTGAACTGAAAAGAGATGTGTCAGTTGGCGGTCATATTCAAAAGGCTTTTACTGTACAATAGTGTTTCTATGTGAATTTGTTTGAGCTTTGGGTTGAAGTGGACCCCCTGTTCTGAGAGTGGTATTGTTAGGGAAAGGCTAGAACTTGGGCTTGACCAAAGGGTGCGTGTGAAGGGGACAGAGCCATTCCCAGCATCTCCCCTCACTGTAAGGCAACATCTCAAGACTTGAGTTTGCCCACAAACAATCGCAGCAGACTTGAGCAGGGATGACATTTTTATTTGTCACAGACCTAAAGTCCTAAATACTTTCCCACCAGCGGCAGAGGGTGAGAGGAAAAAAAAACAATTGGAAAAGTGGAACAGCTTCCCTGGCAGTGGTCGTGGACCGGGACCCCCCTCTGTCGTCATATTGTCTGCTAGAAAATTGAAAACAAAAAAAGACAATATGACCAGACCTTGACAGAAGGATCCATGGTGTTGCACTTGTCTCATTAATGAGGCCTGTTATATTGTGTGCTCTGAAGTCTTACTACTCTGGAACCCTGGACGTCTTGGACGTTTTCGTAATTAGAGTAATAGTCATCTTTAATTAGTGATAGCTTACAGAGAAAAGGGGGCTTTTGTGATTGGCCCCCTGCCGGAATTTAACCACACTATAATCAAACAAATGTCCCAACGTTTACAACATAACCTGTCGTTTATTTTGTACACAGTAACACATACTTGCACATTTGCGCATTCACACTTTGTCTTGTGTATGATTTTAAAGCCGTTTCTGAGGCAGTTTCTCCCAGCTGTGTTGCGATACAATGTCTAAAACATATTATTAAATAACGTATTAATGCATTCATTTAATTGCACGGCTATATTTATATTAAAATAATTATGCACTTTCCAAAATTGAATAAAAATAATAGTAAAAAATACAGAAGGAAGAAAAAATTACAGTGGATGGATTTTTTAAAATTAAGAATAATATTTAATAAAATTATATTTTAAAATATGAGTATTAGTAGCAGTGGTTAATCTTTGCCTTACTGTAGAATGAGCAAATGTGCTTGTACAGTAGTGGCTACTACTATCAATCAATGCATGCATTAATGCAATCAACTGAATTACAGGCGGTGCCATATGGGCCAGGGGCCCATGGTGACAAAGCACATTTTTGCTAAATAAAAACTCAACGTAAATGAAAAAAATCGACAAAACATACACTTTAAATCAAAATAATCTATTTTGAGGCATACGTCATAATCGTAAAATTTAACCATAATTTTTGCATAGCACTTTTTTACTTCTAAATCTATCAGTCGAGCCCCGTCTGCACATAAATGTGCTACAGCGAGATTAATTTAGTATATTAACGTAAAGGCATCTTACCTTGCCTTTTCCTCTAAAATGACAGTCCCAAGACGCCAGGGCCTTCTACTGCAAACACACACACACGTGTACTAAACGTCTTTCAGCTCTCGGCGTGGTGAGAGCATGTGCTGCTAGCCTGTGAAATCCCACCCTATTTCTCTGACTGTAGAGCAGCCACGACTCTGCTTCTTCCAATGGCCCCCCTTCATTGATCTATCTTCAGCCTGCCTGATAGGCTTTCCACCCTGCAGGTCACTTCTTCCTGTTTAACCATTGCTTGGTTTGCAAGAGCTGCAATCATAAGGAGATTTTTTTTTTTTTCAGATATAGTGAGACAGATGGAGAGAGCACTTCCCTTTTCCCTCTTTCCCCTTGTCCGGTCCGGCGGGACAGGAGGAATGTAGTATGTTCGTGCTAAAGTGCACTGAGTGTATGTGGCCTGGTTCAAGGGGTGACTCTGTTCGGTAGGGTTATGTTTACGTTTATTCCACACAAATAATAATGCAGGCCATTCAAAGTTTCTGTTGGTGAGTTCAGGTTAATGAGATGAGGCGTCTGTTTTGATAGCAAGGGGGACAGTTTATGTTTATTTGTAAAGTAGATTTGCTTTATTTAGATTTTTTGCTTTTGTATTTTAGTTTTATTAGTCTTTTAAATTTGTCAACCTGTTTTACAATTGCAAGATTACCCCGGATCCTTGTTAAATCACTGTGATAATTAGCATTTTAATAGTGTTAATTGGTTTTTGTTGTTTGTTTTGTTTCCGTAATTTCTATCAGCGCTACAAGATCTAAGGATACTTGTGCCTCTGCATGCAAGAATGTAAATAAACAAAACTTTTAAACTATTAAGGAATTGGAAATGGTCAATTTGCCTTGTGCGAACAATTCCTATAGCAATATGTTGAATTCAGAGGATATAAAAATGAAGTAGAGCTGAGTATGGGAAGGGTACATTTCCGACTGTACCTTGCTGTCATTATGGCTGACTATTTTAACACATTTTTCGCAAAGTAATGAATTTTAAATGAGATCTACAGATGCATTAGTGATCACATTGCATGGTCAAGCCTTTTGGTTTTCATAGCGAAGAGTGTATTAGATTAGAATTTTATAAAAACTCGGCACATTTTAGTGAAAATCGCAATGTTAATGTCAGCACATGTAGACTGAATGACCAGAAGATTATTAGTACTGTAGTAAAATGGCTGAATCAGTGAAGATGGAGGCTCTTATCATATGCGGTGGCCCAGCCGGTGGCCTTCCCACACTACCATTTTTCGAACTTGCTTCATGTTTAAACATTTTGTTGGTCACTATCACAAGGTATGGTTCAGAAACAGCTGCTGTTTTTCTCTCAGGACTTGGCGATGTAAAGTCGAAATCTACACCGAACTGCAGTGCAACACCTATACTGTACTAAAGACTTTCTATTGCCATGTGTTTTTGTATATGAAATTTTAACAGTGATATTAGATTTTGTGAAAGTATTATTGGTTTAAGAGGGAGATTTGAGAATGAGATGTGCAGGTGCAGAAGCGCAGAGTGAATAATTTCCAGAAGGTTCACAAATCTGTCGGGTGGGTGTTGCCCTGCTCTGCCTCCAACAATTGGCTCGCTGCACCTAAGACGACACGAACATCTTTGAATGGCTTTAAAACCAAAAATATGTGTAAACAGCCTTCACAAAACTTTTGACGTAAAAAAAATAGCATACAATTAAGAGCTAATTTAAGGAACAATTAAAACACTTTTAGGTCTCCACATGGTGATATGAGATGCTTGTTTATCACATATTGAGAACGTAGAAATGGTCCTTCTCAGAATATGAGGAAGAGGATGGCGTGAGGGGTGTATTGATTGGGTGTCGTTGGAGTCACGCTATAAGTGACCTTGGCCCTATCAGGGTTAAACTTATTACCCTCTGACTTCTTATGACCCCCCCTGACCTTTGGTGTGAAAGCAAATAACGCTGAAAGATGACCATCGGTCAGGCCTCAATGGCCTTCTATTGACCAAACACACACACACACAAATACAGCGAGGGGGCCAAAAAGGGCTTATGTCCAGAGAGGCACACTCCACAAATAATGCCATTAACCAATCAATACAAGAGACAGAAGAGGGGGTGGACATACTGATTTTAGAAATGTGCAGCCTGGAAATGCATTCTCCATTTGAGAGACCATGCATAAGTGTGCCATGCTGATATCTGGACAGAACTGAACTTTGTTTGGCAGAGGTATTAAAAAAGGTCTACCATTTAAGTTCTGTTAAAAAAAAGTGCAAAAATATTTGTTCACAAATGAATATCTGAATAATGGTATTCTGCTTATTTTATGCATGTTTCATCGGATATCACGAGAGTCATGCTTTTTGAGTGCGTAACAGGCAGTATGGCCAAATGATGTTAAAATATATCAATGTATTGAAGTAGAAAAAAAAAGTTGTGAAATTTAATTTTATGAAGTTACGATCAAGTGTTAGGGGACAAAATATTTTGCACAACAGCATCTGCTGTTCACTGTGGAGTCAAAACATAAATGGTTGTTTACTACTTTACAGCCCAGAGAGCAATGCAGTGCATAAAATATTCAAGGCTGGATTTAGCCGATGTAACATTACAAATTTAAGATAATTAGTTGAACTGAAAGTGAAGTGGAAAATCTGCTTTTGCAATGAAATATGCAGTCTTATCCAACATTTACAGGTTCTATTTCATTAGTAGGACAAACAGAGTAAGATCACAGACAGCATTGCATTCACCAAAAAGTTATTTTGAACATACTCCGATAGCAACAAGCCAAAGAGAACGTACATGAGAGAGAGCCAAAGGAAGAGGGGAAGAAAATCAGAAAGAGAGGGAGAGAGTACCTCGTGGATGCACTGCAGTGGTCAGCCAGGGTGGAGAAGAGAGGCGTGACGCCCAGGAGATGGAGGAATAGTACTCCATGCCTAGAGTGTTAGGAAAAGAGAAGGCAGAAGAGGAGAGGAGAAGAGAGGACCACTAGCTTTAGCCCTGCTACTGTTTTTGCCCTGCTGCCACTGGCTGAGAGCGAAGGGAGCATCTGATTGGAGGGTGGGGGTTCAGGCCCCTCCTCATCGTCCTCCTCCTCTCTGCAGTCTGCGTTCCCGCCTGTCAGGGTGAGTTAGCCGAGGGAAAGAGAGATGCAGCTCCCCACTCTACTCTTCTTTCACCCCCTCCATCATGGAAGGATGGCAGGTGGGACAAGAGCTGCTGGAATGACCACAGCTACAAATCTCATCCCAACGCCCTCCTTTTCTCTTCTTTCCCTAACCAGACTCTTTTAACTTGTGGAGAAAGTAATAAATAGCAACTACACAATATGACATAGCAAGGATACGAGACAGAAATATGGAGGCGAAACTAAGAAAAAAATGACTGTGGGAGAGGTAGCAAGAATTTCAGGGAGTTGGTGGATGAGTGTCAGCAGGTTGTCAGGCAATAACAATGCAAACTGAGGAACACGTTACAGTTCGCAAGAAAAGAAAAAGGGAAAAACAAAGGGATAGGAAGGAGAGAGTGGGGGCCCGACTCTTTTCTCAACTCATTCCCTGTATTTTTTTATTCTTGTTCCATTCTTCTCTTTCTCCATACTAATCATGGCGTCTTCGGTTGCTGCATTTGTCATCTGTATACGCCACTGGACACGCAAAGTATTGATTTTATTTCTGTCCACCTTCTATTTGGCTCCTTGCTCTGTTTTCTACAATGTGAGTACTAAACCATAAAAAAGTAGCCTGAAGCTGAGGGGAAAGTAAGGAAGAGTGTAGCCGAATGTAAATGCTTAAAAATCATTCTTTGAAAAACCCATTCATTGATCACTATTTCTTTTACTTCTCTTCAATGTCAAAAGTGATTTTGGGCCCAAAGAAGGGCATCTGTTTGAAACCCAGTGGAAGGAGTATCTCAAATCTCTTATACAGTCTCAAGAGGCAGTACAATGCAACATAAGTAAAGATTCACCCACTTGGCATAACATGCAGAACAGTTTTTTTTCCAAGACAGTAACTAGCCAAACTGAGGGTGAAACACGATTGAGAGTTAGCTGTCATCAGATTAAATTGGTGGCGTGTGCCATCCGCTCCAAGGGTCATCATGGGTTTTCATGACCAGAAAGAACTTCTTTGACCGCAACTAATGCTGTGAAGACGCAAGGCATTTTCTGAGGTGACCTCGGCCCGTGTCACCGTAACCCTTTTCCAATTCGCTTTCAGTGTCCACAGTGTCCAGCAACCTTTAACCCAAACGTGTCCCCACCCCCAGGCCCCAGGGGCCTTGCCCTGCAGAAGGGTTACGTGTGCCAAAGGTCCCAAGAGACTTGAACCTTGTTGTCATGGAGATAACCTCAGGGAAACAGAAGTCCCTTAGCAGTTACATAACACTCATGACCAAGCAAAATTTTGCTGTTTTTATCAAGTGTTTAGCTACAAAAAAGGTGAAAAAATAACACTGGTAAAAGCCCCAATTAAAGTAGTAGCTAGAATCATTTTTACCATTCAGACCTTGCTCAAGGTTTTTCTCAAAACTCTTTGAAAATATCTTTGCTTGCTGCACTTACTTGATCAGGTATTTAGTTGCCATGAAGAGCTGTGAGGAACAATGGCAAATGAACCAAACCAAAAAAATCTCTGGGAAATAGAATATTGTAAATTATGACTTTATGCAGTCATCACTATACTCAACAATTTAATATTAAGTTATTGATAATGATCAGTACACCTTTAAACTGCAAGGTTTCTATATTGTTCTTAAAAATTCTCCCAGTTTTTTGGGATCAAACATGGTCAAGTGTTCCAGGAAAGTATTATGAACTCCAGTGGCTCTGATGCACCACCACTAGGATTGAAAAGATTTTTCGGGTGCTGACAACCCTGTTAGGGCACCTGATCGCAGCGCCATGCATGAAGCCTGAACCCCGTTTACAATAGGGCCAAGGCGGGAGGAAGCAATAGGGAGGGCTGTTGTCGCAGCCCCCTAACACCGCACGCACAGGGGCACAAAAGCTGCAGAGGGTGGGGGTGGAATGAAGGTTCAGAGGGAGGGTGAACTACGCCATCTGCCATAAAGCTGGTGCATGTGGGTAGGGGTCGAAAGGGAGGGGCCACGCTGGTGGGGTGTGTTAGCCCTAGATATGTTCGTGCAAGAGATGGACCGGGTCTTCCTTCAAATTAGACACGACCCCCTGAAGTGTAAGCCGCAGGAGACGGCCAATTCCTGCCTGCTTGCCTCTGTTTGCTTAGCAGCTTGATAATTAGAGAAATTAGGGACTGTCTGGAGATTAAACAGTAGAAGAAGCACACTCCTATTATTTTTCGCTTCCCTTCCTCTGTTGTCCTTTCCCTATTGCAACAGACAAAACGTGCATCAGGAAACAAATATGATGTCAAGCATTCAAGTCATTCATTCACGTCATTGGCTTGGACATTTTTCTTGTGCACATTGTAAAATATAATGAGTTTTTGGATTTATAAAAACACACTCCCTCCCTCACACATCACAAACGCATCACGCACAAAGGGCAGTGGTTCACGCTCTGTGGAAATCAGGGTGACACTTTTTCTTTAGACGGATAATTCTGCTTTGCACCCTGATAAAATGTTTGGGTTATAGAATTAATGCATTCATGCCTAACAGGTTTTGTAGAAATTATTGAAATTTGTATTGTGTAAAGGATGAAGACAAGATGCATTCTGTGTTTAAAGCAAATACGCACCACGGTAGTGTTGCAAGTTCCTTGGGCTTCGAATACTCAAGTAATCACAAGCAGTCTCAAACTTGGTAAATACAAATTTGCGTGGAACATAATGGCACATTACAGTTTGAGAGAAGCAGTGAGTTACTGCACATGGCATGAAACCATGACCACAGGTTCACTGCATCACGAAGAGCGGTCCCATTTTACTTCATGAAATGCTTTGTCATAGCGCCATCTAGTGAGGAAATAACTTATCACAGTATACACAAGCACAATAATGTGTAGAAACCAAACAATTCAAACACTTCAGTGAAGACTTAACTTAAAAATATAGCTTATTGTAGTGAAGACCTAAGGAAAGAACATTTTTTATTTTATTTCATGCAATATTTTATGCAATATTATGCACATATGGAAAACTGTAAATTATTTAAACCCCAAAACTTACCTCAAGATGCTTGCTGGATTCTTATCTGATCTAACTCTTGTAAACATTAAAGTTAAATGTGTAAATATATATATATATATATATATATATATATAAAAAAAAAAAAAATTCTACCTATAAAAATACTGTTTTCATGTCTAGAAAAATAATCAAAGCATGTAAGTATTTCGATCAAAACCTTTGTAATATAATGGTAAACAAGTTCAGTCAAGTACATTCAGTCTCATTCTCTTTTGTAATCACAGAATAGACATGCTTTTTGACATGCAATGCAAAAAATATGAAAAATTAGTAAATATGTTTGCAAATGATACTAATGAAACAATATGTGAATTAACTAAATCTGCACTGTATATCAAAAAAAAATTAAATTGTTAAAGCTTTTGGAGGCTGTTTTTGCATTTTGGGGACATCGATAGACTATTGTGTTGGTAGTCGAAAGCACATCCCTCCACCTTGCTCAGACCAGACCATCCCTCAAAACATACACCGCCCTGTCTGAAACACATAATAAATATGTTCTGCTGTCATGCCCCCTGGTGACTGTCAAACTATAACTGCAGTTTCTCTCTCTGTTTTGTAGATTTAAGTCGAACAACAAAGGACAGACCCAACCTGATCCTAGATCAGCAATGTTTGAAATGTGAATATTGACTAACAGGGTGGGATCTTACTTTGGGGAGTGGTTAGGCGTCTGTCATTACGTCTGTCATCCAGTAGAGGACAGAATGAACACACATACAGAGACACACAAATTGTTAGCGCATACAAAAACAACAGTATTGAAATGAAACAAATGTCCTACATACCGAACAACCTTTTGACACCTTTTACTTTGAAAGCTGTGCTGAAATGTATGATGTCCATTCAACAAAGGCAGTTTTACAGCCAAATACATGTAAATCTGAGCCAAACACCATTAATCTAGAACATACAGAACCTGCCATAACATTGTCCCCAACTCATCAATCATGGGTGCTCTGCAAGGTCAAGAAAGACATAGAGAGGAAGAAAGATGGGAAAGGACAAAAGAGAAAGGAAGGAATAGAAATAGATGAGTTAGTTGTAGTTTTTCTTTTTTTCTTTTTTTAACTATGGTTACTTTTTGTTTTTACTATGGGTGCTTGTCTACCAAGAAGCTATTGCCATGTTCTTAGGGTGAACTCCGAAGGTTTTGGGTAATATCATAGCCAGTGCTGGTCTATATGATATTATGATCACTGAGAGTCTGTTCATTTGGCAGGTTTGGTTCAGTTAAAACAAACTCTGGGGATATCTGGCAATACTAAGGACAGAATAAACAAGCATACCTGTCTTTTCTCATCAGTCACAATACTGCTATTACAGCTCCATTCAGGCATTGGAAACATTTCATTACAGAAGATCTGTATTTGTGTGTGACAGAGGAATCCTTGGCATAGTTTTGAAAACTTAATACATTTTTTAAGCTCTTCACAAGTTCTCAGTTGCTAAAAATAAAATGATATGTGCATGCATATAACGAGCATGTTTAGCCCAAGACACAGCATTTTTGATGTTTGGTAAGTTCCATCGCAAAATATAAGTCATATGTCCTCGTTTTTTTTGTTTTTGTTTTTATTTTGTTGTTATTTTGGGTCAGTATTAAAAATGAGTCTGAAAGCAAAGTGAATCAAGCCAAAATGTGTGTTTTTGTGTGTGTGAAACAGCTTAGAGAACCCTGAACACACCTGTAGTATTACTCTGGCTCTTTCTTCAAAAAAGAAAAACTTTTTTTTTCATCTGAAATGAAATGTCATTCATAAAATTCAGCAAAATTTACAGTATAATTCATGTTCATAGTTCAAATGGACAATTGTTAAAGTACACTTTAACAAAATGGTGCTGAACTACACTAAACGTGGTTCATTGGCTTGTAATCATAGGGGAACGGTCCCATATAACACCTGGTGGTGGAGCACATTTGTCAAATTGAGCTATGTAGAACCATACGAAGTGGGAAATTGCTATAATGGCAAAAGCTGTTTAAATCACTTTCATGCTTTCCTCAGGGCAAAGAGTCTCATGTGGGGGCTCTAGAATTTTTCTTTAGGGGACCTTGTGGCCAAAAATGTTTAAAACCACATTATCTTCAAAAAATACACTGTATTTTAATGTCATTTTTAAATCTTTTCTCCGACTAAACTAAGAGACTAAGATAGAGTGAGGTAGTGTTTAAATTACTGGGCATGCGCATATTTTGCCGGCATCCATACTTGCAGTCTACCGTTTGTAATGGTGATATGAGAGGGGCTTGAATGAGGAAACGATGCACAATAGTCCAAAAGACCAATCAGAGAGCGATTATGGATATCCATGCCTCCGTTTTTTAAAAGTTTGTGTTTCAGTCCATCTATACTGAAACAGAACCAGTGTTTCCAAACTAAAAAAGGGTCTTTAGGATTTTTAGAATGCTCGGTTTCTGAGCAAATCCACTAGTTGTAAACAGCACCTTAGATAATCTTTAATAGAACCTCACCCTGGCAGTGGTGCTACAAACCACACCAACCACTGCAAAAGACTGTTGAATGAGCAGTTTTTGTGTGTGTTTGGGGGTTTGTTTAATTCCCTAGCTGCTTTGAAAAATCATATTATTGGATAACACCATAACACCTCACTCACTCATTCACTTTCCTTCAGCTTAGTCCCTGATCTATCAGAGGTTGCCACGCTGGAATGAACCACCAATTACTCTGGCATATGTTTGTTAGGTGGCGGATGCCCTTTTAGCTGCAACCCAGCACTGAGAGTACACTAACTCATGAACCCCTAACACTAACACTAACACTAACCCCCCCCCAGTGCTGGGTAACACCCATACACTCTATCATTCACACACTCATACAGTATATCCAGTTCACCTATACCACGTCTTTGGATTGTCAACATGGGGAGCGGATCACACCTTATATTTTATTTACATACGATAATTGCTCCTATGCCAGCCCCTCACTGTCATTGTCCCAGAGAATAAAGAATAAAACTTATATTATTTTTTTATTGCAGCTTTCTCTCAAGATGCGTGTCTTTGTGGCAATGGTTTGTACAACACAACACCGTTCAACTGCATTCTCAGACCATGCTTTAATGCAGACCACCAGCTGGACATCATCTCAGTCATAGTGCTGAAAGGACATTCCTCTTACAGTTAAGGTAAAAGGTCGTCCAGAAGTGTTTACATCATACTTGATATCTCCTGTCTTTCCATTACAGACTAGTCACTGACAATAGCCCTTAGCCATGTAGGTCAGGAAAATAAAATAAATACTTGTCAAATATCTGATGCTTATGCTAATTTATTCCGTTTCTGTTCTCGGTTTTACCTGTGTAACCAGTGGAGAGGCTACAGGGTCAGAGCGGCATTGGGTCACTCAGATTTTGGCCCTCTCAGCTGAAAATACTGCAGGGTAAGCATGCAAATATAAGTAGAAAGAAATAACATCTTGGTGGTTGGATGCTGATCTTCCAATTGTGCACATATGAGGAATGTTGAATGAATCCAACTCTGCAATCGGTCCAGTCCAGCTCCCGATTTTAAACAGTCCCCAGTTGGTCTTTACTCATTGTCCCTGCCTGTACCCACACATACCCGAGATCAAATTTCTGTTAGTTCCTGATGTTTTCAGATTATTTAGGAAAACACCTAATCATCATTGCAACATGATCAGATTCTGATACTGTTTTTAGCTAAAGCAAAGCAGAATGCAATGCTATTCTGTGTGACTCATCCCAACAATTTCTCATTGCATTGTGCTGTATTTGGGTTTGTTCTAACTACATATTTCTATGGTTTACTAATGTTTGGTGAAGCTACAAACCAAAACATGGATCAAAAGCTGCATGTACAGTTAACATGTACTTGGTATTTTTTTGCTCTCTAGATGAAACAATTATGTTTGTATTTTGCCTCTGTTAGTTTTTACTTGAGAGCACAGTTTCTGTTCATATTCTTGAACTTAACTGACAAAAACCCGATAGTGCCATTTTATCTGCTGAAATTTGCATCGCTGTTTTTATCTCAGGTATGGAAAAATGGTGTACTTTAGTTTCAACTGCAGGCACTGTGGATATTGACTGCTGAGGCAACAGCAACCAATTACCTGTGCCATGTAATTGGAAGCAGATTGGATTGGATTTAACAGCCTGTACAGTTTCATGACAGAACTTTGTATTTGTCCAAAGAAATTAGGTATTGACATGGCATATTTGCATGACCTTATGATAATTAACCATAGTTTTACTATAGTAAACGTGTAGAACATTATCTGGCACATTACTACAGTAACTATGTTTTTTGTAGTAAAAACATGGTTAATTAAGGGCAAAATATATTGCCATGGCACAACATTCAATAACACTCCAGACGTGTTCAAAGTCCAGAAAGATACCAAAAACATCCTCAAAATAGAGCATATGCCTTTAGTGGTTTAATCTGAATAGTATCAAACTACGAGAACATTTCTGTGTGCACATAAAACAAAATACTTTCTTCAACAAGTTCTACTCCTCAGTAATAGCAAGAATATGCCTCTGAGGTATTACCTCAGATGCATCTGTTTTTTGTTCATCTGGGGTATACATCAGTGCACAGTACGCATGAAGCTGCGCAATATACTGACACTGAGGAGAATGAGTTTTCTTTCTTTGTTTTTGGGGCATTTTTTCTGTACTTTAAACGAGTGGGGACAGTTGCTGTCAATGGAGGATGAGAGAGCTCTCAGATTTCACCTAAAATATATTCATATATTCATATTCATATTCATATAACATAACATATATGTTCTCAGGTTTGGAATAACATAATAACAAATGTACTTTTTGAGTGGACCCTTTAACAGGGGTATCTATTATAGGCATTTCCTCACATTTAGACTATTTTACAAGTATTTGTTATTAATAGAGTATGTATTATGATAAAACTAAACAATGAAACAATAATGTACTGACAGGCAGCAACCGTATTAATTTACCTCGCGCTCTATATTTCTATCAGGTTCGGCAAATTTACTCTTCATAAAAGCCTAAAGAATTATTAAATCAGAACCATGTGAAATCCGCAAACCGTGTGTTGTCGTTAGCTGAACACTGAACGGCTCCATCTCTCCTCAGAGGTAATGGTGATGAAGTGGGCGGGAAGCGCGCGGGTGCGCGAGGCGGGGTTTGTCATGCACGCGCCGGGGAGATTCGGAATCTCGCGCAGCGTCATCTTGGGTTGGGTTGCGTTTGTTGATCCAGCGAAAAACCTCGCTCGCACGGATATATTGTGGACCTGCAATCAGCTTAGCGGACGGTAGAGGATTCGAGGCGTTGTGGAAGACCGTTATTTTTATATCGCGTTATAGTGAATAGCGGTATCGAGTCGCTGCCTTCACAAATGGTTCGCTGGGATCTGTGGTCTGCGGTTCTCCTAGTCTGAGAGATTCGTATGAGAAACTTTGCTGTATTTACCGAGTTCATCTTGGGTTCATTCTGCAACAGGTTTCTATTATAAATCAACGCTACAAAGTTGTCGGACAACATCAGAGGCTGTAATCTAAAATAATGATACGTAAAAGAAGAGGATAGTACGTGCCTGATTTACCTGCATATAAAACAACAATAAGAAACAGATCTTGGGAGACATTATAAGGAATATACAATATCTGGAGATCCTTTTCAAAATGATGCCGGTAAGTTAAATGGAAATTAAGATATAATGCACTAATGTACAGTATATTATCATGTTTGTACATCAGTATTGCTTCTTTTCCATCGATGAACACATCACATGGATTGGATTAATGTCAATTCTTGTGTTCAGCCAAGTTGTACTGGCTTTACCAGATGGATTATGACAGATAAATGCAAGCATTTCTAGGCAGTTATAATGGTTATTTCTGTGAAATAAATAGGAGGCAGGTGTTGAATTACTTGTTTGTCCTGTTTAGATTTCATATCCTTTTTTAAAACAAACACAGAATGATCCAGAACATTGCGTATCTTTTAATTAAATCCAGTACATGATTCCTCAGAGATCCCTTAACCTGAACACAGGTGTTGAATTAAGCATTGAAAAGTAGATGTAGTAAAAGGTGAAATGCAGGAACGAATCTTTAGCTATTTCATCTGGAATCTGTCATCTTGTGGTTCTTAAATTAGGTGCCAGGGAATATGTAAAATACTTGAATATAAACAAGTAATGAAACAAAATATTAAAGACTGATTGTAAGTAGAGTTCATTTGATCAATTGTGTGGCACAATTTGCGTGATGGAACTTACAACATTTTGATCATAAAGAGTCGTTTATTGTTAACATACAGTTTGAGAATGTATTTTTCTTATTAAAATCCAACCATTTAAATTTTTTTATTTTTGCACCTGATATATCTTTTCTGGGGCGTCACGGTGGCGCAGTGGGTAGCACGTTCGCCTCACAGCAAGAAGGTCGCTGGTTCGAGCCTCGGCTGGGTCAGTTGGCGTTTCTGTGTGGAGTTTGCATGTTCTCCCCGTGTTCGCGTGGGTTTCCTCTGGGTGCTCCGGTTTCCCCCACAAGTCCAAAAACATGCGCTATAGGTGAATTGGGTAGGATAAATTGTCCGTAGTGTATGTGTGCGAATGAGTGTGTGTATGGATGTTTCCCAGTGATGGGTTGCAGCTGGAAGGGCATCCGCTGCGTAAAACATATGCTGGATAAGTTGGCGGTTCATTCCGCTGTGGCGACCCCAGATTAATAAAGGGACTAAGCCGAAAAGAAAATGAATGAATGAATATCTTTTCTGTCACCACTCATACGGGTGAGTCACTAATGATTTGTGTTGGTGACTCACACATTCATACACCCACCGTCCATAGGAAAAAACATATGACCGTATCACCTCTGTCCACACTGATGACAAGGGCTATTTGTCATTTTGACCGTTCCACTGTAGTTCATCTCTAATAAAGATCCAGTGATGGGTAAAACCCATTTTCAAGAAAGTCCTTAATCTCTGCTGGCTTTGTCAACGGATGTCCGCCTTCAATCTGGATGAACCATCAGCAGTATCCATGGATTTATAGCCTTTCTGCATTAATATAAATTATAATCCCTATGTATGAACTCAAAGAGGGCATTTTGAGTTTTCATTTTGTGGATTTTCAAGTGCAAATAATGAAACAAATGGCTTATATGAGGCATTTTGCTTTCTCGGAATTGCTTGAATGGAAATGCATTATTCTGGAAACAAATTATGTTTAATTGTATATTTAGTATACATTTATACAGTAGAACTAGTGTTTGAAGTGGATACATGAGTATATTTGGAAACATTTCTCATCATAGGTCATCCATCATTTCAGATTGAGTCACGGTCAGTTTTAGATCCAGTTTATCTTTACTTAAGTAAAGCATCTATTTGAGGTCATACACAGTGTTTAAGAGAACCACAGTGTGTATGAGCTTGTGCTAAAGCATATTCTTTTAGCAACGAATGAATTGTCTGAATGGTGACTGTGTTCTTTGTTCACCTCATAAATCTTCTCGTACCTCAGACGCTGACGCTTCATTGTTTTTTTCTTTTTTTCTTGCAGTGAATTACTAGCTCCCTTTAAGTCTCAGAGGAAAAACAATAGTGATCTGGAAAAAAAAGCAGTTGTATATTCTTCCCTGTGTGACATTTTACAGAAGTAACCTGCATTCAGAATATCAAGGCATTGTTTATAGTTCCTCCAGAGGAAGTTGATTCAGGCTCCATAGCTTCCCTCTGTTGAAGGGTATTGTACAGTCCTCGTGTGGTCATGTATTTTGTGTCAATTAGAAAATTCTCATAGCGTAAGGACCCAGAGCAGCTATTTTCAAGACTCTAAATTGATTTGACAGGTGAATAGATGACTTGGGCCGGGAGCACTTGTGGAATGAGATTAGCTTGTAGTAATTTAATTCTGTATCCCACATCAGTTCAAAGGCTGTGCATTAGGAGTTATAAATATCGCTGATTGTTTTGGGCCCTTTCAGCCACCTGAGGCCACAGCGGGAAACAATGACCAGAGTTGCGGCGACCGGTTGCCACAGCAACCGTTGCCAAGATCACATTCCACACAACAACATTGCTGCTATGCAGAGAGTGTCACACTCTCTGCATAGCAGCAATGTGTGTGTTTGGAAAACCCGGCTTCCAAGGACCAACCGGTAATCAGGCACTTGGAATGTTTTACCTTTGACCTTAAAGATATTTCTTGCTACAATAAACAGGGTCTGTTCTGCTTTACAGAGGACAGATGAAGCAAACTCACCTGTTTTTTTTTTTTTTAGACCGGCAGAGTTTAAATTAAACCATCCAAGACCTTGAGTGACTTGCCTGTATTTTGAAGCTTCAGCATTTTTTGCTACCTTATTCTAAAGGGTTTTGGAGGGTCAGTTTGTGGCCAGGAGTTGTTGTGTATGAACTCAAGACTAATCCTGACTTTAGTCATGCTTTGTGTCAATCCACTGCAGGGGCCATATGGCTGATTCTGTGCCCGTATTTGCACACACACACTGCAGGCTACAGCCTGCTGAATTTGCGGGTTCTGTCCTGTGACTTACGGAAGCTTCCTAATGAGAGCCTATATTAATCTCATGTTATAGAGTAAACTGTTTGCAGTGTTGTCTGATCAGAGCGTGTATTGACAGATGCTCTTGTAGTGATCAGACTGAATAATTGATGCTCTCGGCATGCACTGGATTACCTCTGTGTTGCTGTACTGGATTTTCTTCGACTTTGTGGTTCACTACTTTTCATTCATCCTGTCCAATGTGACTTCTGCACACCTTTGCACAGGATTCTAATAGTCAAGGCAATCAACCTTAACAGTTAATAAAAACCGTGTAGTGCTGGCACTGAATGTACATTGTATGTTTCAGAATAAACGATGTCATTGGGTGAACAATGCATCTGCTGTTTTCAGCATTTGACAAAATAATTAAGAATGGTGCCTGTTATGGCAATATGCTGCCAATACCCTACAATTTATGAGGTTCTGAGGCTTGGATAGCTTTAAGGTACTTTAAGGTTAGCCTAACGCATACAGGCGTTAACCCAAATCTCATTACGTCAAAGCTTTGAACTCTATTATAAATGAACTGTTGACAGTGACGTGGTTTATTCGTCAAACCTTTTGTTTAATGTTTATTCTTTTGGTGCGTGAAATTCAGAGCTGCCCAAGGCTTGACTTTCAGTAGCAAGATGATGTCATTGTTTTCCCATGTCCACTCAAAATGGCCTGCTGAACTGGCCTACATACTGGGTGGAAATGTATAGGGAGCAAATAAAAAGCAAAGCATAAATAAAATCAGGTCAGTATTATGTATATTAGTATCAGGTCAGAAATGATGTCATCACTTTAACTTAAGATAAGAAACTCAAGGGAAAAGCCTGCTAAGAAGACCAGAATGGGTGGGTGCTAACATTTGTGTTTGCTACTTAACTAGCTTAAACCAACAACCGTATCAGATCAAGCTGATTGACTAGCTAGACCAACACTTACCAGCATAAAATTAAAAGTGTTTTTATCTCTATACAATAAAAGTAAAAAGGGGTCCAGAGTTTTGCCGTTTAATGAATGGCCAAAAACACATTTTTGTCAAATTAAGCTTATTAAGTGAGCCTCTATGGCAAGTCTCCAGGAAATGTAAGTATAAGTAAATATTATCAAGATCATTATTCAGCGAGAGTCAGCTGATGGAAAACGCCTGAATGTTTGACTATTCAAATCCATCACATCACCTGCGGTTACCTGTGGCAACATAAACTGTGTCCTGTTGCAAAATCACACTATATTGCTTTAATCCTAAGGCCCTGTTCTGTGTCACTTTAAGGTTTCTCAGAAATATTACTCTGGGGATGGAGTGTGGGATCACCCCCGCGGGCTGACCTCTGGCACAAGGGCTTTTTTGTAACCGCTGAGACCTTTCCAGGATTTACTGAAAGCAATCACTGATTCAAAAGCACTTTTCATCATGCAGTCAGACTTTAGGACATGTGTTCTACTTAAAATTGTTGAAAAAAGACCCCCCAAAAAGGACTGAAATCTTATTATGGTTATGATAGATGTGTTGAATTGACTTTAAAAGAAGAGTTTAACAAGATTTTAGCATTTTTAGAAGTCGCTACATCACTGAGGGATGCATTTAGTCCACCATATGCGTTCAATAAAGAATTAAGCTGAAATTAACATCTCCGACAAGGAAAATAATATGTAATAGGTCTGCGGTTTGCTCCATCCATAATTCAATCTGGATGCTTTAAGAGCTCATCTTATAAACCATAAGCTAGAGACAAACGATTTTGACATATGCAATTTATTACATGAGGACATTAGAGGAGGATATACATTAAAGGGAGACTAATGAAATTTAATTCCCAGCAAGGGTCGTTCATCTAATAAAGGCTTTCATTGGTCGGCCCAAGGGATTCTGACTCAGTGGTCTAAGAGAAATATAATCATAGGGCTGCACTCTCTAAAATAAAGCATCAAAGAGGAAGTTTTTGCACCAATATGTTTCTTAGGGGCCGTTTACACAACACAAAGTTTACAAGGCCGAGTTCAGCCAAAAAAAGAGAAACTTTTGCTAGTTTGTTTACATGACGACAGTGATTTTGTGGGGTTTTGGGTTTTAACGTTGAAGGTTTTAAAAAATGCTACTAGTGTTGACACGATAATGGAATTTGGTACCAATCGGTACTGGAATTTAAAAAAACATCCATTTCCCGCTAACATTTGAGCGCCTATGGAAGATACAGATACAGGGACACTTTTAAAGCCACGAAGATCAGCTGGTCTGTTTATGAGCTGACATACGAGCGATCCACTGATGAATTGACTGATCTTCATGGCTTTAAAACGCTCCAGTGTCCCTGTATCTGTAGTTACACTCAGTAAACACCGGTGAGTTCGTTGAACTGATGAGCTTCATGGCCAATCACAGTCATTACTATTGAGCACATGGACACAATGGCAAATCAGACCTGTTTAAGAACGTGCTCAAAAGCACTCAATTGTTAGCGGGAAATGGATGTTTTTAAAATGTCACTACCGATTGGTATCGAATTCCAGTATCGTGACAACACTAAACGCTACCTTTGACGTGTCCGACAAACACCCAAAAACTAGAGTCTTCGAGTCATAGTACATGTTTAGGGAGGTGTAGATTAAAAGCAAGTGCAAACAAACACACAACAATGGCGGAGTATGTGGTATACTGGAGCATGCCTGGTAATACAGTGTTTTTGATGGTGTTTATGGATGTGTAAACAAAGTGGATAGATGTAAACGTACAATTTTTTAAAAACGCAAGTGAAAAACCTTTTCGTTTTTGGCTACATTGTTGGTGTGAAACGTAGCCTTAGCTAATCTTAGCTCATTAAAATCAAAGCGCTAAGGCTAGCACACAGAATTGAATTTTTTTGGTAAGCCGACAACATTATAAATAACACTTTTATTTTGTTTTGTAACTTTGGTTAAAAAAATTACAGTGTGAATGCTAATTGCTAAGTGAACCAGTCCTAAATGTATCATTTTATTTTGGGTACTGGACGAATCATACTACAAGTGTGAATGCACCCTAAGATTTTTTTTAAATCGAATCGCATTTGTTGACCTTTTATTCACCTTATTCTTCAAGTACAAGCGGGCGCAGCCATTTGAATCTTTTTGGAACAAGACTTCCGGTCTCATTCACTTCCATTCATTTTTAGACGTTAAAAACGGCTCGTTCGTTATACTTTCTTATTATATTATTCTACTTTGTCTGTATAGTCATGCAAACACTTGTTTGTAGAGCAACTTGTTTGACCGTTTTCTGCCGTTTAGTATTCCTAGTCATTTCTCCCATAGGCGACTGAATCGGAAGTTATAAAACAATCGCAAAAACGAGCGCACTTACACATTGAATAATAAGGTCAATAGTCATTGTGGCCATTTCAGTCTCTATTAGGCCTGATTTTTACAAAACCTTCTGGATCACCAGGACTGTTTTTAAAAGACTGCTGGATTACAAGCCTAACCACAGTTATTCCTGACTGAATCTTGTCAAACCTTCATTCATGCATGCATGCAGCATGACAGTAAGCAAGGATACAAGTACTTTAGCAGTCATGTGCTTATCCAAAGCCAGATTAGACTTCAATGTGTGTGCGCATTGAAGGGGTGAAAGCCTCTTAAAGCCTTTTCCCACAGCTGTGTTTGAAGGCAGATGAATGTCACGACTCCAATATTGCACAGATCAGGAAAACTGATAGCCGTTTGGACAAATCTAGCTAGATTAAAAACCGCAGTGAGGATATTTAGTAATGACAGTTGTTCGCAGTGATCTGCAGGATAAAAACAAAACACATTTGAACATTATGCTGTCAAAAGTGCATGAATAAAGTCTAAAGGCAAATCTACTGTATGTTAGTTTTATATGACTTTTTGATATTTGGTGCCAGTTTATCAGGAAGTGACCATTTTGTTCTCATTTGACTCATTGGATGGAACCGGTGCTTTTTTCGAAAATGTTTTATGCAATATTACAGTTTTGCGCATATGTCTAATTTGCATTTTTTGATGGAAACATCTATTGTTGTCTGTATAGGATACTTAAAAAACGTGAAGGAAAATGTTTTTGCGCGTGACTATATTTTTTGTACGTTTTCACAAAGATGATAATAGTGTATAAAGGGATCGTTTACCATTTATCAGTGGGTATGGAAAGTATTCATACTCCCTTAAATATTTCATTCATTAATGATCATTTTTTCTTCATTATTGTACACACAGCACCCCATATTGACAGAAAAACACAGAATTGTTGACATTTTTGCAGATTTATTAAAAAAGAAAAACTGAAACATCACATGGTTCTAAGTATTCAGACCCTTTGCTCAGTATTTAGTAGAAGCACCCTTTTGATCTAATACAGCCATGAGTCTTTTTGGGAAAGATGCAACAAGTTTTTCACACCTGGATTTGGGGATCCTCTGCCATTCCTATCTGTAGATCCTCTCCAGTTCTGTCAGGTTGGATAGTAAATATCAGTGGACAGCCATTTATAAGTCTCAGAGATACTCAATTGGGTTTAAGTCAGGGTTCTGGCTGGGCCATTCAAGAACAGTCACTTAGTTGTTGTGAAGCCACTCCTTCGTTATTTTAGCTGTGCGCTAAGGGTCATTGTCTTGTTGAAAGGTAAACTTTCGGCCCAGTCTGAGGTCCAAAATATGTGTTTTTGCACTTAACAGATGAAAGAAACTCATTCAATTTGTAGCAATTCAATTTGAAGCTTAACCTTTTTTAAAACTTTGCACATAAAATGTCCTTGACATTTAAACAAACAAGCAGAATGCATAAAAATAATCATGTCTGATTGCAGAATGCCACATTTGAACAATCAGAATGGAGTATAATAAAAACAAATGCATTTCCTGTCCCGGTGTGTAACTCAAGTTAAGGTGGAAGAGCCGCTGAGTTTTGCCTCTCTACCCATCTGCCGTGATAGTACTTCAGCTTTGCTTGCCAAACACACACACACACACATAGTAAAGGAGAAGTGCTGAGTGTTTTTGCACTCTATCAGCGGTGATAATAACTCTGCTGCCGATAGTCTGAAAATAAACACACAAGCACAATTGTCCTTCTAAAATATGCCCATTGTTTATAGGTAAAAATGTTTATGTATTAAATTATTTATTTATGTATTTACTTATGAATTTATTAAAGGGATTGTTTACCTAAAAATGAAAGTATACTCTCTATTTATTCATCCTCAGGTGCGTTCATATCTTTATGAGTTTCAACATTTTTGGAACCATTGGCATCCATAGTAGGAAAAAATACAATGGAAATATGTTTCCATCCAAAGAAATTATTCAAATTAGAATATGCACTAGGGCTGGACAATATAAAATTTCAGCATCGATATCGCAATGTGTGCATTCGCAATAGTTACATCACAGCATTTGCAATGTGGAGTTGGGAATATTATCGTTGATCAGCAATGGAGAATGTACAGTGTTTACATATTACATTCATTCATTCATTCATTCATTCATTTTCTTTTCAGCTTAGTCCCTTTATTAATCTGGGGTCGCCACAGCGGAATGAACCGCCAACTTATCCAGCATATGTTCTACGCAGCGGATGCCCTTCCAGCTGCAACCCATCTCTGGGAAACATCCATACACTCTCATTCACACACATACACTACGGACAATTTAGCTTACCCAATTTAAGCATCTTAGCAACAAGAGTGGACAGATCCGAGTAAGTGTTATTGT
>CAIGQV010007757.1:6117230-6129799 GCA_903798115.1 Danio jaintianensis | reverse complement strand
TGCTATAGTGTTAGTTTCGTTGTGTTATTATACTGCGAATAGAAGGCATGTCCTGCTGAATTCAGACACGTGAATCAGGAAGTATTTAAGTGTGAATAGCACCACGGCAGCGGTCGCGGCAGCCTTCATCGTGTGCAGCCTTCATCGCGTGCAGCCCTCATCGCGTGAAGACCGAAGAGAGTAAAGACCTGCGACTCTACCTGCGCAACTCCACCGAACAGGGACACAGACAGGGCACTTGAGTATCGCACTTTGATTTGTATTTAGTTCTATCTAGCTCTTATCTGTGTATCTAACCTTATTTCTTTTATTTATTTTCTCTCGCTTTATTCTTAGCATTAACCATGTGTTTTCAAATTCCTACTGTCTATAACATTCATAAATCCTTTGGATTACGTCGTAGACGACGCAACACAATTAATTTGATTACTATTCATACATCTGCATCCAGTGCACTTTCTATTCCCATAGGCTTATGGAACTGCCAATCTGCTGTCAACAAGGCAGACTTTATTCCGGCCATGGCTAAACACTCTGGTCTCTCTGTTTTAGCACTTACTGAAACCTGGATCAAACCAGAGGACAATGCCACCCCGGCTGCCCTCTCCAATAATTACACTTTCTCCCACAGCTCCCGTACATCCGGCAGATGTGGGGGAACCGGTCTTCTTATCCCAAACGAATGGAGGTTCAAACAACTTGCACCCTCAGGTGACAACACCTCCTTTGAATCGCATGTGGTAAATATTATTCATCCTGTTAGAATTACTTTTGTAGTCATCTACCGCCCCCCAGGTCAGCTTGGACAATTCTTGAAGGAGTTCGATGTCCTCATGTCCTCTTTTCCTGAAGATGGCACCCCTCTTGTGGTACTTGGAGACTTCAACATCCACCTTAAAAAATCAACAACCTGACCGCATCGTTTGACCTTAAGCGACTTGCCACGCCTGCAACCCACAAATCTGGTAACCAACTTGATCTCATCTACACACGCTACTGCTCCACTCATCACACTCGGGTAACCCCGCTGCATACATCTGATCACTTCCTTGTCACTCTTGATCTCGACCTCACCGCACCTGACACGACACCTCCTTCCTCGCTTGTAACCTTCCGACACAACCTACGCACGCTCTCTCCTCACACCCTATCCTCTGCTGTCTCTTCTATGCTCCCCCCACCTGACCAGCTCGCTCTACTAAACACTGACAGTGCCACTGACTCTCTATGCTCCACACTAACATCCTGTCTAGATGGTTTGTGTCCACTCGTCTCTCGAGCGGCTCGTGCTACCCCCTCTGCTCCGTGGCTATCTGATGTTCTCCGTGAACACAGATCCAGGCTCAGGTCTGCTGAGAGAAAGTGGCACAAATCTAACAATCCTGCTGACCTCTCTCTCTATCAGTCGCTCCTCTCTTCTTTTTCTACTGACGTCTCAGCGGCCAAGACTCAGTTCTACCATACTCGAATCAACAATTCTCCTGACTCTCGGACTCTCTTCAAAACCTTCTCTGCTCTTCTTTGTCCTCCTACCCCTCCTCCCTCCTCGGACTAGACGGCTGATGATTTTGCTTCCTTCTTTGTACAGAAGACCACCACCATCAGCAGTCAGTTCACTGCTCCGCCTCAGATGGACCACGCTCCGACTCCTGAGACCTCGCTCCCCTCGTTCTCTGCACTAACGGAGGACGACATTGCGAAGATCATTGCCTCCAACCACCTGACTACCTGCCCGCTGGATCCTATCCCCACCCATCTACTTCAGGCTATCTCTCCATCGGTCGTCCCTGCACTCACACACATCATCAACTCATCTCTAAACTCTGGTACATTTCCTACAGCCTTTAAGGAGGCTCGCATCACCCCGCTCCTAAAGAAACCCTCTCTTAATCCTGCACTTCTAGAAAACTACAGACCGGTATCTCTCTTGCCCTTCATTGGAAAGACTCTGGAGCGTGTCGTCTTTGACCAACTCTCATCCTTCCTTACTCAGAACAACCTCCTGGACAGCAAGCAGTCAGGCTTTAAGAGGAACCACTCCACAGAGACCGCACTGCTCTCGGTTGTTGAAGACCTAAGACTGGCTAGGGCAGCCTCTAAGTCATCGGTCCTCATCCTGCTGGATCTTTCAGCTGCTTTTGACACGGTTAACCATTGTATACTCCTTTTGACCCTCAAGACCTTGGGAATCTCTGACACAGCTTTCCAGTGGTTCCAGTCTTACCTCTCAGGTAGGTCCTTCAGGGTATCGTGGAAAGGTGAAGTCTCGGAATCGCATCATCTCAAGACCGGCGTCCCTCAGGGCTCAGTGCTCGGACCGCTGCTCTTCTCGATCTACATGACATCATTGGGATCCGTCATTCAAAAGCATGGCTTTTCCTATCACTGCTATGCGGACGACACGCAGCTTCACCTTGCGTTTCATCCTGATGATCAAGCACGCGTCTCGGCATGCCTGAGAGACATCTCGCTCTGGATGAGGAACCATCACCTACAGCTGAACCTTACGAAAACTGAACTTCTCGTCATCTCCGCCAACCCTAAGATCCGTCACAACCTCTCTGTTCAACTGGGATCATCGACCATTGCCCCCTCCAGAACAGCCAAAAGCTTGGGAGTAATAATCGATGACCAGCTAACCTTTACAGATCATATTGCCAACACTGCCAGGTCCTGCAGATTCCTTCTCTACAACATTAGGAAGATCAGACCTTTTCTCTCAGAGCATGCTGCACAAATCCTGGTACAAGCTCTGGTCCTGTCCAGGCTGGATTACTGCAATGCTTTACTCGCTGGACTCCCGGCCTGCACTATCAAACCTCTACAGATGATACAGAATGCAGCGGCAAGAGTGGTCTTCAAGGAACCGAAAAGAGCACATGTAACACCCCTCTTTGTCAAGTTACATTGGCTCCCTATAGCCGCCCGCATCGAATTCAAAGCTCTGCTCATATCCTACAAGACCACCACAGGTTTAGCACCCGCCTACCTTCACTCACTAATACAGACATATTTACCCTCCAGATCACTGCGCTCTGCTAACGAGCGTCGTCTCATGGTGCCGTCCCAAATGGGTAAGAAATCACTCTCCCGCACTTTCTCTGAATCGGCCCCACGATGGTGGAACGATCTGCCTCTTACAACGCGTTTGGCAGACTCTGTGTCCATCTTTAAAAATTGCCTTAAAACTCATCTCTTCCGTCTACACCTGACCCACTAAAAAAAAAAAAAAAAAACCTTGACTGCACTTAGCTCGTATATTGTATTTTACCTACTCAAGACTAGTCCGATTTCACTTATGTATGCTTTGTTTCCTCTTGTACTGATTGCTTCTTTTGTGAACCTCAATTGTAAGTCGCTTTGGATAAAAGCGTCAGCTAAATGACTAAATGTAAATGTAAATTCACCTATACAGCATGTCTTTGGACTTGTGGGGGAAACCAGAGCACCCGGAGGAAACTCACTCGAACATGGGGAGAACATGCAAACTCCACACAGAAATGCCAACTGACCCAGCCGAGGCTCAAACCAGTGACCTTCTTGCTGTGAGGCAATCGTGCTACCCCCTGCGCCACCGTGACACCTTACATTTTACATTACATTTGATTATTTAATAAAGACAAAATAGCAATATGTATGAGGTGGCGCTTCTCGTTATGGCGGATCAAACATATAGCAATGTTGCAATTCTAAGAAATATGTGTGCTGTTAATAAAAGTAATACATCTTATAAGTTTTTGATGCATTTTTCCCTCTTCATTTATAGATATCATGATATATTGTGGATGGTTTTCTTGTGATATATTGCTGATATCGTGATCTATCATTATCGGGTGCAAAATATCATGATAATATCGTATTATTGTACCAGAATATCTGACTACTTATTTCACTTTTATCTTATTTATTTATTCTTGCAATTTCTTTGATTCACTCCTCTACAAGATTATTCCAATCAATCTAAGTTAATGATTTAATTCCAAATAGAGCTATTCAAGTCATCTGCCGAATTTGTATTCATATCGCAATATAAATCGCCACAAAATAAAGTATTGCAATGTCAGATATTTCCAATATCGTGCAGCCCTAATATGCGCAAAACTGGAATATCTCATAAAACATTTGCGAACAAAACTAGGACTACTGTGATGATGTCCTTTGGTTGAGGGATTTTAAGAATGATTAAAACAACATTTCAGATGTTTTACAATGTGATCGGTCTGCTGGTTTGTCAATTATTGCCATTCCATCGCGTTCATTTTTGTTATCACATGATTTGTTAAAACAAAAACACTTTTTTGATGCGTATGCTGTAATTTATACAGTAAATGTTTTTCAATTGCAGTTTATGTACATTTTTCAGATATCAGATATTATATTTATCCAACTCAATTGTGCGCATACATTTTTTAACCAGTTTTTTCAAAATTAATGCACATCTTGGGGTTTACATTAAGATTTTTTTATGTAATATTCCAAAATCCACCTAAAAATAGGAGGATGAAACATAGCTAATGGCTACCGTTTTCAACATTCATCTAAATATTTTCCTTTGTGTTCAACAGTAGAAAAAAAGTTATGACATAATGTTCATTTTTTGGGTGAACCATCTCTTTAATGACCACAATTTATCACAAAAGTGTCATAAGATATGCTGTATTATTTTTTCAAGTGATGTAGCCCACATTGACAAAAACCTTGTCTTTTTCCGCCAAAAGTGCTGTTCGCTTCGGAATTACAAATCAATTACTTCTTGCTTTGTGAGTAATTACCCTGGGCTTGTGTTTTATTTCTGGATAAGAAGCCTCTCGATGTGACAGCCATCTGTGCCGCTGCAATTAAGTGCCAAGACAGAAATACAGCCTTTTCTCTTCTGTCAACCATCCATCTTGGCATGTTCCCCCACGCACACAGCTGTATTATAAGATTACGTGGGTATCTGGCATGCAAACGCATATCTTTAAGTGGTCTGGATGATTGGGAGCATTCATAATCATGCATGATGCTCAAGAACTATTTTTTCCCGCTATTCAGTATAGGGTTTTTGAATAAAATTTGTTACTTAAGGCGGCACAGTGGCTCAGTGGTTAGCACTGTCGCCTCACAGCAAAAAGGTCGCTGGTTCGAGTCCCGGCTGGGCCAGTTGGTGTTTCTGTGTGGAGTTTGCATGTCCTCCCCGTGTTCGTGTGGGTTTCCTCCGGGTGCTCCGGTTTCCCCCACAGTCCAAAGACCTGCGCTATAGGTGATTTGGATGAACTAAATCAACCGTAGTGTATGAGTGCGTGTGTGAATGCGAGATTGTATGGGTGTTTCCCAGTACTGGGTTGTGGCTGGAAGGGCATCCGCTGCATAAAACATATGCCGGAATAGTTGGCGGTTCATTGTGCTGTGGCGACCCCTGAATAAGAGACTAAGCCGAAGGAAAATGAATGAATGATTTGTTACTTAATATACGTTTTTAGATTAGTTTAACTATTGTTAACTAAAATGATTTCAGTTTAACGGAATTTAACTGAATTTATTATATTTTTAAAAATAATATTAGATAAAAACATTGAGCTAAAAAAAATGCATTTAAGTTGGCAAACTAAAATCACTCAAATTTAAGTTGAAATGACTAAAATGTAAATGAAGTGAAATACATTATAAACAGCAGAATAAAAAAAGTTGACAATTATAAGAACATTTTTAATTAGAGTTGACAAAGTATTGAAATAATAAAATTGAATTGATAATAAATGTAATAATTTTAGTAATTCAACAAACTTTTTTAAATTAAAATTTTTAATTTAAAATTGAAATAAACTAAATTGGCAGTAGTGTACGTGTGTGAATGTGTATGGATGTTTCCCAGTACTAGGTTGTGGCTGGAAGGGCATCCGCTGTGTAAAACTTATGCTGGATAAGTTGGCGGTTCATTCCGCTGTGGCGACCACTGATGAATAAAGGGACTAAGCCGAAAGAAAATGAATGAATGAATAATTTTACAGTTTTATATTTAGTAATTTTAGCACTTTTAGTACTAAACCAGAATTTAAACAATTCGAATTCGAATTCGAATGTTGCCTCAAATTATTTTAAATTGAGATACCAGTACTACTTAAAACTAAAATAAATGAAATTTCATGAATGAGAATGTACAAGTGACACAAAAATACAAGTGAAAATATAATGTACTGTTATATGTTATAAAATGTAACACTGAATAAAATTATAATAATTGATTCAAATATATTTTACGTCAGAGATAAATACAGATAGATATGGAGATGGTTTTCCAAAGAACATGCTCTTCTGTAGAATATCTTCCTGCCTCCTATAATAACGTACCATGTTGTCTCTCTCTTTTTTTTTTTTTTTTCCTTGCCCCAGATGTTCCTAACGGTGTACCTGAGCAACAGTGACAAGCACTTCACGGAGCTGCCGATCACACCGGAGACTCTGTGTCGAGATGTGCTGGACATGTGTAAAGAGCCAGGAGAAGTGGACTGCTATCTGGCCGAGATGTGGAGAGGATCTGGTAAGTGCTGCTGACACACAGGCAGATATGCGTAGATTACTTACGAATCATAATCAGTTACTAATTACAAATTACTTGACAAAATTTGTAGTCCGTAGAGTAGTTTTTTTTTTAGATTACAGATATTTATGGTGATGTAATCTGACTACATTTGGATTATATTAGATTACTTTTGTGCTAACCCTTATTTGATGTCACATATATTGAAGTAGGATAATCTTGTACAATTTTGACAGATACAATTTTTATCACAAACAAGAGGTTCAACAGCTTCCTTATAACCCTTTGACACATTGTGATTAGGACAGTGTGTGATTAGAACATCATGTGATCAGCTGCTAAATTCCAATCTTGTTTCCTGCGATGGTTCACGCTAAGCCAGAGAAAGAGACACGCTAGTCATTAATCAGACTTTATCTAGTGTTTTTAAAGTAATAACGTCCATTTTAGGTTTCAGATATTTCAATACAAATAATTATTAGCAAAACATACTATTGTGAATTGTAAATTGCATGCTGGCTAATAATATTTCACCCAAGCTGTCAAACTGACATCATCAGAGAAGAAAATGGTCAAATATTGATTAAAATGACCAAAGCAAACATTTTTTAAGTGGATTAACTTGCACGGATTAAGACTAACAATGTGCTCTGGTAAAATAGACACTGTAAATTTTGATTTCATGAGGACTTTAACAATAGTTAATGACTAGTAAATATTAAAATTGTCACTAAATAATTAGTAATAATTAATAAGAAGAGATTCTTCAAAAATCCTGATTCATGCAGTAATAAAACCTTGATTCAAACTGAGATTTAAAACAATATTAAAAATATAGTAATGCAAAAAAATTTTTTGTCAGAATCACTAGTAAATAACTTTTTTATTTGTTAAGTTGTCTGTGCAGGATTGTGAGAATCATAATGTTTCTTTTTTAAATAATGAAAAATAGTAATAAAATTAATCACATGATCTTTTTAAAAGGTTAGTTGGCTGATAAAAAGAAAATTAGCTGGTTATTTACTCACTAGCTATGTTTCCGTCCACCTATTTTTTTGAGAATTTTTGGATATGATGCGCCAAGATGCGCATACATTTTGAAAATGCGCATAAAAACGTATGGGCGTAACTGAGTAATATAAACTTTTTATTCAATAAGAGAAAATGTGCATAAACAACTCCAGTATGCCCATAAAAAAAGTCATGTGATTTTGTTATAAGAGATCATGTGATGATAAAATGTGTGTGAATGGACAAACCAGCAGGCTGAGCACATTGTAAAACATCTAAAATGTTGTTTTGGTCAGTCTGAAACGCCTTAACCATTTCAGTATTAGTGTTATTATATTATTAATGAATTGTCAAAAGTGTCTGTGCTCTGCGTCTGACGCCTTCAAACACCACCACACGTTCACTGCGTGTCGGCATTGTCTTCTGAGGCGCAAGTAATTTATTAAATCAAGAGAAGATTCACACAGCTTCTCCTACTGCCATAAATTACGTTTTTACTTTTGATATTTGGCGCCAGTTGATCAGGAAGTGACGATTTTGTTCTCTTTGACTCAGTGGATGGAAACACTGCTTTATTTGCACATCTTTTATGCGATGTTCCAGTTTTGCGCATAAATTTAATTCGCATCTTTGGATGGAAACATATGTCAGACATAAGATGTTGGAGATATTTTTTCAGTAGAAGATTTGTTTTGCTGAAACTGTGGTAATTCATAAAACATAAGTCAATGTCTGTTGTTGTTGTTGTTGTTGTTGTTGTTACTACACGTGTGTTGCTATGTGTCATGATTAAGGACTCTGTCTTGCAATACAAATCTACCTTTGGTACAAATAAATTTACCTAACCTTTTTTCCACTGGCATTTTCAGAGTAAATAAAAAAATATATATAAATACAAAATGAATACACATGGCCATGGTGAGGCTGTGGATTAAATAATCAGTTTCTCACTCAGATCATTTGTTTCCCTTTTCCCTTCCCTCAGTGTATCATTAAGAGTCACAAGTATTAATTTTGTGTCGCCTGTATGTTTTGTTTTTTTGACTGTCAAAGTGATAATAACAGTAGACATTAGGGCTGCACAATATATCGTTTCAGCATCGATATTACAATGTGTGTGTCCGCAATAGTCACATTGCTTGATATCCAATGTTGAGGGATTATAGTTGATCAGCACAACAGTTGATAATACATGAGATTTGTGGAGTCATTGCAAAGTATAAGCATAACAGAGTGAAAGTTTATCATTTACATGTGTTTTAAAGGCATTTCAAGCATTCAGGCACAAAAAAAGGACATTTGTAACATTAATGAGTAATTATTTTTCTGAATTCTTCATTAATGTTCTACTGAAACAAACGTCATCTGTATCTTGGAGTCATTTAACATTAACCTTTAATTTGTGGGTGAACGATCTCTTAACAACGTCATTGGAGGAATTCTACTGCTCTTGCTGCACCTGTCTGTATGACTGTGGTGTAAAGGTGCAATGGTGCATTACTCCAGAATGGCTCTTTGTCACCTCATTTGCATCCTTTGTTTCCTATTGGCCGCTGCTTTTCTCAGAACGTGTGATTGGTGACAGCGAGCGAATCGTTGAAGTGCTGCAGCGCTGGGGTCAGCAGAGGGCGGAGGTGCGATTCTTCCTGCGCCACGACCGAGCACCAGGACACGATACAGGTGAAAGAGAGAGACAGACAGACAAAGATAGAAGTCAGTGGGACAGCAGAGCTTTCAGGGGTCATCCAAATCTTTCAGAAAATAGGTTTTGGTCACTTTATAAATATGGTGGCTTTGGTTTTTCATATGAATACAAAATAGTACTTACTATGCGCATATTTATTTTTCCTTTCATCATGATAAATGATGCATTTCTTGACTAGACTCAACCCATATATTGTTACAGAATATGATTGCTTTTATATATAATTAAAATTAAAATAAAAATCTCGTTTTTAATACCCCTCTCTTTATATACAGTTGAAGTCAGAATTATTAGCTAATATTTAATTAAGATTTTTTAAACACATTTCTAAACATTATAGTTTTAATAACTCATTTATAATAACTGATTTCTTTTATCTTTGCCATGATGACAGTAGATATTATTTTGCTTGTTATTTTTCAAGACACTAGTATTCAGCTTAAAGTGACATTTAGGTTAATTAGGCAAGTCATTGTAGAACGATGATTTGTTCTGTAAACAATCGAAAGAAAAATATTGCTTAAGGGGGCTAATAATAATGACCTTAAAATATATATATATTTTTTTATTAAAACTGCTTTTATTCTAGCCAAAATAAAACGAATAAGACTTTCTCCAGAAGAAAAAATATTATAGGAAATACTGTGAAAAATTCCTTGCTGTTAAACATCATTTGGGAAATATTTGAAAAAGAAAAATTCACAGGAGGGCGAATATTTTGACTTTAACTGTATATATTGTTAAATCAGATGTCATAAATGCTTTATCAAACATTATTTATTTAAAATACATTTTATAAAGAGCAAATGACAGTTTTTAAAATAACATATAACTTTAGAAGTCTCTTTTTTCAGTCATTTATCTTAACTTTGCTCATGTTTGTCAGCTGTCTGAAAATATCACTGTGATCCTATTATTTTGTTTAGCATAATAAACGTATATTAGTTATAATTATATAACTGATAATGCACAAGGATTTATTTAAAGAAATATCAGGTTTAATTAAAAATAATAATAATAATAATTATATATATTATAGTTTCACTACACCAAATTATTCTGTATAATCATCAATACTGTTAAATGAACCATTTCAGTAAATAAAAAAAACTCATAATTACATCATCACGAGAAATGACAAGGACAATCCAAATACCATTTTATACCTTTATTTTAAATTGAATAACATTTTACAGATGAGTGACAATTTAAAGAGGAACTATTATGCAAAAATCACTTTTATAAGGGCTTTAAACACAGTTGTGTGGCAACAGTGTGTGAATATAACCAGCCTCTAATGGTAAAAATGTATTAATTCTATTATTTATAATCACACTTGATCACACTTGATCTGCAGAAACACTTTGATTGACATTGTCCATTTGTACCTGTCATCAAGGGGGAAAGCCCCGCCCATTACTATCTTAAATTTAAAGCAACAGTCACCAAAATGCCACAATTAGGTTCAAAGCCAAAAAGGGGCAGTTTCAAAGAGTTATAAAACATTATTTGTGGGGTATTTTGAGCAGAATCCTCATATATACACTCTAGTGACATCAGAGACTTATTTTACATCTTGTAAAAAGGGGCATAATTCGTTCCCCTTTTAATATGCACCGCTGTCAACTCTGTTACCATTATACTGTATATATTTTTTCTTATTTAAATAAATAAACCATTCACAAAAAAACACATTTACATCATCCTTTGTGAAATGAGCCCTACAAGGACATCTGACATCCATTTTATAACTTTGATCAACCGTTACCATGATTTTTGTATGGTAAACAAAGCATTTCTAGAAACTGAAGGATTCAATTCTAAATGACTGTTTCCATTACATAAATATTGTTCTTTTGCAACAAAAACTGTAGCCTAATAAAATCATAACTTAATGCAAATTAACTCTACAAACTCAGAGTAGTTTATGTTTGTCAGTAGAGAAATGTCTTGATATGTAGCATGACTGGGTGTATAAAACAACTAATAATTGGTAAGGATATATTATTATATATTATGAAAATCTAGAAAGCGTAATTTAGTAACAGTCAACTCTGTTACCATCAATCCTGTTATATATCAGAAGGCATAATGCTGCAATACACATTTCAAAAGGGTTCATTTAGTTCAGTACAATTTAGTAAATTCCCCAATGATCCTTTTTTCAATTTCTAACTTCTTTTTGACAGATTTCTGAATACTAAAGATCGTAGAAATGCGAATGGATGCAGAATGTTTAGTATTTATTATCTGTTAAATGGCTAGATGGTGATTTGAATATAGACCAGCTTTTTTTTCCATGGCCAATCAGTGTGTGTTCGATTAGGTGGTCTGCCCGCCGGTGCTCTGCTGTCAGTGTGGACATGCCCCGGCTGCAGATAACCGTGAATGTCATTTCTTTTTATGGGAGACAGCGAATAGAGCGGTTGTAAATTTGACATGGTTACGGCTGTGTTAAGGCATGAATTATTTACTGCAGAACGGCTTGTTTGGTGGGCACTGCCTAAGGGGAAGGGGGCTTCGCACTAGATCAGAATGGATCTTTATTTTGTGTCCTATAAACATGTGCAATGGAAATTGGTATAGCTCTGGGGAGATGTTTTTAGATATCACTGCACGCAAACATTGCTTTATATAATTAGGGGGGTTTTTTCAGTCTAATTTAAAGAAAACATTCAAAATTAACCTTTAAGGGTTTCTTTTGTCGCATTTTATCAATTTGCTTCTGTAGATTTGAATTATAATACATATTTTTGAGATTTTTTGAGTCATAAATCTCCACTTTGCATAATGCAAAACTTCACAGTTTTGTTTATATCTGTATTCTGAAGCTTTTTACAGAAGGATTTGTTTATACATGATATGCTTGATTATGCATAATTATAGAGATACGCAATATAGCCTCTGTAAAAATAGATTGTAATTTCCAAAAGATTAAACAAGAATTTTTTATTTTTCTTTATTCAGTCTTCAGATGTTTGTGCTAGAAATGTATGCAAATTTGTGAGTCCTTAACTAAATAAATGCCTCATTTACATATTGAAATAACATTGTAGAAAACTTGTTTCAAAAAATGTTTGAAATAAATCAACTGGGGAAGTACTGTGACAACTATTGGTTAATATTTGACCATAATTACCTGCAGTGTCTTGCCTTAAAAGGAAAACATGAAATGGACTCAAATGAGATATAATTGTTGGCATATCTGGAATATGAATTATGAAATATAATATTGAAATCTGTTCAGAAACTTCAGAGAATCCGACATTAATTGACATTACTTGCGCTGTGTGTGTGTGTGTGTGTGTGTGTGTGTGTGTGTGTGTGTGTGTG
>CAIGQV010007757.1:6093035-6117220 GCA_903798115.1 Danio jaintianensis | reverse complement strand
TGTGTGTGTGTGTGTGTGTGTGTGTGTGTGTGTGTGTGTGTGTGTGCGTGTGTGTGTGTGTGTGTGTGTGTGTGTGTGCGTGTGTACGTGTTTTTGTGACATGTCAGGACACAAATCTGTATAATGACATAGGTATGACACCGGTATTACAAGAAGGAGTTGAAATAGGAGGACACAGCTGATGTCCTCATTTCTCAAAAAGCTTATAAATCACACAGAATGAGTTTAATCAGAGAGTAAAGCTGTCCACTGTTTCCTGTGATGGTTGGGTTTAGGGGTAGGGTGGGGTTAGGCCAATACTAAATACGGTTTGTGCTGTATAAAATCAATGGAAACCTATGTAATGTACCCACTTTTCACAAAAACAAACGTGTGTGTGTGTGCGTGTGCGTGCGTGTGCGTGTGTGTGTGCGTGTGCGTGTGTGTGAGAGAGAGAGTGTCATATGACCATCAATCATTAAAAATGTCACTGAATAATTATTTCAAGTGATTCTTCAAACATGCTGATTCATCCATTAATGGAGCATTAATTCAAAACTGATGTTTTAAAATTAAATCATAAAAAAAGATTTAAAAAAAAGGTCCAAATAAAATAAAGAACTGCTAGTAAATTCTTTTTTTTTCCTTTGCCTGTTTTTTTTCAATAATGAAAAAATACTAATAAAATGATATAAAAAAATAATAATAATTACATATATGAATACATATTCATATCTTTCCATCCAAAGGCATCCAATAATGCAGTAACTCACACATATGCCCACACACTCATGGACATATTTAAAACACACCTACACATACCTGCCTTCTACACTATTTTCATCTAGTTCTTGTTTTGTTTATTTTCGCCACTCCTACATCATCAAACACCTAAATAGCACATGGCTCAAGTGAGAAGCCCTGGAAGTTATTTATAAATGCATTACTTTTTTTGGAGGATATCATATCATATATCATATCATATCATATCATATCATATCATATTGGCGACACGGTGGCTCAGTGGTTAGCACTGTCGCCTCACGGCAAGAAGGTTGCTGGTTCGAGTCCCGGCTGGGTCAGTTGGCATTTCTGTGTGGAGTTTGCATGTTCTCCCCGTGTTGGCGTGGGTTTCCTCCGGGTGCTCCGGTTTCTCCCACAATCCAAAGACCTGCGCTATAGGTGAATTAAATAAACTAAATTGTCCGTAGTGTATGAGTGTGTATGGATGTTTCCTAGTACTGGGTTGTGGCTGGAAGGGAATCCGCTGTCTAAAACATATGCTGGATAAGTTGGCGGTTCATTCATAAATATATGTGTGTGTGTTTGTGTGTGTGTGTCTAGAAAAATGCATAATATGCCAAAAATAATTCTCAAAAAACCTAAAGTAATTTTGGTCACTTGTTGTGCATGCCGTTTTTTGTCTCAGTTTCTCCTAATGTGTTTATGCCCTGTGTTTTGAAGTGAATCCTCCCTGTTCCCATGGAAAAGTTTAAAGATGGCAGTCATGTGAAACCATGTGTGAGGTTTCAGATTTCTCTCAGTGACTTTGACCCTCTTCACCGGACAAAGACTGGCTGTTGTACAACAATGCGAGCGATATCGGCTCTGTACGCCTGCCTTTACCTCACAAAGACTTCCTTCTGTTTCTTTCCACCGTAATTATGTCAATTACACGCAGTTTGACTTGTATCTGCCATGTTTGTGGTTTGTTTTCACACAGATTTGAGGTAAAAACCTAGCCTTGTGTAATCAGTAAGCCCTGATTAGGACCCCTGTGGTGTCAGACTGTGACCAAGAACATTATTTGGCCATTGTTTCTCTCTTAGACTGGTTTATCCAGTAACCCACATAAGTGGCGCTAGCGGTGCCAGTGTTGATGTTATGTAAGTGGGACCCTGGCACAAGCGGTCATATGCTAGATAATTGAACGCTAGCTGTTTTTGTCCAGCCAAACAGTCATTATGTAATGAGGTTCACTTCAGCACAGCCACTTTTTATTTCAGGCTAAATCTGTTGTTCCCTAACCTGCACTGTTTTGAGTATAAGATGCTAGCTAGCTAAATGCTAACAGTTGAGCTTTGAGTAATATATGTGCACTCATATTCACAATATATACTTCATTGCAACACATTTTCGAGGTATCATTTGTTTTCTTAGCTTGAAAAGTTGTAAAAGGATAGGTTCATCCAAAAACACAGAACAAATGTTGAACACAAAAAATATATATTTTGTTGAAAATGTTTGAAACTGCTAGCCATCGACATCCAAAATAGGAAAAATAATACTATTAATAGGTCAATGGTTACCGGTTTCCTCCATGCTATGCTAAGTATCTTATTTTGTGTTCAATAGAACAAAAAAAGGGTGAATAAATATATATGTTTATACAATATATACCATTTTTGGGGTGGTGAACTATCCCTTTAAGTCAAATCCATAATGCTAAATATGAGCAAAATTGTGATTACCTTAGCAGATGTTGCTAACTCTGTCTCTAATTACAGGAGGTCACAGAACTCCAGAATCTCTTGCCAAACGCAGTAACGCGGTAAAGGACAGACTAATGGAGAATGGGGTGAGTATTAATTCCCCTTTAGAGATTTGTTAATGTGCTAAACTCCACCCGCTTGGCTACTGTTGCTTAATCAGACATGAATCTGACATTTTCAGTAAAATGTGGTCATACTGTAAAGTGGTCAAGTTTAAATAGATATTTTTCATGCTAGGGCTGGAATGAATTGTGACATTGCAGCATATTTGTATTTTATCTTTTAAAGAAATTGCTAAATTATGTGGTAAGGGTTGATTATTCCACAACACTAGTATCATACACATAACTGCTTATATATTATATTTTACTATATTTGCTGGCGTAAACATACCTTTTGAGTCCAAAAAAATATAAGATATATTCCCTATAGCTTTCCAATATAATTTTCTTTTTATTCTGTATATTTTTTTAGATGGCAGCCCCTCATATGGACATCACCCTCAGCGAGTTGCAAGAAATGGCATCACGACAGCAACAACAGATTAACGCACAACAACAACTCCTGGCCACAAAGGTACTACACAATTTTTTTTTACAACTTAAAGGGAGATTCGAAACATGAAATAAATTTAAACCCAAAAGGATATATTTATGCAGAGCATTCAAGCTTTTCCATACATGTTTAATACATTTTGAGCAAGGCTGTTTTTGGTGTCCATTAATTTCCATTGTTTGGAAAAGAGCAGCATATCTGTTTAAAGTGCAATGGACTGATGTTCCCAATTCTCGTGGTTGCCTGTAAAGAATCCAGTTAGTTGAAGCTGTGAAGTAAGCCTCACTTGACTGGTTTCAGCACAGTAGCGACTGATGCCAGAAACATCAGTATAAATCCCACACTGAGCAACACAAGCAGGACCAGAGGGTTTACAATGATGCCATGGCACAGATGAGAGTAAGATATAAGGGGATGAGTGTAATGAAGGCCAGCTAGTAGGAGCTATGCAGGTAAATCTTGCTCCCTTGACCTCAGAAAGCACAGTAACAACTGATCCCTGCCTGGCATGATGGAATCGCAGGTTTGAATCCTGGTGAAAAGGAGGGCAAGTAGAACTGGAGGGGTTATATTGGTGCCATGACCCAGATGGGAGTGAGGTTTAGGAGGTGAGCATAATAGCTAGTTAATCTGTGGGAGCAAACCTCAATCTCCAGGCCTCAAAAAGCATGCTAGTGACTGGCAGGCCCATCCTTCATGACTGACATGCAGTTTTGAATCCCACTTGGTCAAGGGAATAGAACCAGAAGGGTTGGATTGGTGCCGTGACCCAGACGAGACTGAGGTTTAAAGGGTTATGCAGGTAAACATCACTCCCCTGGCCACAAGAAGGTTATCAAAGTTATCACATTTGTTATGTTCTCTATATCAGAAATGATTTGTTCATTTACAACATAAGTGAACACATTAGGCACATAGGTCTGTAACGTAATCATGTAATCATGTTTAAAAATGAGTTTGGGTGAGTTTGTGACCTGACGCTTTCTCACAGGAACAGCGACTGCGATTCCTGAAGCTACAGGACCAGCGGCAACAGCAGCAGCAGGTGTCCGAACAGGAGAAACTACGACATCTGCGTGAGAATGCAGAGAACCAGGAGGCCAAACTGCGCAGAGTTCGAGCTCTGAAAGGACAAGTGGAACAGAAACGCATCAGCAATAGCAAACTAGGTCAGAACCTGTAAACTCATAGGGAAAAAAGTAGGTTGGAAACACTGAAAAAGGATGTAACATTAACCTTCTTGTAGGGATATTAGTTCAAGGTGAAGCTTGTCATTTTTGATCTACTAGTGGCACCAAATGGTATTACAACTGGTTTGTTTGTGAATGAGGGGGCGGTTTTAAAAAGGTTTTTCAAAATCATTTGAGATATAATTTGTTGTAAATCATTGGCCCACTAATGGAAAAGATCATTCTAGCGTTTCTGTTATAAAAAATGCCTTTAGCGACTAAATTAATCAGCAGAGACAACAACAAATGATCTTGCTTATGGGAATGAGAAGTTAATTAACAATTGAATGATATACCTCATTTTTCTCTCTCTCTCTCTCTCTCTCTCTCTCTCTCTCTGTAGTGGAGGAAATCGAGCAGATGAATGGTCTGTTCCAGCAGAAGCAGCGAGAGCTGGTAGTGGCCGTTAGCAGGGTGGAAGAGTTGAGTCGACAACTGGACGTGTTACGTAGTGGAAAAATGGACATGCCACACGAGGCTGGACCGAGCTCCAGTGGAGAATTAGAGCGACTGTACAAAGAACTTCAGGTAGCTTTTGCCAACTTTTGCAACACATGCAGTGCTATTTGGACACATTTGAAAAAGACATCTTGAATCAAGTGGCATTTACATCTATTTTAAAGAAAAAAGGTTAGGGATTGAAAGTGATTGCCCTGTGCTCAAAATTCAACAGTGCCTCTTTTGTTCTGACATTCTCTTTTTTCTGCAGCTGAGGAATAAATTGAATCAGGAGCAAAGTGCCAAACTCCAGCAGCAGAGAGAGAATCTAAACAAGAGGAACGTAGAAATGGCCACCATGGACAAAAGAGTGGCTGAACTGAGAGAAAGGCTGTGGAAGAAAAAAGCTGCTCTCCAACAGAAAGAGAACTTGCCTGTGAGCAACTTTCACATTTTCTGTATTTTTTGGACACAGATGTGGTTTGTGTTTGCACAGAAATTCATCATCTCATTCTTTTGTATTTTCCACTTCCAGCAGCCATCTGAAGGGCAGAACCCTCAGACTGTTGGCCCTTCCAGGGTTGCTGCTGTCGGGCCATACATCCAGACCACCCCAGCTCCTCCACTTCCCCCCAAGCAAGAGATTTTAGTGAAGCCTGCTTATCCTGATGGCACAGCTACCCTTCCCAAACCTCTCCCAAAACCAACCACAGGTGTGTCAATATGTTTATATTTGCCTTATACAACCTTATTTGTGGTTGTAGCCATATTATTTTAACAATAACTATTGATTTAATCTTGTCCAAATTCTCCTCACAGGTGGTTTCTTAACAGGTAAGATATCCAAGATGTCAGACTTGTTCTCCAGCACAGAAACCAACAACAGTTCCCACGTCCACTCATCCACTCTTCCCCGCATGACCAGTCACGGATCCCAGGAGAAAGGTATGGGACACCTATCTCCTGCTTTTAAAGGCCTGCATTTAGACATACACCATCGGTTAAGCCAGATGTTGACTTGTCAGACCACTTAAACTAAGCAATGCTTTGATAGTGCCACAGTATTTACACTCTTCAGGAAACCAAGCACAAATTGCTTACTTGAGGTTGTCTCTCCATTAAACATGGATAAGCTAAACTATTTAACATCCAGTACACACTTGGCCCTTTAAAACCATAGTGTTTAAACCTTAAGAGTGCTGATTGATCTGTTTTTTGAAAACCTATTATAGATCCTGAGGCAGATTTGAGACCGCCACCGTTGCCATTACGCAAGAACCAGAGTAGTGAGGACCTCTTGAGGGATTCCCAGGTACTGCATTGAATGCCTGAGTTGAACAATTTACTCATATTTGTAATAAATTAACACTTACACCTTTTCAATTGTAGTCTGCAGGTAGAACCTTTGGGAAGGTTCCACCTCCTGTTCCCACTAAGCCCAAACCTGCTCTATCAGGCCAGTCCACCTTCAGTAAGCTTCCTTACAGCACCGGCACATTCCCTGGCAAAGCAAGATCAGCCAACCAGAAACCCCCAATGCCCCTTCCATCCCACAACAACACCTTACCTATACCTCTGCCCCCTAAACCAGACACCTTACCTGCTGCAACAGTACGGCCTTTCACGTCAGATACTTTGGCAGGAAAAGAGACGTCGACCCCCACCACACTCCATAAGCCCCAGACAGTGGCAGCGAGCTCCATCTACTCAATGTATACCCAACAAAGCACTCTTGGAAAGGGTTACCAGGGGCAAAGTACGCTGACCCGTTCACAGCCTCGACGTGAGTACCGCCACCTCACCAGACACCCAAACAAATTTAGAGGTACCTTGTGATGAATTTCTTAAGGCCCAGTTTGCATTAATGCATTTTAGTTTTAAAACTCATAACCTTTGATACTGTTATGCCTTCCCTCTACACTAGCCCAGAGTTCTTAAACCCAAAAATTGAGAGATCACCATGGTTTCTCCCTAATTGGGTTTTTTGAGTTAGTGCATATCCTTTCCTTATTCATCAAGTCCTATCATATGACCATAATGCTACCAGAAGATGAAGTACTAGTCCTGATGACCTGTAAACAACAACATAGACACGGAAATGGAAGTTTTGCTTGCATTATTGATTGCCATCTCTTTTGTTGTTCAACCGCTCTGCTTTGTTGACTAGTAACCTAATGTCGAGTGATGCCCAAAGTGTGTATATGGTCACGTGATGTACGTTTTCAGCTGTATAGTTTGGACGGAGATCTTTTCAGAAATGCTAGATGAAACGCCAGTGTGAACATTGATCGTTTTCATTCTAAATGACATTTTAAAACTAAAATCCATTAGTGTAAACGGGGCCTAAGTATTTATTACACAAGATGTAACAATTCCACATGAGAGCACACAAAACCAACTTCTAAGACATTGACTAACTTAAACTAATATTTTATTGTCAAACTGAGATTTTAAGGCTGTTCCAGCACAGGAGTGGGAAAACAATGTACCATTTATTTGAAAAAGCTTAGGTGTTTCATGTGGTTATGTAAAAGACTAAAAGTCTCAGCAGGATTTTTGGCTTCAAATAAACAAGGAAAAAGTCTTAATCCGAGCCTTGTGTCCGAACATTTTGAAATTCAAAAGCTTTTTTTGTTTAGTTTAAAGCTTTTCAGCGCAGAAACAAATTAGGAGCAAACAATTTGTAGTATTTAAATCAATCTACTTAATTAGTAGACGCAGAAGCATGTCTGACTTTTACCAAATTTTATCTAGATATTTGGAAGTTCTAAATAACATTTTATGCTCTTGAACAACACTACAGGGAGAGGACACAAATGTTCATTCACAGTATAATTCACAACTGAATGTAGAAACAGTAAGAAAGTTGTTATAAATATATGAAAGACATGAGCAGACATTTGATTTTTCATTTACGTTATTATTTTAACACTGTTGCATATTTATTGTACTTGAAAATGAGCAGGGAATTATTTGACAATAAAACAGGGCTGTACCTAAACTCTACCCTCCAGGGTAGGGCTCATGGTGATCCTCACTTTTCACAAAGAGATGACTCATTCCTTTGTTACATAACTTTGCAGTCCCTTGGTTCCAACTTTGCATATCTTTAAAACTAAGAGCACATAGGCAAATTGCTTTGTATGAATAGGTACACTGTCGCTCAGATGGAAACAAATATTGAATGAGGATATATATATAATGGATTGTCTTTAAATTAGATCTATCTTAGAAACATATTCTATGGTCTTATTTAAAGTCTGTATGAAATCAAAATTTACAATGTTTATTTTGCTAGCTCACATTGTTATTGTTTAGGTATACAATTAATCGACAAAAATTTTGTTAATCTTTAATCAAAGTCTGACTATTTGCTTCTGAGTTTGGAGTGTCATCCTTCGCTGTTGAAGTCAGTTTGACGCTTCAGCCACAATATTCTTAACCACTTAACTCTTATTGTTAGTTTGCTATGTGGGAATGATTTGCAAAATGAAATCCCCACCCCCAACTCAATATTCGATTTCAATTGGAAGTATATGTACAAGTGGTTCACACAGACTTTAAATGGCTGCACAGAAATACAGATAACATTGTACACCTATCTTGGTTTTTATTTGTTTTTTTATGAAGTTATCCTCATTCTTTTCCTCTCACAGTATACGGTAAACCAGTCATCCCATCCAGTGTGGGACAGCAGTCCTTTATCCAGGACTTCAGTCATATTGAAAAAATGTGTGGTCTAGATGGTGACCAAGTGGACCAGGGCACGGCCCCTGCATCCTCCTCTGTTGAGGGCCAGGAGGCAGAACGTGTTCCCCGACCCCTTAGTCCAACCAAACTTCTCCCGTTCCTCTCAAATTCTCATCGACTCCAGAGTGACGTTGACCTGGAGGCCCTCAGGAAGAGACTGCACAATGCACCCAGGCCTCTTAAAAAGCGTGGCTCTATAACAGAATCTGAGGGGCCCGGTGGACCCAACATTCAGAAGCTCCTCTACCAGAAGACTACATTGGCAGCTATGGAGACTATCGCCCCAGCTGCTTTCTTTCCGGCAGAAGGTGAAGATGGGTGCAGGCCTGTACCTAATGAAAGCACTAGACCCCAGGAGGGACACCATGATAATACAATACCTGAGTGTGAGAGAGAGGAGGAAGAGCTGACGCCTCCACCGCTTCCACCTCGATCTCCAATCCTGGATGACAACTCCAATTCTAGCACTGGACTGAGTGAACCACAGCTGAAGGAAGAACAGGAAGTCTATGGCCCAGCTGCTCCAGAGCCGTACGTTGAGGAGTACCCACCTTACCCTCCACCTCCATACCCTAGTATGGCAGAGCAGGAGGGACCAGGGGAGGACAGCATCAATATGAAGGCTCCAGAGGTCACAGGGCAGGTCATGTTACCACAGGTAGGTACTACTAAATCCCCCCTCTCAAACTCAATGCTGATTTCATTAGACACACACACCTGTCTGATCAAGATCTATCAGGTGTTTTAATACCACTGTAGTGGCTACGATTAGGAGATAAAGTACATCCAGGCGGTTTTTATAGGCACAGAATAAAGTCTGACATGCTTATCAGCATTATATTGTAAAAGACTGATGTATGTATTCTGTATTCTGCTAAAACAACCGCCTAAATATACTTTATTCTGGTTATTACATGGCTACTTGTCAGAAAATATTAGACACATTCTTTAAAGGCAAAGCTGACAGAAATTAAAAAGTCTGAATGGAGGTTTGGGAAAAAGTGCAGCTAGGCTAAATTCAGCTCAAGCAGTGATTTATTGTTATGGTTGCCAATCCGAGTCAACAGGATTCACCCCCTGATAAAGTTGACCTACAGTTAACTGGCCTTACAGCAACTTTTGCAGCCTCCAGTGTTTTTTGCTATTGTGTGAACACACATAAACAATGATCCAGGCATATATTTAACAAACTAGAAATCTTAGGAGGTCAGGGATACATTTAAGAATCATCGCCTGTGAACACACAGCCAAGAAACGAAAGCATTTTCTATCCCTTGATCAGCATTTTTCAGCTCCCTTTACTGCATATATTGTATTCCTAATCAACCTTAACTCTTCAATTCAATAGTGGAGGCTTAGACCTTAAATTGTTGTGTCCAATAAAGTCCAAAATGTGTTAGGAGTACCCCAGCAGCAGGGTTGGTCTTGATGGATGGGTCGAAATTGAAAATCTTTTTTGCTGTGCTAAGGTGTGCAAGCATTTGAGAATAGTCAGGTACTGACTCAACACTGAGCAGTACATTGCAGTTAAACACTGCGGAAAAACTTGGGAGACAAAAGGATGCCGAGCGTGTAAATCAAAGCCACACAAGTGAACACCTGTTCATTCATGAAATGACAACCACAACATGCTACAGTCTCTTGTCCTTTATTTCTATGTGTCCATTAAGTACACAACATCATATGATGCCTTCTCTGTATGTTTACAATTCCACAAGCTATACAGCATTACATTTATTGACATTACATTTACATTTATTTATAAATAAGACACTATCTAAGTATTTAACCTAGAGCTAAGTCAGGCCACAGACAGCGAAAAAGGGGAGATCGAGAGAGAGTAAGGATGAATACAAGTAAGGTCAGTAGAGATTCCGATCAAACCATCCATTCTGGGCTGTTGCTTAGCAACAAGCCACACTAAGATTCTGAGCACTCCACACGGATCTCATTAAACATTTAAATGGAGCAGAAGTGGCAACCAGTGACCCTCAATGGGCTTTTAATATGAGGAATGAAAGAGTGGTTCATTCCAGGCTAACACCTACAGGAGTATGATTACTTCATGTTCACGAACTTTACCACTTCACCACTATGAAGGAATTAATAAATTATACAATATATACAGAATTTCATTCTTGTATATAATAAATGCACAACCTTTCATCCATCCCCATCCATTTCTCAGGGCAAAAGAACTAACCTGCGTAAGACTGGCTCAGAGCGCATTAACCACGGGATGCGCGTGCACTTTAACCCCCTGGCCCTCCTGCTGGATTCCTCTTTAGAGGGCGAGTACGACCTTGTCCAGAGGATCATATATGAGGTGAGAAAAAGGCCAAGATCACTTGCATAATTCATCCACTAGTGAGTAATACACAGATCAGGTACATTTCTGTATATGATATCCAGGTGGACGACCCCAGTTTGCCCAATGATGAGGGCATCACTGCTCTGCACAATGCTGTATGTGCTGGACATACGGAAATCGTTAAGTTCCTGGTGCAGTTTGGAGTGAACGCGAATGCTGCTGACAGTGATGGATGGTAAGTGGAAAAAGTGTTTACAAAAAGCCTTAACCCTTAGTTTAAAACAACAAAATAAAGCATCTCTTTCTCTACCTTAGGACTCCCCTGCACTGTGCCGCTTCTTGTAATAATGTGCAAGTGTGTAAATTCCTGGTGGAATCAGGAGCTGCTGTGTATGCCATGACCTACAGTGACATGCAGACAGCAGCAGACAAGTGTGAAGAGATGGAGGAAGGCTATGCCCAATGCTCTCAGTTTCTCTATGGTGAGAAGCCTGTCCTCCCATTAGGATACATATCGAAATAGAACTAATGCTGGGTTCACACCAAACGCGGATGTAATGGTCAAATAATATAAAAAGAATAAAGCCCCACCTTCTAGTACAGGAGCTAATCTTTGATCGATATAGACTTAAGATTCTCTGTGGGAGGGGCTTGGACCAAAAGTGAGTTTCTGCCGTTTTGTGTGATTCGAACGTTTAGAAATTAAACTAAAGACACAGTTGTTGTTTCATTTCATTGGTGATTCCTAAAATGACATTCAATTGTAAGCTTGGCAAGCAATTTTGGAGAAATTGAAGTTTCCCAATTCAAACAGAGACATTTCAAAGATGGCCGCAGAGTGAAATGACTTGCCTTAAAGGGACTTTGCTCTAGTTTACTCACAGGATGTTTTTCCCCTCATACAAATTGTTCACTTGAATTCAATTATTTGAACTCGCGAAAGAAGCAAATGATGCGTATTCCTCACATCTTGCATTCTGCGACAATCACGCCGCACAACGATATTTCACCTCCATTTGTGTTTTCATTGCATAATTTACTTAATTCTACGTTTGGTGTGAAGCCACCATAATAGTTCAGCTTGTAGTGTATTACAATAATACCTACAAGTGTACATTTATAGTACTGAGTTGTTGTTGTTTTTCTACAGGAGTGCAAGAGAAGATGGGCATCATGAACAGGGGTGTAGTGTATGCCCTGTGGGACTATGATGGCGAGAGCCCAGATGAGTTGTCCTTTAAGGAAGGAGACTGCCTGACTGTCCTACGAAGAGAGGACGGGGAAGAAACCGAGTGGTGGTGGGCAAGATGTGCTGACAATGAGGGCTACATACCTCGCAATCTCCTTGGGGTAAGGAAATGCCTTCTTTTCTTCTACGTTTGCAGGCACCTATGTCACCAATATGTGGTCGCGACAGCAGAATGAATGGTCAGCGTCACTACGTTCTATCATTAAAAAAATGATAACTCTTTAGTTTAAGTAACACTTCTCACCATTTACTATTGGGTTATTACCTGTCTAATTTTAAGATATTAGCTGTTTATTAGCACTTATAGAGTATGATCCTATTTTACAGCCTTAAACCTACCCAATACCTAAACCCAACTACTACCTTAATAACAATAAATAAGCAGCTAATTCATAGTTTGTTGAGCTAAAAGTCTTGGATAATGGTTTGTTAATGGTTTGCTAATAGCGTGAGTTGTTACTTAAAGTGGGACCAAAAAATACCCAATACCCAACTACTATGGAGGTATTGATTTTTAGGTTATATCACCAAGCCCTATGTTGTATGCTTCATAATTGCGTAAGTTTCATGTGAGACAGCAATGCTTTTCTGTGGTTTGTTTCTGCTACACTTCACATTTTATAGTATTTCAGAAGATGCATAATAGCGCCCCCTTCCATTTAACAGTGAAACTACAAAGATAATAATGGACACATTTACCAAAAAATGACTGATAAATGTTGTTCTTCCAATAGCTATACCCCAGAATCAAGCCCAGACAGAGGAGCCTGGCGTAGGAATCTCCAAATCAGCGCTGATGTGCCTGAAGTTTCCAGAGAGATATTTCGTCGTATCATTTCAACAGTCGCTTAGTTCTTCAGAGCAAAAGGAATTTCTGAAGGTGATCGCTTCACAATTTCATCGTGAAAAAAAAAGAGAATAGTTTCATGTTGGTATGCTATAAATGTTTGTAAGGTTACAAGCTTTGGACCAGTAGACTTAGACGCACATTTCAGAAGCCGGTTCAAGCATGTAGAGTTAAATGAAGGATTTCTGAATGGTACAGATGCATTAATAGCCATCTGAGTATCGTATCTCAAATGAAGGATGTCAGATTTAGAGATGTCATTGTTTTTCATCTTTTTAAATCGATTTTCTGTATTCACTAATGCTGATTTGTTTCACAAAGTGCAAAACAAGAGGCATTCATCTTTTGAAGGTAAAAAAAAATAAGAGTTTTATATAATATTTTATTCATAATGCCATGTTACATAAACTGTTCTTATGGTGCTTGCTGCTACGCTACAACAGTGTGTTCTGTGAACAATTAACAATTTATTGTGCAAAGACAGCTTTCATTTATCATAATAAAACATAAATACTTGAAGAAAATTATGTTTTGTTTTGTTTCCCCGACTTGGAATGTTTCTGGTTCAAGAATCATCCATTATAGTAATGCATATAAAGTATTATACAATTCATGTACCTTTGGAGAGTTTTCACAATTTAAAATGTGGGATGATTCTTCATTCTTTTGTTAATAGTTGATAGTTGATCAGTAATAACAAACAAGGGCTTCCACAAGAACAGTAATTCTTTATTATACTGTATAGAAACTAATAGCAAAGCAATGGACTAGTCAGGTTTGCAGGTTTTTAGAAGTACATGAAATGAAGATACATTCCAAACATCATAAGCCAACCAGCTGCACTTCAAACAATGTGAATTATTATTTTTGTAAGCACAACATGCACTGTTGACCAAAAGCTGAATTTATGAAAGAGATTGGGCTTCATTCATAAAACACAAGCAGAACTTTATAAAAAATGTACATAAAACCATTCTCGACGCAAAATTAATGTGGAAATCTGTGCAAGAATGGTTGTACCAGCCATTCACGATTGCAAATGTGTTCTGTTTCAGTTTCATGCATGATGCCCAATACAGCTGAATAAAACTAGGTATAATTAGTTTAGTAACTTCAAATGGTACATTTATATCTATAATCAGTACATTCAATGTTTTTTAAATTGCACAAAATCTTGAATAGGAGTGCACACGGGTGAACACGACACACAACACAATCATTATCTGGGTTCCTGTGCATGCCCAAGACGAATACTGATCACACAAAGCTGCCATAAATGTTCAGTTAACCCTGTAAGCCATCTGAAATTACCTAAACCTTGCTAATATTTGCTTACATATAAGTGTGCAATATGCACAATTGTTTTGAATTCATATCAGTGAAGACAAACATATGATTAGGCACAATTTAATCTAGATCCAGTCATGGCTGACTGATCCCTACAACCCTAGAAGCTCCTGAAACTCCTTTTCTGTCAAGAAGACAGGGGGCGATATTCTGTCATGTAAACAAACATGCACTGAAACAAAACCAAATGACGTGAACAAAACGTGGATGATTGTTTATAATGAAATTAAACATTAAATATTTAACAATGCTGCATCTTGCTGATTAATAGCCTCTGACACGGGGTACAGACTGTGTCCAAATGTTTTGGCTGTATCTGAATTATAATTTTTGGGTGAACTTTTTCTTTAAAGGTCGGGATGCATCAAGCCGACAGTCGGACTTGTGCAGTGTCAGGCCATTGGTGAACATATGTTAGGCTAGTTTGTTTGATGTGTTCCACACATCGCATCTCATCAGGTTAATGTCGGAGCGAGTTGGCATGATTCAGCATGTAGATTTGCCATTGGCCATCGGTGAAATAGAGCACTCTGATTGGTTGTTGAATCAGAACATGAGAACAAAGACTGAAGTGACGAAACCAAGCCAAGAGGGAACACACAGAAGCCAATTTTTTTTCTCAAGTAGACAATACTGTGTAAATTGGGTCTAAAATCTTTTGAGCTTGTCCACTTACAACCACTTCCAGAGGTAAAGTCAAAAATAGTTTAGAATGTGTTCATTGTTATAAACCGACATGTCATTGAATGCATTTGAACAGCCAAAAGGGGGCACCCAGCTCCCTGCATACTGAGAATTCCACTGGACATTACACCTGGAAAGAAATAGCACAAACCCTGGACAAAGATAAAACTTTGTCAGCCATTTTCTGAGGCAACTGGGGAGCATATGAGGGTTCAGTTCCTTGCTCAAGGGCATCTCAGATGTGGGTACTAAAGGTAGAACAGAGTGTCGTTTATTCACTCCTCCTCACCTACAACTCCTGCTGGTACTTGGAATCAAACTTGTGACCTTTGGGTTACATGTCCAACTCTATAACCATTAGGCCACAACTGTATGCATATGCTAAACCAGGGGTGTCCAAACGGGCTCCTGGAGGCCCTGTGTCCTGCAGAGTTTAGCTCTTACCTTAAATAACATATATAAACAAGCTAATCAGGTCTTCAGAACATTCTAGTCATGTGTGTCGGATCTGGTTCAAGCTAAATTCTGCAAGACGCTGGCCCTCCAGGTACAGGAATAGACGCACTAATGAAAAGCATACAGGTCAAAATAAAAAAAAAAAAAAGGGTATTTTGGGCTTAAGGTCTATACTAACATTTACTGTGCAAATCTTTCTCAAAATGAAACAAATCTAAAGTGTGCACCAGTTCTTCTGGGATAACATCTCTTATTAAATACTACAGAAGATCTGAAGAAGAACTGCTGCTAATATAATTGCATATCTCTAATGCAGCCAGGAGTTGTTGCTGGAGAAATCTGCTCCAGATACCCAACTTAGCGACCCAAAATCCCACATGCTTCACTGAAGGTCAGCCGGCTTTGTCTTAAAATGGGAAGCACGCACATGTGTGAAAACAGGAGAGGTTACACCCAGCAGACATTAATCGGTAAATCACTGTAGCACAACCCTCCAAATGTCACAGGAACCGAGAGCACTTACGCACAGGCAAATTTGCAATTAATATAAGCAAATCTACACTCTGAGTGGAAATGAAAAGTGCACAATAAAACCAGGGGATGCAAACTCAAGGCAAGAACAGGAAGGGTCCTCTTTTGATTTGTGGTTTCACTCCCACCGTGTTTAAGTGTGGTTATGTTTGTGGTTCTGATCAGGCACGTGGTTCTGAGTGGAGGGTAGAAGGTGCGTCACGTGTCCAATGCCTTTGGTCACCCCCTCTCTGAAGAGCAGTTTGGCTCCCACGCGCAAATACTCAGGGTGCTTCAAGAATCTGAAACACACAACGGCTCGCTCTCCGGTCCGCAGCTCTTCCTGGAGGACGAACACAGACATATTTCTGTGATGATATGCACACAGAAACAGATTCTTCTACATAGGTAATAAAATCAACAAGGTTAGTAAATACATGATTCCTTTGAGGTCAGGAAACAAATTCAGACCTTTCCAAGGAGGCACTCCACCGTGGCGGTCTGCCTGACGTTTCCTATGTGCACCGTGACTTGGAAACCACGGCGGAAAGTCTTGGCGTGGAACAGGAGGACAATGGCGGCCTCAAACTGCCAGCAAATTGTAGGGTTCATTTTAGGACTCACCATGACCATTCCCTACAAAAACACAATGCTTATTAAAACTCCTTACATCACAAAGACATGGCTATATAAAGACTTTTAGTCTTTTCGTCATTTTGAGATCAGACCTTTCGGAGTAGCGAGCGATCAAAGTTTCCAAGTGCGAGTGTGGCGGCCTGTCCGGCCCTCAGGACGCGGCATCCGGAGCGATTCCTGTGAATGCTGCACACCTTCAGCCTCAGAAACTTCCCATCATCAGTGGGACCCACAACTAGCCGATCTCCTTCACGACACACACCACTGCGTGTGAATGGAAAGTCAATTATCAACTTGAGAAGAGAAGTTTGTCGAGACAAATTGAATATTGATTGCTTTCAAAAGCCTTGAGGTGTGAAGGTTACACATGCCGTAAGGTGCAGTCACATTAACTGCAGTTTGATGAACTCTGCCGGAGAAATCCAATCATTTCAATTGGATTCTGCATGATTGGGAACTTCAAGAGAGGTATAAATATTCTCCCAGGCAGAATTCACAAGGGGTTCAAGTTGTTTGGTTTAGAAGTGACTTATCTATGAGTTGTGTTTCACACTTCCCGAAAAGTTAAGCCAAACATTTAGATCGCCCCCTGGTGTCTGTCTGCAGTATAGGTTATAAACAAAATACACTTCTCAAAATCCATATTTTCTGTGATTTTTAATGCAGTAAAGTAATCGGTGCAAGATGACCGTGACCAATTTGAATATTTTGGCTTCATTTTTGTACAGTGGAGGGATGTGGAGATGCACCATTCATTTTTTACAGTTTATGGACTGCACCATTATATTGCTTTTGGCTCAATGTTTACAGAATATCATTTAGATGTTTTAAGGACTTTCATGGCTAGGGTGTTCTCTGAGTTTGTTAGAATAATAGTGAGCAATTTTAAAGATGGTTAAAGGGGTTCCTAAAGTGCTGGGAAGCATTTGATAATTTTAAGACAAAACTTGTATGAGTGTTCCGGATGGTTGCAAAAGTGTTTTGAATGATTGCTAGGCTATTGCTAGTGAATTTAGGGGTTGGTAAGCAGTTACTTTAATACATAAACATTGCTAGGTTGTACATAAGCATGAATAGTTGCCCCAAATATAAAAATTCTGTCATCATTTATTCACCCTAATCACTTCTCTTGAAGACAATGGAAGATACAGTATACTAAAGAAAGCTAGAAACCTATAACCATAGACTTCTATAGTATCTGTTTTTCCTACTATGAAAGTCAATGGCTACATGTATTCAGTCTTCACAATTGTGTAGAAAAAGAGTTGTGGCGTTGTTATTTGGTTGATAAGATGCTTGCTATGGTTTCATAAAGTGTGGTTGCAAGTGCTTTGGTAGACAGTTGCCAGAAACTTGCTTTAGAGATCATTTGCTATGGTGTTGTTGTGTAGATGCTAGGTGTGCCGAGTTGTTGGTTTTGCATGCCGGTTGTTGGTTTTTCCAGGTGGTTTCTAGGGAGTTATTAAACAGCTAAACAGACAAGACTGACACAACACATGTGGACTGACCTGTACAGAGTTCCACCAACAACTGTCCCCACATCAGGAACACTGTAAATTTCATCCACCTGTAAGAACACAACGATTTCACAAAATGCGATGCTAGAATTGAGACAATAACTAAATGTTGTTGAATGAATGTTGAGCGTGTGTACCTGGAACTCTGTGAGTTGCTGCATGAGCTCCTCTTGCTCTTTGCTGTTGCTCAGTGGAGGAAGAATATTGAAGAAGACCTTCAGAAGGTCCAGATTCTCCCCAGATACGCTGGAGAGGGTGAAGATGGGTGTCACGCTGTAGGAAAATAGATACATCATTACACACACACACACAAACTATTAGCACTGGGTTGCTTTGTAGGGCATTCAAGTAATTTGCATATTTGTGTGTTAAAGGTACAAGGCTCATGGAAAGTGGTAAGAAAAAATATATATATATAATTATAGTTGGGAGAACACCAATTATATTTTTCAAATTAGTAAATAAAAACAAAGATTATTCAAGTAAATTTTCCATAAAATGTTTTACTTTATTATTAATTAGTGAGAAAACTTTCTACACCAATTTGTCTGTGTATTTTAGTGGTTTACTGACAAATAAGGATGTCTGTGATAATTATAAAAACAATCTATCAACTATAAGTGAGTAATATATTTAGCCCCCCTGCATTTTACTAGGCTTCAAGGTACAGTCAATGTCATATAACCATCAGATGTGTTTTTATGAGTGAAATAATTGATAATAGACAATAAATACTGTACATCCCTACTAAGATTGTAAGCGTACTTCAAAGTGAGGAAATAAAAGTGTATAATAACCTGTCTCTTCGCACACATGTACCTGGAGGATTGTGCGAACTGCTGTGCGGCGGTGACTGCATCATCAGGGTTTGCCACCACCATGGGGATCTTGTTACAGCCGGGCTGTTTGAGGACTCTCTCCAGCTGACGGACCGTTTTCTCCACTGTGCTTTTACCACAGAGGTCCACTTTACTCACCACAATGAAAATGGGCACCTTTAGTGCCATCGCTAAACCCAGGTGCTCCCTAGTTGTGCCAGCTGGGGGAATTGAACAACCATAGTTCTTAAATCACATTCACATCTTTTAAATCAATATAGAGTGGAGATCAAAATTAAAGCACAACCTACAATTTCCACATCACTGCTCTTGTGTAACCCACCGGTCCTACCTGCACAGCACTTCACTAGCTGGCCTACGTTACATTTAACCAGTGTTATTTTGGTCGATGAAAATGGCTTGAAACAAACCTAAACTTGACAGGTCAGCTGCACTAGTTACGTGACTGCATGTATGTGCTCAGATCCACACATTTCATGAATGAATGGCGAAATGTAGCGGATTATAACAACATTTGTCAAGTTTATGTTTGTGTCAAGCTATAGGCAGCCAACAATTTACGCTTTATTTTCATTGACGAAATTAACACTGGTATGTTTATTATCAAAAACTTAACCCAAATGATGTAAATTCACTAAAAGATGGAGGTGGACATGTCATGGTTTGGATGATGCTGTAACTTACATACATTTTTGATGTAATCATTCATTCTTGTAATCATGCTGCTCTCTAATTCTGCACTTCAGCAGCAAACTGCCATTGCATGGCACAAGCCATTGAAATGAATGGGTTTCATAGCACAACACTTTCCATGTCTATTGTGAAAGCCGCTTAAAACCTAATAGTGACTGTAGCTGGAGGGAGAGTAAAACCAGTGTGCTAAACACTGATGGGCATTGCAATGCTGCATAGCCATTTTTATTTTTCATTTTTTACTCTTATTTTGATCTCCACTGTAAATGCATATTCATAAATACGAACCAATGCCAGTATTGGCTCCCACCACCAGCATTGCAAAGTCCGGGCAGTAGCTCGTCAGGCCAAATATGGTGGTCTTCAAGTACTTATAATGACCAGCCAAATCAATAAAAGTGATCATCTTGGAAGAGCTTTCACAGATCTCCTCTGCTGTTCGGGAGTCGCTGTAGTTTACAACCTAAAACAACAGAAAAATAAAAAAGCAACATGTTAGCAAGAAGGTTGTTGGTTTAAATCCCATTTAATGCGATACTGAAAGTGGATCAAAAATGAAAGATTCGGAATATTTGTCTGACCTCTCCTTTGCTGTTGAAGCCTAGGATCTCGAAACTGATGCTGGATGTCCGTCCGGTCTGAATCTCATGCAAGTGTCTGAAGAGGTTGAGTCTTGCTCTGCCACGTCCGTTATCCAGCTCACCTTGAGTCAAAACACCCAGCAGAGTCGACTTTCCTGAGTCCACATTACCCAGAACAGCCACGCGGAGATCCAGGAACTACAAACATAAGCACATCCATTGGTAAAATCTTACATGAAGATTTTATGTTTTATGAATTGTTACTTGTTTTTATTTGTGAAATTGCAATTGTTTCTACACTGATTTTTTTCAGTGCAGTTTTGTGGTTATTTATTCTTTATTTGTGACAAAAATTGTGATGAAAATGAAAAACTCAAAAATGTATTGAACAAATTGATTTAATTAGTTTAATAATGTCAAGTTTGTCAATAACCATAATGTAAAAAGAAATGACAAATTACTAAATATTTTTGAGAACTTCTTTGAGACATAATTTCAAGTCTTTCTTCTTCATTATCGCATACATAAAGATATAGACATATTTACATTTTTTATTTACTTTTAATTAAAATAAAATGTAAAATAAAAACTTAAAGTATGAAAAAATACTCTAATAGTATAAAATTTCTCAGTTATAAGAAAATAGCACTATTATAATTTTTTACATTCTTGTTAATTAACAGATTAAGAAATTGCATGACTGTCCCAATAACAAAAACCAGATCCACAAATAAAACCATATATAAATTTGTAAAAAAAAATACAAAAATTAATAATGATGATAATAATAATAATAAAAAGAAAAACATACTACAACTAACATTAAAATAAAAAGGTTCATACATTTATTTTTTTTTACTTAATTTAAGACTTTTTCTTACAAAAACCTCCCATAATGTAATTTTTAAATTATGCATTCAGGTCATCGTAAATTAAAACTAAATATTCTTATTTTAGTCTTTTACATTTTTTTAAACTAAAAACTGTCACATGACTGACCCCGTAACTAAAACTAAAGCATCAGAAGCTAACCTGCTGGTCATCCGGAACTTTCCGCACAAGAACTTCAGCGATTTTTCTCCTGGCTCTGTCGCAGTCCACCTCCCTCTCCCTCAGAAGCGTAATATCAGCTCCAACCCTGTACAAAATCACAAAACCTTACCAATACGACACACAACATGCTATTTTCTTCACCAGATGATGGACTGAACACAGTTCATACTTCTCTGCCATTCTGCGAAGGGTCTTTAGCGAAGCTTTCATATCTTCTTCAGTAAGTCCAACCAGCAGACCATTATCCTCCACCCCAATCTGATACACAGCCTCCCCTCGGCCCTCCTGAAGACGCCACTTCAGCTGTGTGGCCAAATGCTCGAACCGATACTGTGTGGGGTTAACCAGCTTCAACTGAGGGGAGAACATATGCCAATAAACAATGTGAGTTGAACTTCATATTAACATAAGGTGTGTTGTTTGGTTCTATTGGTCCCGACCAAAAAATAAATTCACTTAGTGTTGTTCGCAATAGCATTTTTACAGGGATAGTTCACCCAAAAATGAAAAACCCTGTATACTCTCCCTCAAGTGGTTCCAAACCTTTATGAGTTTGTTTCTTCTGTTGAACACAAAAAAAGATACTATGGAAGTCAATGGTTACAGGTTTCCAGCTTTCTTCAAAAAATCTTCTTTTGTGTTTAATGGAAGAAAGAAAGTCAAACAGGTTTGGAACAAGTGAAGGGTGACAGAATTTTCATTTTAGGGTGAGCTATCCTCTTAAGATTCAAAACAATGTATAAATGACATATATTTTGTAAAATGTAATGTGCTAAAGCACACTTGTTGTGTTTATGTGTTGTACAAAACAAGTACAGGAGTAAAAACACAAAAAACACATTTTCGTTGCTAGTGTTGAACGGTAAACTACAACAAGACAAAAACTGGTATGCTTCAGCATTATGTCCTTTTCTCATATGAGATATATATATATATATATAAAATATTATATATATTTAAAATATTATATATTAGAAATGTATTTTTAGAGATGTTTGATTCAATAAAAATTAATTCCAGACATCAGACGTTTTAAAAAATGTATATAAATGACAACATTAAAAAACTAAAACTTTAAGATTCAAATAAACATTGTTTAGACTATTTCATTATTATTTTCATTATTATTTAATATATTACATAGTTATTATAACATTTCATATTTTCAGATTTTTTGGATAACCTATTTAAGTGATGTTTAAAACTGTTTTAACAAGATCTTTTTCATTCAAGTCATCTTATGTGCAAACTACGATGTGATGTAGAAAAAAATCAAGACGAAGAGCATTTATATACTGCTGCTCTCTGATGATTTGAATAAGTCGCTTAGGATAAAAGCAGCTGCTAAACGAGAAAAAGTAAATGAAGATGTTCTTTTATTTTTTATACTAACAGATTTGAAATGCAATTATGATGAGAAAACAGTTCTGTCCTTTTTATTATCACAGATTTTGACGTCATGTTTTGTTTTCAGTTAGTTTAGAAGCCTTTGGTTTGTGTTGGATTCATATTTTACCACACTGTTATTGCGCAATAACAGCGCAAGCACACCAGTTTGCTGACAAGTGCGAACATACTCTTTGTCAGATTATGATTGTGAAGTTTGCATACCTTGTATTCGATATTTCCCTCTTCAGCCTAAAAGGGGAAAAAAAGATATATGAGGAAAAGGCAATCAATTTAAATATGTATTATATATAATATATAAACACAAAAACAGCCCACTCAAAAAATTATGTTGCTGTCTAAAAATACTACCTATTATTATTACTGCCTAATATTATTTAAATAATACATTATATTATTACTATTATTTAAATAATACATTACATTATATGTATTATTTAAATAATACATTATATCTACCTACCTAACCTATCTGGAATGAAAAATGTATTGTAATGTTGATTCTTACAAAAAACATCCTATTACTGCATCCGTATTAATATTATTAGCCACCTGTTCAAACAATAAATAATAAAAGTGCTGACTATTTACTCAACTTTGTGTGGTTTTAAACCTTTTTGAGTTTCTTTTTTTCCTGTTGAACACAAAGGTTGATATTTTGAAGACAGCTGAAAACCTGTAACCATTGACTTCCATAGTAGGAAATATAAATACTATGGAAGTCAATGGTTACAGACTTCCAGCTTTCTTCCAAAAATATTTTGTGTATATACAATTATTTTGTGTTCAACAGAAGAAAGTCAGGCGAGTAAACGATGACAGCATTATCATTTCAAGCAGATAATCTAATAATTTACTAGTCACTAATATTTTACTATTCCGTTTTCACAGTAGCCAAGCAGGCTGTACAATATTTTGGCAAGGTTTTCTGCATTTAAAACACATTTCGCTTGTTACACCTTAATATATATGTCACTAATGTTATAACTAACTATAAAATTATGTGATACGCATAACATTGACAACGAAAATCGTGTTACAGCTGTCTGACATCGCGTTTATTGATAAACACAGAGGGAATAATAATCCGCCAGCTAACGTTAGCATCCGCAAACATCTATTTACCTCCGGCGGGAGGAACGGCGGGGGCTCGTTGGCCTTCTTGCCCCTCCGTCTCTTGCCTCTTTTGCCTCTTCTTGTGCGGGATTTCTTCTTTGGTGTGGTTTCTGTCCCGCTTTCAGCTGCTTTCTGCGGACTGCTCGGTTTGGCTGCAGACTTGATGCTGCAGTGGTTTGCAACCTGCACATCCATAGCTCGCTCGCTCGCTCGAAGGGATATTTTCAAAAGCTACGATTCTAAGCTAAAGTATTATAGCTATATTTATTCTTTAAAATGCAGTTCTCTGTTATGAACAAGGCATTTCTTTTCTTTTAAGTTATTTACTATTGCACTGAGATATATGCGGTCCGGGAGCCATGACAGCAGCTACATCCTCCTCAGTGATCCCGCCTCCAGTGCTCGTCAAGCACTCGTCATCCTTATGTCTTGACAAGCACTAGTCTATTTATCTATCTATCTATCTATCTATCTATCTATCTATCTATCTATCTAT
>CAIGQV010007757.1:6064949-6088035 GCA_903798115.1 Danio jaintianensis | reverse complement strand
TTCTAAATATCTTCTTTTGTTTTCAACAGTTTAGATTTAAAATCATGTGAGCATACTGTATTATTCCCTCACCTTCTCAACAAATGGAAGCGCCAGTGTCTTTAAAGTGATTTTATTAAAAGCCTCTTTCAAGAAACACACAAAGCAACAACAGAAAGACATTGAAATGACCTGTACAATTAGTGTTCTCAAATCATGCATCCGTTACATTACAATAACACAAGATCAAGATCATCATCATCATATTCAGCTTCATCAATGGCATTAACCTTACACATTACCGAAAAGATGACTCCTATAAAAATCACACTTAATTCTGTGTTTTGGGTTCTACATTCTCTCAAACCCAAAGACTAGACTATTAAAATTGAACAATGGCTATAAAATAAAGGCAGCACGTATCATTCACTTCTACGGCACAGGAAAATCATTAATAATAATAATAAATGTTTTTCATAAACAAACAAAAACACATCAGACACTGATATATCTATAGATGTAACCTCCAGTAGGCCTTCATCCTTACCTTTTTAAACATAATCTCTTCTTGCCTGTGCCGTCATGGTTCCTGGTGGCGACATCTTTTAAAATACAAGCCCTATTGCGTGAAATGTAGGCCACATAGTATCTTAGTGCTAAGCTACCTCTTTAAGAGCAACCATCTTGCATTGTTTCACACCATAGCGATATCTATTTTCTACCATTACGGATATTAGGGTAAACAAAGACTTGACTGTTTGTATGTAGAACAATTTTAGGCAAAGGTAACAACATCATGGGGTCTAACAGAGCAGCTGAAGGCAACACATGCTTCGGTATTAGATATTTTTGTACAGATGCACCACATGTGGCGCCCTACACGGGGCAGCACCAGGGATATGTTCAGAACATGAGTTATTTCAGACCTGGGATAAACATTTGCAGACTTGTTTTGATAAAAAAAATCAATTTAAAAAAAGATCAAATATAGACATAACTTGAGTCCACCAAAGCGTTTTTAAGGTAATTGTTTTTGATAGGAGTATACTGCATTCTTTTCAAACACCAGCAATATGATGAGGTGAAATATAGCTATTTGTTATTTGTCTGGTCATTATGAGTAAAAATGCACTGCTAATATATTTCACTTTTTAGCCAGCAGCCCAATCACAGCGAAGGAGAGGCAAGGCAATTACTGCACCAATCAAAATGCTCCAACATTATTGTTAGAAAGCTGTTCAACAAACATAGCATTGGACAAATGGAGGAGAAATTAATAGTCATCTAAATCATTTAATCAAAACAATCTACGATAAAAAGCTACAAGGAGAAGTGTTATCAATCACTAAATAGGCTAAAAATGCTTTGTCGGCGATATAAGGCCTAAAAGACTGGATGCATTGACATTAACCTTTAGAAGTTAGATTTTAAAAACGTTCATTCATTTTCCTTCAGCTTAGTCCCTTATTTATCAGGGGTCACCACAGAGGAATGAACCACCAACTATTCCGGCATATGTTTTATGCAGCGGATGCCCTTCCAGCTGCAACCTAGTACTGGGAAACCCATACACTTTCTCAGGAGCGCTGCTGGCCGGCCGGGGGGTGGGGGGGTTGTCCCAGACGAAAGTGTAGAAGGGGTGGTGGGATTGTTTGGGCCCCTAATAGTATCTCTGGGGGCCCCAAAACGGCATGAGACCTTAGAATCGTCCTAACTTTTCCCCCCCTAGCGGCACCCCTGCACTCATAGACTCATTCACACGCACTCATACACTATGGCCAATTTAGTTTATTCAATTCACCTATAGCGCATGTCTTTGGACTGTGGGGGAAACCGGAGCACCCGGAGGAAACCCACGCAAACACAGGGAGAACATGCAAACTCCACACAGAAATGCCAACTGGCCCAGCTGGGACTCGACCTAGCGACCTTTTTGTTGTGAGGTTACAGTGCTAACCACTGAGCCACCGTGCCACCCTTTTAAAAAGGTTACAATATTTAATAAAATAAAACAAATATTTAAAGTACATTTTTGTAAATATGTTGATGAAAAACAACGCCATATTGTCAAATCGTTCTACGGTTAATTCCTCCCTAAAGGCACAGCGATAGTTTAAAAGTGCTCCACTAAAGGACGGCTGTACGACTACAAGTGGAACTTAATTGTGTTCTATAATTAAATCCTATAATGAGGTTTACCTTTGTCCTCTGGTGGAGTCTGACATTTTATCATCACTCAATACAACCAAGTTAGCTGCCATAAACTGAAGATTAACCTGTTTCTTCAGGCCTAATGTGGCAGGGTATATTATTGCTTGCTGGACTGCCCAAAAAAAACACTTTTTGTAAAAATGTGTAAAATAAGAAAGATGGTTCCATGGCACAACTTAAGGTAGGCGTGCATGGTCCGAATTCTGATGGTCTGAAGATCGTATGTCCACGCACATTTATAAAAATTGTTAGAACAAAGTGATTTACAATGCGATTTTATGACCTTGCGAATTTGTCATGTATGACACTTCATACTGTGATCACTTTTTATTAAGTTTGTCCTCCTGATTGGTCAATTTCAGATAGATCGACAGATTGGCTCGTTCAACTGCACAGACCCCACGAATTCAAGCTAACCGTTCCCAAACTATTTTAACATGTTTTTAGAAATGATCGGGAGTTCATAAACCGCTCTGCTCGGTTAATAAGTTCCTCCCACATGGTACAAACCATGACCAAACGAGCACCAACAATTACCACATCTTCTTCTCCCAATGGGGAAAAAATTGTGTACAAGCTCGTATGACAGGAAAACAAAAACACACACTGCATAAACCACTTGGCTTTCATTCAAGTTGAAAATATTTCACGAAGCTTACCCCAAATTATGTATAATCCTTGTGTGATAATGTACTGACCTTTGTGTATTTTCAAACCTTTTTTTGTTGAACATAAAAAGATACAGGTATATTAAACAGAAATGCCAAAGCTGCTCTTTTTTTCACATTGATAAAAGTGAATGGTGAACAAGGCTGGTGTGCAAACTTTACCTATACAGATCTCCGTAAAGAAAGGAATTGCTTACATTTTTTGTCTATTTTCTCACACATAGCTATCAGATGGCTATACAGCATACAAGCCATTTGTCCTTTCTGCAGTTTTACTGCTCTTGGTCCCTATTCACTTCCATTATATGAAAAAGAGCATCGTAGAACAATTTTAAAATGGCATGAGGTGAGTAAATAGACACTTTTGGAATAACTATTCCTTTAACCTTTGTAACTACACTAATGTAATGTAATATAATGTAACTACACTAGTTCAATAGAGTTGGGTAGTAACTGCTAAGGATCCATGGGTACCACTTTTGAAACTTGATAGACTAAAATTATAGGATCAATACCAATATCAGTACTGACACCTAACAAGCATCTACTAAACAAGCAAGTTTTATCCCAGGTCTGTTTTTTTTTTTTTGTCAATTCAAGCACCCAGTCGGAACTGAAGACAACAGAGGACGAGCTCAAGAGCCAACGACATGCAGTCACCAGCAAAATACGCCCAATTAACATGGTCCCAGACTGTAAAGACTGTTTAAGAGTGCGGTTGAGGGTTTCATCAACCAAGGCAATCTGTTATATTTGGTAGGTTTGAGACCCATTTACAACAAAAGTCTATTGAAGTCTACCAATCAAGTTCTGAGAGAAATTACCTCTGGTTACCAGCCCCAAAAATACAGTAACTATTACATGAGACACAAACTATTGTAGTCAGAAGGCAATAATGAGAAGGTACTTCTCAAATAAGAAAAAGTGGGAAGTTGTGTATGTGGAAGGTTTAACGTACAGTACCACACTTTAGATGCAGTCCTCAGCATTCAAACTTCAGTTTAGAGTCTTAGCGAACGTCTAAATCAAAGCAGAGTTCAAGAAGAAGGAAATAACTGTCCTCAGGATTTTGCAGCTTGGTGCATATAAATATAGTCACGTCTATGTCAGGATAATATAGTGAGTGCAATGATGACTGGTGTTCTTCATTAGCATGGGAGAAAATTGTTGAGATCAATGCAAGGTTTGGATGCCTAAATGGGCGTATTGCCACATCAAGTGTTATCTAACTAGTGCGTGAGTGGAAACACAATCTTCACCCACACTGGCTGAACTTCCAAAGCAGGAGTGAAGCATCTTGTGCTGCATGATCCCAATGCACCTCAAAAAAAAAAAAAATGTCTTGGTGCAATGTCACGAGGTCAAGAAAGCTGTCGAGATCAACATTTCTTGGGTGGATTCTGAACTTTAGGTCTGACGACATGGGAATGGTGGTCTCTACAGGACTGGAGGTGACAAGACAAGGTGCAATTACTAGGGAAAAAAAAGAGGGGGAAGAAAAGCATGAAGTACCACAAACCATCATAACATGCTGTTTAACAGGACAAGGGAAGCACCCTTGCCTCTAAATAATATCTTAATAGATTTCAATTTAACCAAAAATACATTTAAATTTCATTAATGGCAACTATTTTAGAGTGCATTAATATCATTATGGCAAGTTCTCAAAGGATTATGTGGGCAGATATTTTTGGAGGAGACTTTAGGGGGAACCTTCAATAGGCGGTTGTGGTGGGAGAGGGTGGGTTGTCAGCTTGGCATGGGGAGGAGGGATCAGAACCTGCTCCCGAATTGCAGAATTCCTTGATGGTGACTGTGAGAAGGTTTGTTGTGACATCAGTCACAACCACATTGGCACAGCTGGGTGCCATTTCAGGGTGCCAATCGGGGTCTCCCTCTTTTGGAACTCTATTTCCCTCAGGAAGTGAGGCAGTATTTTGGTCACTAACCTGGCAGACCGAAGCTCGACCCACCTGGGTTTGGTGACGAAGTTTCCGTTTTCTGCCCCGAGAAGTGGCCAACTTCAGAGATCCCAGGTCTTCATCTTCCTGAGATGATGATGGAGAGGATGAATAGGAGGGTGAAGAAGGAAGGAATGGTGTTGAACTGGAATTTGAGTGAGGCTGGGAGGTATCATGGGAGTGTGATGAAGCTGCGGGTGCCAATTTAGTTGAAGATGTAGGACCTTCGGTTTGAGTCGGTTGTTTCTGAGTTGATGGGGAGCTGCCATTAGACCCACTGGAGTTGGATGGAGAAGGAGGAGGCTGGTACTGAAACCTCTGAGCAGGAGATTGGCTACCACACCTGCTTCCACCTCCATGACTGGCTCCAGTGTGGGACCCTTCATTGACAATGGAGGATGCCCCTCCAGAGGGGTTAAGCCCAAAAGGTTTGCCATACATCGGAAAGCCCAACATCTTCATAGGATGCTGGAACGGCCTGTAAGGCATGTCCCCGTGCTTTTTCCCAATGATTCGATTTCGGGACGGGATTTTCGCCCTCCCTGCAAATGACTGTGGTGTCTTTCTACTGGTCATTCCACCATTTTCAGATTTGTCAATGACCTTTAGGTTCAAGATTATGCGGCCTCGCTTAACCTCCCGCGGTTTGACCCTGCGGTTAAGAATGCGGACAGTTTCAGAAAATGGAGAAATGGGGTGACGAGACGAGGATCCTGTGGATTTGGCCAGAGGGTCAGATCGGGGCAAAGGTCGTCGGGACATCATGTGACAACGATGTATGTCTTTCTTCAATTTATGAGCAGCTGCGAGAGAGTGCACTCTAGGAGTTGGAGCGGTAGAGTGGGAAGAGGATGATGAAGGCTGAGGAGCAGCTGAACTTGCAGAGGAGGAAGCGGTGGGAGGCTTTGCAGTGGTGCAAGGTGGAGTGCGTCGAGTATATGAGCTCCGAGGCCTATCACCAGACTGAGCCCGTGCCTAGACAGGCAGAAAACAAAGGTGACTGAAAGGGATTAACTTTGAAATAGGAAGTTCTGAGAGGTTCAATCAAAACATAAAACTTGTATTAAAACATTAGAAAATTTATACATTTCAAAGAACAACTCAAACCTTTAGTACAAAGTTTTTTGGTTTGGGTCCACGTTTCTTTGGGCCGTAAAGTTCCTGCTCCCGCTCCCTATGAATTGTATAACAGCACCATTTCAGCCAAGGAAAATATGACATCACTTTAGTGTCAAGTCTAAACCATAACAATCAAAATGATAGCCGTAGAAAGCAGCAAAACACAAGACGTATTGTTTAAAAAATCTGTCAGTCTGGATTTCAGTCTAACTGGCAGCATAAACAGCAAGAGGGAAGAAAAAAATGTAAACAGTCCTTTCCTGGCTGTTACGTTCAAAATATGTGGTTTTGGAACATATATACTGTTTACTGAAAAATATTTTGGTTCTTTACATTTGTATAACGTTATAAAAATAAAGTAGGTAAAAGTAAAGTCTAAATTGACACTCACTTTTGCTCAAAGGCTTTTATGAGTCGATCATCCAGGATGTTGTCCTCTGGTTCCCATGTGCTGTGTCTATATTGTGAAACATTGAATCTTTGAAATGCTAATGGCATCAATATCATGATGATGAAAAATATCTCAATACGAGTAGCCTACATGAAAACTACATGCTATAGTTTTAAAGGTAGTACATCATGCAAGAACACTACTTGGTCTTTCATCAACAAAAAATGCACTTTTGTCCTCAATGATAAGGCCTGTTTCACAATGCATGCAAATATGTAACAGTTAAAGCCACACCGATACTTTTTATACAGTAATAATCTGAATTCACATAACACATGTGACCCTGGACAGAAAACCAGTCTGCTTGCATGATTTTATATTTATAAATGAAAACAGATTTTTCATTTATGCCAAAAAAAATTAATATCATGGTCAATGAAGACACTTTGTAAATTTCCTACCATAAATATATCAATACTAATAAAAAAATACATTTATATGCATTGCTAAGAACATAATTTGGACAACTTTAAAGGTGACTTTTTAAGTATTTCGATTTTTTTTAACCCTCCAAATTTTAATAGCTGTATCTCAGACAAATATTGTCCTATCCTAATAAAGTATACATCAGCGGAAAGATAATTTATTCCGCTTTCAGAAAATTCATAAATCTCAATTTAAAAAAATATACATCTATGACTGGTTTTGGTCACATATAAAGTTTAAAGCTGAACTTTGGGATTTAAATGCATTTGTTGCAGTTAATTTTCAATCTGGATGTAAATGTTAGCCACGCTCCATTCTCATAACCAGCTTATCAATGGAATTTTTCAAATCTGTAACATCAAAAAAATCTTAATTTTCTTTGCAGAGTTAAAGCTGTTACACACTACTGGTGAAAAAGCCCTAAACCATGGTGTATCACTCTGAAACAAACAACACAACTACATCAACTATATACCTATTGCAGTTTATATATATATATAAATATAAAAAATTTACACTTACTTGAGTGCCCAACCCTTCCATTTTACCAGGTACTCGATTCGACCCTGCAGAAAGAAAGACAATGAAAATATTCTTTATATAAACGACCATTACAGGAATGTATGCGCATCGCTGGTCTACCATCAAGTCCATTTAATTTAGGTAATTTTTGCTGATCAGTAAAAGTTGGTCATTTAAATACAAACTAACACACAGCACAACTAGCCCATTAAACCACGTGCCATGACACTCTGCACTATGTAAACCACCCCGATCCTCGTGCATTGTTGAGATCTTTGGATCTTTGGTCAGCCAGCATGCATTGATTTTGTCATGGACCCATGCCAGACACTTTGTCCCTTTTTAGCCTCCTCCTCCTCCTGCCGCTGCTCTTTTAGCGGGGCTGTTGTCAGTTCCCAACACAGTTCAACCCGATTTTACTACGCAAATCTCAAGCAGCATACAAAAACGTCTCACATTTGAGGTGTTATTTTCAATCTGACAATACAAACTAATGCGTTGGCTCGCTAAATCGGAAAACATCTGCAAGTAGGCCTCCCCCCTCTTGTCATTGCTGCGCTTCGCTAGACAAACGAAAGACGACACTCTTTCTGTACTTCACGTCGTAGAAAAACAACCCTAGCCTCTTTAGATATTATTCTTCGTTACTCACTTTCCTAACGCGGCTTTTTAGGATGGCCTCCGCGGCGAAAACCCGGTCTCCTGCCGCCGACAGCTCCATCTTTTCGGTGCAGACGGTTCTGTCTCGCGGCTCTACACTTTACAAATCTGTGACAGAAACAAACCCCCGCTCGCGCAGTCACGTGTCCGGGGTCAACCAGCCCCGGTAGTCCTGGAAACGGAGAGAAGGGGTAATAAAATGGGTAGAACGCGTCCTTCGTATCATCTATTGATAAAGTATACCTTGTTTAAAGATTCTTCCAGTTGATTTTCATTTATGTATTAATAGTAAGAGATGTAAATAGTTAAAGTTCATTTTAAAAGTGAACTTCCTGTCTATATGGTATGTAATATATGTTTTATAACCAATGTGCTAATTATACATTGACGATCGACGAGGTCAACTTTGTTCGGTAGTAGTTTGGTAATGCTTCAGTGAATCAGATATATGAATGTATTTAAATTACATCTAATATATAAATAAAAATGTATACGTTTTCAGTGTTTTGAGGGGTATTTACTGGCTATTTTAGAGGTTACTGTAGGTCAAACTATACAATTTGTGTCTAATCGTTTAGGCTACATGCAGATATAAACATCTATTTTACAAGAAACGTGTTTTGTGAATACTTAATGTCTACTGGTGCTCTAGAACTTTTTTTTTATTTTTTATTATTTTTATTTAACCAACCTTCAAATAACAAACAGGCATTTTCAACTTTCATTGTTAAACATATATAACATTACATCCAAGCAGCATAAAATAAACAAAATAAATAGTACAAAATAATAATAATAATAACATAAATAAAACCTTAAATCATACTAATACAAATGAAAATATATTCAGGGGGTCAATCCATATAAGCTGACAAAAGTTTAGAGAGCTTTGAGGCACGTTTTGTTTTTACCTGTTTTATGGATTTATATAAAATGTTAAAATCATTTTTAAATGCTTTGAAACAGGGAGACACTTTAACAAATCTACATTTGTGTATATAAAATTTTGCTACAATCAACATATTATTGCACAAAAATTCAATTTCTTACTGGTGCTCTAGAACTGCCAGTTTCAGACTGTTGAATTATATTTTTCCTAGCATTGATTGGCGCATTATGCATTCACAATGGTATACCGTTATAGGGGGTATCAAATGTATATTTATATTATAAATTTTTAATGATTAATATTTAAGATATAGATCAGAGAAAGCTATTTCTTACTATTAAAGGGCTGACCCCCCATACAACTTGTTTTGATGTCCTTCAGGGGGGATCAAGCGTAGGCCTGTAATTCGCACCCTGTTTATAACATATATTGACATTCTGAGTAAATATATATTGTTGCTAAATTGTTTGGTGTAGTATCCAAAATGTAAACTGTAAACTTGAAAATGTATTTTACTTTTATTTTATTTTGTATTTGGATGCCGTGTTAGACTTAAAAAACCCTTATGTAAATTAACCATGGTTATAGGCTGCTACAAAAAAAGGGTTAGTGTAGTTGGATAGTTTACACAGAAATTAAAATTTACCCTCAAGTGATTTGGTCACACTTTACAAAAAGGTTTCATTAGTTAATGCTAGTTAATGTATTGATATTAATAATAAACTGATAATGAACAATACTTATACAGCATTTATTACTCATATTAATTACTAATGTTCATTCATGTTAGTACATATTAACTAACAATAAAGTTAAAGAAACTCATAAAGGTGTGCTAGCTTCCTATATTTTGTAGAAACCTGTACGGTAACCATTGACTTCCATAGTAAGAAAACAAATACTTTGGAAGTCAATGGTTACTAGGTTTCCAACATTTTTTTTAAATAATAATTTTTTTGGTGTTCAACGAAAGGATGAAACTCAATCAGGTTTGTGACACGTGAAGGGTGAGTAAATGCTTACAGAATTTTCAGTTTTGTGTGAACTGTCCCTTTAAATCATGGTGAGCACAAATGCATTATGGTTTTATTACACAAACCATAGTTTAACCGTGGTATTTGTGGTAAAAAGAGCATTTGTTTGAAAGACATCTGCTGTGTACAATGATCTAATAAAAGGTCCGTTGTATGAACAATCAAAATGTGAACCATCTTAAAGCATATTTTAAATATCTATTTAATATCTGAAAGGAGATGTCTAATTCGTATAATGCAGATGAGCAAACCCTCAAATAAATACACCTTCCAGATGTAAATACCAACAATAAGGGATGTGTAATCAATGCACCAAAAAAACATGGTTATTATACCTTTGCTATAATAAAACCATGGTTAATCTTCGTAAGGGAACTTTAAGAAGTTCTTAATTTGTTTCTGACACAAATCTGAAATATTTCAGACATGTTTAACAAACTTTCTGGTCATGACACTACAAATTGTCATGAACCCTTTGTGCTATTAATTTAAAACTATCTGTTTCTGTTTCAAAAAATTAATAATTTGTGACTTATTGGTTTGAATATAAGCTAACAGTGTCTGCTCTTTTCCAGGTAAAATTATGTGAACAATCACAGTGTTACTTAATTACTTAAAGCAATATTGTACATGCCAGGCCAGTAGATGGCAATGTCACTTTGTAAAGAAGCATTGCACCCCTGTGCACATACAGTGCTGTAGTCCACTGTAATACACATGTGCATCCATTTCCACAAAGTTTACACAGTGTAACATGGTATATACAATGATTCTGAAAATCTAAAATCTTTTGAAAACACGTTGTAGCCGTGAATGCTCAAAATACATGAATAAGTTTGTATTTTAGTTAAAAAAAAAAAAAAAAGATTCTGTATAAACGTACCCTTAGAAATTTACTAAAATTGCTGACAAAAAGTGTTCAAAAGTCTTTCAATCATTTTTTGGGTCAGGGAAACAACTAACTTTAATGATGATATACAGATCAACCTGTTTTGGTTGTCAAGTATGTACAATGCATCCAGATTTGCATATCATCTAAGTGCTACATTTGAATATGATCTTCATGAATGTTGGAAAATACGTTGTATAGGCCAACAGTTTAAATGTGAGTATTATGAATGAAATTCAGATGTACTTCATCCACCATATCACATGACCAACGTGCATCATTTAGTTTGCTTATTCACAAATTCTCTCATGTGGCCTTATGGATAGTAAAGTGTATGCAGAATCTCACTGGAAGTAGGTTGTCCGAGTACTTTTTGGACAACTGGAGTACTGTCTTTCAAATACCATAAATTTACATGATAATTTGTATGATTATTTAGAAGCTACGCAAATACGTAATATGCATGATGTTTTCACAAAGTTTAAATGGAGACGATAACTGTACGTGAATTTTAAAACCTTTTTTAAAAGTTGTTTAAACCCCCATAACATATGGACATATACACATATAAAATCTTTATGTATTTATTTTATTTTGTAGTTGAAACCAGTTTTATTAATATATGCCTCAAATCTAATATCAATAATAATAATAATAAAAAAAAATAAGGCTCTCAACACCTACATTAGTTATCAGAATGTCTGAAACCTCCTAAACTTACTTCACACTAAGTCAAAGTTAATTATTATAACCAGAAACTAATCCATAAGGTTTTATGGCAAACCTACACATAACGTTCGGTTATTTTTAGATTTTCTCTTAAAAATGTGATGTACGTTATATCCAAAAACTGCTAACAATGCCTTTTAAAATTAAGAGCTATTTGATTATTACTGAATTGTAGACGCTATTCGGTCGCCTAGACCTTATTAATCATTAAACACGGGTGAATCCTAAAGAAGAGCTTTTTCTCGGCTTCAAACGCCCCTTCACCTTCATTGGCCGAGATTGCAGTTGCGCACTGGAAACTCGCATGCTGATTGGCTTTTACCTCTGCCAGTCATGCTTACACAAGGTTGGTTGTCATGCAGTGATTGTTGACGGCCTATCAAAAGTCAGCGATTTACTGACTCTGCGAAGCGCTAACAGCATAGCATAATGCAATAGCGATAAAGGTAAGGCATTTAGTAAAGAATATACGACTAAGAACTTTACTGTTTTATAGATAAATACAATATACTTAGGGTATCTGCTTTAAAATGAGTGTCGACTGTTGGTGTGGCTCTGGATGACAGTCATTTCAAGATCTGTTATTTTCTTTTTTGACTGTTGGAGAAACTAGTTTTGGTTATTGTCATCTGCATAGTGATTGTGAAAACTATTAAAACAGCGAGCTGTCACATGCTAAGTTAACTGTGTGAGGGACATTTCGGTTGCGAGATGAGTGTGCACGAGGCTAAAAACAATACTTCAGTGTCAGGCCAGTCATATATCATTTACAGTCAATGGAAATGTTGTTTTCGCGGAAAGCTGGGGTTGAGGTTTTACTCCGTTTTGATCTGGTTTTGCTTTGAATTGGTCATTCGAGCAGAAAGTTGTTTTGTTTTTAGATGTGAAACTCACAGTAATGTCTCACTCAGATCCCTCCCAACCTGACTGACTTCAATACTGATGATGAATAACTTAGACTGGTGAATGTTACTGCATCATTTCATGCATCTAGAAAATATATTATTATAAACTAACGTTACATCAATAGTGGTCAAAGCAAAAGTAATTATTGAACTGTGGAAATATTGGCGGATTTAAAATAAATGAAAGTAATACATTTTTCAAAGCAAAACGTATATAAAATATGTATATTTCAAAAGATTGTTCACTCAAAATGAGAATTCTGTCATTGTTTGCTCACCCTCAAGTCGTTCCAATGCTTTTTGATTTTTGTTTCTTCATTCATTTTCCTTTGACTTAGTCCCTTTATTTATCAGGGGTCGCCACAGCGGAATGAACCACCAACTTATCCAGCATATGTTTTACACAGCGGATGCCTTTCCAGGAAATAATGTTTCAAAACATATCAAATGTTTAAAAATATACTTTTTAATAATATATAAAATAATATCCTAAGTCCTAAGATATTGTGGCCTTAATAATATAGTTAAATATAAATTGATTAGTGCAGATTCTGCAAGTGCGGTGTAAAATACCATAAAATAATGATAATAATAATAGACATTACTGTATGTACATTTTTGTTTGAATTAAGCGATAGGACATATAATATGACTAATAATAATGAAGTTTTTTTAAATTGCTAAATAAAGCTTTATCTTACTATTAATTGAAAGCTGAAAAAACTGTAAAGGCATAGTTCACCCAAAATGAAAATGTGCTGTTAATTTACTCATGCAAGATGCAGTTTTGTTTTCTTTTTACATTAGAACATTACAGAAGAAATGTGGTTTTTGGTGATTCATAAAATGCAAGTCAGTGGTCGTCAACCCCATCGATCACGGTTGACTAGTAGATCCCGAACATGACAGAAAAACAAGTACAAGAAAAGCATAGTCATGTATCTTTTTCTTGATACACCTGTCAGTATAGAGCTGTTCATAAGACGCCCCGCACCCCATTTAAAAATATATATATATTTATATGATCTGATTACTGCTAATGTCCCCCAAGTTTTCATCATTCCAAATGCCATCTTCCCAGATTTTCTTGGTTGCATCAATTAAAAAGTTGAAAGCAGGTTAAGCTAGTGCCTTTACATAGTTAAAATTGTTGAATTAAAGTTTCAAGCTGGAAATGCAAATGAAAAATGTCACTTTATTTTTCTGTCAAGTTTTTTTGATAGGTAGATCTTGCCTTTCTATAAGGCTGAAGCTAGGGATCTTGGACTAATAAAGGTTGGTGACCACTGATGTAAGTTCAGGGCTCGCAAAATCTGGTACTCCGAAGTCCCGGGGCTATTGTTTTTTTCAGTCGGGCTACCAAAATCTATCTACACTGTAAATCCGGGCTACTAGATTTTGCGAACCCTGAAGTTTATGGCTACCAGAAACTTTGGAAATTCAAAAAAACAAAACAAAAAAAACATCTACAGTCAAAACTAAATAATAATACACGGCTCCTGAAAATACATGACAAATGACCGATCTGTGCATAGAAATTAACTATCCCTTTAGACAAGTTAAAAGAGGAAACTGTTACAATTTTTAAAGATCCTCAACCGTAACTGTAAAGCTATGCAAATTCATTGGTTAAATAAAAAAAAACAAATGCCTATCGTTCCACTTTGCGCTCTCCATGCAGGTCACCATGCAGTTCCTGGGCCGTATTTTGGACACTGTGAGCTCTGTGTCGAGCCTGTTCTCCAACCCGTACCGCGTGAGGGATGTCCAGCTCTCAGACTATAATGGCAAAATATTACTCCAGCAGGAGGGCAGACTCGTCCTGTACAGAAACCAGCAGAGCCAGTCATGGGACTGCCTGCTACTCTGTCCCGACTCTCCATCTGTGACCCTGAGGTGAGTCCCGTAAAATAGGGCTGCACGATATTGGAAAAAACTGACATTGCAATATTTTATTTTTCTGCGATACACTTTGCAAGATTGAGTATAATTTTACCAGATGACTCATGGCTCTGTTTGAAAAAACAAAACAAAAACATTATTTTAGAGTAATCAGGATCATTTTGTGCAACATTTGCAGAACCTATTATAAACCAATGACATGCATTGATAAATACAGTAGAGCAAAGATACAAGTAAAATAAACAGTGCTTCATAGTAGTCTAGCAATAATCAGGTACAAAAATTAAATAGTCAAATGTAAAATAACACTGTATAGTCTTCGTTGTATATACATAAATACAATTCATCTTTCTTCAAAGTTACAGATATTATAATTTATTGTGCTCGAATGCTTTAAACTGGCTAAAAATGCTTACATGGGCCTTTTGGTAACATTGTGGACTCATTTGTAACCAAAAATCACATGTTTTTCCAACTGTGTCTACTGGTCAATACTGCAATGTGACTACTGCAAATGCACACATTGCGATATCGATGCTGAAACGATATATTGTGCAGCCCTACCGTGAAATGATTTGAAATGTGCATTTTTATTCAATGTTTGACGTAATCTCAACCGAAACATGAAGAGAGGGTGGGACATAGTGTAGCCCATAGCGTTTTGTTTTTTCACAGCTCTGCCAGTGAGAGTGGTTGAGCTCAAGCACATCAAATGAAAAGCGTCTTGAAGGGGGCGGGGCATGTCAGATACTAGAGAGCATTTGATTGGTCACAATTTGATGAGAAACTGAAGTATGAGGTGACGTGAAAAAAAGAAGAGTTGATCTATTTAGGCGGAAGTGACAAACTGCAAGCTTTGTATGTTTATATCAGGTTTATATCTTCTAAACGTGAATTTTGTCACTGTTTTGGTGCACACTAGCTTATAGATATCCCCAAAACTACCAATACTGATACTAACATCTAAAATTCTGTATTTTAATTTCATGGGACCTTTAAAACATTATCAGGTTTGTTTTCGTTACTTGTTAATGGGTACTGTTAGCAAATATCTGGATGCCTTCAACACTGCTCGGGGCTCGACAATAAGGACTGCCCGATGGCCCGGAGCCAGCGTGCGAGACTGCGACTGTTTGTCAATTGCGTGCAAATACAGTCTTAGGGTGCTTTCACACCTAGACGTTTGTTTCGGAACCTGTCTCGTTTGCCCAGTTAGCACGGTTTATTTGGCATATGTGAAACCCGCAATCGCGCTCGCATCCGCGCCAAAACAATCGGTCCGAGATGACCTGAATGAGGTGTTCTCTGCTCGATTGAAACGGACTCTGGAGCGGATCGATTGTACTGAGAAAGCAAAACGATCCAACGAACTAACGAACCAGGCTATATCACAGTGTATTATGGTTGTGCCATATATACGGCTATATGAAGAGAGAATTATGAGTAGGGCAGGATGTCATTGCTACCGGCAAGTGTGCGTTTCATGTCGAATATGAAAGTGAAAACATGCTGAAATATTACCTAGTGCTGTTTATCCGTTAGGAAAATTGACAGAAATTACTATCTGATATTTGTTCCATATTTTAATCTTATAATATTTAGTATTAGCCCTGTTAGTTTGTTCATTTCTACACTGCCACCTCGAAAGAAAGATCAACATTGATCTGCTTCATGATCTGACTGCAGTCTCGGTTATTTCTCTCTATAATGTAAGCCTGTAATGCATAATTCTAGCCAACTTTTTTTATTATTATTAATTAATTAATTCAATAGATTGCTTTTTACAAAACTTGACAACTGAAATGAGGCTATGTATGAGAAAGTCTTACCTATAAAAAGTCTGTATATATATATATATTATTATTATTATTTTTTTTTTATTATTTTTTTTTATTTTCAAATTTAGTTACATCACAATTGTAATTTTTTTTAATTGTCAGTTCTATTTAAAGAAAAGTTATGCTGAATAAAAAGTGTATGTATACAATTATGTTAGGCTTTTGACACATTTAAATATTTAAAATATGTGGCTAAGAAATAGCTATTAACTTCTTTTTTTTTTGGTGGGGCCAATGAAAATTTTGGCAGGGCAAGTACAAATCTGAACCGCTGGCCAGTAGATAGAAAAAATCATTAGCGTTGAACCCTGCTGCTGCATTTAAATGAAGAGGTAAATATGTGCTTTCCCTTTCAATAAGGAAATAGACACAAGTTTTGGGATGAGAAAACAAATGGACCAGAGACTCATTCCAGAATTAAGGATACATTTTAGACATTTCATCATTCATTTCCCTTAACCTGGAATGATATTCAACAAATGTGTAATTTAAAATAAACCGAATCCATTAATAATGTAAAACAATGCAAAATGCTTAGGGAACATTTGATTATGTTACTAATTGTTGTTTAAATGATTGTTAAACTTTTTAAACTGCCAACAGAGTTGACAATGATAACAGAGTTGACATTTTCCACTATTTTGTGCTTTAGCTTAAGATGCTAACCTCAAAGCAGATACCACACGGCATGTCTAAAACAGATATTTATGTATTTTTTATCATATTGTTGTTTTTTAAAAGTAAATAAGTAGTTTGCTGAAATATCATAGTAACATAGTTGACATGTGATTAATCTACTATTGGGGTAACCTAAACATTTTGTACAATGAGAGAAGAAGAAATGACATGCCCAGAGTTTCCTGCCAGAGGAAGTGACATCAGTGAGAACAAGTCACATGCTTTTTCTATTGGTGCTTTAAAGATCATTATGCCTTTTAATAACTTATGTAACAGAGTTGACCAGAATGTAGGGACAGACACAAAATGTATTTTTGAATTATAGAAATTACAAATAATACAGAAAATAGATAGTTTCGTTCTAATGTTTATTTAACTTAACAGAGGAAATATGAAAATGAGACTTAATTATTTCATAATCAATGAGGTTGAATGTATGATTCAGGAGGTAGAGACAGTCTAAAATGCACAAAAAGTCAAAAAATAGACATACAAACATTATTTTTAGAGCTAATTCAATATAATTTGTATTGTTCAAAACTGTCATTTACTTACTTACTCCCAGGCCATTTATATCGAAGTTGATATTTAGCTGCACCATATTAATGTTTCATAACATATAGTTTTTATGAGGTGGGTTGTTTATCCAACACTCAACCCCCAACCTGGAGGACCAGGACATACACGCATACACTACGGACAATTTAGCTTACCCAATTCACATAGCGCATGTCTTTGGACTGTGGGGGAAACCGGAGCACCCGGAGGAACCCACGCAAACACGGGGAGAACATGCAAACTCCACACAGAAATGCCAACTGACCTAGCTGGGGCTCGAACCAGCGACCTTCTTGCTGTGAGGCAACAGCGCTACCGTGTCACCTTTCAAAACTGTTAGCTTTTAAAAATAAAAGGTTTATCTACAGTGGGAGACGCAAAATGTACCCACAGTTGCTTTTTTTCTCTACAAAAACGAGAAACTTACAAAAGACATACACTTGCATGTTGGGTTGTTTTTAGTTACAAATATACAGTTAATAAAATGTATATTCAATTGTAAATCAAACAAAAATGACATTTAAATAGAAAAATTAAATTTAAACAATGAAAACGTGCATATATGTATTGTTATATATTTTTACTTTTATCAGTAATTTAAGTGAAAACTTTATCAATCAAACATGTTTGCAACTCACAATTTTTGAATACCTTTAGTTAATTTATATTTCTAGAACACTTTTGTGTTGTCTTAATAAATAAATAAATAAAGGTAAATTAATAGCATAGAATATCCACACAAGAAAAATGTTAGTGGTGAGAAGACATCTGTTAAGAACACATCCAATCATAGTCATATAGTGATACACATGCTACGTTTAATTATAGATCATTTTTAATACAGTAGATTGAAAGAAAAGCCATTGTAGCTTTCAATTAGAATAACACTACAAGGTCAAGGTCAATGTTTTTGTCCGAAGCACAATGGCATTATATGTCGCATACTGCCCACGAGGCTATGACTGTTTATCGGCCTTGCTATCTTTATACCTGCCTGCTCAATAGGTGCTGTTCTACTATTGGCTAGAAGGTGAACCTAGAACTGAAAATAAATAATAATGATAGGAGTAGAGAGAAGAGTGAAAAATAATATCAAATAAATAAATAATAATAAAAGAGCCAGAATATCTGTCCAATTTTCGTAGTGTCTAATACTCAACAGCAATATTCCATATTTTCCCAGTTTCTTGCTGCCCTACTTCACAGCCTGTCAAACAGATTTGTTTTCTCATCAGCTTTTAGTGGGAATCCTTGGCCACAAAGAGCAACTGTTTAGCATTTCATCTTCATCGGCCACAGTTTCTTTAGCTCATCATCATCCAGTATGTGGGTTCGAGGAAGGAGTTGAAATTGGTTTTCTTTATGCTCAGGATGTTCCAGGTTTCCTCAGAGGAGGATGCAATGAACTGGTTTCCTCAATATGCCCTGAAGCTCCGCCCGTTTTACGAGATGCTCCGCCCACCGCTGAAACCCGAGATGTTGCAGCCAATCGCTGATTGTGTGCGGAATCACCCTGATTGGAGCTCGGCTCACATCGCCGTGGACACAGGACTGAGAGACTGCCTCAAACACAACTACATCCTCAGGTCAGACCACACACAGGTCACAGTTCAGAGGTCACGTGAGAGCCTTTGACACAGTAATAGCAGTAAACAGCTGTAAAAGTCATGAATCCTTTTTTTTTTTTTTTAACTAGTAAAGCATAAGTGAGATTAAAACCTGACAAATAAAACAAAAACTAACCTCATATAGAAAGCAGTCTCTTCACTTCTTAATAATAATCATTGGACTTGAGCTTTTATGATTGTGTGTGTGTTCCGCTGCAGTCAGATGAACTCTCGTGACGCTCAGGGTCAAACTCCGCTGCATCTGGCGTGTGAGAGAGGAGACATGGGCTGTGTGCGAGAGCTCCTGGAGGAATGTCAGGCACGCACGGATGTCAAGGATAAGAACGGAGAGACGCCCATGCACTGCGCTGCCAAACAAGACTCTGCCCTCATCATAGAGGTGAGAGGTCAGCTCTGGGCTCACAGAAGGCCTGCTGAATATATTAAAAGAAAAATAACAGTGCAGCATGGCTTGATGTGATTGGTCATATGAATTAACTCATGAACATTAAAGGGATAGTTCACGCAAAAATAAAAAAGTGCTCACTATTTACTCGCCTTCAGGTGGTTTCAAATCTTTGAGTTTCTTTTCATCTGTTGAACACAAAAGCAGACATTTTGCTAAATTATTGAAAACTGTATCCATCAACATCCATAGTAGGACATAAAAATACTGAGGTAGTCGATGGCTAGCAGTTTCCACCAAAATATCTTCTTTTGTGTTCAGCAGAAGAAGAAAAACTACAACAGATTTGTGACAAGTGAAGGGTGAATAAATGATGACAGAAGTTAATATTATTGGTATTATTATTGGTTTAATATTATACCTTTAATATTATTAATTTGCGCTAAGCATGGTGGCAACATGCTAATTTGTTAGCAAATGCAAAAAGCATACCACCAATAGCTAAAAAGTGTTAATGGTGTCTTTAAAAGTTTGCAACATTCTGACTCGTTTAAAAAATATATAAGCTTGCTAGCAATATGATAAACATGTTAGCAAAATGCTAAAAGTTTTTGGAAACATGTTGATTAATTTATGCTACCAATTTGTTAAACATGTTAACAATGTGTCATGCTAGCAAATGTGTTAACCATAATAGAAACATGCTAGCAATGTTCAAACATGTTAGTCATGGGTTAATGCTTAGAAACTTACTTGTTACATGTTGCTGTCGTGAATTAACATGCTAACATAAAATCTTAACCATGTTAGCAACATATTTTAATACATTTACTGGTATTTTAACATGTTATAAACTTGCTAACAGCATGGTAAATATGTTAGAAACATGCTTGATGTTATTTCATATTAGCGATGTTGTTAGAAACCTGCCAGCAACATGTTAATTAATGTTAGCAATGTCTTGTATACCACTATGCTAGTGTTGTCTTATAATGTGTTAGATAGTATTTTAGGTAATGTAATTTTACAGCACATTAGTGTTATTACAGTGTATTTTTTATTCATGAGAAGTATTTATTGTTAATAATAATCACAATTAATAACTATAAATATTCTATAGTTGTTATGAATTGTCTAAAAACTTCCTGTACTTAAAAAAAAAAAAGTGTATTTATAACACAAATTTCAGTAAAACAAAAATAATTACCTTTTTTTTTTTTTTCAGTTTTGTACAGCCTTACTTCTGAATGCTGTACTCAGATAACTGCACTTTTTGGTTTGTTGTAGGTGTTGTGTGCACAGTTGTGCGCGGGTGTGAACGAGCTGAACGGCGCCGGTGAAACACCGATGCACATCGCATGTCGTCTCGGAAGGGTGGAGGTGGTCAAGGGTCTGCTGGGAGGCGGAGCCCGCTGTGACATCATGGGAAATAATGGCTTTCCAATCCACGCCGCCATGAAGTTTAGTGAGAAGAGGTGCGGAATAAGAATCTTTACTGTTTCGTTGGTTATAACACTACATTTTATTTGCAGATTGAAATCCAAATCTAAAATACCATTTTTATTATTTTTTTTTATAGTGCTGATTCCAAACATCAGATCAGGGTGCACGTTACTATGGGGAATACGATGCTTGCGGGTTGCTATGCTGACTCTAATGCCAATATATTTTACTGTCTGTAGTAAACGCTAGGGATGCTCTGATACACTTTTTACGTTCCCGATAGCGATTCCAATACCTGAGCTCTGGGTATCAACCGATATCGAGTACTGAACCGATACCTGAGTGTGTATCTGTAGAAACCGCTTTGTATACTACTAGCCCTGTATAATTTTACGGTGTGCTTCAGACTTATTAATTAATAAAATATGAGCAAATACATACAGTAAACTAGAGTATTTTTTTTATCTGACATTTGTATTATCAGACATTCAACAGTAATATTATTTACTGTTGTTTACTGAAATATGTTCAGCCACAAATTAAACAATCAACAAAAAATCAGTTTACAACCAGTTTTACAGTATAACTGTATAAAAATCAGTCCAAAGAATAAAGAAATATAAAAAATGAATATGAATAATATAGAAAAATAACCTCTTTGAAACTTAAAATTCAGATACCTTTGAGTAAAAAGGCAGATCAGCTTTTATGTTTTTTTAAAGTGCAACAGTAGCTTATACTCAATCTAAATAGACCTTTATGGTTTCACACATCTCTGTATTTTAAAGTACAACCACTATGTAGTAAAATAAAATACTTAAGTAAGTAATAGAGAACAAAAATAAATATAACTTGACAATATATGTTTGCCTTCCGAGCAGCGAAGAAGAACTGACTCTGGGTTTGCAGTATTAAGCAAAGTTAGCAGGCATATGTCTCATTTAAAAAGATGGTATCGGATCGATTTATGGTTTCAAATACTCTCCAATACCGATGCCAGAATTTTTGGTATCAGAACGACCCTAGTAAATGCGCACCCTGACCTGATGGGGGACGGAGACATTGGCAAACTAGTAATTTTTGCATTTTTTTTTTTTTTTTTGGTGCACAAAAGTGTTTTTGGAGCTTCACATGATTACAGTTGAACCAATGAAGCCACATGGAATGCTTTGACAATGTTTTTGGTTCCTTTTCTGCACTTTTAACTAGGGCTGGGCCGATAAACGATATTATAGCGAATCGTGATAAAATTTCAAATGTCAATAACAATGATAAGATCTGGACGTTTTTACTCTATATTGATCTAAGAGCCAATCACACAGCAGAAATGTGCAACAATGGGAATCTAAAAGTGTGTTATTAGAGATGTACCGAATTTTCGGCCACCGAAAATGTATTGGCCAAAAATATGTTATGCCTTTTTAATAATTTTTTAATAATCTTCAGTCATTGTTGGGGTGCTCTTTTAAATCTGGAGGCATTAACAACTTATGTTGAAATATATATCATTATCGTTCAATATGGAAAATAATTATTGAGATAGCATTTTTTACCATATCGCCCAGCCCTACTTTAAACATCTCTGGACACTTGCTGTCTGTGGAGGGTCAGAGAGCGTTTGGATTTCATCTAAAATATCTTAATTTGTGTTCGGAAGACAAACAAAAGTCTCAGGAAATTGAAACAAGAGTATTGTTCATTTTTGGGTGAACTAACCCTTTTATAAATCAGTCTCCTTCTTTTGATTTCCTCTCCTTCAGTTGTGCTGAAGCCATTTTATCCTCAAGCCCAAATCAGCTACTGGCAGAGGATCCGGTTTATGGCGGGACGCCTCTTCACTGGGCCAAAACTGCAGAGGTCAGGAGAAACTTCACTTTTCTTCTGTCCACAAGTAATTGTTGTGTGTTTAATATAGTCCTGTGTTTTCTCTCTCTTTAGATGAGCCGTCTTCTGCTGGACAGAGGATGTAACGTCAACTACTTGAGCAAGACTGGAGAAAGTCCTTTACACATCCTGACCAAGAGGGGGCGCTTTGAGGCCGCAATGACCCTGCTGACACACGGAGCCGATGCTAATATTAGGGGTCAGGATGGAAACACTGCACTGCATCTTGCCATGAAGGTACGAAGGAGGAGCACATAAAGACTGTCAAGAACATCTAGATTATATATATATATATATATATATATATATATATATATATATATATAT
>CAIGQV010007757.1:6033609-6064939 GCA_903798115.1 Danio jaintianensis | reverse complement strand
TATATATATATATATATATATATATATATATATATATATATATATATCACCAGTTATTATTATCATTATTTTAACAATTATTAATTGCATTGTTAATAAGATAGAAAAATAGTTTAAATGTATATATTTTTTAATTTTCAATTTTACAATTTACTATATTTCATTTATATAATCTACATTATGAAATCACTATAGAAATAAAGATGAATTGAATATTTCATATAATTTTTATTAATTTTTGTTTTTGTTCTGGTTAATTAGATTTGTTCTTTTGTCTGTTGGTGTAATTTCTAGTTTCTTGTTCCGTTTAGTTTTTAATAATTAAAGTTTTATTATTACTTTTTGTATTTTATGAGGTTTCAAATGTTTATGCAAATGTATTTCACGCGGTTAAGTTTTGATCATTATTTATTGATAATTGAATTATTTATTATTTATTTTAATTGTAGTGTTTTTAAATGCTATTTTCTGATTTGATTTTGGTTTAGTGTTTTAACTTCAGTTTTGTTTAGTTAGTTAGCTTTAGCTTTACTGCAACTTTAGCTTTATATTAGTTTAGTTTTAAATAATTTTAGTTGGTTTTACTTCAGTTAGACTTTTTTTTTTTTTATCTGATTTTATATTTAATAAAAATACAAATCGTAGCACAAAAATAAGTCTTTCAAAAGTTTTAAACAGTTTATTGATTGATCATTATTTCTTTATATTTCACACTTAAATGTATAGTTTCTCATTTGTATTTTTATTTTAAAGCTTTATTTTTATTAATTTATTTAGCTTTAAAATGTCAATTTCATTTTACTTGTACTGTTTTTGTGCTTGGGTTGTTGTTTTGTTTGTTTCTTTTAAGTTACAAGTTGAAATTTTACATGTAATTTTTTTGTTTTATTTTAATGTTGCTTTAAGTTCTAGTAGTAACTCTGATCACATTTTAACTATAATAATAATAATTAATCACATGATTTATCTGTCAAATTGTCTTAATTAAAAAAAGAAAGTAGGCGTTTATGTTTTGTCTTGTTTGTCCCCACAGCTGGACAACATGGAGCTGATCAAAGCCCTGATGGTGTTTGGAGCAGACGTGGAGGTTCATAATGATGTGGGAGAAACACCAGGCCTCATCGCAGCTCGAACCAGCAAAGGTGAAAGAACGATGTGTTGTCAGAAGTCTATATGACAGAGATTAGACATCCAGAACAGGCTCTTTCACTTTTCTAGATGCACAGTGTATAAAAGTGTGCTGCATGACCACATTCAGTTTGTTTGCATGTCAAAGCAATGTCATCTAACCAGGCTTTGAAATGAACTGCTTGGTAGTCAATTTGGCTGCTAATTTTTAAGGTATCGACCATTCAGAACAAATGTTGTCAAAAATATTGATATTTTGATAAGTATTGATGCTGGAATATTTTGGCTGATTTGCTCTCAGTATCAATAATGGTACCATATATCTATATTTTTCAAGGTATCGTATCAAAGTTAGAAATTCTAGAATCGTGACAACACTACTCAGAACGTCTGCAAGCCAAATATACAAGAAGTATCACAATTAAGCTATGATGATCAAAATTTAAATATTCATTATGAAATCTGAATATGTATTTATTTTCAGCTTCTCAAAAGACAATCGTTGTTTGCAGATACAAAATTCTCTTAGATTTTTTTCTCTTATAAGTTTTAAATCTCCCCCCTCCTACTTAAATGTTAATTTCTATTTATCCTGAGTCTAATCAACATCTAGAAATGTGAAACGGCTCACAATGCAGGTGTGTGTAAATTTAATTTGTTGATTTATTATTTTTTATTTTTTTTACTTTCTGCCTTAAATGTATACCGTTTAATCTTTCGGCAAATCATTCCACACTTAAATTGTCTAACTTAGGACACTATTGTAATGTTCTCATTTATTTATTGCTTGATTATTATGAAATACATTGTTAATCTAAAAGGAATTGTTTATTTTTCTTTTAAGGAGTTTTTCAAAATTAACATTGAAAATAGGGCTGCACAAAGTATCGGAAAATGATCATTATCGCGATAATAGTAGGCAATATCCATATCGCAGAGATTAATTTGATTTGGCAAGCATTTGTGTAGCATTTATAGGTTGTTTGTCCAAATCTGACCAATCAGATGGAACCTTTACTATCTCCATCCTCGCCTCTCCAGCAGGTGCTGTTAACTGAACCTAGAGCTGAAAATAAATACTAATGCTGGGAGATAAGAGGAAAAAGGTTTTCAGTCATTCGTGGTGTTTTAAAGTCTATTTTTTTAGATTTAATTAGCTCAGAAAAAAATCTATTATCTGTTTATTTTAGTATGATCATTACATAAAATTGCTGATAAAATGGTGTTTTTTAAAGTTAGTTATATTGTAAGAAATAGCGTTATTGTGACACTCAATAACAACATCGCATATTTTTCCAGTATTGTGCAGCCCTAATTAAAAACTCATATTTTTTTGAGGACTAAAAAATGTACAATTGACAACTTAAAGTGTTCATCATCATCATTAGGAGCTGTCTGACGAGTCCTGATGTTTTGATTGGCCGACAAAAGATTATCTCCCGTAAACCATTTAATGCTTGGATTTCGTGCATTTAACCCCAACAATGAAATGTCATGTTCTACTCATGCTGTTTTGTTTTCTCATTCATGCATTAAGTCAACACATACTCACCTTTTCTTTCTTTGTCTTGCGTGTGCATGGTGTGGCATGCGTTTAATCCTGCGCCCTGACCGAAGGCTCCAACCGTAAGGTGCTGTTGAACATGCTGTGTAGTGTAGGTGCCGAACGCTGCCATCCTCCATCCCTCAACAGCCCCACTGACAGTCTCAGAAAAGCTCCGCCCCCTGCCATAGGTAAAGCCCCGCCCACAAGCAAATACATATTTCCTGACGACCTCTTTCAGTTCTTCATTCCTTTTCTCTACTTGTTTATATTCTATTTAAAACGTTTATTTTTTTCAGTGAAACAAGTGTGACTAGCTAAAGTTTGGCTAGCTGCTACCTACAAAGGCGGCATGCTACTGCTAGCTAGGGCTGGGTATTAATACGAATGTCACTGTGTTATTTAATTCTGATTCACAAGCTATCGATTCGATTCATGATTCAATTTAGTGAATATAGATTTAATACAAATAGATATTTCTTAAAAAATGATCAGTGAACAGTTTGGGTGCATGTTTACATTAATACTAGTGCTGGACAAAGATTAATTGCATCCAAAATAAAAGTTTGTTTTGACATGGTAATATACGTGTATTATATATGTTTATTATGTATATGTAACGCATGCATACCTAAAAAACCTATACAAAACAATTGTGTGAGATAGATATTTAATTTTATATATACTTTGTATCGGGGCAGCACAGTGGCTCAGTGGTTAGCACTGTCGCCCCACAGCAAGAAGGTGTGGAGTTTGCATGTTCTCCCTGTGTTGGCGTGGGCTTCCCCCACAATCCAAAGACATGCAGTACAAATGAATTGGATTAACAAAATTGGCCGTAGTGTATGAGTGTGTGTGTGCAACTGTGAGAGTGTATGGGTGTTTTCCAGTACTGGGTTGCGTAAAACATATGCCGGAATAGTTGGTTCATTCTGCTGTGGCAACCCCTGATAAATAAGGGACTAAGCCGAAGGAAAATGAATGAATCAATATACATTGTATCATATAATATATATATATATATATATATATGCATATCTAAAAATAAATAAACATTTTCTCAAATATATGCATGCATGTGTGTATTGATATATACAACATAAATACACACACATATATTATATCAAAATAGCCTTTTATTTTGGATGCGATTAATCGCGATTAATCTTTGCCCAGCGCTAATTAAAACAGAACCTACTTTAGGCAATAGATTATAAATAGGTTTACAAATATATCTTTTCATATTTGATTAATATTAATAAGTGTTTTATTAGGCTACTGCTGCTTTAAGACTTTATATATGGATAATGTCTCTGAAATGCTTTCACTTTAGATGTGAATGATTGTTTACACGAATACTCAGATGAGTATAAGATGGTGGTTTCCACACATTAGCATATGACTCATTGCAGAATTCCATTCCAGTCGATTTATTTTTCCTAAACTAGAATGATATAAAAGACCTGTATCATTTACAGTAAACTGAAACCATCATTCATAAGTCATGATGCTTAAATGTAATAGGGAACATTTGATTCTGTTGCTAATTGTTGTTTAAACTATTGTTAACAGAGTTGACATATTCCACCATTTTGTGCTTTAGCACACGGCATGTCTAAAACTGAATTTGATGTATTTTCATCATATTATTGTTTTATATTGTTTAAAAGTTCATTGAAATATCACAGTAACAGAGTTGACATATGATTAATCAACTATTGGAGTAATCTAAACATTTTGTACAAATTAATGAGAGAAGAATAATGACATGCCTCAATTCCTTCCAGACTTTCCCGCCAGAGGAAGTGACATCACATCCCACATCTTGCAAATCACTGGAAACCGAATATAGAAAATAATCAATTTACAGCTTTTGATAATTGATACTGAATCAGTAAATTTTTAATAAACTATTCCTTGGTTATAATATTTAGACTTTTTTTCTCATTTAATCGTTTATTTTAATGATCGATTTAATATAAATTCTATAAAGCTGTACATTAATGTTTTTCCATTTCTTTGCCTAGTCATAATACTAATGAAATCTGACAAAATGAATAAATATTACATTGTATATGCATACAGTTTCTCCCATAAAGAGCATTGAAGAGTTCACTTAATTTTGAGTTTGTTGTCAGCATATTGCTAAGCTATCAGTGTGATACACTAATAAGCATGACAAAACAAATATTTAGTAAAAGAATGAATGGATAATCTATTTAAGTAAAAAATTTCATCCACATTTTGCTTTATTGCAGTGAGTCCTGGGAGTGTTGCAGAATGCCTTTTTTGTATTCTTCTGCATTGATTAAATATTCACTACATGATCATCTTTGACCAGTAATGTCTGCAACTTGTGTAAATGAAACGGTGATCTAAAAAAAAAAAAAAAGCGCTTAGATTTTAATTTTAAGAAACAAATTTGTGTCAAGCAATAATCATTTAAACTGTTTCCTGAATGGGCTGTTACTTTATGTAGTATTTTCACCAAAAAAATCATCCTACAGACTTTCATAGACAACCTGTAATGTCTGGGAATGTTCAGTTTATTTAAGATTCACTACATGTTAATTAAAAATCAATTAATATATGAAAATTGTTCCATGTAGTACCTTAAAGGTATAGTTTACCCCAAAATTTAAATTATGTCATCATTTACTCACCCTTTACTTTTGTTTCAAACCTTTGAGTTTTTTTCTTCTGTTGAACACTATATGAAGATATTTTGAAACATGTTGGAAACGTGTAGCCATTGACTTCCATAGTAATGATTACAGGTTTTCAGCTTTCTTCATAATTCTTTTTCTGTACAACAAAAGAAAGAAACCCATAAAGGTCAGGAACCATGTGAGGGAGAGTAAATGGGGGTAAACTTCCATTTTTGGGTGAACTATCCCTTTAATGACCACCGAAAACTGCCATTTTGGTTTAATGGCATATTGGTTCCATTCATTATCTTCTTTTTTTCTGCTTTAAATATTTTAGAGTTTTTTTTTTTGTTTGTTTTTTGTCCTTTCTTTATTGGCTGTATTTTTAAACATAACTCTTGTATGCGAAGCTGTCTGCATTTCTAGAGACTACATTTGAGTATCTAGATTCCCCAGTTGACCAGGGTTGTCAAATCCTCATATTGAAGGGTCAGTGTCCTGAATTGTTCAGTTCCAACCCTAATTAAACACCTTTAAATCATGGTTTTCTTGTTAAAAACCTCCTGGCTAGTATATGGCTGGTTGAAGCTTAAACTCTCCAGGACTGGGATTGGACACCCCTGGACTAATGGGATTTGTCAGCAACAGCCACCATCTTGGAAAGGTCAACATTTGGGCTGAACTCATTATGTAACTACTCTCCAGCCTACTATAATTACACCAGCATAAGTGCCATGATGACACAAGACACACTTGAGACAATAGAGAATAGTGTTTCACAGCTGAAAGCGCTTACAAAGCATTATGCTTGTTGTCGAATCATCACTTGCATGTATTTACTGGAGTATCTTGACCTTTCCAATGTGACTGACACACTGGCATATTAAATAACCCCTGCATCTAGGTATTGCTTATCTATAATAGAATCGACCTGCCTATAATTTGGTTCACTGCTTGCTGCTCACATCTTTCCCGTAATTGGTCCACAGGGTTCGATGACATCATGCAAGTGACAGTAGCTGTAACGGCCATGAGTCGCGGATTCGTAGAGGCTGATGGGCTCAAAACAGGAAGCAAGTATGTTACGTGAAGTAACCTTTGATCAAAAGAAGCTTATGCAGAATTAATCGCTCACTTGCTTTTCCTTTTCTCAAGAATGGACAGACTGTTGTGTCTTGATGGTGGAGGAATAAAGGGCCTGGTTCTCATCCAGTTGTTGATAGCTCTGGAGAAAGAGGCAGGACGTCCTATCAGGGAACTCTTTGACTGGGTGTCTGGGACCAGTACTGGTGGCATACTTGCCCTTGCTATTGTACATGGTATTGGATTTGTATATAGTATTTTAGTTTGTCTATAAAATGGCATTGACCAATCAGGACCAGGTCCATTTTATAATTCCTAAATGCATTCTTGGTGACTGTATGTGTAGACAGGCCTTAGAAGGATTACTTCTGCTGTACACTTCAACAGGAAAATCAATGGAGTATCTGCGCTGTCTGTACTTCAGAATGAAGGAACAGGTGTTTAAGGGTTCTCGACCATATGAATCTGGACCTTTGGAGGAATTTCTGAAAAATGAGTTTGGAGAAAACACCAAGATGACCGATGTCACACACCCAAGGTATTCAAGCTTAAAGTTTGAGATTGTAACAAATCCAAACAACACCAGAACCACCAGAACACCTAAACAATGCCCAAAAAATAACTACCTTGCAACTACCAAATACTCCCTTGTAACGCCGTCAACAACCTAGAACTCTTTTGCAATGTCTTAGCAATGACTCAGGCAACTGTATAGCAGCCATAGTATTTCTTTTTGTGAAACATGACTCCATGCAAAGGTTGCCTATGTTTAGCAACAACAAGTTGACTCTCTAGTGGGCGACGCGGTGGCGCAGTGGGTAGCACGTTCGCCTCACAGCAAGAAGGTCGCTGGTTCGAGCCTCGGCTGGGTCAGTTGGCATTTCTGTGTGGAGTTTGCATGTTCTCCCCGTGTTCGTGTGGGTTTCCTCCGGGTGCTCCGGTTTCCCCCACAAGTCCAAAGACATGCGGTATAGGTAAATTGGGTAAGCTAAAATTGTCCGTAGTGTATGTGTGTGAATGAGTGTGTATGAATGTTTCCCAGTAATGGGTTGCAGCTGGAAGGGCATCCGCTGCGTAAAACATATGCTGGATATATTGGCGGTTCATCCCGCTGTGGCGACCCCAGATTAATAAAGGGACTAAGCCGAAAAGAAAATGAATTGTGGGGGAACTTGTGGGGAGAACCGGAGCACCCGGAGGAAACCCACACAAACACGGGGAGAACATGCAAACTCCACACAGAAACGCCAACTGACCCAGCCGAGGCTCGAACCAGCGACCTTCTTGCTGTGAGGCGAACGTGCTACCCACTGCGCCACCGTGCAGCCCTGCAGTCATCCAGAACTCCTTAAATGTCCATTACTGTGAACCCCCAAACAACTGCCTAGCAAAAACCAATTATAGAGCTCAGTTGACTGGTCAGAAAACATAAGCAATGCCTTAGTGACAACTCTGAACAGCACATAAATTCCCTAATTACACATCTGAACTCCGTAACATGCACCAGTTCTTAACATGTAGCAGTGAGTCAAGCAGTCCACATATTCTTCAGAAAAGGGGCTTGTTTTTAACTCATGCCCTGTCTGTTTTTCTTAGAGTAATGGTGACTAGCGTCCTTGCAGACAGACACCCTGGAGAACTGCATCTGTTTCGCAATTATGACCCGCCGGCCCTTCAGAGAGACACTCCATACACGTCTACAGCCACATTTCAACCCCTTACTGTGCCACAGGGTAAATCTCTTTTTATTCTTGCAATGCAGCTATGGTATTTATCTTTGTGGCTCTGAAAAACACACTCATGTTCTTCCTCCCATGCTTTTTATGAGCATTTTGATACGCTCCTGGTTTCTGAGTTATCAAATGCTGCGTGAAGCTTCATTGTCGCTGTTGCAGGGTGGGAGGATGAAGATCTTTTGCTAGTAGGATATACTCGACCTCCCAGAAAGCGTAGGAAGGTGACTGATGAAGGTGTGTGTGAAAGAGAAAATGTGTGTGAGTGTGTGTGGAATGAAAAGGTCACAGTATGCAAGATTTCTGGTGTTCACATTAAGCAATCATACCTCATGTTGGATCTAATCGGTCGTTTAGTTTGCTGGAGGCTAATCATCTTTTGCCCTCTCGGGTCTATATTGCACTCGTGCTCATTCACATTGTGTTTCTTTCAGAGCAATTAGTTTGGCGTGCTGCCCGCTCCAGTGGAGCTGCTCCCACATATTTTCGACCAATGGGCCGTTTTCTGGATGGAGGGCTGCTGGCCAATAACCCAACGCTAGATGCCATGACAGAAATACACCAGTACAACAAAGCCCTGAAGGCACAGGTCTGATACACCAGTTCTGTCACAAGAATTACCTGTTTAAGGCTACCTTTACATGACAAAGATGCAGTCAAAGCTTTTATAAAGTTTCAACGTTTATCTTTATTTTTTTTTTAAGTTGTACTCCTATATGAGGTTTTCAAAACAATTCATGTTTACAAATATCCATGAAAAACTGCCAAAAACGTTGTGTTACGTATGCCAGGCCAGTGGTTATTGCTGTCACCTTGTTAGTAAACAGTTTCTGTAGGGAAGTGATGATTAGACATGTTGTCGGCACTGATGTGTATTTACTATTTCCATGTGTATAAGATGTGCCTCCACTGTTGGATGTAATAGTGACGTAAATCTACACTTTTCTAAAAGAAATTCTACTTTGAAAACTTGCAGCCCCCAAAATGTCGTTTTTTTTGTGTAAACAAACAGGCAAAATTGTTGAGTTAATGGACTCCAAATCTTCCTTTAAGCTTTAAATATTTATTAAAGGGTAAATGGGGTATCATGATTTGTATGGCTTAATATAACATAAATAATGTCTCTTAATAAAATATGAAGTTGAAACCCAATGGAGGATTTGCGTTGTTTAAAAACATCTATTTTGGACCATGGGCACTGCGGCACACACCTAGGTCACTTCAACGCCTACATTTACACAACCAACTTGAACCCAAAGAGAGGGTCCGGAGGGAACTTTTTGTTTTTGCGCAAAACTCCAAAACACAGATCTAATGAAATGTCTGGATTTTTCCTGCAAAAATTCATAAAACAGCAGCCGTTTTGACCACATTTTTGAAGTGCTCCTGTCAATACTAAAATATGCGCTGACAAATTTCAAAAAGTGTTTTGATAACTTTTCCATTTAAAGCGTGGCTCTTCTGTAGTTACTTAGTGTAATAAGGCCAACAGAAAATGAAAAGTTTCTAGGCCTATATATGGCTAGGAACTATACTCTCATTCTCGTGTAATGATCAAGGAACTTTGCTGCTGTACCGTGGCTGCAGGAGGCACAATGATATATTGCAGCACCTGAAAATAGACCCCAGCTTGGGTAACTAGGTAACAGCGTCTACAGCAGCCATAGTATGGCAGCAAAGTCTCTTGATTATTATTATTATTATTATTATTATTATTATTATTATATTATTACATGATGTAACTACAGAAAATTCAAGCTTTAAATAGGAAAATGATAAAAAAAAATCTCTAATCCAATGGTCTAATCCAATTCAATGATTTATGCTAAGATAAGCTAAAAATGCCAGACTTGGGAGATCGACTGAATGGATTCAAAAATGGTAAAACTCTGTTTAGTCCTAGGTGACTAATAGATGAAACTATTTCCAAAAAGAGTTTTCCTTTATGATGTAACACTCTGCAGTCTATTGAGTACACTATTGTTTTGAGATGGGTTGAGTTGGGTTGGGTTGTACTTTATTGTTGTTTTTCAGGAAATTTGTCTTGGACTCAAACAGCACATTGTCTTGGATTCAATACACATAACAAAAAAATAATACAAAATCTGTCTCAGCCCTTACTGACATCCACTTGACATTCCTGAAATGTTGTAAATGTATGCATTTAAAGGCCTGCCTCCTTGTCTCACTCCATCAGGGTCGTGATGCAGACGTGACCCGGTTAGGTGTGGTGGTCTCACTTGGCACCGGTAAACCCCCTCAGGTGGCGGTGAACTCGGTGGATGTTTTTAGGCCTTCCAATCCAATAGAGCTGGCCAAGACCTTTGTTGGAGTCAAAGAACTGGGCAAGATGCTTGTGGATTGTGTGAGTTTACAAATAAAAGCCTCACAAGACTCTACACTTAAAATAGGCACAAAAGTATCGCCACTTTTTTTGGTGTTGTTTACAATGAGATGGTTTGTTTTTGTTTGTGACGTCAGTGTACAGACTCAGATGGTTGTGCAGTGGACCGGGCCCGAGCGTGGTGTGAGATGGCAGATATAAACTATCACAGGTCAGCTGTGAGGGACTGATTCACCCTCATTCAAACAACCCTGCTTTTAGAGTTACTGTACTGCTGGTCATTATCTTCTCCTCCTTCTGTCTCTTTCAGTTCTTCTTCTTACTCGCTTGAACATTTCTCATGTCTTGCTTTGCTCATGACCTCCACTGTCACTTCTGACACTCTTCTACCTTCATTCCTCCATTTCTTTTCCTTCTGTTTTTTCATATTCCTTATTTTCTCCATCATTCATTTCCTTCCTTACTTTCCTCTTTCATTTTCTTTCCTCTTTTCTTCCATTCCATTATAACTTTTATTTTTTCTTTCTTTCCTTCCTTCCTTCCTTCCTTCCTTCCTTCCTTCCTTCCTTCCTTCCTTCCTTCCTTCCTTCCTTCCTTCTTTCTCTCTCTCTCTCTTTTTCTTTCTTTCTTTCTTTCTTTCTTTCTTTCTTTCTTTCTTTCTTTCTTTCTTTCCTTTTCATTTAGTCTTTCTTTCTTTCTTTCTTTTTGACCTTTTTCTCTTTCTTTCTTTCTTTCTTTCTTTCTTTCTTTCTTTCTTTATTTTGTCCTTTTTTTAATTTACTTTGCCTCTTTTAAATTTCTTTCTTCCATCCTTTTTTCTACCTACCGGTCATTCCCATTCTTATTTTCTTCCTTCCTTTTCATTTTCTTCCTTCCTTCCTTCCTTCCTTCCTTCCTACCTTTCCTCCTGCTTTTCTTTTGTCCTTCATACCTTTCAATTCATACCCTATTTCTTTTCTTTATTCCTTCCTTCTTTAATTCATTTTGTTGTTTATACTTTTTCTTTCTTTTTTTCTTTTAATTTTGACCTTTTCTATTTATTTTGTCGTTTTTTTATTTTTATTTACCTTCCCTTTTTCTAATTTCCTTCCTTTCTCTTGGGTCTTTCCCATCCTTATTTTCTTCCTTTCTTTCATTTTATTTCCTTTCTTTACTTCTCTCCATCCTTTTGCTTGTCCTTTTATGTCTTTCGTTTCCTTACCTCCTTCAGTCCTTCCTTTTAATGTCCATCCTTACTTTATTTCTTCCTTCCATCCTTTTACTTTCTTCCCTCTTTCCTTCCCGCCTTCCGTTTCTGTTCTCTGTTTCTTCATTCATTCCCTATCTTACCTTCTTTCTTTCATCCTTCCCTCATTCTTTTCATTTCCGTCCTTGCTTTCTTCTTCTAATTTTTGTCCTTCCTTCTTTCCTTTCATTCCCTTTTTCTCGTGCTTCCTTCATTTCATTTCCATTGTCCTTCCTTCATTACCTTCCCTCCTGTCATTACCGTGTCTTTCTTTTCTTTCTGTCCTTCATACATTCCATTTCAGTTAACTTCCTTCATTCACACCTTTCAATCAATTGATTCTCTCCTTTTGATTACTTCTACCTTCGACTCGGTTTCATTCTCATGTCTTCTTCTTTTTTGCTGTGTGTCAGGTTGAGTCCTCAGCTGTCGCAGGAAGTGATGCTGGATGAGGTCAGCGATGCTGTGTTAGTTGACATGCTGTGGGAGACTCAGATGTATCTGTACGAGCACAGAGATGTCATACAAACCCTCTGCCAGCAGCTCCTGCAGCTCTGACAACAGCCATGAAGGTCCAATACGCAAAAATCAAACACCGATTCTGTTTACAATTAATGCGTCTACGTTGTTTTTGTGGCGTTTAATTAATTTAAAAGCCGAATATTTATAAAAGTAGAGAATTATAACATGTTTTTTTCCCCCTAATATGATTTCTATGTCCGATATCAAATTGAACCAAGGTTAATATTTATTACATGAAAGATTCAGAGCGTCATTTTATATGAACTACCACAATACATAATTAAAAAAAATATATATATATATATTGCATTACATTCATTTTATGCTAAATTGCTCAGATAATACGTTCAATGTCTGCCATTTGCACTGATCAGGGTGACGCATTCAAAAAGTATGTTTTTACTCATTATTTATCAGTCTACACGTCATTTTTATTATGCGTTACTGACATTTATAAAGAAACTGACCTGGAAATTGCGATTGTAACCACTGTGATTTGCATAATCATGAGAAATTGCTTGCGTTTATCATTTATTATGCAAATATTTGGACATTTTCTTGATAGCATTTCTGTCTGCTGTTTCTATGATGTCTTTTGCAATTTGAAGGAAAACCTTGTATTTTTCTGTCACTCAATGAAGGATGAACAAAAAAGGTAACTGTGTGTTATTTTAATCTCACAATTCTAACGTTTCTTCTCAGAATTACAACAAAAAGTCAGTATTAGTATTTTTTTTCAAAAGACAGTCCAAATTATTAGTATTACTAAAATTAACAATACCTATAACAACGGTATAAATGTTCGATTTGTATTGATATAATATCAGAATTGTGAGAATAAAATATCAGGATTCAAATTTTTTATTTATTTTTGAATCTTTTTTTATTTTTCTGTTGTAGCCTTGCATACTTGAATATTTTAATACTGCAGCTGTAGCATCTATATGAAAGTTATTCAAATATTATAGAATATACTAATGTTTTTAACAACAAATATGTATCCGGTCTAACTTGAATACCTCCTTTTCTTTCTCATTAGCCTTACTGTATGTGTTTATTGATTAACATATTTATCATTTGTTTGTCTACAAAAAAATATCTTATCATGTGGTAATAACTTGACACTGGAGATCTGTTTTTCTGAGACCAAAGTAAGCATTTATTCACTTTATACCTATAATGACCTGCTGTTGTGGCACTGATTTGAAACCTTTTACTGAAGTGGTGTAAATCCTGAAATATTAATAATAATAATAAAAAAGATAATTATTGAAACTTTTTTTGCATCTACATTTTATCGAACATGCCTGCTGTGTTTTAAATTATACTTTAAAATATAATAATTATGCACTTCCACAACAAATGATAAAATAATAAGGTTATGCTACGAATAAATAACATTTTCAAATAAATGAGAGGTAAATTTTTTCTTTGTTTAATTTTACCCATCATAAAATTAAGCTAACTAACCAAAGTTTAATCATGTTATTTGTAGTAAAAGAGTGAATATACGAATGGTAACCAGTCTACCAAAAAAAACATTGTTTCTACATTTTTTACTATATTAAAACCATAGTTAAATTTCATAAGGGGAAGGACTTGTCTCAAGGTTTTGGGTTTATTCATGTTCTGTTGAAAATAGGGCCATGGTTCAGTGGTTAGCACTGTCGCCTCACAGCAAGAAGGTCGCTGGTTCAAGTCCTGTCTGGGCCAGTTGGCGTTTCTGTGTGCAGTTTGCATGTTCTCCCTGTGTTCACGTGGGTTTCCTCTGTGTGCTCCGGTTTCCCCCACAGTACAAAGACATGCGCTGTAGGTGAATTGGGTAAACAAAATTGGCCATAGTGTATGAGTGTGTGTGAATGAGAGAGTGTATGGGTGATTCCCAGTGCTGGGTTGTGGCTGGAAGGGCATCCGCTGCGTAAAACATATGCTGGATAAGTTGGCGGTGCATCCCGCTGTGGCGACCCCAGATTAATAAAGGGACTAAGCCGAAAAGAAAATGAATGAATGAATGAATGAATGAAATATATATATATATATATATATTTATTTTATTTTTTTACAAAAACACATCGACCACTTCATGAGACTCACGTTAACCCCCTGGCCAAATATGGGTTAGTTTTACCATAGATTTATGCATTTTTGGAAGATAAAAGTCACTACCTAACACCATTATACAGCATGTAAGTGCCAGGATAAAATTGTAAAATATTCTTGACTGTGTTCATCTGACATGAAGTAATATACACAGAAGATGGCTTGAGGGTAAGTAAATTATGGGTTAATTTTCATTTTGGGGTGAACTATTCCTTTAAAGTTATGTCACATAACCTGCTTTATCTAATACCCCTTCAATAAAATAATTCCCTGAATCTGAAAACATTGAAATAATTAAATGGCCAGACCAGAGTCCTGATGTAGACCTGATTGAAAATCACTAGGAAATCCTTGTTGACAAAGTTATGGCTAAGAAACACTACAGTCAGTGAACTGTGAAAGAGACTGAAGTAGAGTGAGTTATACAGTAGTCAACATTTGAAGTGGATCATCACCATTTATCAAAGTTTTTCTAAAACTATTGAACAGCAGCCATTCTTGTCTTGACAATTTTAAATAACTTTTTGGATCCACTTCAAATGTTGACTACTGTATATACCATTATGTAAATGGATCACATGCTGCGTTTATACAGTCAAAATCTTTTGGAACTTCAAATACGAAAATGAACCCAGTGTTTAGGAATGCACAGTGTGACGCATCAGAGTACAAATACTCAGGAGTAATTATGAGCACTGTGAAACTCGTAACATGTAAACCCTGGACTCTGTTACCTAGGGTTTAGAATGACTTAGTTAACTATTTCAAGTGTGAAAGCTGGGATATATTGGGTTAACAGTGGAAACGCAGTAGCAATTCTAATGCAGTGGAAAATTACTGATAGATTTACTACTACCCACATGAAAAAATACTATAGTAATTCATAGTAGCTACTAAAATGTTTTAAACCATGCTATAGTAAAGTACTTTAATTAGTATGTTGTGGCAATAAGTTGCTATGGTAATACAACAGCTATAGTAATATAAATAAAGGAGCAAAACTGTAGTTTATTTAAACCGATAAGGTATATTATACTACAATACCACAGTTTATTGTAGTAAAAACTAAAGTGTATTATTTACTACAGTTGATCAATTCTAGATAGTTAATACTACATTAACAGAGTTGTAAATACTAATAATATATACAGTATAATAAATACACTTTCCTATAGTATTGTTCCAAATCATTATAGTAATTTATAGTAAAGGCTATAGTGTTTTGGAATCACACTATAGTAACTGTATACTTGAAATAATCTCTTGTAATTCTACAGTTGCTACAAGTAGTTTTCTACAACTATAGGGTATATTATACTGCAATACACCAGTTTACTGTAGTAAAAACTAAAGTTTATTATAGTATTTATTAGTTAAATACAATAATATATACAGTATAACACTTTACAATAACATGGATCAAAAACACTATAGTATTCACTACAAATTGTATGTATTATTATTTTTTGTTAAATCATGCTATCTACAAATTAACCATGGTTTTGTTGCACTAACCATAGTTTAACCATGGTATTTGTTGTAAAATTGTGTTTATATAAATAATTACAACCACAATTTTACACTAATAAAACGATGGCTAATTGTCTTAAGGGATCAAGAATGTGTGGTACTGCTAATCCTGTCTTTAAATTGCAAATGTGAGACATTCTTTCACCTGGGTTTAACCCAAATTGTGTATATAGCTAACCGTATTTGTTATCTTAATTGACATTAATTACTATTTAATTTTTTCATTTTTTTTTTATTTATAAAATCTTGACCGTTTTGTAAACACTCCAGGGTTTTCCAATGACTATAACTACTATATATACTGACACTGAGGAAAAGAAACTTGAGTAAAGTTGTTATATTTTGTTTTATGTGCGCACAAAAGTATTCTCGTAGTTTGATGGTATTCTGATAGAACAACTGAAGGCATATGGTCTGTTTTGTGGACGTTTTTTTGGAATTTTTTTGGATCTCTGTACAGTTTCTGTCAATAGAGGATGAGGGAGATCTCATTTCACCTTAAATATCTTAATTTGTGTTCTGAAGACGAACGAAGGTCTCCGGAGTTTATAAGACATGAGGGTGAGTAATTAATAACATAATTTTCGTTTCATTTTTTTTGGTGGAAACTAACATCAAATAAAAAAACTGACATAAAATAGTTCCTTGAAGCTGAAAACATTGAAATAATGAAACGGCCAGACCAGAGTCCTGATGTAAACCTGATTAAAAATTTCTGGAAAAATCTTGGTGACAAAGTTATGGCTAAGAAACACTACAGTTGGTGATCTGTGAAAGAGACTGAAGAAGAGTGAGATATACAGTAGTCAACATTTGTAGTGGATCATCACCATTTATCAAAGTTTTCCTAAAACAATTGAGCAACAGCCATTCTTGTCTTAGGACAGTTTTGAAAAACGATTTTGATCCTTTTTAAATGTTAACTACTGTATATACCATTTGTAAATGGATCACTTGCTGTGTTCGGTCAAAATAATTTGTAATTATTTTGTAATTAATAACATAATTTTCGTTTCATTTTTGAATGAACTAACTCTTTAAATTGACTTTTTTTAAATTTTATAATTTGGACATGTGAGTGGTGTAAGTGTCTGAAGCATCACTTCTACATCTAAAGTGAGTCTCTCCTGCCCACCTGTCAGACGGACACCCTTCTCCACGCTCAGTCATGGGACGAGTAAATAATTCAACACTCCATCCGTATCAGATGTGGACTCCTCTCTCTCGCTCTTTATTTCGTACTCCCTCTCTCTCTTGTCCTATAATAGGCATCAACAGGACTCTGAAGACATCAGGAGAGTGTGTTATCTGTGTAATAACTACAGCGTGAAAACTTTCACTATCACAGGTATGTAAGGCAGCCTCTTTATCTGTTAGTAATTCTGCAGTTGATCATACAAGCTCATTGGTGCTTTCTTTAGTGTTAAATGTGTATATTTCCCACAGAAACAGGATGTCTGGAGTGAACAGTGACCTTTTACACAAATCAACTTTGAGTGTTTATAATGTGAGTGTTCTGCCTACAAAAATATTGTAGTGTTTTTGAACTATACTATAGTAAAATGTGTTATACTGTGTTTTTTTTTTTTAAACTCTTTGTTAATTCAATTCAAGTTTATTTGTATAGCACTGTTCACAATCATTATTGTTTCAAAGCAGCTTTACAAAAAGTGCACATCATTGCATTACAATCAAATTGGGAAAAGTTAAGGTTATTAGTTGCCATAACTTTATTATTTACTACCTTTAATTAACTAGTAACTTATAGCTTTTAACAGTTCAAGTTATTGTATAGAAACATAGTTAAACAGCAGGTGATGCCTATGTGTACATGATCAATGAAGTCTATTTCTATTCATGCTACACCATTCTTTGGAATCTACTGATAAACTAATAAATACTGTAGTTTAATTTAGTTTTTACTATTGTAAACACTGGTATATTGTAGTATAATAAACTCTATATTAGTAAAACAGTATTGGGTAAGTTGTTTATATTACTATAGTTTTTGTTTTAACATGGCAACTGGAATTACAACTATAGAACTACCACAACAGATTGACTCGTACTTTACTATAGTATGGTTCAAAAACCCTATATTATTTACTATAAATTACCGTAATATTTTCATTCATTATAATATATAATTTCGTTCATTATTATTCTGTTTATTATTAATTACAATGCAATATTAATTTTAATTTACAAAATAATATATAGCCTCACAGTCACTTGCGAATAAAATACTTCAATCATTCAACTGTTATTATTGGTTGAATAAAGTCTTTTATTTGCGTGCAAGTGTGTGGTTATAGATTGGGGTTATATACTGTAGATTAGGATCTCAGCAGGTGTACGTACGCTTATTTACTTCATTTTAATTACAGTAATATCTCTGAAATACTTTGATGTCAATCGTTGAGCATTTTTATGTATAATTGAATTAATAGCCAAGTATATTTTTTTCCAAAAGTTTTATTTAATGGAAAGAAGATTTTTTCAACACATTTCTAAACATAATAGTTTTAATAACTCATTTCTAATAACTGATTTCTTTTATCTTTGCCATGATGACAGTACATAATATTTGACTAGATATTTTTCAAGATACTAGTATTCAGCTTAAAGTGACATTTAAAGGCTTAACTAGGTTAATTTAATCAAGTTAGGGTAATTAGGCAAGTCATTGTATAACGATGGTTTGTTCTGTAGACAATCGAAAAAATATTGCTTAAGAGGGCTAATAATATTGACCTTAAGATGGTTTTAAAGCAATTAAAAACTGCTTTTATTCTAGCCGAAATAAAACAAATAAGACTTTCTTCAGACGAAAAAATATTATAGGAAATACTGTGAAAATTCCTCCTGTCAAACATCATTTGGGAAATATTTGAAAAAAGAAATAAAATTCTCAGCAGGGCTAATAATTTTGACTTCATTTGTATATAATGTTACACTTATTATTGATAGTCTCTTTTCATACAGTGCATTTATTTCAACTTTCAAAATTTCATGTCCATGTATATAATATAAATAGCCATGCAAAAAGCAGTAAAATGTAAATATAGCTGACAATCATTGTAATAAAAAGCTGTACTTCATGCCGAATGTTCCATTATAGTTTGTGTATAAACTATATGGATAAAGTACACCCAGGAGGCTGTTATCGCAGACAAGCTTATTGGCTGCCCCACGTGAATAAGACTGATGGCTATATTTTGTGAAAACAACAGTCTGGATGTACTTTATCCTGCTTATTACACAGCTACTTGCCACAAAATGTAAATATTAGACAAAACATTGTTCTGAGACATAATGCTTTAGTAATTCTTTAATCAAATGCTGCAAAGCTGACAGAAATGAAAACGTCTGAATGGAGCATACACTAACCTACATATTATTCAGTCACAAGATGGCTCCAAACAGTCAAAAACAGCTGCGTGACAGACAAGCATATAAATATGGATGTGAACATCTTCACTGACAATTAAGATAATTTGAAGTACCCGAATGAGCCTTTGTTATTAGTTTCAGTAGTTGTTTTCTGGGAATAACATACCTTGGAATGTAGCGACTGACCAATCAGAATCAAGTATTCCAGAGAGCTGTGTAATAATATGAGATAATAATTAGCTAATGCTTGCATTCATTAGCACCCCAGAATGGATGTTTACAGAATGATGGTGTTGTTTTGGTTTATTCAGAACCTCATGGATCAGTTTAATCCTGGCTTGCAAAAGCTGGTCACTTTAGGAAACAGCTACATCAAGGCTTTTCAAGGTGAGCATGTTGTGTGTTTTAAAAACAAAGACTAAATGTGTATGCATGTATGTATTTTTTTTTTTTTGTTGTTGTTGAGTTTTGTGCTTGGTTTAGTTTTTTAGTTTTGTTCAGTTTTTATTCGTTTTGGGGTGTATTTGTTTTTATTTGGTTTTGGTTTTTCATGTTGTTTTGTGGTTTGTTTTGTTTTATTTTTGCTTTGGTTTTAGTGTCTGATTTTGATTATTTTTTTCTTCATTTGGTTATGTTTTTGGGATTTTTTTTCATGTGGTTTCAGTGTTTTTTTTTGTTTTCTGTTTTCTGAGGGGGCTTTCTGATGTCAATTTGTTTTGTATTTTTGATTTTTTTTTTCTGGTTTTTTTTTCCCTTTTTTTTTTTTGGGGGGGTTTTATTCATTTGTTCATGTTGGTGTTATTTCATGCTTTGTTTTACAGTTGATTCTTTTGTTGTTGTTGTTTAGTGTGGTGTTTTATATTTGGTTTAGATTTTTTTTGGTGGTCATTTATTTTTATTTATTTATTTATTTTTATTTTATTTTGTCTGCTTCATTTTGTTTAGTTTTTTTGTGTGTGTATGTGCATGTGAAAAACACCTTTCAATATTTTATATTTGCTTTTATTTTCTATTGCATTTATATTTCTCCAAGATTTAGATTCTTTTTGTTATTATTTTTGTTGTTGTTGTTATTATTCTAAGGTCACGAGTGGTTGTGTAGGCATTTCACTGTATATCATACTGTTTTGAATTTGAATTTTATTGATTTAAGTTTGATAAAATGCCAAACCTGCTGTAAAAAAAAAAACTCTTCTCTGCCATTTTTTGGTGGTCTATTTAGCTAGTAAACACTTAAACATCAGCTTTGCCAATCTATAAAACAACCACCAGGGGCTAATTTTAGCCATTAATATTATCATCATGATCATCAGGGAATGCTAAAAACGCATGAATAAACACTATTTGTCTGTTTTCCTCCACATCAAAGCGTTGGCTCTGACAAGCGAGGCCTACTTCAGCGCTCTTGCTAAGATGGGCGAACAAGCTCTCAGCACACTATCATCCAGATCACTCGGTAAGACTCCATGAGAATCCTGTGCGTCTCTCAAGCAATGCCAGCTGGGCAGATTGTGAAGCAAGATGTCCACTGAGTTTTTTTAACTCTACTTTCTGGCTGTATTCAAGCTTGTTTGTCCTTTAAACAATAGATGTTTCAGAGAACGGCGTCCAGCGCCAGATGCTTCCTCTCCTCTGTCGTAAAACACAAGATTTGGCGGAGAGAAACCCTCGGCTCGATGCCAGAGTTATGAGTTTTAGTTTCAGTCACGAGATGAAGAAACGATGAATGACAGAATACTAGTTTTAGAGGCTTGGAATGTTAAATAAGGGTTTAGAAATTACTACCAGTTTATAAACCTGCATGTGACTGGACAAGGACAAGTGTGTGAGTGTGTGTGTGTGCGTGTGTGTTAGGCATCAGATGTCCATGTGAGCATTGAGACTTAAATAATTGATGCATGGTCTCATTCTTTCACCCCTTTAAATTCATTGATTCACCTTACTAGCACATTACACTCATCATTACAATGCACATATTAATAAGTACTTATTAAAAAATAGGGGTAGAAACCTAAATGCTAAATCTTAGGACCTTTTGGAAGAAATGTAAAAGTTTTTTGAAATTAATATAATTGGGTATTATTAATTATACATGTTTTTAATTATAATAAATCAAAAATATATTATTGATATATATATAAAGATTAATTATTGTGGAAGAATTATTACCAGTTCATTTGAATCACGGTAATATTTCATATATTTCTTGAATAAAGTTATTAAAAATGTAAGTTGTCTTTTTATTAATCTTTCAAAGAAGATATTTTTCATTAATGATTCACTGTTTGTATTTTTGTCCCTAAATTAAGAGTCAAAGTTACTGAGTTTCTTTCTTAAAACATACAAAACTATCTCGGTGCTTTGAAATGACATGAGAGTATATAAATAATGACTAAATATGTTCATTTTTTTATTGATTTATCCCTTTAATATCACCTTAATTTCTGGTCTCTTAATTAGTTGTGGTTCATTAACCGACACGACCTACTGAACAAACTCAACAGTCCCGTGATATTAAGACTGTTTACAAAAACCCACTCTTCCATTTCTGCACTTATTAAATATGTATTGATAATCAATTATTTAATTAATGTATTTTGTTTGCTTGCCAGGTGACGTGTTGATCCAGATATCAGAGACTCAGAGGAAGCTGACGGCTGAAGCAGAGGGAGTGGTGAGTTAAAAGTTCAAGTCTTTCTGGCTAATTGGATTCATAGAATGGCAAGCTATTTTAACATTTAATCTAGCAATAAACTACACTTGTGTCTTTTTTCATGCACTGCAAAAAATGCTTTTACTTACGTACTTTTATTGTTGTCTTGTTTCTAGTCCAAATATTGGAAAATTCTTAAAACAAAGAAGCATTTTGTAGACAAGTAAAAAATATTGTCTTGTTTTCAGACATAATAAGTCACAATTAAGTGAGTTTTCACTTAAAACGAGCTAAATAATCTGCCAATTCGGAAATGAAAACAAGATTATTTTTCTTACCCCATTGGCAGATTATAAGGCTTCTTGATTTAAGAATTTTTAGATATTTGGACTAGAAACAAGACAAAAAACAAGTAAAAAATATTTTTGCAATGTGCTACTACAGCCTATTTTTTTTAGCTGCGAGTATCTTTTTCCTTAAATGGTTAATTAACTTTCAGAATAAAAAAACCCCCTGATAATTTACTAACCACTTTGTTATCCAAGATCAAGTTCATTTCTTTCTTTCTTCAGTCAAAAAGATTACGGTTTATGAGGAAAGCATGCAGTTTTCTTTTTTCTTCATATCATATCGTGGACTTCTATTGTGTTCAGTGGTTTGTACATCAAAACTGCAATTTCAATGAGTCCTAACTACATGCAATGTAGCAGGTAGGCATGGGTCAGTATAAGATTCTAACGGTATGATAACCTTGGATAAAAATATCACGGTTTCACGGTATTGTGATTACTGCTGTAAAATATGCTCTTTTTAAATGTCTGGGTAAAAAAAACGACACCTTTTTTTTCTATTGAACACTATATTTTATTTTAAGACATTTTTTACATTTTTGAAACAGTAACTTGATGTAACTTGATGTGGAGTATCTTTTTTTGTTGGAGACACTGTTGCCCTAAAAAAAACTAAGTAAAATAGTCGAAAAAAACATATTAAAAAAACTTACATATACTGTAGAAATGGTATAACAGAAAATGTTGGCAGTTTTAAAACGTTGACTTTTTCAAACCGCGGTTAACCTTGAAACCGGTTATCGTCCCATGACTAGTAGCAGGTGATAAGCTTTTGTCCTAACATCCACAATGGCGATGCGTGAAATTTCTATTTTAGAAGCAGTTTCTATTTCTGCATCGTTGCTGCAAAACAACAGCTTAAACCACTATGACAATGATCACCTCAGGTACAGATTATGTGCTTTATTCAGTGTTAAATGCTGTCAATGTGAGTTTAAACACCATTTATAGCCACGCTGAAAGCAGCAGGTTTACCTCAGATCTTGAAAATAAAATAACTAGCAAACTGTTTAAATGGCCACACTGAAAGCAGCAGGTTTACCTCAGATCTTGAAAATAAAATAACTAGCAAACTGTTTAAATGGCCACACTGAAAGCAGCAGGTTTACCTCAGATCTTGAAAATAAAATAACTAGCAAACTGTTTAAAAATGAACATTAGAACTGTGCCACGATGCAAACCAACAACATCAGTCAATCAGCCGATGTACTTTTAAATAGGTTTAATATGTATTAAGTAGACTATAACAATTACCGTTTTGTTGGGTGTGCAGTGGCTGATATTTAAATTAATGGCTGGTATTTAAATGTTTCTGTCGTGTCGAGTCGTGTTTGGTGCGGACAGACAAATTGCTTGTTGCGTCATGCGTGGTTAGGACACTGAGAAATAAAGACTGGTTTATACTCTACGTGTTCGCAAGTTCGCTTGTGTGAGTGCGTCGAATGTGACATCATTGTGGTGTTGGTGGATGTTCGCTTTGGGTGCACACAACATTTCGGCTGGTGGAGTGCACAACATTTTTTGTCAAGGGTCAACAACACGGAACGCGATTCTGCAGCATGCAATAAAAGCTAGCTTTTCCATCTTAAAAGAGTTTCCCGAAAGCCATAGGAGCGGATTGAGTGTTTAACAAGTCTTAAGACCTGTAAAGGAGATGCTTTTGTTTTTGTGTTTATTTTACGGTTAAAGTTCTTGAACGTTTGCCAGTTCCCACCTCTTTTTACCCAGAATGATTGAGAGTTTAAGATACTGCTACGGTAGCATCGTATGCATCTCTGGTGTTACCTCAAATGTTACAGCCAAAGAAACTTCGCAGAGTGGAGCATAGAAACCCCACTGCATACTAGTGTTTCATAAGTGATTGTGATTGCAGAGCAACACAGACAGAATGCAGAAGTATAAATGCTCACAATGGCGTTGGCTACGTGCAGGGGATGCTCTCAAAAAATGATTTTTGCTGCTTGTTCAAACTACTTATTTAAAATGAGATGAAACAACACAATTCTTAAGATTTTTTTTTTGGCATCACTTAATTGTTTTATGTTCAATCTACTTAAATGTGTTACATTTAACTGAATGGATTTGTGTTGGGACAACATGAATGAATTGTGTGGAACTCTGCATTTTTACAGTGTGGGGTATGGCGATCACTCGACACAGGGACTTTAATTAATGGGACTACTTAATTAATAAATTAATTAATAAATGGGACTTTATTAATAAAACATTTTTATTGAACTTAACTGTGGCCATTCTGAGTAGTCATAACATGAGAGATGTTAAAAAAAAAAAGAGTTGTGATTAGTAAAGCAAGAACTGTTACTAGTACTATTTAGAATAGATATTAGTGGGTAATAAATAACAACAGATCCCCACAGAAGGCAGTGTCATAATTTTTAATAGAACAGTTACTAGTCACAATTGAAATAAGTACTATTTTCTAAAGATTGAGAACTTATATCTGTTTATTTAGTAAAATAACTGAATAAATGCTTAAAAATAAAGTTGTAGTGTCCAATACATAAGAACAAGTATCTAATTAATAAGTACTGTAAGTATCTTTTAAAAAGATACTAATACAGAACCTAAAGAATAATCATTAGTAGCTAATGAATAAGTAATAGTGTTTGGAAAAGATACTAGTATCTAAAAATAGGAGCTAGTAGCAGGAAAACGGATACTAGTGCTTTTATATTGATTAAATGTTAAAGTGGCTTGCCTTACTCTGTCTTCATTACTGTTGCAGTTCCGCTGGTTCCACGTGGAGGTTCTGCAGGCCATGGACAAGAACGTGAAGCTGGATGAGGAATACATTGAAGTGAGTCCAGAAGCATGTGGTGTGTCTCTGTATATACTGTGTGTGCTTTAGGTAATATGTTGGGTATATATGTGAAGGGCAGTCGTAGAGTGTATGAACTGGAGGTGAGGAATCAGGCGGCAGCACTGGAGCGACAGCTGAGACGTGGTGCGTTCAGAGACTCACTGGTAAGACCACACGTTTTTGTTCATGTAAACATATTTCTGGAGTCTGATGTTAGCATTTTGTTATGTGAACAAGTCTGAAAGCTAAGAAATGAACAATCTGAATTTATCCTAAAAGATTAACCTGTCCTTAAGTTCACATCAAAATACTAGAACAAACCAACAATCTTATTTCAGTCTTGTGGAGTTTGACGTTAGCATGTTATCATTGCTAACTTAACTTCGTCTCAGCTGAATCTAATGGTCTGTTGTTTGCTAAGCTATCAACGTAATGCTCTAAAAGACTAATGATCTAATTTGAGTCTTGTAGTGTTTGCTGTTAGCATGTAGCTAAGTTAAGAACTCAATATACTCTGTCATTAGTATGCTGTTAGCAAACAAAATCGAACAATTCAAATGTTCCAGCAAACTTTAGTCTTTTAGCATTTGCTAAAATAAATCAAAAGTCTAACAACTCATACTGTCTTGATTTCAAAACAATTTGACGTCAGCATATAGCTAAGCTAACAGTACTTTATAGCAAACCATTAATCATCTCAATTGATTTAGAACTCAATATTCTTATTTGTTGTCAGCTCTGTCATTAGCATGTTGTTAGCGAACAAAATCGAACAATTCAAATTTACCAGTTTAGTCTTTTAGCATTTGCTAAGATAAATCAAAAGTCTAATAACTCATACTGTCTTGATTTCAAAACAATTTGACGTTAGCATATTTCTAAGCTAACAATATTTGATAGCAATCTATTAACATAATCTCATTTGATTGAGTTTTTTTATTAGCTAACATCAAACACTTATTGTTAGTCAAATCTTGCATGGTTCCTGTGTTAATGCTTAAACCTAAATTTGACATGAACATGAACAAAAACATGAACAAATTCTGGTCATTTTATCACTGACTAGAATTTGTTCATGTTTTTAGTAACAACTGACAGTTTGAAGCAACATAAATAAAAGCTATCCTTGGCAGTTTGACAAAGTCGTGATCCACCTTTTGCGCAATGTTGCAACTGCCACTGTGAGTGAAGACTGGAGCTCTGTAGGTTCTGGAACAATCTCAGTACACATGCACTTATGTGTGTGCAGGAGAGCAGCGAGTACATGCAGTACTTGAGGCAGAGCCAGCATGAGATTCTCAAAGAGGAAGAAAGGAGATATCGTTTCTTGGCCGAGAAACATTGCGGACTTACACAGTCACTACTATACCTTATCAATAAGGTACAGCTGCTTTCCTTCTGGGCTTCATTAGCAGTGTGTGCTCAGTCATATAGATCCTCTTTCCAGTTCCTTCCAAACCTTATCAGCTCCACTGCTCAAGCATCTTTCCCTGTGTTGACAGACGGGAGTATCTCTCCAGCAGAGAGCAGATGGATGGAAAGAGAAAGTCAGCGAGAGCAGAAGCTCCAGACCTCGAACGCCCACTCCATCAGACCAAGAGGTTCAGGTGACACTGGAAATGATGGGAATGAAGAGCATCCATATTTCTCCACTTTTTCTTGCTCTTTTTTTGGCTAAATGCCAGTGCACAGTCGAACAATAGAACAGATGGGTAGCTTTGTGTGGCGTAGAGTCCCAGATTTTACTTTTTTTAATTTATTTTTTATCACATCTGTCAACTGTGGATTAATTTATGAGCTATGAAATTATATTTTGCACCGCTTAGTATTGTGAAATGCTGTTTGCGACACATTTTATGAGGTGGTTTACATTCTGCTAAAAGATTTCTTCTGTAAAGTCATGAAAAAACACTACCATGGACTTTTGCCTTTTGCTATTGGAGCAGATGGGAATGCTATGACTCTAGAACTGAGCAAATTGAGCAAAACTTCATTCACATTTACTCTGCAAATGTGGTTTAGGGGCTTGGTAATACTAAAGCTGAAAAGGTCATCCCAAATCCCATACTTGTGCACTAGTCCACGCCATTGCATGCCATTTTGTAGTATAAATGGCCAGATGATGTACTTATCGATAAAAAGAAGTGTGTAATGCTGAACACTTTGCAGCTTTGCTCATGTAGAGGAAGAGGAGGAGCTATCAGACACTTGGGTTTGATTACTTTGTATTATTTTGTATTTTAAATGTGGCTTGTACTTTTATTTGGTACTTTGGGTTGTGCTAATATTTGGTAGTTTAATAATTTATTCATCTAATTTGACAACCATTAAACGTTGACTGGGAAATTTGGTTTGAATTTTCAATTAGAAAACAAAAATCCATTTGGGATGACAGTAATCGCGTAGATGATTAATTTAAAAAGTGCATTGAAGTGCATAGTGTGTCATTTGGGATGCACAGGCAAACCCACAACTTCTCAAGTATCCTTCATTTGACTGGACACTAAACACATGCATTGCAACAACTTTTAATAGCTTTCCGGTTCCACAGCAGTTCATCCATGGGCATTTATTCAAGTTATAACCGATATAAGGTCCTTGTATTCTTGATGCTTCAGCATACTCGCTTATCCTAATTGTCTCATGTTAGCATTTCGTTATGCTATCAAGCTACCAATTGCTGTAACAAACTCTTAACATTTGACTCATACAAGTACACAGATATTCAAAGCATAGACATAATGTATGTTAATGACACTTATTTGCATGGCTTCTCAACGAACTACGGCTTTGTGTAGTAAATGCATATAATATAATATAATATAATATAATATAATATAATAAAATAACATGGTTTTACTCCAAATCCAGCTCATAACTTTAGTTGAGTGTTTGAAAAAATGTAATTTTGTGAGATCATAGTCATTTGTTTATTCGTTTATTAGCGCTCTCTGGCCTTCAGAGGAGATTTACTGCAGATCACACCGTGCTCTGCTAACAAGACCTGCATGACAAGCATGGCTTTGCTCAGTTGCGTTATTGATTTCAATTTGATTAGTCGCCTACTCGCATACTACTCTGATGAGGAAATTCACATCACACACTGTACACTAACACTTGTTTATGTGTCTGTCTTGATTTTTCTTGCAGTTAAAAAGCTCTCTGGGCTCTCTGCTGCAGACTGGAGACCGAGAAATGGACCACGAGCCGCTGGGCAGAGTGCCCTCTAGAGGTCTGGAGGCTCAGTAGTACTCATCCCATAATTTGTCTGTATAAAAGTTTAGAATTAAGTTGATGTTTAATTTTTTACTAAAACTACTTTGTTTATATTGACTTACGGGTCCTGGAGGCCCTCCTTTGGGCTTCCATCAGGGGTTTAAGACTTCTGTCCTTCATTTACACCTCCTCTTTGCAGCCCCGTCTCCTCTCCCTAGTCGTTCCCGCTCCAGCTCTGTGGGTGAGTCTTTAGGTCTGGGCGGCAGTCGCTCCATGAGGGCCATCGTTTCACATCCCGCTTCATCCAATCCGGTCCTGCTGCCGTTTGCCCGTGGCGACCTGTTGACTGTGCTCATACCAGAACCACGCAACGGTTGGCTGTATGGACGCCATGATCCAAGCCTGCGGTGAGAATTTTGACATTTTGTCATGGCTCAGTGAGGCTTCCAGAAACTCTTTAGTCTCATTTTCCTTTGTTGTTTTTAGCCAAGGCTGGTTTCCTGCTGCCTATGTGGCATCCACTGAAGACTTTCTACCTGTGGGCTTAAGGTAAAGTTGAGTATGTGAGTTGTAACTAGTGGTCGACTTCCCAGCATACTTGCCGATGTGTTAGAGGAGGCTTTTATTTTGACAGCGATGAGAATACCAATGCGTGAGCTCCTGTTCTTCATTAGTCTACTATCTCTATTTAAAGTCCGCATGAACCGGAAGCTGCAACCCTTTTTTTCCGTATTGTGACAGTTCCTAGAGAAACGAATATTAAATGAGTAAACAGTGGGCGTGGCTTGTTTTTTTTACTGTGAGCTGATTGAATGTAGTAAAGTAGGCATTTCATTCAGAAAGATCAGGGAAAGGGTTTCGGGAGAGTTATTACAACCTAACAGACACCTCCTCATCATTTCTGTTGGTTATCAAAACTGACAGTTGAAGGGGCGTGGGCAAGTATGTTAGCCACGCCCAACACCTCAGACTGACGTAATCTACATACATACATATGTTTAAAAAATAAATCTAAATATTAAAAAACTTTCAAAGATTTAAGATGCTGATGTTAAACGCGTCTTAACAGTCTTGTGAAAAGGGTCCATTACACAATCACGGCTTTATATCTTGCTTGTAATATATCAACATCAGCCATTAAATAAAAAAAATAATCAGTCAACCACTAGGTATACCTACTTGTAAATGAATAAATGTTGATGTTAACGTGTTGATGTTGTTAGTAGTATGTCACACCGAAGCCACAGCATGAACAACCTCCTGGAGCCGACCAGCCAATCAAAATCGGACACCCAGACCTGCAGTGACGTTTCTTCCCCAGTGGTCTCCATGCGACGTGCGTCGGCAGACCTTCGCCCAGTCTCTCCCCTCCCCGAAAAGAAGACCGAGTCCAACAATGAGCTCAAGACCAGCCAAAAAGTCTTCCATGAGATTCCTGCTCCAGCCGCACCACTGCGCCGCGGCTCGGCCGACGTTCGACCAATATCTCCTCTCCCTGACAGGAGGGCGGAGTCTCATTTTGAGAGCAAAGTAGAGCACAAAAATTATAACGAACTTCCACCTCCAGCTCCACCCCTTCCAAACTCTCCTCTGCCAGAGCGAAAGACTCACTCAACCTCCGAGGTGAGCGTTCGGTGTAGTGTTTTAATTTTACTTTTAGCCTAGTCCAGGGATGCCCAAACTCTGTCCTGGCGAGTTTAGCTCCAACCCTAATCAAACACACCTGAACCAGCTAGTCAAGCTCTTACTAGATATACTAGAAACTTCCAGGCAGGTGTGTTGAAGCAAGTTGGAGCTAAACTCAGCAGGACACTAGCCCTCCAGAGTTTGGTCTCTGATTGGTCTTCTAGACTCTTGCATATCATTCCCTGATTCGTCAAGCCCCACTCATATGACCATTACACAAACGGTAGACTCCAAATATGGATGCATGTCATGTAGCATGCATTTTAGGCTGAATGTGGACAGAAGTAGTTTTTCTGAAACACTATAAAAACAAAAGTCTGGACAAGGAGCCTTTTCATTGTCAACGCCACTTTAGACCTATTGCACTTTTTAAAAATGTTCAAATTTTATTTGAGATTTCTTTCATTGTAAAAAATTATTTAATTGTTAAAGATCAAAATGTCAGCAAAATGTAATTTTTATGATACCGCAAAACCTCTAATCATACCTGAAGCTATTGGTGATGTTTCAATCATATTTTCTGTAAATGAAACCTGTCTTATGTCCACAGAGACCAAGCACTCATGGACAACCACCAGAGCACCCTCTTTTTCCCAGGTATGGCACACATCCTAGAGTTGTAGAACAGTTGCAAATTGCGTTGGGGAGGTTTTATGAGAATGCCCATGAATTTAGTGGCAAATAGTTAAAGATAATTGATCGTAATACCGTAATAGATCGTAAGATTTTTGCTTTAAAATATCAAAAAACAAAGATATATATATATATATATATATATATTTTGCTGACTTATTATCCAATTGTTTCAAAGAATGTTCTAATCCAGAGAAATAAGCAATTTTACTAGTGACACAGACCGTGGCCTATGTGGCCATGCTAATGATGTCACACAGCCTCGATTTCTGTTTTATGTATATATGTATATATATGTATATAATGCATGTGTATATATGTATATGTATAATGCATGTGTATATATGTATATGTATATATATATGTATGTGTATATGTATGTATGTATATGTGTGTATATATATGTATATGTATGTATGTATGTGTATATATATGTGTATGTATATGTATGTATGTATATGTATATATATATATGTATATGTATGTATATATATATATATATATGTGTATATGTGTATATATATATGTGTATATATATATGTGTATATATATATATATATGTGTATATGTGTATATATATATGTGTATATATATATATGTATATATATATATATATATATATATATATATGTATATATATATGTATATATGTATATGTATATATGTATATATATATATATATGTATATGTATATATATGTATATATATATATATGTGTATAT
>CAIGQV010007757.1:6009316-6033209 GCA_903798115.1 Danio jaintianensis | reverse complement strand
TATGTATGTATGTATGTATATGTGTATGTATGTATATATATATATATATATATATATATGTATGTATGTGTATGTATATATATATGTGTGTGTATATATATATATATATATATAAACAGGGAAACACCAACCAAAGATGTTGTGTGCTTTAGACTGCACAGAGCAGCATTATAACAGAATCTTAAAATGTATTTAGTCTGATCATAAGCTAAAGAAGTGGAAGCGGTGGACTGTGGCATAATAAAAGCTCTGCTGCTTTCATGCCGTGTCACATTTGTCTTGCTTTCATTTGGGTTTGTTGGCTTTCAGCCTTACTTTGCATCATATTATCATAAGTGTTAAATACTTTACCTCATCCATTAAAATGGTACTACAGGAGTCCTGTAGGATGTAATGAAGAGCACAACCCCCATGACTCCACACTCAGTCACTGCCTCATCAAACTACACCTTTGTTTATTGTGAATACACACCCTCTAGTGGCGAAAATGATATATTATGCCTTTAAATGTCTTTTGTTTACGTTTTCTAGAGGATCAAATCCATTTGCCACAGTGAAGCTTCGTCCCACTGTCACCAATGACAGATCTGCTCCACGAATCCAGTGACAGTCACCGATCGGGGGAAGAAACATCACCTGCACTCTGACTGGTTCAGAGTCTGCATTAAATATTAAACCCAGTTTGCAGATAATTATAAAATTAAAGAAAAAAAAAAAAAGATTTTTAAACTTAACTTAAAGGCACTTTTTTAACTAGTGTAGTATTTAATTTGAACAGCTAGTGCATTAGTATTTATCATTTTTTTCTGGATTTTTTTTTTAAATACATTTTTCGCATAGGTAAATTAAAAAAAAAGAAAAAGAAAAGGAAAGGATTTTAAAAAGCACGAACCAAACCAATCAGCTAAAGGGACTTTGTACATAGCAAACTACAATCCCATGAAGAGAAATATACAATTTAACTATTTATTTGACGCTGTTGACTGCATCTATGAAAATACTTCATTTCAAGTTTATTGCAAATATTTGAATCTCTACATATATCTCCACACAGTATATTTATGGGAGCAGGCGGAGCTAAAATCTATTTTGGTGCACTTTACTTACTGCGACTTTCTGATTGGTGGAATTTTCTGTGCAGCATCGTGGGTAATGTAGTTTTTTTATGCACATATCCCACTATTAAAACTGTTTTTAAACTAATACTAAACCATTTACAATTAATCACAGCTCACAACAGTTTGAACACAACTGAACAGATTTAACAGTTATTTTTTAATTTACCCTTTGTAGAAAATGAATGTATTTTAATTTGGGAACTGGTGCACTACATAGCGTCACTTTACATCACTGCATTATTACATTTTGGGGTTACTAAGATCTTTTAAAGGGATATAATTGGACTAATATTCATTATCTAATATTCGTAATCATTTTAATTTCATAATGCTTTCTGAATGTCTCGTTTTATTGTGTCTGATCAATATGTTTGTTTTCATGTGTGTCTGAATGTTGTGTAATAGATATCTGTATGTGTTTTTTTTTATAGGTTTAGTGCAAAAAAGTGTTTTTGTGTTTGTGTTGTTTAGCAAAATCATTTATTATAAAGAACAAAAAAAGGTATATTGTTTGCAATTGTGACTTTTATAATTAGCTTTATTTATTATTATTTTTATTATTATTATTACTGTTGTTATATTCAATTAATTTGTGTGAAAAAAAATTCCATTGACCAATGCATGCATAACCATATCAGTGCACTCAATTTTTTTAAAATGATTATTTAGGTTTTTGTGTGATTATTGTGAAGACTTTTTATTTTAGCACAAGTTCATTTATTTATCTTTTGTTAAATAATACAAAAGTAATATATTAACAGGCATAAGTCATTAAAAAAGAAAAAGCACTGTATTTTGTTTCCTCAACACATGGCTTTATTGTATCTCTCTTAAATATTTGAATCTCTCATTTCATCTCATCCTCTTCATGTATGCATTGTGTTCGGTGGCTCTATCACAAGAGAGGAGCGGAAAAAAGGAAGGGATGACAGATGGAGTGAGATGAGAAGAAGAAAGGAGCATAAACCGAAAGAGAAAGATGCCAAAATGAACAAGAAAAGTAGAGATGGAAGGTCAAAGCAGTAGAGAAATCTCCAGGTTTTCATGAGACATGGTTGGCTAACTAAAATATACAGAATTTTTTATATAGATTTATATAAAAAGAAAAAGGTAAATAAATAAACATGAGGCGGTTCTGCTCCTGGGCTGGATGTGTTGAGACGTACGCTAAGATTGGCTGCAGGTATTCACAGGAGAGTAGTGGTGTAAAGGGTTGCCAAGTATAGACCATTTACTCGTGCACCAGAGCTTCAAATTCTGAAAGAAAACGGCAGGTGACTATAGATTAGACAATGTTTCTGTAAACATTTTACAGTTCTATACTGTAAAATGTGATTAGTTACTGTACATAAAGTGAGTGAACCCATTGTACCTTGGGACTGGTAAACCTGATTAAAAAAAAATTATACAGTTTATTTACTTAATTTTGCGATAATGGGTTTATTTTGAAGTCAACTAATCGCTTTAAAAGCAACAGGTTTACAATACTTTTACCTACAGACCATATATGGGTGTCCAAGAAATAAATAAGTAAATTTTATATATATATATATATATATATATATATATATATATATATATATATAAAATACAGTGGGGAAAATAAGTATTGAACACGTCACCATTTTTCTCAGAAAACATTTCTAAAGGTGCTGTTGACTTGAAATTTTCACCAGATGTTGATGACAACCCAATAAATCCATATATTCAAAGAAAACAAATCTAATTAGTTTACAAATTAAGTTATGTGTAATAAAATGAAATGACGCAGGGAAAAAGTATTGAACACATGAAGAAAGGCAGTGAAAGCCCAGACAGCAGCTGAAATCTCTCAGTAGTTCTTCAGCAACCCTCTGCCTTTCATCATTGTAAATGAATATCAGCTGCTTCAGTCCAACATCTACATTACCAGGATGATGAAGATGAAACCAATGTGGACATTTCAGCAAGACAATGATCCAAAACACAGTCAAGGAAACTCTCAAATGCTTTCAGTGAAAGAAAATTAAGCTGTAGAATGGCCCAGCCAATCACCTGACTTGAATCCAATAGAAAATCCAAAATAAAGATCAGTTCGGGACGAGACGAGACCCACAGAACCATCAAGATTTTTGCTGAATAACTGCTGAGAGATTTCAGCTACTGTCTGGGCTTTCACTCCCTTTCTTCATGTGTTCAATACTTTTTCCCTGTGTCATTTCATTTTATTACACATAACTTAATTTGCAAACTAATTAGTTTTTTTTTTTTTTTTTCATATATGTATGTCTTTGGTTGTTATCAACATCTGGTGAAAATTTCAAGTCAACAGCACCTAGAAATATGTTTTCTGAGAAAAATGGTGACCTGTTCAATACTTATTTCCCCAACTGTATATATAACCCCCTCACTGGTTCTTAGTTTTAAATGACAAAAATCACATTACACTTTCTTTCTATGGTTACTATTTCTTTAAGAGTGCTGATTCTCTTACCATCTATGCCAATTTTTCCATCTCCGTCCTTGTCAGCAGCAGCAAGGAATGCTTTGGTCTCCTTATCGGTAAGATCTCTGCCATCTGCAGAAAAGCCCTTCAGCACAAACCTGTCCAAGAGAAGGGGAGGGGGGGGGGGGGGGGGGGGGGGTAAACTTCAATCTGGCAACCCGGGTCAGAAGTTCGACACAACTGTTAGTGACTATGATAATGTAATTGTGAAGGCCTATTCACATCAACACTTATAACTGTAAAGACAGTTAAAAGTCTAGCTAAAGTTAGCTCACTTCAAAGTTTGTATTGTTCTACTGGAAAGAACAAAAATGTAGCGGTTTTCATTTCAGCAACAGTCCACAGCGTGAACAGGACTACCCAGCAAACAAAAATACATCCAAAGAACATTTCGCTAACGTTTCTATTGTGCAATAAAACTATTTAGTGATTTTTCAAAGTTTGGGTAAAACTAAATTGGCCGTAGTGTATGAGCGTGTGTAAATGCGAGAGTGTGTGAGTGTTTCCCAGTAATGGGTTGCGTCTGGACATTATGCAGGGCATCCGCTGTGCAAAACATATGCTGGAATAGTTGGTGGTTCATTCCGTTGTGGCGACCCCTGATAAATAAGGGACGAAGTCAAAGGAAAATGAAAAAGGAATGAATTTTCAAAGTGTGCGTTTTTTTTTATTTTTTTTAAACATTATAAAAACACTTTTTTTTAGTTATTGAATGTTAAGGGAAAATTAAATTTGAACTTTTTTGCAAATGTTATAAGAACATTTTAATGTTGCCCAACATTATCAAATAAACATTATCATTAAAAAATTCTCCAAGAAGAATATATAAATAATGCCGTTTTTATAGTATTAATAAAAACCACACAACTTTGAGGATAGTTTACGCAAAAATTCATCATTTACTCATCCTTCACTCACTCAAAAAAAATATTTTGCTGCTTGTTCAAACTACTTACTTAAAATGAGCTGAAACAACACAATTCTTGAGATTTACAACTTAATTGTTTTATGTTCAATCCACTTCAATTTAAAAAACTTAATCGATTTCTGTTGGGACGACATGAATGAATTGAACCCTGCAATTTTTTTTTACATTGCTTGATCCAAACCTGTATGAGATTTTACCTCTGAACACAAAACCGGTAGCCATTGACTTACACAGTATTTTTTTTCCTGCTATGCAAGAAGTTTGACCAGAGAAAAAAAATTGCCGTGCCCAACTGAGCCTGGTTTCTCTTGTGTATTTTTTTTCCCTTCACTTTCGTCAATTGGTGAAGTTTGTTCCTCGTCACTGTTGCCACTGGCTTGCTTGGTTTGGGACTTGTGGAGCTGTGCATCAATGGATTTGCTCTTCAGTGTTTGGACTTTCAGCAGTGAAAATTAAACCACACTGAACTGAAGTAAACTGAACTTCAACTCTGAAAACTGGACTGACACAGTTTCAATTTCAATTTGCTAGAACTTCTATGTTAAGCTGCTTTGACACAATCTACATTGTAAAAGCGCTATAGAAATAAACATGCATTGAATTGAAGTCAATGGTAAGGGCTTTCAAAGATTCTTCAAAGGATTTTTTTTTTAATGTGTTCATTAGAAAAAGAAAGTCATATTTAGAACCACCTGAAGATGAGTAAATAATGAATACATTTTCATATTTGAGCGAACTATCCCTTTAACATTACTGGAAGAATGTTTGTTCACAACTTTGAGAAAACTCTTGAAAGTTTATAGTTTATTTAATAGCTTATTTTGGCTTCCTTTGAAATTATAAATCTATATCCGGAGGTTAAGACCACTAAACCACTCTAAATTTCCCCCTGCACTGTTTAGTAATTTAAGCACTTGCCTCAATGAGATATGCATTAGCCTTTTAAAATATCATATGGGAGTTGTATTACAAAATAGGTCTGCCCTGAAGTGCTCCCTGTGGAATTCTAGTCTTTCTCTCAATCTGGCGACCCTGCGCTTCCCTGCTGTTGGCCAATGATGGACAGTCGTGTACTGATAATGAGTAATAGGGTGGCAAGGCTCCTGCCAGAAGAGATATATCGAGTAAATCAATGCAAACGGGAATCGCTCGCGGTCCCTCTGTGTCCTTGAGGCCAACAGGAGACTGTAATAAAGGCAGAACGAGACACCAGCTCTGAGGACCAGCCAAACGACACAGATAAAATAAGTTTATGGCTCTTGTACAAATCAGAGGCGTGGTGGAAAAAGTACTTAAAACAATCCTTAATTAAAAAGTACAGTCACTGAGTTAAAAGTCTACTCGATTACAACAAGTAGCAGGTTGAAAATATACTTCAGTAAGTAAGACAGTGCTAACCACTGAGCCACCGTGCCACCCATTAATTTGAATTGTAACTGAATAAAGTATGAAACCCCCAAAATTTTCCTCAAGTACTGCAAACAAGTCAAATTATATTAAAAAAAAAAAATAATAATAACATTATTTAAAGAAGCAGCATGTCTCACTTGAGCTCTTCCTCCTCGATGAAGCCGCTGGCGTCCACATCCAGAGCTTTGAAGACCAACTTCACGTTGTCGGCAGACAGAGCCTTCAGTCCCACCACATCGAAGAACTTCTTGTGGTCGAAACTGTCAGCAGCTGTGTATCAGAAACACACTTCAGCTGATAGCATTAGCTAAAGAGCGCCGTTTGCCACAGAAAATCACCAATTCCACTCATCTCTCAGTTTGTAAACCACACTTATAATGGAAGTCTGTGAGGTAAGATTTTTTTTTACGTAAAAACGTACTTTTACACCTCGAGTGTGCATTGTTTTCGAATAATTTCAAAGGATCAGAGTGAAAAATAATGATAATAATAAATGATTAAAAAAATTATGTTTATACAGTTGAAATCAGAATTATTAAACCCCCTTTGAATTTTTTTTTTCTTTTAAAAATATTTCCCAAATGATGTTTAACAGAACAAGGAAATGTTCACAGTATTTCCGATAATATTTTTTCTTCTGGAGAAAGTCTTATTTGTTTTATTTTGGCTAGAATAAAAGCAGTTTTAAATTTTTTAAAAAACATTTTAAGGTCAATATTATTAGCCCCTTTAAGCTATATATTTTTTCTCGATTGTCTACAGAACAAACCATCGTTATACAATAACTTGCCTAATTACCCTATCCTGGCTAGTTAACCTAATTAACCTATATTAAAATATCTTGTAAAATATTATTTACTGTCATCATGGCAAAGATAAAATAAATCAGTTATTAGAAATGAGTTATTAAAACTATTATGTTTAGAAATGTGTTGATAAAATCTTCTCTCCGTTAAACAGAAATTGGGGAAAAAATAAACAGGGGGGCTAATAATTCAGGGGGTTTAATAATTCTGACTTCAACTGTACCACGGTAACCACACCGAAGACACTATTCAGGTGCATCTCAAGACTTTTGTCAGGTTTTTGTCTTCAAACTGCTCCTGTAAGACTTTTTTCTTGCACTTCATCCAAAGATTTCTGATTTGGTTTTTATTTTTTGACTGTAGTAGTAGAAATAGTTGAGATCATTCAACAACTTGCATTCACATTGTATAGTTGTTTTCAAGTACTCAAGGGTGTTTTAGGGCATTCCATTTAAACCCATTCAGATGTTTCACCAGTAGTGCACACTTGTGTAACATAATCAGTAACATACAGTACATCCAAGTCAAAGAGATGGAGGGAAGTTAGCGAATGATTAAATTTAAAAAACAAAACAACAACTTTGGACTGAAATTCAGCCCCAGTCCCTAATAACTAGCACATTTGAGCTTCTTTTTGTTAAGCATTAAAAGTCCATGGGATGTTGGGTCTGTTTTTTTCAGGTTTATTTAAAAAATATGACAAGCAACTTTCTTTCTTTACATTTAGTCATTAGTACACTGACAAAAGTGATTCATTGGATTTACAAGTTTTTTTTAAGTTAAGGTAACTGGTTGCAAACAATTTATATTGGCTAAATTTAAACAAACAAATCAAATTCAGTTATGTTCAACTTCAGCCCATATAAATTATTTGCAACAAGTTACCTTAAAAAATGTTGGTAAATCCAATGAATCATTTTTTTCAGTGTAGACATAAATAATCAAATGGGAGGTGGTTATCTTTTGCAAAAGATATCTATTATTTGTAATGTATTAAATCATTGCAGGGTATAAAAAAAGTTAATGTTGATGTCCTTTGTAGCATGATACACAAAAGGATACCGAGAATGATTTTTGACATATTTTTTCTTCTTGCCACTGTATTTATTGCCACTGTATTTCCACTGTAAGTGCATTTGTTTAAATATAAATGTAATGATTAAAAACAAACAAGCTGAGAGAGATATCATTTGCCATAGTAATTAAAGGGTTAGTTTTGGTTCCATTTCTGGACTTTGAATGAGTCTGATATCTATGGGAGCCCTCAGATTTCAGCTTAATCTTAATTTGTGTTCTGAAGATGAACAAAGGTCTCAGCATTGAAACGACGTGAGGTTGAGTAATTAATAACAGAATTTTCATTTATGGGTGAACTAACCCTTTAACTAAACAACCTATGACATTCCAGGAATATTCATATTTTTTAGAAACTCTTACAATGCTACATAACATTATTTAATCCATATGCTTGAGGAAAACAGTATTTAATCTTTGTAAAATGTTGCATGAAGTTAGATCAGGTCCATTATATATCAACATACAATTTTCTTTTAATAATGTTAAATTAAATTTGGATTAAGTTAAGATTAAATTAACAAATTATAAAATGCTTTATATGCATTTTTAGCTTATGTTAACTGCTGTAATCATATTTTAATTACCGTATTTGCATTAGCGATTTCTGTATGTTTTACTAAACTCACCTTTGAATTGGTCAAGGGCTTTCTTGATATCATCATCTTTCAAAAGGTTTTTCATGGCCATCTTGACAGCTTGAGGAGCGAAAGAGAGAACGAGAAAAAGAGAGAGAGATGATATATTAGGTGCTAATAACTGATATAAATGTAATGCGTGCCAAAATATGTGTTTGCGAATCAACACTACTGAATTTCCCAACAGGCTTTTGAGCAGCACAGGACCCAGACTGATGAAAAAAAAAAGGTATTTAGTCTTATTCTGTTTGTAGTAAAATGCTGGAAAACTCCAATCTAATTCATTGCATTATGTTTTTTCCAATACTTGCATGTCAAATACAGCACACAATGCACTTATGCAATTGTAGTCTTATGAAAAGGAAGTAGGTTGTATTTATTTTTATCGCCAGGGATTTTACAGTCATGTCTCTAATCCAGTGCTAATTTTACTGTGTTGTCTGTGTTTATCCATTTAGTTTAGTCACGTCTTTCGCCACTGAAATGGCTAACCTTGCCTTTATCAAGGGCTACGTTTACACAGCAGTGTACTAAAAACTGAAATCTATTTGAAATGTAAGAATAGTAAGACAACCATGTCATATTATTCCTGTTCACATAGATTTGCAAAAATGACAAAAATGCTGTGTTTTGCATGCCAGGTCAGTAGGGGGCGATGATACTTTTAAAGTTATGCAGTCCACCATTGTTTTGGATGCCAGGTATTCGCTCATGACCATAGACCAGGGGTGTCAAACTCAGTTCCTGGAAGGCCGCAGCCCTGCACAGTTTAGTTCCAACCCTGCTCAAAAATACCTATCTGTAGGTTTCAAACAAGCCTGAAGGACTCAATTAGTTTGTTTAATTAGGGTTGGAACTAAACTGTGCAGAGCTGCGGCCCTTCAGGAACTGAGTTTGACACCTGTGCCATAGACTGAACACTTTGTTTCCAAAAAGTGACATTTGTATTGTTTACACAAAGACCTCAGCGGTATCGCTTTTTCAAAACCATGCGCTTCAAAGCATGTTTCGAAAATATGCATTTTCAAGCCCCCAAAATGTGTATAAATGAACCATCAAAATGCATTGAAATAAAATTCTTTAGTTAAAAATGGTGTCGAGTAAACTTGGAAAGATTTTACATGCGGATTCTATTTTGCTACAAAGCTTTAACCTAATTCAATTTGTAAATCTAATTCTTATCATTTTCCAAAAGACAAGTACACAAACAAAATATTTTTTGTTGTGATTTCAAGATTCACGTTGAACATTTTTGATACTCCAAAACTCAAATTGAAATTGCTAGTTGCATTTTCCATTAGCATCCACAAGGGGTGCTATACTGGCACAATATTCACCTAAGCGTTCACTTCAAAATTAATTTTATTAAATAGGTTTGCATTTGTACTATTTCAAATTGGTTTGATGAATTGAAATTGGAAATAACCTAGCTACTGTAAATCAAAATACTGTAAGGAGTATTGAAATGGGAATTGACCTAGATCCTGTAAAGTCAAAACACTGTAAGAAGGTTTGAACTGAATATATCAAACCTGATAAAGTGTCAGCAAAATGATCAATATAACTCAGTACCACAAATGTTGCCAAGAAACTGTGATTCTCAAGTGCCAGTTAATACCCAATTGGCAAATGGCAGATACTATCCAAAGGTACTGATGTTGAACGAAATCCTCCTCCTGCTGTATCAGCTTACTATTAGATCCATTAGTGTCCAAGCTCAGGCAACTGCTGTAAGGAACACTAACCAACAATGAGATCTGCTGCCAAGAGAACAGATTCGATTGCTCTCATCTCAGCCTCTTCTGATTGCACGAGTTTCTGTTGCCCGTAAATAACTTTACAGCATTCATACGCTGCAAAGGTGGCATGCGCAAGGCATGACAGCTGTGTATGTGTTTGTATGTTTGTCTATTTAAGTTGAGGTATGTTTCATCCAAGTGTGTTGGGATGGGCTGAAAGGCCTTCAGATAAGAATGTGTTTGCCCCCTTGAGAAACTCTATCCTTCTGTAGTTCGGATACTATATATGTGCGTGTAGGAGGTGAGATCACAAATTATAAAGTGAAGTGACATTTGAGGTCTCCCTTGTAATGCTAAGACAGACATCTGACTGATTTACCTCACTTCATATCTGCAGCAACAAATCTGACTGGCATTTAAAACCAGATGTTAAACTTTACAATTCGAAAAAAGGTAAATCCTGCTGAGATCACAGGAAATTACATAATGCTACAGGAATTTGTTAGCTCGCTAACGCTAGCACAACAAACATGGAGAATTCAAATGTGAAAATATATGACATGACAGATGAGACGGTGTTTCTTTAATGGTTCTTCCACATACAGCAGGTGTTTACAGGCACCATGCAACTATTTACACAGCTGCTCCAAAAGCTTCGCCAATGAAATCTACTTGGACAAATAGATATAAATCAATCAATGTTTTCATGCATGTTAACAGTTGGGTGTAAGGATTTTAGACTTTTTGACAAACAATCTCAATTTATACTACAAAAGTGCTGAGGCTCGATTTGGGGTTACACCAGAGAAACCTTCTGGAGAATCCCAAGACGCTGATGTATAAACGTTAGTTCTTTGAGGAACCTCCAAAACTCACAGTGTCCTTCTGGGGAATCTTGAGACACCTTTGTGTGAAGGTTAGTTCCTTGAGGAACATAAAAAAAATTACAAATTCCTTCTGGAGGTCCTCAAGACACCTTTAAATGTTGATTAGTTGTTTAAGGAACCTAAAAAAAAACCACACAATTTCCTGATGAAAATCACTGTTGTACTGTATGATGGTTAGTTCTTTGAGGAATTTAAACAATTACAATTTACTTCAAGAAGTTTCAAAGATATTTAATTGAGATATACAATGATGTTCCTCAAGAAGAAAATTGGGATATTTGAGTCACTTTCAAAAGGTGTCCAGAGGTTCTCCAGAGAATCTTCAGCAACTGTGTAGATCTGAGGAAGTCCTAAAGTCCCCTCAAATATCTTCTACTTTTTAGATGCTGCTTTTGGTTACACTTCAAGCCATGCATAATACCCCATTAGAAAACAATTATAAAATGCTTTCCTTCACAGGAATGAGAATAGAGACTTTTGCTGAAGAAAACAGACCAATGATCTCATGTGATCAGAGCTTTAAAAATGATTTCAGTGTTTCATTAATCCAGGAAATTCTCTGAGGAAACTGACTCAGACCCCGAGACTCTGTCCTTACCTGTGTGAAGGGAAAGCTGGCGGGAGGAGAGACTTGGAGAGAGAGAGAGAGCCAGAGGTGAGAGATGGGGATCTACCAGGCGTCTTATATACTCTGGCTTACTCTATGTCTATTTCAGGATAGACTGGGTCATAACGCAACACGCAGGAGAATGAAGGATTGTGTGTGTGTCTGTCTGTGTGTGTGTGTGAGACAGAGAGAGATCACTTTCTTGGTGGCACTAACGAATCAAATGTTACTATTAATATTCAGCTCCCATTTGAGTTGTTGTGTCCTCTCTGTAAATCTGTCTACTTCTCTCTCTTCAGCTTCTAAAGCATCGTTCCAAAGCCTAATGAACTCCCTTGCTCTCTTTATGCTGACTGGAATGGGAAATGGTGACTCATTTGAAACACTCCTACCAGACAACTCCACATGATACAGGAGACTCAAGAGCTGATTCAAATCAACTACCAGTTAATTCCAAATTGAAAATTTTTTTCCCATTTACAGCATTTTAGTAAAGACTTCTGGATGCTGAACTAAATCAACCAGTTTTACCTCAACCCTGATCAAACCCACTTGTTTGTAATTTTCATAAATTTTGAAGACCTTGATTAGCTTTTTCAGGTGTTGCATTAAGGTTGGAACTAATGGTTCTTTTCCATTGCATGGTACGGCTTGGTATGCCTCACTTATGGGGAGTTGTACCATACCTAGTATTTTTTCTTTCAGTACCACCTTGGCTGAGGTTCCAAGCAAGCTGAACCAATACTAAAATGTAAACATTGCAGGTCCTAGATTGGCCAAAGAGAATCTTCACTACCAGCTTCATTGAACTTGCAACACAGGAAACCAGACCTGCTAGATTTAAATAATCAAGTACAGCCACCGAAGGATCATTGAATGAACACAGCTTATAATGGCTGTTTCATCAGTACAGTAGAGTAAGTACAGACATTCCTCTCATTGGTCCAGTAAAAAATGTATGCAGAATGATGGCAAATGGCACAAATTTACTTGTTTGGCAATTTTCCTGTACAGTGTGACATTAGAATACCTCTCAAATTAGAAAATAAAACTGTTGCATTGATGGTATGCAAATGATCATGAGGTCTGAGAATACTTTTTAAAAATTAAATGTTTATGCTACTAAATACACTGACATCTGGGTAACTTAAGAGTACTAGTGTGTTATGTAGTGACTTTCTATTGTATTATTTTCAGTAGGCAGTTGCATCTTGCAACTTTCTGTGTCGAATTAAACATGCCTTGAATTATATCTCCAGGCACTTGTCGCCGCCATTTAAGCCCTGGTGTTGAAATATCTTTGTCCGAGATTTACGGTGATTGAGCCATGAGCCCCATCCAAAAAAGACCCGGGATGGGTTTCACTCATACTTAACGCATACTTAAGACAGCCGATGAAAGACAGGGAGAACCTCCTTACACATGTTTACACACAACACCAGTGCATGGTGCATATACTTAGCCCTGTGTGATCCCCCGTAATGTGACACTGCATTAATCAGAGCATCTATATCAAACCATCTGGGTTTCAGATGTCCCTCGTCCTATAAATCTCATTCTATAGCTATTCTAGCAGTCCTCTGTCCGCTTCTTGGTCTTGTTAGAAATAAATCATCAGTCACACAAAGCTTCCCAAGATTCCTTAGTATGTACTTGTGCTGTAACCAATCTATATGTCTCTGTCACTCTTTCTTTTTCATAGCGGGACGAAATTTATTGGTCAAGATTGGAGGCCGAATCCGTTTTCACAGTGTGTGGCAGTGCACAGGTCTGTGGATATATGGCGTGATAATAGGAGCCTCTGTGTTGGCGTTATATATACGAGCAGGTGTTCTTGAGTTTGCTTTTTTATTATTGGATATATTTTATGTATTGTGACTTTTGTTAGTCACAGTGTAGCCTGTCACATCGAGATAAATGTGAATGACTGTATGTGCTTGTCAACTCTCAGCAGTTTCTCTTTGGCACCTCGGAAAGTGGCACTCAATCCTGTCAGCTCAACTAACTAATGGGAAATGCTTACTGCACAAGCACCCACACACACACATATGCTAACAGCACAGTGATTTTCACTCTTCTCCTGTGCAGTCTGTATTTATATGTTTTTGCAATTATATATACTTATATATACCTAACTTTATTAGGTGCAGCTTGCTAGTACTGGGTTGGACCCTCTTCTACCTTCAGAAATGACTTGTGGCATTGATTCAACAAAGTGCTGGAAACACTCCTTAGATATGTTAAAGGAACTTCTTTAAGGTGTTTCGAGAGATAGCCCAATTCCTGCTGGAAGTAGCTATCATAATACAAGTACACTGTGGTCTTAAAGCAATGACATGGTCAGCTGCAGTACTGGGGTACTGCAGGTTGTGGCATTTAACTGATGTTCAATTTGTAAAAGGGCCCAAAATTTACCAAAAAAATCTCACGCACAACCTGGACCATCGATACAAGCCATGGATCCATGCTTTCATGCAATTTGTGACAAATTCTGACCCTATCTTCTGAATCACAGCAGAAATTGTGACGCATCAGACCAGGCAACTTTTTTTATCTTTATCTACAGGAATTGGTGTGGGTTTCTTCAGGTGTAACTCATCTGCTTCAAAGTTTGTGTGTTATGCACAACAATCAGTTATCCCTATTGGTTATTTAAGTTACTGTTGTCTTTCTATCAGCATAACCTATCTGAAAATTCTACCTCTGACATCAACAAGGCATTTTCAACCTCAGATCTGCAGCTTTTTTTAGACGATTTTTTGTAAACCTTTAAGATCATACTGTGTGACAATCGCAATATATCAGCAGTTTATAAAATACTCAGACCAGCCCATCTTGCACCAACAACCACTTTAACTTGAAAGTCACTTAAATCACCTTTCTTCCCCATTGTGATGATCAGTTTGAACTTACGTCAATCTTCTTGTCCAAGTCTACATACCTAAATGCACTTAGTTGCTGTTATGTAGCTTACTGTAATGAAAAGGCTGTATATTTTCCTTAACAAGTGAAAAGTGTCTGTGGGATTGCTTTGACTTTCTTTATTTTTTTTAAAGAAATTGATACTCCTATATATGTTCTGATGTTCTAAATAGGACTAAACAAATGGAGCCCTGACCACTCAAAAATCTGTCTTCCTCTCAGGGATTCCCTTTTAACACAGCACTTCCCATCTGTCAGAAATCAAAATATTGTACTGTAGCTTGATCCTGCCCACATGACCAATCCAGTGTCTCTCTCTCTCTCTCTCTCTCTGACAGAGACACACACTCTCTTTCTGTACTGTTTGACCCTCTGTTCTCTCACCATGCAAGGGTGTTTCACTATTTCTACCAGCCCTATTATATTACCCTGCCTCAGCAATACTCACACACAGGGTTGGCAGTGGAAGAGAAAAACAAAGACTGAAGGAAAGACAGAGAGACAGGAATAGAAAGAAAATGGATCCACAAATGGACTGTCCTTCTGCTAATAAATAAGGAGTGATGAGAGGAGTGAGAAGCCAGGTTGGTTGGAGAAGGGCTATTGGTAATGAACTAAAGTCGTTTATTCGGAACATGTTTTTGCATTTCAATTTCAATGCATTTCCATTATTTTCATATGAGAGTGTAATCCCTCTTGTTGAGCTACAACCAAGAATTGAACCAGTGTCTAAAGCAGGGGTGCTCAACCCTGTTCCTGGAGATCTACCTTTCTGCAGAGTTTAGCTCCTACCCTGATCAAACACAACTAAAACAATTAAGTAGGATCTGAAGGAGCACTTGGTAATTAAAGATGGGTGTGTTTGATCAACGTTGCAGCTTAACTCTGCAGGAGGGTAGATCTCCAGGAACAGGGTTGTGCACCCCTGGTCTAAAGGAATGAGTAATTGTACACTAACAAGAACCCTAAATGCAACAACGCCTAGCATCAGTCACTAATGTGCCTCTTGAAGCCAGGGAAGTGAAGTTTACCAGCACAGATTTTACTAGCTGGCCTCCATTGCACTCACACTTCACACCTAAACTTCACACCCATGCGGGTCACAGTACCAATATGACCTCTCCAGTTCTACTCAAACCACTCTAAATTCCAACTGGCATGGGAAGAATGAACGCTAACAAGAACATGCAGTCTTTAGCATCAGTCTTTAGTGTGCCCATTGAGGCCAGCATAGTGAGGTTTACTAGCTGTTTTTACTAGCTCATCTCTATTACACTCACTCTCCTAAACATCTCTCCCATACGGGTCATAGTACCTTTGGTTCTACTCAGATCCCTCCAAACAGGATTCGAGCTGGCATGGGAAGTGGGGACTCTATCCAGTACACTAAAAACTTCAGAGGTTTCCCAGCAATGATTTTATAAGCCTGTCTCTGTTACTCTCCCATACGGGTCACGGCACAAACATACCCCCATTTATTCTGCTCGACCCACTCCAAACAGGATTCAAAATGGCATGGGAGGCAAGGATGGCAATAAGGACGCTGAAGACTTGATAATAAAGCATCTAGAATCAATCTCCAAGTGCCTGTTGAAGTCAGGAGAGCGGGTTTTACTTGCTGGCCTTAAACTCCTGCTTACGGCCTCCAGTACACAAACATACATAAGATGAATACTTTTTTTTTTTTTGTCATTTTTTGTCCTTTGACTTGTGTTTCACATGTTTGACTACAAAAACATGTTTTGTGTGAATGTCCCCTTAAACCACAATTACAATCACATGAGCAACAAGAAGTTAAACCATTAGACTTTTCTCATTATTAACCATGTGTATCGCTTCATTTGGTATTATCTTGATTAAAATTAGCTCAACAGTGTTGCGGGTGTCCTGAGTTCTAGTTCCGACTCAGGGACCTTTCTTGATCCCACCCCCCTTTCTCTCTCCAACGTTGCTTCTCCAACCGGAGCACCCGTGGGAAACCCACGCCAACACGGAGAGAACATGCAAACTCCACACAGAAATGCCAACTGATATATAATAAAAAAATATGTAAGACACGACTTGATTTTATCCAATTTAATCATTAAAAGTGGGCACTGGTTGGAGGAAAGTTGTTCAAAAATTGTCAATCAGTTAAAAAATGTATATATATTTACAGCCTTACTGAATATACGTTTATATATAAACTGACATGTAATGCATACATAAGGCACACTGACCATATTTCAAGCACCTTATGAAGTGAACATGTCAACAATTGTCCTCTGACCCACCTATTAATACAAGCACATAATGCTGTCTGTGAAATCATCTCTGGACTCAAATAAGACGTCAGTCAAATCTTTACACTCTCCTCATCTCATTCTGTGAGAACATATGCATGAGCAGTAAACACAGGCATGCGTGTAACCTGTAGGTTTAGTTGTCAGAGTGTGGCAACAAATGGCCTTGAATTGAGATCATGACACAGTCGCGATTTCTCGCTGAAGTAGCAATGTGAACCCTCACATACACAATCCCTGGAACTGAAAGGAAAAAACAAAACCTCACAGCTGCCACGACCTTGAACTTTATGTTGTGCCTATGTGTACGTATATGTTTGCAATGCTGTAAGGTTCACCCTCTTGGATTAAAACTGCCAGGACATTGTTGACATTCCCAAGCTTAAGGGACCTTAGAAGTACATTTACAGAATGCTAGGAGTGATAGTAATACGTACAGAACAGCAAACATAGAGTCTATTACACAATCCAGTAACAAGACTCAAAGCTGTGCTATATTCATATAAATAGTTTTTGTGTTATATTTGTCTGCTATATGCAAGAGAACATGTTGAGAATTGTATATTAAGATTTGTAAATAGTCTGTTCTGTTTGCTGTCACCTAGTGGCCACTTATTATCATTATTCCTTCACAAACCTTTTGCTAATATTCTTGTAGAGCATATTTCAGCCAAATATAGTTCTCCACATCCTCGTGTCACTTTAAAACCATTTGTTGTTATGTCGAATAGACTATAATTATTCAGTGAACCTAAAGTTGACACAAGTAGTTTCTGGTGTAAGGTCCACCCAGTTGGCCCAATGAAGGAGTCCACTGGTGGATGAAGGTTCACTGCGTGTTTGGCCTTTCCATTGCACAATTTCGTTTCAGTTTAACTTTAACTCATATCTGACTCTAATTTAAATATGTGGTGGTTTAGAATATTAATATATTTATCTTTCGTTTTATCTGACTCCAATCATAAAACACTAAGAAGATTATATCAATATATAATTTAAGTAGAGGCACCAAATAAAAAAGTTATTTTAAGTATATATAAAAAACAGTATTAAAATTAATTTCACTGTTTTATTCAAAGGTAGACTAATGTAGCCAGATTTTCAGACTGACGGCAGAAGGTTTGAACTCCACTGCAGCTTTCACTGGCCAAGAACTATCAGACCGACATGTAAAGCAACCATTTCCAGTTCAGCATTGTATTTATTTACTATTACAGACCGGCATGTAAAAGTCTTGGAGATATTTTAAACAGTCTGTTTCATAAACTACATATACTTCAGAAAATTCTGAATTTTAGTTGCTCTTTTAAAAATTACTTTATACTGTTGTCTGAGGTACAATTATGTGGTTTTAACTTTCAAAAACATCAAAATCAGCAAGTAATGAGCTTTTTCTACCCTGGTGTCGAAGCCAGCTTTGGAGATGAGCAGATTTTATGGGTGGTCCACTCTAGTGGCTTGAAAGTAAACTTCCACTTTCATTGGATAACAGTTCTGAATAGTAAAATAACTCAACTCCTCGTCAGTTCACACAAGGAATTGAATGCATCTGTATGCATGGTGAACTGGAGACAACAGAGCCCTTTTCAGTGGTTTGCTTTCAGTTTCAATTTTTACCAGTGTAAAAGGTAACATCCCATTCCATCATCCTCAAGTTGGGACATTTAAGTTTTTAGCATTTTGTTTTTGAATGTGATCAGGCTGTGATGTCAAGTTGTCAACCATATAAATGGATGGGCATGAGTCTCAGACAACAAGCTTGCAGACCTTCTCTTTAAACAACTCAAAATACTCCTCATTTTTGGTCGTACAGATAAGAGTAAGATTTAATTTGATACTGTAAAAAGTCTGATGCATATTAATTAACAAGTTGAAAATGAATAAAAAGCAGTGAGACTGATTTTGTTGTCCTCTTTTCTTTTTAAAAGAGAGAAAAAAAGAGGAAATATTGGGTCCATCCAATCAGATTACATACAGAGATGTAGGAGAGTTTGTCAAAAATTGCTTCGTGCTGAAATTAAATGGATCAAATCAGATGCTATTCGGGATTTTGCTCTTACCTTCTATGGGAGCTCAGAATTACCAAAAAAGAACATCTAAAAATGCATGGTTTGGATGCAAAAACTTAAACCCATTCCCCTTTTTTTTTAAAATGGAAGTAAGTTTTGGAGGCATTATGTGAACCTGATTGATTGAGTGTGAGGTCATATTTTTAATCGTGTGAGAATTCACGGGATGTAAGAACCTTAGGAGTATTACAAAGACATCAAAAGATATATTGGTTCAACCAATACCATGTGTTGTGGCCAAGACTTTCTGTTTGGCTGACCAATGACTGAACAGAGAGGAGTGTACCAATATTTTTGAAACTTCATTTAGTACCTGGTGTTGTGAAGATATATTTTTCACTACTGTTTTGAGACTCATGAAAGAAGTGAATAAATTAAGGATGCATTTACTTGAGAGTGCACTAAAAACTCAAATAAAAACTGTTTTTCTTTAAATCAATACATAATGCATATATACAGGGATCAGCAAACATGTGGTTCTGTAGTCCAGCATTGTTGTTTTAGTTGTCAAGTACTGCATGCATAGACTGAACGTCTAGGTTATGCCAGTAGATTAGCTAACTAACACACAGGACATGCACTGCGGAGGGGCCCCGTGTGGTAGCGGGTCCCCAAAAATTGGAGTTGTTAATTTCTGAAATTTTCTTAAAGGACAACTGATGTTCATCAACCGAATAAATAGACTGTTCAATTTGATTTAATGACCAATAACAGTACATATAATCCTGTTTGCCTCTATGCAGGACTATTCACGCGCATGAGGTCACATTTTTAACTGAATCATGTTGCTGTATGTAATGTAATGTAATGTATGTAAACTGTAATGGAGTCATTTTCAAAAACATTAACCCAGACATCTGCATCAATGATCTGTCTCATGTTGACATGCAGCTTGAATTCCTCTCATACTAGAGCATTTATCTGACCACTGAACTGAAACAGAAAATGAACTGAAAGATAAAACGACTGAACAACACGACGAGAAGGCTGCTATTTTTATCATCTAAAAATAGAATTAATAATATAGCCTACAGCACATGACTTTCTTTGATTTTCATTCAGACAAAGCTTAAATTGACGTCGACACTCTCTTGTATGACGCTTGGTCGTCACGTCACGCTTTTTATTACTGTGCGTCGAGTAAAAAAACATTTGGAAACTTTGTCCACTTCAGATATTTTGCGCCTCTTCATTGTCGTTTGCTTCCAAACTATGTAAACTCCTCTTGCTAACTCGTCGGCCGGGACTCTTTCAGTTCCTCTTTGGTTTTCGTGCAACAGCAACTGTAAACCCGTCTCAGTAAAACACCAGCAGCTTCACTTCCACTTTATCAAACATTCTCTCCGTCTGCGAGCGCCTGAATCCCGCAACATCCAGCATGTCTCTCCCGCAACAGCTGCGCGACGAAAGGTGAGAGAAATCATGTTTTCATTCATGTTTACTAATGAATATTCATATAGAGATTCCCGCGCTCCAGTGGAGTCATTCTGGGGTGTAGCTAGTGTTGCGTTTACCTTGTAGCTGAACTTTAGCTATAGCCTGCTATATTTAGGTTACTATTGCACTGTATCGTAGTATAGCCTACTATATCCAGGCTACTACTCAGTCAAGTGTAGTTATTAGTAAATAAGGCTAGTTCAGTTTTTTTTCAGCGTTCAGTAGGTTGAAGTAATTTATTTTATTCAGAAATAAATAAAGAAAATAAATGTTTATTTTATTATTTATTTGTTTTTTTAATGAATAGCTTTTCTTAAGGAAACTGCTAATGCAGTACCCTCGAAATACACCACAACATTGTTTTCTTTGTCCCATCCAGGTTTTAAACAATAACAAAAAAAAGGTGTCACTTTTGAGTCACTTTAGAAATATGATGTGTATGTATGGAGCATCTTTCAACAGCTGTCAACAATAATTTTATAATGAATATAATAGATTTAGACTTTACCTCATGTCTCACAGTTTTGAACTGTGTTAAAAGTTTATGGCAAATGATTACAACATTAAAAATGTATCAGTTTTTCCATCTTACAATCAATTAAGCCTTTTATTAATTATTATTTTTAAATAAATATATATTTTTTAATGAATTTAGACAACCTGTAGGTTGAACAACCTGAGCAATCTTTTAGTTATACATTAAATTCGCTTCCTTTAATAGTTTTAATTCTCAGATTACACAGTAAGCTCTTTCTGCATCTCAGTGGTTTTGGTTTGGTTACTTTTTTTACATTACGATTTAATTGTTATATAAAATAATAATTCTTTGGATCCAGACTGACTCAGAATATGAAAATAGTACAGATTTTAAAGGTAAAAACTTTGCTGTACAGATTTTTTACAATAACAACAACAATATAAAAAACAGAAGTAATAATAATTCCTCAACAAAAATGTAAACTATATGTTACATGCACAAACACACACACAAATCTAACTCTGGTCCTGTATGTAAGTATAACTCAAATTTCTTACTTAAAATTTTATTTTTAAAAAAGCATATTTTGAATACATGTATTCTGTGGTAATAAAAAATGTCTGTAATATTTGTTCATGCTACAGTGATTTTGACCAGCTTCCAGACAACATCCCAGTCACCGCAACTATTGCTGATATCGAGGAGAAGAAAGGTTTCATTGTTTACTTTGTGAGTTTCCCCAGACCTGAACCCCCTGCACTTCAACTTTCCTCCAGTCTTTTCTTTAATAATTTGTTGGCTTTATAGTCTGACAGTTACCTGTGGCTTATGTTTAACCAAAAGCATACACCTAAAAAAAGATGTTTAAAGATAATCATAAAATGCTTGTCTTAAGAACACACACTCTTGCATCATTTGTATTTATTTACATTTGTGCCAGATTAATATCTTAAGTTTTTAAACTTCACTGCAAAATGTAAGAAAAAATTGTAAAAATCGAAGTAAATTTTTCTTACTTAGAGTTTTTGTCTTGTTTCTTTTCTATACAGTTGAAATCAGAATTATTAAACCCCCTTTTGTTTTCTTTTTTTAAATATTTCCCAAATGATGTTTAACAGAACAAGGAAATGTTCACATTATTTCTGATAATATTTTTTCTTCTGGAGAAAGTCTTATTTGTTTTATTTCGGCTAGAATAAAAGCAGTTTTAAATTTTTTAAAAACCATTTTAAGGTGAAAATTATTAGCCCCTTTAAGCTATATTTTTTTCTCGATAGTCTACAGAACAAACCATCGTTATACAATAACTTGCCTAATTACCCTATCCTGCCTAGTTAACCTAATTAACCTAGCTAAGCCTTTAAATGTCACTTTAAGTTGTATAGAAGTGTCTTGAAAAATATCTAGTAAAATATTATTTACTGTCATCATGGCAAAGATAAAATAAATCAGTTATTAGAAATGAGTTATTAAAACATAATAAGTTATTATGTTTAGAAATGTGTTGAAAAATCTTCTCTTCGTTCAACAGAAATTGGGAAAAAAATAAACAGGGGGGCTAATAATTCAGGGGGTTTAATAATTCTGACTTCAACTGTATATCTAACAATTCTTAAATCAAGAAGCATTTTCAACACCAGAAAAAAATGTTGTTTTGTTTTCAGAAATAAGAATTTAAAATTAAATGTGTTTTACCTTTAAAAGAAAAGACAAATAAGTGTAATAATCTCATTTCAAACAAAAAATATAATTTTACTTTAAAAAAACTCACTTGATTTTAAGGACTTATTTCTGACCAAACAAAGCCATATTTTTTTACTTGTCTAGAAAATGCTTAGAAACTAGAAACAAGACAAAAACTCATTTTTTGCAGTGTTCTCTCTCTACTACACACCATAAACTTTGACTTGGTTATTCTTTATCACCTTCTTGCAGAGTTTCGTGATTGAGGTGAAGACCAAAGGCAACAGTAAATACTTAATCTACAGAAGGTATCGACAGTTCTTCGCTCTGCACCAGAGTTTGGAGCTCAAGTACGCACCTGAAGCCCAGCCGGGATACTACACCTGCCAGCTACCAACCCTGCCAGGTCAGCTATTGCACAGCCTCAAATAAATCACAGTGTTGCAGAGAAATCTAGGTTCAGTAGCACAGGCCACGTACACATAGCAGCTGCATATGGCTGTCACGATTACCATAATGCATAATCCCATTCAGAGTGACAGCCACAGACCAAATCTGAATTTAACTAATAATAAACTCAGCTAGGGAAAACCAAAGTTTCATTAAACATAAAATTCTGTTTCAATCGGAAGTTGCTGAGACTTTTATTTTCAGTGTGTTAATGTACTTCCGATTGAAACAGAATATTAAGTAGGGGTGGGGCTTTTTTCTTGCACACCATTCCCTCATAGCAATGGTAAAAGGAGTGTGGTTAAGAATATTGTTAATGAAGCCATCAAACTGACGTCAACAGTGAAGGGCCGACACTCCAAACTCCAAAACAAATGGTCAGATTTTGGTTGAAGATTACCAAAACAAACTTTTAACTTGCACGGATTAAGTGTTCACCTAACGAACAAGGTGCGCTAGCAAAATATACATTGTAAATTTAAAAAACTTTAAAGAGTTGAACAACCATATACCAAACCATATATGTACATTTTAATAGTCATTGGACCCCAGTATACTTCAAGGAAAATCAGACACCAAACAAGGGCCTTGAAGGTTCACTACTTTGTTTCTACAGGCTTCACACAATGTTGCTATATACCATGACGTACCTATTTTATATTGTTGGTATCGACAGTCACTGTCAGATTATGATTTTTGTCTAGATCAAATCTTGATGTGTTGTGGGTACCAAATATGCCAGACTATACATTGCTTTGCAATCAATCATTATGTGACATTTACGATCCACATGCTGTGATCAAGAAGCCGAGTGTTTCCCTCATATACTGTACGTGTGTGTGTGTGTGTGTGTGTGTGTGTGTGTGTGTGTGTGTGTGTG
>CAIGQV010007757.1:5963407-5980423 GCA_903798115.1 Danio jaintianensis | reverse complement strand
ACACACACACACACACACACACACACACACACACACACACACACACATATTGTACACACACAAGTGTGTATGTGCGCGTATGCATGCACGCACATGTGTACATGTATTGTACATGCACATGCACACAAACACACACATATCCGCAATCTTACTTTCTCTTTCTCAGATTTCTCAGATTTGTGAGATGTAAATTTTTTTCTTGTCAGATGTAAATGACAAGAAAAAAATCCAAATTGAGAGACGTAACTTTTAAATTACAAGACAAATCAGAATTGAGAGATGTAACCTCTTAATTGTAAGGAAAAAAAAGTCTGAATTTAAGGTGTAGCCTCTCGATTACAAGAAAAAAAATGTAAAAAAAAAAATTATGAAAATGCGAATTGTAATCTGAATTACAAAGAAAAAGATAATTGTAAAAAATTAAGAAATGTGACGTAACTTCTGAGTAAACAAATAGTGAGATGTAAAGTCTGAATTTTAGTTACAATTATAAGAAATTGAGAATATAAAAATATGAATTATATGAGAACTTTTTTTTAAATTAAGAAATGTGACGCAACTTGTCAATTACAAAAAAAAAGAAGAAATGTGAGATGAAAACTAAGAAGTACAAGAGAAAAAAGTCTGTGAGTAAAAAAATTGTGAGATGTAATGTCTGTAAGGGGGGGGGAAATAATTTAGAGTTCTTCAGTCTGAATTATTAGGAAAAATTGTCAGAATTGAGAGACATAAATTACAAGAAAAAAATTTGAAATTGTAAAGTCGGAATTGGAAGATCAACAGTCTGCGAGATGTAACGTCAGAATTACAAGAAAAAAAGTTAGAACGTTAGAAGTTAGAAAGGTAGAACTTCTGAATTACAAGAAAAAGTCAGAATTGCGACATGTAGCCTCTGAATAAAAAAAAAGGCAATTGTGTTTAATACACATCTGTTATTTGAGTGTTGAATTATTCACTCGACTGGCGACAAATGGCATCCCACATGTTATATTTGCACTTGTTATGACCTCTAAACTGTGCAAATTGTTTTCCTCTTTTCCTCAGGGACGTCTTTCATGTGGACGATATTGCTCTGAACTATCGAGATGCCGAGGGTGATCTGATTCGGATATTAGACGATGAAGACGTTGCTCTCATGGTGCAAGAGAGCAAACACACTGGGTCAAAGGTCAAACGACCCGTCAATCAGTTTCCCTGGGAGCTGCTGGTCACGCATGCCAAAGATCTGACCGTCTACAACACAGAGTATTAACATAGACATGCTTTTATGTGTCTCTCTGTATGGTCCTTGTCATTCCAAAGTCATTGCACATTGTTGTTTTTTTGTGGCTTTCAAATTGAAAACGTGTTTGGTTATTACAACCCCAAATCAGAAAAAGTTGGGACATGGGTATGGGAAAAAGCAAATAAAAAACAAAGTAGTGATTTCTAAATTTACTTTGACTTGTATTTCATTGCAGACAATACAACAAACATTATTTAATGTGTTCCTCGTGATTTATTATTTATTTTTTGTTTCAAAATAAACGCGTATTTCAATTTTGGTTTTTGCAACACATTTAAAAAAAAGTTGGAACAGTAAAGCATTTACCACTGTGTAATGTTGCCTTTTCACAACACTTAAAAGATGTTTAGGGACGGAAGACACCAAGTGATGAAGTGATTTTGTCCCATTCTTCCTGCAAACAAGTTTTAAGGTGGGCAACAGTATGGGGTCGTCTGTGTCGCATTTTGCACTTCAAAATCCACCACGCAATCTCTATTGGAGACAGGTCGGGACTGCAGACAGGCCAGTCAAGTACCTGTATCCTCTTCCTCCACAGCCAGGACTTTGTATTGTGTGCAGAATGTGGTTTTGCATTGTGAAATATGCATGGGCGTCCCTAGAAAAGAAGGCAGCATATTGTGCTCTATGTACGTTTCAGCATTAATGGTGCCATCACAAAAGTGAAAGTTACCTTTGCCAAGGGCACTGACACAACCCCATACCATGACAGACCCTGGCTTGTGGACTTGTTGCTGGTAACAGTCTGGATGATCCTTTTCTTTTTTGGTCCGGAGCACACAGCGTCCATTTCTCCCAAAAAATACCTGAAATACTGATTCATCTGATCACAGTACACGTTTCCACTGTGTGATGGTCCATCCCAGATTCCTCAGAGCCCAGAGAAGTCAATGGCGCTTCTGGACACTGTTAACAGGTCTTCCTTTTGGCACAGTACAGTTTTAACTGGCATTTGTGGATGTAACTACGTATTGTGGTACTTGTGGTGAAATCGCTTATAGATGAATGAGGATTCTTGATGCAGTGCCGCCTGAGGAATCAGAGATCACGGTAGTTCAGCTTAGGCTTGAGCCCTTGCCCTTTACACACTGAAATTCCTCCAGATTTCTTTAATCTTTTAATGATGTTATGCACTGTTGGAAGTGAAATATCCAAATGTCTTCCTATCTTTCTTTGAGGAACATTGTTTTTAAACATTTCAATAATTTTCTCACATATTTGTTGGCAAACTGGCGATCCTCGGCCCATCTTTGCTCCTAAAGGACTAGACCTGTCCTGGATGCTGCTTTTGTACCAAATCATAATTACAATCACCTGTTGACATCACCTGTTTCAAATCACATCATTTAACCAATTTACCTGTTTACTAGCCCTAAACTGCTCCTGCAACTTTTTTTGGAATGTGTTGCAAGTCTGAATGACAGGAAAGGATGTATATTTACAAATGAAATAAAGTTGATCAGACAAAACATGAAATATTTTGTGTTTGTATAGTCTGCAATGAAATACAAGTCAAAGTCAATTTGGAAATCACTACTTTTTTATTTGCGTTGTCCATAGTGTCCCAAGTTTTTCTGATTTGGGGGTGTAAATAGTTAGTCATCCAAAAATGTACAATTCTGTCATTGTTTACTCAACCTTGAATCGCTCATTTGAGTCATTTGAACTAGTTCACAAAATTGGTGTGAATGATTTCAGGTACAAACAGTTCACCAACAGAAGCTTTTTTTTCTTAATAGGTACATTTTCGGCAGTTGGCATTTCTGTATTTCTGAGATATATGAGATATACATTTCAAGAAAAGTCAGAATTGCGCAATTTTAGGTCTGAATTACAAGAAAAACATCAGAATTGCCAAATGTAAACCTGGAATGACAAAAAAGGGATGTAACCTCTGTAATAAATTATACAAAAAAGTTGAAATTGCAAAATGTAACATCTGAAATTACAAGAAATACATCCGAATTCTAAGATGCCAGTATCGAATTATAAGAAAAAAAAAGATGTATCTTAAATTTTAAGTTTAAAAAAAATTGAATTGCAGCATATACATTTAGAATTTTAAATAAAAAAGCCATACTGTAATTGATAAAGTTGCAGTTACCATTATTTTATTTTATTCTGTTGCCGAAACAAATTTTTTACCATACTTTACAACTCATTGAAGAATATCAATAGCATAAAACTAGTTGTAATATTTTGGGGTTTTTTTATTTACAAAAGCAGACAAAAAAAAAAAAAAAGAATTACATATTACATATTGTTGTAATAAATACAGATTTTTTCACATTTCACTTTTCTTGTTTGGTTGAAGTGTTGGTTCAATTTTCTATTTCAATTCCTTTCTTCACACAAATCAACCATAAATAAGAGTTCCCTTGATGTGTGGTGCATCTTGACTTTAGTGACGCATGATATATATGCTTATATATATGTAAATTCAGAATGTAAACAGGTAATTAAGCTGAAATATCTCACATTATAAAGTATGCATATCCCACACTTATATGATTTCTTTGCACGCTTGTCTGGGTTTGATTCATTTTCATGCAGAAGCAGCAGACGCTACAGCTCCATCAGAGTGAGAAATGGTCTGAACTTGTGCTCCAGCTAATCACTAGCGTTTTTGCTTAAGTTGTTTGTTGTTTGCTAATACACACTAACACACTGCTCATGCTAGTGGACCGGTGTTAGTGATTTCAACAAACCTCTTGGTATTAAACTTGACCAAACCAGATCAAAATCCTGCACCACCCTACATTTTGACATGTGCCACATTTGCTACATTTGACATATGCCATATCTTAGAAAAGGGACAATCCTGACTTCTGTTTCATGCCGACTTTAAACCGGGAGTGCTGCAGGTACAACTTACGCCAACACAGATGACCAAAGTGATCTTCTCTTACCAACTCACACTAAAATATATGTGTATTAGATTCATGTTAATTTATGCTTTTGAATTACATTACGATACATAACTTTCCTCCAACAACTTTTGATGTTTAAAAGTTAGAAACAGTGACTTTTATTTATATTTTTAACAGTTTGAAGTGATATATTGTCTGTAATGGTGTTGTAAATTATGGTAGGCTACCTGGTAATAAACTCCCAGTACTTTTTCTGGTCACACTTTATGTTAAGGTTTTTGTAAGGTTAAAATTAAGACTTTTAGCTCAATAAACTACTAATTAGCTGCATATTAATAGTTCGTAAGCTATTGGTTGGGTTTAGGTATTGGGTAGAATTAGGGATGTAGAATAAGATCATACTTTATAAGTACTTATAAACAAGTAATACCTTAATACGCAAGTAAAGCCAGTATTCAACAGTGTGAATAGTTCATTCATTCATTCATTTTCTTTTTCGGCTTAGTCCCTTTATTAATCAGAGGTCGCCACAACAGAATGAACCGCCAACTTATCCAGCATATGTTTTACGCAGCGGATGCCCTTCCAACCGCAACCCATCACTGGGAAACTCCCATACACATTCTTTCACACTCATACACTACAGACAATTTAGTTTATTCAATTCACCTATACCGCATGTCTTTGGACTTGTGGGGGAAACCGGAGCACCCGGAGGAAACCCACGCGAACACGGGGAGAACATGCAAACTCCACACAGAAATGCCAACTGACCCAGCCAGGGCTCGAACCAGCGACCTTCTTGCTGTGAGGCGATCGTGCTACCCACTCCGCCACCGTGACGCCCCAGTGTGAATAGTTACTTCAGCTAAAATGTTTTTCAAATTTTTTATATTTCTATATATATTATTTCTTATACAATAAATTGTTTTAAACGGCCAAAGTGTCAATAAAAGTCACTTTGTTAAACTGCAGAGTTGAATTTTCAAAATCAGTTCCAAGGTCCCGTAATGCAATTCATAACCATAAAAAAAAAACAGAACAAACCTGTGAATCACAGAATATGGAAACGGTTAATTAACGAATATTTTTTACAGTGCAGTAGGAGGATGGAGAGTTGCTTCCATCTATTGGCTGTTGATTAGATAAAGGCAGATCTGAATAAGAGACTTGCTGTATAAGTGTGCCACTGTCCCACAGAGCTTAGCTTCAACCCTAATTAAACACAACCAAACCAGCTAAATAAGTTATTTTGATTCATTAAAAACTTCAGAGAAGATGTGCTAAACTCTGCAAAACAGTTGGCTTTCAGGAGCAGCTTGGACACCCGTTTTAATACCAGTTCATAAGTTGAGTTGTGTGACCATCATTTCCTCCTGACCGAATCCTCAGAGGGACCACTTACCCTTTTTACCTGAAGTGAAAGGTCAGCAATGCGCAGATTGTAGATGGCTGTCCGCAGTTGTATAGCTGTAGGCTCTTGTCCCTGAATTTTCTGGAATGGGATATGTCCTTAAATTCTATTTTAAGAGATAAATAGGGGAATTTGGCACATGAATAGATGGCTAATGATTCCTTTTTCCATGCAGCACCTTGGAAAATACATTAACCACTCATGGCAACAACCGCTACCGAAAGACAGAGGGCAATCAAGAGATTTTGCATGGTGATCCTCCATGCATCGTGTTCCTCTGGGAGTGTGATGGGAATTAATGGTACATTTCAACCTTGTACCTCCAGCTTCCATGACCCATTTCTTCCACGTTCAGTAGGATACCCTCCTAATCCTACAAGTTCTGTCGGCACCACCCAAAAAGCCTCAAGAGACCTACAGTCCGAATGTAAAAATGGATGATGGGTATGCGGATTGCCCCAAGCTTGATTTGATCTCATCCGAACGAAGGACAAAACTCCATTTGCGACTTACACAATGCGATTCCAACACGGAGGTTTTCTATCTAACTTTCCTCCAAAGTGCTCCAAGATGACTGGCTGGTTCAGTTTACATTTAACTTATCTAAAAGAATACAAATGTGTACAAAGAAACTGATTGAGTACTGATATTCACAGCAAACTCTTGGCTGCTGTTTCCACAGTGACCACCAGAGGGAACTATAGGACTACTATATCTACCGTAGTTCGAGATTTTGGATGACCAGGATGTTCCTCTGGAAGGCCACAGTCCTGCAGAGTTTAGCACAGATCCAAGTAATTAAGATCGTCAGGATTGCTAGAAACCTCAAGGCAAGTCTTTTGGGGCAGATAAGAACATTGGCTCTTCAGAAGAACTGGACTTTTCTAAATGATTTCAGTGATGGGTACAGTGATGTACCTGGTTTTCCAGCCGCAGTTTAGTTCTTTATTTGACTTTTAAAAAATATTTTAAGTTATTTTGAGCCCCTCTTGAAAGTTTGCTGAGACCCCATGGTTTAGAACCACTGAGTTTTAGAGGTGATCTCAAGTATGTCTCAATTTGTGATTTCAATTTTCTCATTAAATACTTCAGTGTTATTTGTTCCGATGGTCTGTGCTACCCGCTCAGATTGTGCTACCTCCTATTCAAAAAGTAGTTAGCACATATCGATGACGAAATATACTACCCATCAGAATGTGCTACCAGCATAATTTTGGTGTGGAGGGGTGTGATATGAGTCTGTGATAACACCCAAACCCTAACCCCAACCTTAGACCCATACAAATATACTGCTGGTAGCACAATATGATAGGTAGCATGAATTCTCACAACATACTTCATTCCTGTAGTTGATTTTGTAATTGACAGAACTAGAAATGCCAAGATTGTGAGCTTGATTCCTACGAATAACACTCTGATAAAATGGGTTCCTTTGGATAAAAGGTGTTTCCTGTAAGTTATCTTACTGTACCTCTTTTGATTTCTGAAATATCTTGCTTTCCCACTTTGAAGAGCACCTTTTCTGTTGTCACCCCTCTGGCTGTTTTTTTCATTGTGTGTTTTCTCAATGACTGTAGACGCATGCAGCAAACAGCTGTTTGACTCTTAAGAATGAGTAATTACCATTTGCTCTCTTATTTCGAGATGTTATGTGCATGTGCATGTGTTTCTGCAGGCAAGGAAGATCTGCTTGTCAAAGGAAACAGCTGTCATTTGAGCAATGGAGCGACTGCATGAAGAACAGAGGTAGAGAGATAAGGAGGTATAGAGACATATGCCGTCACGCTCTTTAAAAATAAATGACAGAATGGAGATTCACTTTCAAAACTAGCTTGTGTTCAATCAAAGCAACTTTTCATGTGAGTCGTCTAATCTGATGGATGGATATCTTGCTATCTTCCACACCTGGTTGCGAGACGCAGGGCAAAACACATTTTCCATACTCGGTCCGATGTCGCATGTGAGTTTTTCCCCAACATCCTATAAAATGCTTGACTGTAAACAGCAGTGCAGGAGAAGTTATGTGTCAAAGTTCAAATCCCTCTTGTTCATCCTTCACATCTTGCTTGTTCTGAAACAGCTGTGTTTGCCACGGGCCCCCTCAGGATTTATGGTCCGCCTCTCCACACCTTTGCTCATCCCTCATTCCTCTCCTCCATCAGGTGCATCCTCTTCCCAACCATTTAACTTCCTACAGTTACACTTTCACCTCCTCATGCACCTCTTCTTTAATCTCTGTCTCTTGATCTCCCGGAGTTTCGACCCTTATCGTACCTTCCTTTAATTTCCACTCGCCCCCTATATACCTCTCACGACCTGACACTCACAACTGCCTCTTGAACTCCACTACCACCACCATCCCATCTGTTTTGCCCTCTCCCAACTTTACTTTTGCCATCATATTCCCACTCAACCACCATCCATTTCACTTTTTTCCACTTCTATCTTTGCTCTGCGGGTGAGATATTTACATTGTGAAAATTCAGTTTTTCATGATATATCAACGCAGAGCATAATTTCATTAAAATTGAACGTTGACTATTAAGTAAGGTAAGACTCTGGCTGGGAATGTTTTTAGTTATAGGAACTCCATTTGGGGGAACTAAATTAGCTCATATTTTTAGAGGCTTTTATATACAGTTCCTGAAAAATATTTTCCAAAGTATCCACTTTTTGGTGTTCGCACCACAGGAACAAGGAACCAATTTTAGTTCTAGGAGTGGTATTTGGGGGAACTATGTTAGCTATTACTTCATATAGCACAATAAGAACTACAGCAAAGTGTATGCTGATTGGGCAAATGCATGAAATACAGAAAGGATTTCCGTGGGTCTTACAAAAGAAAGACCTTTTCCGTGAATTAAGGCCTTAATTGCAGAGTCTTAAATTCATATGATCATGCCATTATTTTTTGTGAGGAGTTGATTCATTGTGTTTCACTTTAAAGTGAAGCACAATCGTAATTTATACAGTAAGGATCGTCATCAAGATCTTTAAAAAGTCTTAAATTTACCCTCGTAAAACCTGCAGAAACCTTGTATGAAACACCAGCGCAGTATTTGACAATGTTATAAAACCTTCAGAATGCTAACATTAGTGGTATTTACCTTTTGCCTTTGTCTTTGTTGCTGTTTTATTCTCGACCACAGTGATATATGTACTGTAGCACTTCACTTTGTCATAGGTAGTCCGATGTTCATTGAATGTTATACTTGATGTCCTTGATGTGACAAAGTTCCTTGTGAATCTGCGAAAATAAACTATATTCACAGATCCATAGTATTTCTTAACAAAGTGACATTGCCCCCTACTGGCCTGACATGCACAATACAGAATTCACCTGGAATACAGGGCAGAAACATCTCCTCGCTGACAAATCTAGCTTGGCTTTTTTCTGGCAAATTTGTGAGTCCTCTAACAACTGAGGTCAATTACATATTTAAACCTTAAAGGTACAGTAGCAAAAGTGTCATAACTTTTTAGACAAAGGGTGGTAAGTGGTCATAAAACTGAATAACTCCCCATTGGAAAAAAAGAACAAAAAACTTAATCTAACTTTGAAACTTGGTAATGCAAAAGTGTAGCACATGACCTTTTAAACTCTCCTAAATGAGATTTTCTCCTCTGTCGTGCTCTATCCCTTCTTCTCTTCCCTCCTTTTTGGCCATCAGAAGAAAGGATAAAAGCGGAGTGTAAGCACCCCTTCAGCGATACATTCCTCCATGCTCTATCTTTCTGATGTCTGTCTCTGTTTCTCCATCTGCAGGTCTGCCATTCACAAGCAAGATGTCCAAGAGTCTTTTACAAGAAAGAAGAAAGAGCCGCTTTCTTCTCACTGCTGTGCGTTTGTGTGTGTGCGTGCGTGTGTGTGCGTGTGCGTGTTGTGTCAGGACACAAATCTGTATAATGACATATGTATGACACAGGTATTACAAAAAGGAGGTGAAATATGAGGACACAGCTGATGTCCTCATTTCTCAAAAAGCTTATAAATAACACAGAATGAGTTTATTTCAGAGAGTAAAGCTGTCCACTGTTTCCTGTGATGGTTGGGTTTAGGGGTAGGGTGGGGTTAGGGCAATACTTAATACGGTTTGTGCTGTATAAAATCAATGGAAACCTATGTAATGTACCCACTTTTCACAAAAACAAACGTGTGTGTGTGTGTGTGTGTGTGCTTGTGTGTGTAAATTTGTGTGAGAGAGCTTGTGGGAGGTCGGGTCTCTTCATGAACTTTGCTGAGACCTGTCATAGGCCTTGAACACCACTGAAATTTGGCTGATGGCCAAACCCAAGCATGCAGCGACAGTCAGAAAATCTTCTGATGTACTTTTTTGGGCCTCTGTTCAACTCATTTTGCATTCCTTGTGCCGTTTTATGAGATGACTGGTTGATTAGGGTGGGATATTAGCAACTGCCATTATGACACATAATGTAGGTGGTTGTTACACAGTTACCAGTCTTTTTAACATATTAAAATGCAGTTGGACAGGTGATCTCAATATTATTAGCACAGTTCTGCATGGTTTCTGGGGTATATGACTGGTCATTATGTGGTTTATGAACAGTACTACAAGTCAAAGCAAAACAAATTCTAGAGTTCTTATTACTTTTTATGTGCTAGAAAGATCCAGTTGGTTCCTAAGTTGTTCTTAGTGAATTTCTAATTATTAGGTAGAATCAATGTAGTAGACACACTCTCTCCTCTTCGTATGCACCAGACACTTTGTTATCAACATGCTCATGTTTCTAGAAAACATTGTGCAATTCTGAGTGTGCTCCACACAGGTGAGTGGGCTTGACAAACCACCTGTAGATGCCACATTCCTCTCCGTATGCTCGGAGGAAAAAAGAAAAACTCAGACTTGTCATAGCATTCATATACTGCAACTCTCTGATGAATTGAAGTGCTTCTTTTATCCTCACTTGTAAGTCGCTTTGAATAAAAGAGTTTACTAAATGAATAAATGTAATGCAAAGGGGTCCACGTGGTTGCCAAGGTTATGTTTGGTTGCTAAGGTGTTCTTAGCATGCTACTCTGCAGTTGCTAGGGTGTTTAGGTTTATTGCAAGGTAGCTGGGGGGTGTATGGGGAGACATGGTGTTTTTGCCAATGTGTTGCTAAGGTGCTATTTGTGCTTTTAGCATGCTACTATGCAGTTGCTTGGGAGTTGAGGGTGTAAAGTATCATTCCACCTCTTTGTTATTTTAAAAAAGTAACAGCTAACGGCAGATCTTCTCAACAAACGTTGTAATTTTAGATCACATTTATGTCAGTACACGTTAGCATTAGCGATTAGCATTAGTTTGATATTGCCACTAAAGCAATTTTGTATACATGTTGATGTTGTTTCTATCTGAGATTCTTGTTAATGGTTTTGTTGTTTTCGTTGTTGTTGTTGTTGTGCTTGTAGCTAAATTTGAGGATGGACTCTCCTTGTAGCTTCTAGCGGTGCTCAGTGCTAAAGTTAGGGCGTGCATGCAGTATTCATGAATGCTCGCTCTCCATCATGGTGATGGACTACAGCTCTTTATATAGCTGCAGAACGACTGATGAGGGTCGTCTGCTGCTCCGAGACCTCCTCACTGTGACTGTGTTCGTGCCATTAATCATGTAAATGGGTCCATTTGCCAAGGAAAGACACAATTAGCCAGGAGACTAATGACTTCATGATCTCCCCGGCTAGTGTTATCATGATGTCAGACGCTGCACAAAATCCAATGAGTTAAATGTGCTGCTTCAGAAATAGGGGTTTAAGATGGTTGCTAGGGCGTTGCTATGTGGTTGTAAGGATATGGCGTATTGTCTACTTAATTTGCAAGTCACTTTGCATATAAGTGTCTGCTACAGCAAATATGTAAATGTAAATTAGTTTGTTTAAATTAATTGTTATGCGGTTGCTAGGGTTTTCAAGATGGTTGCCTGGGTTTTGTTATCCAGCTGGAAATTTATTTTGAATGTTTTCAGCATGTTGCTAAGCAGTTTCTATGTAAAGTGCAGAGGTTACCAGGGCATTTTAATAGTTTCAATGTGTGGTTCTGCAATTGTTGTTTTGGAATGTTTCAAGGTATTATATGGTTGCCAGGGTGTTCTACAGGTTGTTTTGCTATGCACATATGTTCTATGATTTTGAGCACATTGCTGGTTGCTTTCTAGATCGTTCTGTGATGGGTATTTACTGTACGGTTGCTAGAGTGTTAGCATTTTTAGCTTCTATATCATGAAGGTTTTGTTGCCATGGGATTGTTATGCACACATTACTGGGTGGTTTTCTGGGTTGTTCTGGGATGTTGCCAAAGCTTTTTTTATTGTGTTGCTGTGCAGTTTTATGCTGTGATGGTCGGTTGTCAAGGTGTTGTCATGCAGCTATTTTCTGGGTGGTTTGAAAACAGATTTTAAGTTGCTATGGAATTTTGCTGTTTTAGTGTTGTGCAGGAATGAGTATTCAATGATTGCCAGTGTGTTCTATGGTTTTAGCCTGTTGCTATGCAACTTCTGTGTCATGACAGTTGGTTGCCAGGGTGTTGCTTTGCAAATATGTTTTGGGTGATTTTGAGCACATTACTATATGGTAGGTTCAAATGGAATGGGTGTTTTATGGCTACCAAGTGTGTGTTCCAATAGTTTTTTTTTCTAGTGTGTTTCCAATGTATTGTTATGAAAATATCTTCTGAGTGATACTGTGTAATACGTATTATTTTCAGTACACTAGGTTTCTAGGTTGTTCAGTGTGTTTTTAGATCATTAGGGTTAGGGTTAGGGTGCAGTTTCTATGATGTGATGGGTTGGCCAAAAATACATCGAAATATATTTTAAATTAAAATACCTAAATTGGAAGCATATAAAAATATATTTATGAGGAGCTTGGCATTTCTTTGCAAACCTTCTGTCAACTGCCCTCTTTGTTCTCTTCCTTTACCATTACGCTGACTTAGTTGATTAATTAAACAATGTTTGATAGTAACAGCTTTTCTCTGCCCAATATGTCATGCACAAAATCAGATTTACTGTATGTAGCCAGTTAACATCAAATATACACATCACTGTGATATCCCAGATTAAGGTTACATATTAAATGAGCAGAATGTCAGTTATGCTCACACCAGAAGTGTTGTTGGCGGGCAAAAAGTTGGTGCTTTAACACATATAGGCTATTGTATCTTTATCACTAAATATCCAAAGATATGGTAAACGAAGAGTTGCCCTTTTGCAACACAGCAATTTACTCTGATTGGACAAGGAAAACATTGGGCTACATTTAATTCCTTTTGGGTGGGTTTTGAGTTGTCATTGGGCTAGGATTTTTTTTCTTGGACCTGGAAACTCTTTGGTTGATTGCCAATATGTTGCTATAGAAATACTGTGTATCATGGGTTGTTTTCAGTACATGAATATGTGCTTTCTAGGCTGTTCTAGGATGGGAATTTTATGGTTGCCAAAATGTTCTTAGCATTTCAGCTTGTTGCTATACAGCTTCTATGCTGTGATGGTTTCTCTGTGTTCTTTTTAGCATCTCACTAGCTGTAAAAAGTATCTAGATGTTATTTCTAACATGCTTATCTGCGGTTGCTTGGTTTACCAGTTTTTCATTTTTAGCAGTCGCAGCGAGTGTGTTTATCACTATGCAGTTGCTAGGGTGTTCTGGCCACACAATTTGGTGAAGAATTTATCAGTAATTTAGCAACCTACCGCACAAATGGTTGTGTTGAAGTTGGACAAAGGTTAAACATAAATGTTAACATAAAGCATGAATATATTACATTGGTGATACTTTCACAAGGTAATCCCAGAACTCAGTTACTTCTTAAAAAGTTTTTAAAATAGGTATTATCACATTAACAACCCAAAGGCTTCCTGATTTGGGTGCCTTTTGCAAAATTTGTGATGAATTACTGTAAGGCACAGAAAAGGTGAAATTAATGAGGAGGGAACAGATGCTCAGATGGAGGTTTTCTAAGAAAATAACATCACTCACAGTACTCAGACGAGAGATACAGAGAGATCAGAGGCTTATGCAAGTCCACAGAGATTTGCTCTCCATTAAAATGAGCAGAAATGCATGTGTGTGGCAAGACAAACTCGGGTCAACTTTATTAAAAAGATTTAACGTGACATCATCTCTTTATTATGCTGATGATCTGACTGCATTAACAGAAATCCAGAGAGGGTTTATTATAATGAGCAATGTATGCACATACTATGGTAATGAAATACAAATGCAAGGGTTAGCTTAGAATATTATTGCTTCACATTGATATATGTGTTTGCCTAAATTACCATGAAATAATTTATATATAATTATATGTAATTATAACTGAAGTGTATGATTATTTAGCATTTCTGCACATTATAATGGATATTACTAATATTATGTTAATGATATGCAAGACATTATAGACATTATACATATTAATCATTATAAGACTAAGAAATGCTGGGTTATTTGAACCCAAATTGGGTAAAATATGGACAAACCCAAACATTGGGTTAAATTTGGTCCTATAAATTGAATTCAAAAACTTAACCCAGCAGTTGGTTTAGTTCATATTAACCCCGAGTTGGGTTGAAATAACCCAGCATTTTTTACAGTGCAATATTGAAAGATCAATATTATTAATAGAATTTTAAAATGTCAAAATTTATGACTAAAATCAACTGAGGATATAATGTAATATAATATATAAATGTAAATAATATATTTAACTTCAGCATTAAGAATTAAGACTAATTCTTTATTTATTTGATGTTTATCATATTATAACCGTCACATGTGTTTGTTTTTCTCCTTTAGCTTACAAGTGTGTGTGTCCGCACACCCAGACAATACTGGAATGTGAGGAACGCAGCTTGCACTTCCTGTGTTTTCATCTTGTCGCTAGGTACCATTTCCTGTCCAAGAAACGGAAAACACGGGACTCGGTCACACACAGACACACACATATGCATTGACTCACAAACACACACCAAAACATGTTTTATGGCGGGTTGTGGCACTGTGACCCTCACTGGTACAAACGGGTCACCCATAAGTGTGTTTTTCATGTTTTGGACGAGCACTCGAACATTCTCCAAACGTCTGCGTTCACATCCTTCATGCTCACTCATGAAAAATGCCTTTGTCTTGTGCTGGAGGGGATGGAGAAAAGGGAAGCAGATATTTTCATGAGCACGATGTTCCTGTTTTTCTAAAAGTTGGAGTAAATATGTAGCTGACTATAGTGTGTGTATGTGTGCGTGTTGAACAGTAGCACCTGTGTTCTTGCGTAACTCTCCTCCAAGCGCTTCACCGTTGTCGTTATTGTTTCCACTGTCTGATGCCATTTCAGTGTGATCATGTCTTCAAGTCTGGGCTCACAATCAACAGCTCTGAAATGTTTAGTCACCGCTCATAAATTGTTGGTTGCTTAACGATTGGGAGTCTTCAAAGAGCTGGAAACTGAAATCAATCAATAAAAATCTATCTATCTATCTATCTATCTATCTATCTATCTATCTATCTATCTATCTATCTATCTATCTATCTATCTATCTATCTATCTATTTGTTTCTAAACCCTTTTAAAAGTGTATTTAAGCTGTTGATAAATAAATGATTAATAGACTGGTGTTGTCTACTGGTAGGTGTAAAAAAACAGTAGGGGTTTCCTATAGGTTTGCTATACAAATATATGCAGTAATGATCTTCAAGTGGGATATAAGTAATTGTGTTTCACAGGTAAGGTAAATATGTAAAGGTAAGGTAAATAGGTGACCCTGGATCACAAAACAAGTAATAAGTGTCAATCTAGTTGAATTGTGATGTATACATCAACTGAGTGGGCAACACAACACGGTGGCTGAGTGGTTAGCACTGTCGCCTCACTGCAAGAAGGTCGCTGGTTCGAGTCCCGGCTGAGCCAGTTGGCATTTCTATGTGGGGTTTGATTGTTCTCCCCATGTTTGCGTGGGTTTCCTCCCGGGTGCTCCGGTTTCCCCCACAGTCCAAAGACATGCGGTATAGGTGAATTGAATAAACTAAATTGGCCGTAGTGTATGTGTGTATGGATGTTTCCCAGTACTGGGTTGCTGCTGAGAGGGGAATTCCGCTGTGGCGACCCCTGATGAATAAAGGGACTAAGCCGAAGGAAAATGAATGAATAAAGGACATCAACTGAATAAATATGTTTCCATTGATGTATGGATTGTTATGATGGGCCAATTTTCGGCTAAGATGCCATTATTTTAAAATCTGGAATATGTGGGTTAAAAAAAAACTAAATATTGAGAAAATCACCTTTAAAGATGTCCAAATTAAGTTCTTTAATAATCAGAAATGACATTTTTATATGGAAATTGATCAAATGTTTTCATGGAAGATGATCTTAATATTATGATTTTTGGCATAAAAAAAAAGATCTGTATTTTTGGCTTTTCCTACACATATACCTGTGCAACTTATAGTTAAAGAAAAAACAGAAAAAAACAAAATTCTGTTATCATGTCCTCACTCTTAACTAGTTCAAAACCTGTTTGAGTTTCTTTCTTCTGTTAAACACAAAGATGAAGAAAGCTGAAAACCTGTAACTATTGACTTCATGGTCGAAATGGTCTTGCCCAACTGAGCCTGGTTTCTCTCGAGGTTTTTTCTTCTCACTTTCGTCAATTGGTGAAGTTTTTTTCCTTGCCACTGGCTTGCTTGTTTTGGGACTTGTGGAGTTGCGCATCGATGAATTTGCTCTTCAGTGTTTGGACTTTCAGCAGTGAAATTTAAACCACACTGAACTGAACTAAACTGAACTTCAACTCTGAAAAACTGGACTGACACAGTTTTAATTTAATAGAACTTCTATGTTAAGCTGCTTTGACACAATCTACATTGTAAAAGCGCTATAGAAATAAACATGCATTGAATTGAATCATTAGTATTTGTTAATCCTACAATGGAAGTAAATGGTTTCTTCAAAATATCTTCTTTTGTGTTCAACAGAAAAAAGAAACTCATGAAGGTTTACACCACCTGATGTAAATAGTGATAAAATCTTTATTTTTGGGTGAACTATCCCTTTAAGGCTGGTTTTGTGGCCCAGAGTCACATATGGAATTAAAAATGCAATTTTGTGTAATTAAACCAATTTTCTGCTCTAAATCATAAGGTAACCCACAATCGACAAATTAAGATTAGCTAACATTTTATAGTGTAGTTTATCTCCACTCCTGATCTTTCCTTTGGCCACCGTGACCTTTACTTGACCTATTAGATAAAAATGACCAATTGTGTAAAACGCATCCGATATCCTTTGTCTGGTGTTTACAGGTTGTTTATATATGGCTGTGCTGTAATAAATCTGTTGAGGAGCAGACACTTCATTAGTCAGCTATACTGAGTCACTGGACTGTGGACAACAGCCTGATGAAGCACTCGCACAGCCACACACACAAACACACACACAAACCAGAAATATCCTGTCA
>CAIGQV010007757.1:5917684-5963397 GCA_903798115.1 Danio jaintianensis | reverse complement strand
AGGGAAATGGTAGAGAAAGGGCCTAGTAACCCAACGAGATGACAGGAGAGTGAATTAAAGCCCAATGTTGCGGCTAACAGGAACTAGCGCTGACAGCTCAGGATTAAACAGAGTTGTGATGAGGGAATTTGGGAGACAAAACGCAAACCCAGAGACACGGACAGCGAAGGAGTGCGAGAGAAGGCCGGAGGTCAAGGATCCAATTAACACGAGCCTCTCAGCGCTGCGACGGGTTAAAATATCTCAAACCATCAGCGCATTTTAACACCAGACACCTCTATGGCAACCGCAATCTAAATAAAACAACAGCCGAGGACCGGAGGGACAACACCACGTTTCACAATTCACATTTCGAAAGACTTTCACAGGCTTTTTTAAGGAGACGTTCCGCTTTTTTTTTTTTTTTTGACCGCTAACAGAACATTTGTTGACTGCGTGATGGATGGGGCTTCTCCTTTGTTTTCTGCTGAAGGTTTGGAGGGCAGGATGGAAGGAAGAGTGGAGGCAGCTGATGTCTTATTAACTTCTCCAAACTGTGAAATGAGAAGGAAATGGAGGTGGACTTTCGACTATACAAGCACATTTAATTTTATCTCAAGAACTCCACAAAGTACATTGCAAATTGGATCCTAACAGGTGAAATATGGGGAAATAAGAAAATATGTACTTGCCTCTAAAAGTGTCCTTGATGCTAGGATGTAGTTGCCTGACATTTCTACTGTACATAGATATCAGTGTTTTGTGCGTTTTCTTACTGGCTAAAGTCAGTAGTCAAGGGTGTTTACGCAACACCATTTTAAAAGTGAAATAATTTGTACAGGTTTTTGCGGTTTATCTATACGACACAGCATTTTGGGGTGCCTGAAAAAGCAAACATTTAAAAACAGATTTCAAAGTGCAGGTTTTTGAAAGTGACGCTGTTATCGTAACTGTGTAAACTATGCAGATACGCAGATGTGTAGTGTTTCTTTACAAAGTGACATTGTTATATGCTGGTTTGGCATGTAGCCTATAATACAGCGTTTCTGTAATTTGTACCATTCGGAAGGGCTCATCCCCTATTCTCATCCAAGGGATTGGGGAATAGGGATGAGCTCTTTTGAATGAAATGCAGTGTGTGACACCAAGCTGCACAAAGGATCATGGGAGTCTGAAGTGTCTATCAGTTATACACATATCATTCTGAAGGGAGCTTTCAAAGTGGCTATTTTTGAGCACTTCGGTTTGGAAAGACACTTCAATATGGTGGCCATGATCGTTTTCACTCTGAAGTGCCATTCGGAGGGCGATATATGTCGTTTGGAATGCACCTAGTCCATGTGAATAGGAATCATTTTGAAAATTTTGCGATTATTTATTCTCCTTCAGCTTAGACCATTATTTTTCTGGGGTCGCGGAATGAACTGCCAACTATTCCGGCGTTTTTTTTATGTAGCCGCAACCCAGTACTGGGAAACACCCATACACTCTGGTATTCACACACGCACTCATACCCTGTGACCAATTTAGTTCATACAATTCACCTATAGTGCATGTCTTTGGACTGTGGGAGAAACCGGAGCACCCGGAGGAAACCCACGCGAGCACGGGGAGAACATGCAAACTCCACACAGAAATGCCAATTGGCCCAGCTGGGACTGGAACCAGCAACCTTCTTGCTGTAAGGCGACAGTCCTAACCACTGAGCCACCGTTCCACCCAATGCTGCAATCCATACTTAAAATTAAAACACAAAAAGATTATAACTAACTAATTAAGACTACAAATTAAATTGAAACCAAAGTGAAACTGAAAGTATACCTAATGATAACATGTTAACTTAAAAAAGTGTTTGTTTTTCACTTTTACATAAAAATGAATATATACTATTATTAAACGGCAGTCTAGAATACTCTATTCTGATTGGTCAGTTGCGAGCTTCCAAGGTATGTTATTCCAAGATAACAACTGCTGAATATGGTTCTTCGAAATTTCGTCAGGCTCCCGATAAGCCTGTCGAGCTTTACAACTGCCTGGATGTACTTTATCCCTTACTTATTATATAGCTATTATTATGTAGGAATGTTTCGCAAAACTTCAATGAAACTTTGTTTTACATTTTACAGGTCACCTCACCTGATGTGCATAAAAGTCACATAATTCTTTAAGCATATTGTTATGCATATATATTTGTAGAAACTGGTTCTCCTTTCTTGATGAAGCAGGCACTATTATAAGACGCCATATTGCATTTCACAACTCAAAAAAGGCTGATCTGTTAATTTGGAAAATCTGAATCAAGTTCTTCTGTGAAAGGTTCTACAACCTTTCAGAAACTCCTCATGCATGGCCATTCCTAGAAATATAAATGGCTTTCCTTGACATTAATGTCTTGATAAAAATGCTTATGTCTCCTTTGATTAAATCTATGGCTGCAATAGCCTATGCATAAACCTACCAACATCCATCATCATGAAAAGTTTACCAGATAAAACTGGTTAATGGAAATGCTGTCCTTTCGCAATAGTTTTCTATGGACATCTATAAAATATTAGCTTAAGATATTCTGGTCTCTAAATATGGTTATAAAGTCATTCTTCATTGTACATTTATTCGATTTTTTCTGACTTTAACAAAAAATAAGTGTACAGTAAGTAAACACTTGTAGCTTGTTTGCAGCTAGCTTTAGCACATAGCTAAGTGCAACTTATTTTAGAAAATAAAATAAGCCTACATGTTTAGTTAACAACTTAGAAGTTAGTTTAGTGTGCAGTGGCATTAGGGGTCATATGCATGTTGATGTTTTCATGGTGTGTTGCAAAAACTGTGGCTAAAAGCGTGAATGAGGTAGTGTGTATTAAAAAGGAAAATGCTGTGTTAAATGTTTCATTCAGCATTTTTCAGGGGAGGGTGTGAATAATTGTGACATCCAGTAAAACTGAACTACATGTGAAAAAGAAAAGGGAAACGTCAGGAAAAATACCATCCACACCCAAACACACACACGTATACATTTACACTCACACACAGAATTTCAAGACTGCTTTGAACACATGCACAGTGTGTGAGGAAATGTCAGCGAGTGTGAGCGATTGAAGAGTGAGATAAGCATGTGTTAGCAGGTGTTAAGACAGCTCTGCGTGTGTGTGTGCGTGTGTTAGCTTTAACAACCTGCACATACATTCAGTCATAACTATGCTAGTGAAGGCCACATTTTAAAAAGTACCCTCACAAATAGTGAAACATTGTGAACTGACTTGTGAGGACATTATAGCAGCTATTATTATTAAAATGAGTTTAGATCCAGATTTTGCTACACTAAACATAGTTTAACCATGGCATTTGTGGTAAAACTATGATTACACAAATGGCGATAAATACCTGAAAATTAATATATAAATATAAAGAGGTGTAAATACCAGTCAATATCCTTTGACAATAAATAACAGAACCAATGTTAATATTCACATGAATTAGTTTTACATTTACATATGTGCTATAGTGTTTTGTAGACTATAGCATCAATTAACCTGGTTGTAATAATCCGACAAAAAAAACCTGTGACCAGTAAATCTCCACAAGATCAAAACTATGAATAATTAAGCCTAAATATGGTAACAAATAAAAAAAATAAATAAATGTAGGTAAAAAAACTATACCATTGTCTCCAAGCTTTGAAACCTAGTCTGTATTCTATAAAATGTTTGCAAACTCACGATTATAAACGCATTTAACATCTTTTTGTAAACCCTTAACAGCTGCAGATATAGTGTTGTGTCAGAGTAAGGACATTTTCTAACTTTATATCATAAAACATAAAATATCTTGAGTTTGTGTTTACGACGGACCAGCTAGGAGTGCTAAAATGCTAATATGTTTACAAATTGTGGCCAATATCAATCGATGTCAACGTTTATGGGGGTTAAATTTGGTTAATTAGGCATATCATCTTAGCATAGAAACACCATTGTGCCTATGAGTAGCTCTCGCTGTGGAATTAATGTCTGTATGTGTTTATTTTTGTAGTGCTGTCACCCATAGTGAAACAACACGTAGCCTACCTCAGCGGACGCTTGTGTGGGGTCGTGGTATCTCTCTCTCTCTCACACACACACACACACACACACACACACACATACACACATCGACAGTCGCGGTGCAGTCGAGAGGTCTCTGACTCTTTTTGGGTGGGCTACCCTCGACTGAACGCTTTCTGAGAGGAAGAGAAATTCAAACCAACGGTGACAGACAGACAATATTGACACAGTACAACACAATGAGGGAGAAACAGTAGATCTACAGTACATTCCCAAGACACGTAACATTAAAATAAGTGTGAAAGTAGAACGTCACGCGTCTCCGTAGACATGTTTGTATACAGTGGGTCAAGCACTAGCCTATATGTCAGATATCTTGTCTGGGGTGCGACATTAGTCACACACGGAGATTAGGTCATGCCATTAAACCGATTAAAGAGTTACTGTTCAGATTAACCATCAGATTGAATACTGGGATGAATGCTGTGATCATAAAGTGCAATTGAAACTGGATGACTTTAAAGGGATGGTTCACCCACAAATGAAAATTTACTCACTATCACTCTCAAGTGATTTCAAACCTTTGTGCGTTTCTTTCTACTGTTGAACACGAAAGAAGATATTTTATTTTGAAGAAAGCTGAACCTGTAACCTTCAACTTAGTAGGAAAAACGAATACAATGTAAATCAATGGTTTTCAGCCTTCTTTTAAAATATGTTCATTTGCATTAGAAGATTCTCCGACAGGTTTGGAGCAAGTACTATATTATAGGATGAGTAAATGATGACAGAATTTTCATTTTTGGGTGAACTATCCCTTTAAGAGAGGTGTATATTTTATTTCTGGTTTATTTAATGTATAAAGGTGTTTCCTTTTCTGTTGTGTTAGGTCTACTCATGCATTGGAAATCTTGAAATACTCATTGAAATTAGCTACATATCGATAAGCACTCTGATGTACAGTAATAGTTTGTGTGGTGTAAATCCAGACCTTTTACTAAACACTTGCGCTCGTCACTCCAAAAAATATTCATTTTAGCAATTGCAAAGATACTACAGACAAAAACATGCAGTGGTCAGTCTTGAGATTGAGGGTTATTTGGCATTTCATAATGTGTTGTTTGAGACTAGAGGACAGAAAACATTTCATTACACTTTGTTTATTTGAGTCTGTAGACTTCAAAATGAGTTTCTTTTTTCTCCACTTCGACAGCATTCAATATACACCAGACGTAGTAGTTTTATGTGTATATTTTGCAAAAAGGGTTTGCTCATATAACATTTCCTGGATTCCTTTATGTAACATTAAAAACTTGGTGAATAATGTACAGCATGAATTATGGAGTGATAAAAAGAGAACAAATTAAGTCTAATAAGTGTACTAAAATCAACAATTGACCAAATTTCCGGGGAATATCTTTTTAACCCTCTACCGCACGGTGTTATGATATTTAACATGATATTTATGTTCATTTCCCTGCCACTTTTTCTTTAAGACCAATGTTCTAATTTTTTTTTTTTTGGAAAGAGAAGACCTTAGTTTAGCCAATGATGTGCTTTGGTTAAGTCACATGACGTGCAGTGTTTTTCTGCGGCGCGATTTCATTTCATGTCAGATCCACAAAAAAATCTGAAACATCACCTCCAGTAAGTTATGATGACATATTCACAACTCAAAAAAGTTTTTATCAAATTAGTTTTTTGGAAATGTCAAATGGCAACACTGTGCAATAGTGGAATGTGCAATATTGCAATGGGTTAGCTAGCTAGCAAGGTCAGCTGTGATCTTTTAAGTTGTAGCAATAACAACATGAATGCCAGTAATATAATGTTGATTAGTCGTGTTAATGGGATTTGCATTATGGATAAAATCTAATTTTCATCCCAATACTTTTGATTATATATAAATACAGGAAACAGTGTATTAGTGAGGACCATCATGTTCTATGGTAAGTGAAAGAAGAAAAGGACATAACTGGCTTTTCCTGCAGATGAAAGTGAGGATGAGATGGGTTTTAGTGACCATGAGAATGATGCAGATTGGACATTTGATAAGAGCAGTGATGGAGACAGTTCAGATAAGTAAGCTCAGAGGCACATGCGTAGTGTAGTATATAGTATAATATATAAACATTGTTAGCTAGTAGCTACATTATTCTGATGCATCTGGATATATTAGACTTGTTATTTATTTGTCATAATATTTACTGGAGGAAATGTTTATACCTACTGTATGTTGTATACATGATAATACAATATTATGTTTGTTGTCAATAATATTCAGCAAAAAGAATGGAATAAATAAAAGCTGTTGGAATAACAGTTGTTGGAAAGTATGTATAAGGTGTCATTTATAAGTGCTGTGTTAAAGCTTATAATACTGCAACACCAATTAAATTACAACAAACAAATTTATTAATTATAAGGAAAATTCTAAATTAGAAATGTATAAGTTAGATCTACTATTGGACGTTGTTGCCATATGGCAACATATCATAAAGTAACTTTTTTTTTAATTCCCCCTTTTTTTTTACAGCACTTCAAGTTAAGCCAATCTAAGAAAAGAAAAACAGTCCATTTTTTTTTATAGATCTATCATAATGCGTGCATAAGGGCCAATTTTTACAATTACCTTAATAACTGTGTCTGTCTTGCCTTTTAGGGTAAACAAAAAAATTAATAATAGTCACCACATTCATTCATTCATTATCCTTCGGCTTAGTCCCTCATTTTTCAGGGGTCACCACAGTGGAATGAACCGCCAACTATTCCGACATATGTTTTACGCATTGGATCCCCTTCCAGCTGTAACCCAGTACTGGAAACACCCATACACTCTCACATTCTCACACACACTCATACACTACTGCCAATTTAGTTCATCCAATTCACCTATAGCGCATGTCTTTGGACTGTGGCGGAAACCGGAGCACCCGGAGGAAACCCACGCCAACACAGGGAGAACATGCAAACTCCACACAGAAATGCCAACTGGTCCAGCCGGGACTCGAACCAACGACCTTCTTGCTGTAAGCGACAGCGCTAACCACTGAGCCACCATGCCACCAGTCACCACATGCACTCAATAAAACTTTGCCTGTTATTTGCCAGTGCCTTCATAAGGGTAACAGAAGTGTGACGCGTTTTAATACTTCCCACTGGAAGAAACAAAAGTAATAAGACAACTCAAAGTGTGTTAAATTTAAGACTATTCGGTTTTTTTTTCAATTCTCAAGCATTTGGCAGCAGTGGCTTAAATTTTGGAAATAAGTGAAGTCATTTTTATTTTTGCAGGATTGTCGAATTTCTGTCCCTATCTTTCTGCTAATGTCAGTCTGTGTCCCATGTGTATGCTCTGGGCATCTGTCCCTTTAAGAGTATGTCCTTACACAGAGCTGCTAAATCTGGCACAGGTTCGTGTGTAGCGTTACCAGCTCTGCGCAATGTGATGGTGATTATGACACTCAGACATTAGGCCTTATTCCACCCATGCATTATCGGCTCCATCTGAATCAGCAGTGCCAGCCAAAACACACACAGCACACAAATGTATAAATAATGCACACAGAATTTCGTAGCCAAAACACATGTCAAGCAGCCCAGGAACACATACTGAGTTGGTTCAACACTAACTGTTACAGGCCAACTGAGAAAATGTGTACAAAACCTTTGTTGACATTTCAGTTAGATTTAATGGCGCTACATATAGCAGCACTTTACAATGATTTCTTGATAAATATCAGGAGCTATTCTTAAAGAAAGCCTGATCGTTTTTCCATCAGAAATTGAGTAATGTAGGAAGTGCAATGTACCAAAATGGAGCCAGATCTGTATGCTAATTTGCTAAAACATTAGATCTTTTGGATATTTGGTTAGCATTAGCATCAATGGAAACATCAAGCACTGGAAATTGTTTCAGGTAATAAATAAAGTCTAATTTATTTGCAAAATGTACAATAAGATAGTAAGATCTGGTCCAGAACTTGATTATATCTGTGACAGGTGGGATAGGTGGAGCAAATGTTAATAAGCGACACCTGTGCCACACATCGCTCACTAGTCCCACAGGTGCTCCTGAAAGATAAAAGGAGGAGTGATGAGGTGGAGGGCAGAACACCGTCTTGAAAGTATTCCTGGGCTGCGATGGGGTAAACATTATATGGGTGTGATAGGAGCCATGGGAAAGTAATGAGGCAAGTGGAGCAAATGTTTTTTTGTGACACCTGAACCACACACTTGTCTTGAGTCCTACAGGTGGTCCTGAAGGGTAAAGGAAGGAATGACGAGAAAGGACCAAGCTTGAAATATTTTATGACGCTGTTTTGGTTTTGAGGCAGATGTCTGTAAGGGGTTGTCACTTCATGTACTTTGTCGTTTTGATGTGTGAGCTAGTATTACCCATAGGAGCTCTTTAGGACACAAACCTGACAAATGTCTTTAAATACAACATCTGAACAGTGTTTTTAGGTGTGGTAACCATAGTACTGGAATATAAATGGAATAATTGAGCACGCCTCGGGTTGAATTTTGTAATTATTCAACAGCCTGTCATAAATGATTCCTTATTATTGCCTCATTGTTTGCCAGTTCTTGCCACCATCCCTGAAAACTGAACATTGTTAACTTCTTGTGTAGCTGCTGAGAAACGTTTTTAGAAAGATGGGGCTGGAAAAGCTTGCCAGGTGAATGGATGGACTCGGCACCGTTCGCTGAACGGGCCCTGCTGCCATGAAGAGAAGAATCACAGGGCTTAAAGTATTCCAGCACCGTGCCGGATCTCCGGCGTGCGGCCGTGAGGGAAAAAATAATAATATTTTTATAATAATAAATCTATATTTTAGCGCATGCGGTTTAATTAGGGATGCTTAAAATAATCGATTAACCGTTAACCGAAAGGGTGCGTTTGTAATCGATTAATGGTATCGGTTTAACGATTAACAAATATTATTTTATATATTTTAAAAGTTTGGCTGCATAAGGGACCTAAGGGAATACTTATGCGCTCTGGGCGCCTCACGTTTTGCGTTGCGCGCTGTGTGCTCGAGCGGAAAAAGCGCGTTACGTCAGTCGCGTCTTTTTCATTCTTCAGTCAAATGAAAGCAGTGCAGGGTTTCTGTTGAGGTGACAGCAGGGTTTGCGTTGTCAAGGCGACTACGGCGAACTTTTAATGATGGAGGAGAGACTTGTGGTCGCTGTTTCAAGTTATCCAGAGCTGTATTACTTCACAGATCTTGAATATCACAATATTATTAAAAATTACAATTATAACATCGACAGCAACACGACTCGCGCACAATACGGGTCAGCTGATCCAGTCGTTTCCTATAGTGACATACAACAGAGCACCGCGCTTCTTCTTTTTTTCTTGCCACCATTTTAGGCAGTGTGGTGCACCTCGCGTTTTTGGAACGGAAAGGCGTGCTTTTTGTGATCGGCCCCTAAATGTGCAACAAATATTTGTTAACTCTCGGGACAGTAACACGTGCAAACGCACGTGTCTACAGACGTATTTTGCCAAAGAAGAAAAACGAAAGAAGGATATTTCTGGTCACAGTTTGACACAGAGGAGTTGACATAAACCAGCGCTGATGTTGATGGCCTCTGTGCTGCGTGGAGCCGCGTCATAAACTTAACAAACAGGCTGTTGATGATTTAGTGTACAACCAACAAACCAACCTTTTTTTCATTTGGAAAATTACAGTTATTAATAGTTCTTATATAATATCAGTTTTTAAACTAGCCTACATAATCTACGAATCAAACAAATCCAAAGATTTTCTTGATTTTTGTATAATGATAACTCCGCACCAAACTGAGGCTTGCATTTTACAGCTTATAAAACATGTATGCAAATTAATGCAACATCATATGTAAACAACAAAATTGTTATACAAAAAGTCAAGACCAGCCAGACCCTCAGCCTCCTCCACTGTACCAGCTCCATCTTCTGGTCCAAATGTTTAAAAAAGAAAGAGTTTGCAGGATTTTGCTTACAACCCAGAAAAAAGAGAAAACATAAGTGATAATGGCCTTGATTTCACTTCTAATCTTCAGTTTAGCAGTTCAGTTCTTTAGCACTTTGAGCACTTGTTATTTAAGCACTTGTTATTGTTTAGAAGAAAACACTTTATTTGACATAGTACTTTTTAAATAAATGGTGCAAAGCATAATCATTGAAGAGAGTCTATCTCAGTCTCAGTTTACCAGTTTTTTAAGCACTTTAAGCTCTTGTTACTTTATTTTTGTTATTATCGTCAGTATTTGAAATAAGTCCTTCTGTGCAGTTTCTCTCTTCTTTCTGCCCCTCACACCCCTCCAAATTAGGATCCCCACCAGACCACCCCCCCTCCGACACCTCACCTCTCTCTCTCTACCTGCCTTGGCCTCCCCCCCTTTGGCAGCCTCTCCTCTGAAGTCCCCCTTTACAGTCCTCCAGAAGGGCCCCCACCTTTTTGCCCACTGGCCTGCAGTGGTATGAGGGTATATGATGAGTGAGGTGGGCTGGGAGCTGTGGGAGATGAGTGTTGCTGGTGGATCAAATGTTAATGACTGACACCTGCACTAAATACAAGCCTTGAATCCCACATACACCCCTGAACAATTAAGGACAAGAGAGGACCAGGCCTGTGGCATTTTATGTTGCTATTATGGTTTTTAAGCAGGCATTTGTGAGGGGCTGCTACTCATTTTGCTATTTGTTTACTTTATGATTAAATATTGTCCTCAACGTTTGCCAGGCCCAGTCTCCTGAACACCGAACCTTGTTGCTCCTGCTGCTGAGGGAATCTGTAGTGCTGCAAGCTTGATTGAGAGATTGAGCAGAATCTTCCACTGTGGATGCTTGAGGGTGGTTCTGAAAAAGCTTGGCAGGGAGATGGATAAGTTTCCAGGCCCACTTGCTATCCACTGTAATAGGGAGGAGCATGGAGAGCAAGGGAATGGGAGGCTCACTCTCTGGCATCCATAGACAATAGAGCCATTGCTGGCCATTAAGAGTTGGGGGAGTAAAAGCCGTCCACAGAAAGGTATCCAGGTCTGCTATTGGACCATGTGATCCCATTCACACGGCAACAGATTTAGGTGAATCGGCACAAGTTTAATATAATTTCAGCCTTTTGTCCGTATGACACTGGCATTTTTGGTACAGAGTGGAAAAATCTGAAAACACTGCCATTCGCATAGCCGTGTAGATAGTCAAAGCACCGCTTAAAAAAAAAAAAGATCACATCAAAGAACCACGTGACCATAAGACACAGGAGGAACATCACATTTAACAACCAGTAGCAACAACAATGCCAGATTATCCTGTGAGTGAGAGTCATTCAGGTGGTTAAAAGGTGAATGACAGTGTGATCAAGAAAGTGGACCTTTATTTTTGTTTTTTTCTACTCTCCATCTCACCTCTGTCCCTCCTCATCTTTCTATCTCTTTTCTCCTGCCTCTTCTGTCTTGTACCCCAGGATCAGCATAGATGTGTGTAGTAGAGTGGACTCTTGAGGTCAGTACCTGCCCTGTGAGGAGTGATAGAGGTAAATGTGAAACCTCTATCAGTCCTGATGAGATGGGGAAGGCAGAGAGCTGTGGGACAAAAGCAAGGCAGGTGGAGCAAATGTTAATGAGCACCTGCACCACAGACTAGTCTAAAGACCCATATACAGTAGGAGCTCTGGGTGGATAAAAGGAAGAGTGACGACAGTGGGGGAAGAGAAAGATCCTGGTGCCTCACATATGTGTAGAAATTGTCCTATATTTGATCTTAGATTATTATATATTATATATCTATATATATATATATATCGTTTAACCGTCTTCGAGATGTGAAATCTATAAATCTTTAACAATGTAAACAATCTTTAAATTGTGTAAATAGGCAAGTAGTTTTGGGTCTCCATCATAAAAAAGACTCTTTGTAAGGCTGCCTTATGAAGACTTTATTGCATCAAATACCAATTGTATTATAAATCTAAATGTGGGGGTATTTAAGATCAAATATGTGCAGATGCACATTTTAGAAATGAAGCCCCAGGTCTAGGACATTTTCTTTTGCTTTTTTTTTTGTGCCAGACATCCATGAGGGGCTGCAGCTATCAATACTTTGATTTATTTTTTTACAATTAAAGTTAGTGTTTAATATGTGCTGATTCCTACCACCAACCCTGAACATTCATCTTACAAAATCCATTAGTATTTGTGGAAGTTTTAGGTACCAAAATGGAGCTGAACAGTTTTTGGCTATTGGGTTAGCATTAGCCTACCTTACCTAAATGACATTGTTTCAGATCTGAAACCAATTTATATTTTAGTTATAAAATGTGCATGTCAGATAAATTGTATTTACTAGTTCAATGCACATCACCACAAAGTCGTTATTATGAGTGGGAAACTTTCTTTAACGTCAAGAGTTTCTGAGTTGGGAGCATAATGACTGATCTGTAATATATTTACCATTATAAATCTTATTATATATATATATCAGTAGGTGAAATTTCATTGACAAAACACAGTTGATGCAAATTCTTTACTCTTCATTTTCTATAAGAAGAGTTAACAACCCCTGCTGTATTTTCTGGTTAGTTATCTAAAGTATGTACAACACCATCTTGTGCCGACGAAAGTCACTTGAACACAATGTCATTATTACGACTTTCAATTCTTTAATAGGAACATCCCAAGAGGACTTGAAATCTGAATTAGATACATAGAAAATATCATTATTTTGATTTTAATTTTAGATTTGTGTCTGTTGTTCTCATACTTTCAACTTTTTACCTCATTCTTGTACTCGGTTAGCATTAGCTAAAACCTTTAATAACATCAGTACAAGAAAAGTGTTTAATGTACACTGTTAATGATTTTTTTGTAAATTGTACAGTATTGTACTGTAATATGAACTGCATTTTACTGTGGGCCAGTTTTGCGATATGTTACTGTATTGCAAAGTTGCATTGTGAAAATTCCTGTATATTTTACAGTAAAGATATACATAACATTCTGTAAACACATTTACAGCAAGATGGTGCTGTAAATGTAAATACAGTATTTTTGCTGTAACTTATAACATATCAAATGTTCACTTACCTTTCAATGAACCCTAAGCTGATTCTAGAGCACATTTGACCTCCTCTTCACCTTTCTCTTGTACAAATGCTCCACACTGACGCGCTTGTGGTCTGATTTGTGCTTCATATTGGATGCACACAGACTTGTCGATTGGCAGAGGTGTGCAGTAGTTGTTTGAGCAGTGTCGATGGATGGAGGCTTGACCGGGGCAGGAGAGATGGGGCCAGGTGGAGCCCAGGTGTGAGTGAGTTCAGTGAGGGTGAGCTTGAGAGTGTGCCAGGGGTCAGCTGGAGCTCTCACATCACACAAACACAAAAAAACCACATCATGCATCACAACACACTCAGAGGCGGAGATGCATGGAGTGTGATAGTGTTTAATACCATCCTCCCTCAAGTTTCAACCTTTTCTCTCAGGGTTGAATGAAGTGGTCACTTGAAGACCCTTAATAATGAACATTTTTATTTAGTTTGTGTATCTTAAGAAGAATTAATAACTAAGTAGTCTATAGTCAGTACCAATGAAAAAGCTAAAAGAAGAATCAAAAGAATTATTCACTTTTGTTATGAGAAACATTTAGTTTTCCTGTTTTTATTTCTTTATTTTTTTGTATTTTCTCATTTTATTAGTGACTAGCTCTGTTAGAAAATCTAATAAGATGCTTATAATACAGACAGATATATAATTTTGGGATTATAATTATGAGGTAAAAAAAAATCATAATTCTCATATCAATAAATCACATCATTTCACAATTGTAACTTTTATGCTATAATTATGACTTCATTTTCAATTCTGACTTGTCAGTTTGTACTTTTTATATCATAATATTGGCTTTTTCAATTTAGATTTTGACTGTTAGAATTATGACTATCTCATAATTTCTTTCTTCTCAGTTTTGATGCTTAGTCATCATTTTGAAAAGGGAGAAATAATTACAATGATTTCTTTTGTGTGTACTGCAAAACATTTTATATTAAAATAAAGGTAGGCATTACGGTGGCACAGTGGGTAGCACGATCGCCTCACAGCAAGAAGGTCACTGGTTCGAGCCTCGGCTGGATCAGTTGGCATTTCTGTGTGGAGTTTGCATGTTCTCCCCGTATTCGTGTGGGTTTCCTCGGGGTGCTCCGGTTTCCCCCACAGTCCAAAGACATGCACTTTAGGTGAATTGGGTAAGCTAAATTGTCCGTTGTGTATGAGTGTGAATGAGAGTGTATGGGTGTTTCCCAGTGATGGGTTGCAGCTGGAAGGGCATCCGCTGCGTAAAACATATGCTGGATAAGTTGGTGGTTCATTCCGCTGTGGCGACCCCAGATTAATAAAAGGACTAAGCTGGAATGAATGAATGAATAAATTATGAATTCTTGCTAATTTTTACTTTTATGTCATACTTTAATCATTATTTCAACAACTATGACTTCATTTCATAATTAAAATGTTGTCATCATTTCTATCCTTTAATAATAATCTATCTCATAATTGTGATTTCTTGTCAGTTTTGACTTTTTTAGTCATTATTTTGATTATTTTAAATGATTACTTTTTTCATAATGTAATGTTTTTGTGTGTGTGTGTGTGGGTAATAATACAAAACATTTTACATTGATTAAGATTATTAAAATCTTGGGCATTTCTAATTTGTCTATTTCAACATTTGATACCTTAATCATCATTTACTATCTCATAATTTCAACTTTTATGTAAAAAACTTGAGACTTGATCTCATAATTTAAATATATAATTTAATTATTATTTTAATTATAATCATAATTTGTCATAAATTCTGCCTTTTATGCCACTATTTCATCTTTTTGTAATAATATTACTTCATTAAACAAGTAAACAATTTAATGCTAATCCTGCACCATTACTTTTAGGAACATGCTAAAATCAAAAAGAAAAAATTGAAAGTGAGTAGAGTTTGTAGTTTCCATGAAAAGCTCTACAAGTGTCGGCGTCTTTGTAGAGTACTCCACTTACACTTAGCACCCCCAACCCCCCCCTACAACTTAGTAGCGCAACTCATCAGTTACATGAGCGGCACATTTTACCGTAGTAAATGTTTAACCGTCTTGCTCATAACTTTGGGGCTCCGCCATTAACCTGTGTCTACAAATTACCTCAGTGTCTATTTTTCTTTAAACCCGAAACTCATCTCGGATACTCTCTGGACAAGGCAGACCCTATTTCAGGGCCCCCAGACGGACACATACCTCCTACTTTGAGGTTACGGGGCACTTGTGAAAAGTAGACCAAGCTAAGATTTACCACTCCCTGCATGTCATCCGTTTTCTACTCCCTTTTTCTCCTCTGGCTTCACTGTTAGACCTACAGCCTGCTTTTCTGTTTGCTTTTGTCTGCGTAACATTTATCAGTTCATCTGCTGCCGGCTGGTGCTCTCGTATCTGTTACACCACCTGATCTCCCTGTGCGCACTCCTCCATCTGTGCTGCTGTGACCACCAGTGTCAGTCACACACACACAAATCACGGCTTGCGCACTCCTCCATCTGTGCTGCTGTGACCACCAGTGTCAGTCACACACACACAAATCACGGCTGTAATGTGACCACCACATGCTACACGCTTCCAGAGACTCATGTTGTGCACAATCAGCCATATTTACACACACATACACGAACACATCTTCATCAAGACGCAGGCACTTTGGGTTTTTCAGGAAATTAGTTAGCATGCGTATTGACGTGCTGTTGTAGCCCATTTTGCACTTTTTGTTTTGTCAAATTATATATAATAATAATAATATTAAATAATGATAAATATAATATTGGCAAATAAACGTAATTTTAGACATATTTCTTTGATACTTTAGGGTGCAGCTACATTGAAAATGTTGTCCGTTTCCAAGATGAAAACAACAGCACATCGGTAAAGTTATGATGCGCATAGTTTAATACAAATGAAGATATTTCTATGACAGAATTTGCTTTTCAAGCCCTACTAAAAACTGACTCTCAGATTAACCGGTTACAGAGGTGGTACCGTTTCAAAAAGTACATTTTTGTTCTTTTAGGTACAAAATATGAACCCTTAAGGTACAATATGGACCCCTTAGGTACTAATTTATAACTTTAAGGAACCAGTATGGATTCTTTAGGTACTAATATGTATCCTTTAAATGAACACTCCACTTTATTTTTGAAAAATAGGCTCATTTTGCAACTGCCTAGAGTTAAACCGTTGAGTTTTACCATTTTCGAATCCATTCAGCTGATCTCCAGGTGTGCAATTTTAGCTTAGCTTAGCATAGATCATTGAATCTGATTAGACCATTAGCATTTCGCTCAAAAATCTCAAAGCATTTCGATAGTTTTCAAAACGTGACTCTTAGTTACATCCTGTGCTAAGACTGAAGGAAAATGAAAAGTTGCTATTTTCTAGGTTGATATGGCTAGGAACTGTTATTTTGCCGTAATAATCATGTAATTTTGCTGCAGTACCATGGCTGCAGCAGGCGCAATGATATTACACAGCACCTGAAAATAATTCTGAATCATCTCTCACAAATGTCTCCATGGTTGCAAGATTTGCATAATATCATTGCGTCTGCTGCAGCCATGGTACGTCAACAAAGTTTCTTGATTATTACGGCCGAATGAAAGTGTAGTTCGAAAGAAATGCAAAGTGTTAATGCGAATAAGGGAAAAGCATTTGCGAATTCTGACGTAGCAAACATTTACACCCACCTGATTAATCAGTCTCCTTTATACTTGGCTTGTTTACTGTTGGTTACTAGGTTACCAATACTACAGTCAGCCGCTCTAAAAACCTGCTGGAAATGCACCTAATTCACATTTGGGATTTATTTTCTTTTTTTGCGGACGTTAAAAAAGATTCGCTTTGCGTTAGGATGGAAACCATAGTAGTGTGGAGTTTAACTAGATTTCTTAGGTCTAATTGTCATTTAAGATAAACATATAAAAAAAATTACTAACAAATCCATTGGCTTAATGAGCTGGCAGTGAAGGTAAAATTGTCACCATATTAGAAACTTACACATTTTCACAAAATGCAATGAAAAACAACATCAACCCAACAATAAATTGAATACTTTATATTTATATTAAAATAGCATCATTACATTAACAATAATTTCCATCGAAACAAATAACAATTTATTAATAACTCTCGGAAGCAGATGAGTAGAGCATCTACTATTTATAAATAAGTTACGTAAAAAGCCAGAAAAGAAATGCGTCACTTACAAACAGTTATTTCATAGCTTGACATGTTCCCAGAAGCAGCTGAACGCACAAATGGATGTTTGGAGACAGCAGGCATAAAATGACAGAGCACTCCATACCGCCCCCTACAGGATGGGAGTATTTCACTGTAACCTCATCACGGCTAAACACAATCTTCTTATTCTTTTTTTTAAATATTGATTTAGGTACTATTTGACCGTGCATCTACAAACATGCAAACATCTTGTGCTCTCAGCACTTCATACTGTACGTAATAATTTCCAGTGTATGATATTCCAGTGTTTTTGCACCAATTACATACTGTGTATGATACTAAAATATAGGAGTCCAACATATGCAAATTACACTAATTACATAAAAGTTCACATTTGGATTTCACATATATCAAATATATGTCACATGTCAAACTATTGCAAAAATGACCGTTTACGTTATATGTATTTTTTTCAGTCACTGAAATTACAAATATGTTCATATAATAGCTATATTTTTTTCATATATTGGCCATATATGAACACACGCAGACATATAAATATATACTTAAATATTTTTAATTCCAATGGCTGAAAAAATATATTCATAAACGGCCATTTTTGCAATATTTACATATATATGTTGCATGTATGACATGTTTTATATACGCGAACCCCAAATATTTATAACTATTATATATTATATATATAATAGATATCGCACTGCTACTTGTGTGATAGTGCTCATATATATATATATATATAGATATATATGAACTTGTATGCCATACAGTATATGTAATTTGCATATATTGCCATATATCGGATTTCTATATAGGCTGAGAGATCCTTAGACAAAAAGTACTGAGGCGGTACCATGGCATCAAATGGATTACCATATTCATATACCATGGTATATACATGGTACTCCAAAGTACTTCAACGAATACCATCATATAACCATGGTAAATGTCCAGAAACATGTGTATTTTTTTAAGTAAGTGCTTTAACTCCTTGATTTATATATCTAGCCAGCTGATATATTTCACTTTTTTTTATAAACTTGGAGTGTTTAAATAGTTTGACAAATGTACAGATTATATGTTTTGAGATGAATTTGTAATAGTTAATTGTATTTTATACTCGTCTGGAAGTCCTGAGCTTCGTTTCTCCTCTTTGAGAGTCCGAAATTCAAAGTCCTGACAACTTCCAGTTACAACTTCTTCCAGTAGTTCCTCCAGTGGATAAACGGTCCACGGTTGTTTTCCAACCCGAGCCACCATTGGTCGACAACATTCATTGGCATTTAAACGCTACTTTGTCGTAGCTAATCGCTGATTTGAGCCAAACTCTTGGCCAACCAGTAGTTCAAGTCAATATTGCACCGCATTTGGCAGTCGTTGTGTTGAATGAAATGTTTTTGGCAGAGCGCAACCGCGTTGTGCTTTTAATACAGTCTCACTATTTGGCAGGCTGTGTTTGTGTCCATATGGGATCCTTTTTAAGTCCATGCTAACAGGATATCCTGAGTACGAGCAGCTCCCGTAGCGCAGAGTCCGCACAACTGCAATGGCTGATGGGAAATGTAGTTCAGGGGAGCTTATTTGGCAAAAATCAAAGACATTTCCAGTTATTATAAAAAGATTTCCAGTGTGTCTCTGCTATATCCTGTGTGTCTCCACCCAGACTACCAGCTTTGTGCTCGCTCCTGGGACTTTGGCAGCAGTTCTCAGAGTCTTGGTCTTCTTCAGGACATTACCCTGTGAGAGGATGGAGGGCCAAATCAGGTTAGATCTTTGATTAGATTTCACTTTAAAATTGAATAGCTTGGTTAAAGTTGCAGTGTGTCATTTCCGCACCACTAATGGCCTCAAACTGAATTGCAGTCTGTTATGTATACTGTATGCTCAACTAGTATTATTTTGCACTTCTTTTTTGTGATACTAATTATGCAGAATGATGAGTTAATGAAATATTATTATAGGTTTAATAATCGAGATTAAGTGCATTCTAATACAAGCCAATTTGTAGAAATATACTCTTTGTTCATTCATTCATTCATTCATTTTCTTTTCGGCTTAGTCCCTTTATTAATCTGGGGTCGCCACAGCGGGATGAACCGCCAACTTATCCAGCATATGTTTTACGCAGCAGATGCCCTTCCAGCTGCAACCCATCACTGGGAAACATTCATACACACTCATTCACACACATACACTACGGACAATTTTAGCTTACCCAATTCACCTATACCGCATGTCTTTGGACTTGTGGGGGAAACCGGAGCACCCGGAGGAAACCCACGCGAACACGGGGAGAACATGCAAACTCCACACAGAAATGCCAACTGACCCAGCCGAGGCTCGAACCAGCGACCTTCTTGCTGTGAGGCGAACGTGCTACCCACTGCGCCACCGCGTCACCCCATACTCTTTGTTTTTTAAGTTAATTTCATTTTTAAACAATTGTTCAAGAAACAAAATGTACATTTGAATGACTTTTCATTGTTGAGTATTTTGTAGGCCTTGAAACTAAATAATTTTTCTCCTTCAAATTTTTTTGACGGTTGAGATTTCACTTGTCAAAAACATGAAGGAAAAGGTTTTCTGTTACTGAGAAAATGTAGTCAAAATGTCATGTACTGCAACCATCAATCAAAAAGTAAGAACACGTTTTCTTAAACTTGAGATAAAAGCAAGAAGGTTGCTGGTTCAAGTCCCGGCTGGGTCAGTTGGCATTTCTGTGTGAAGTTTGCGTGTGTCTCCCCGTGTTCTCGTGGGTTTCCTCCGGGTGCTCCGGTTTCCCCCACAGTCCAAAGACATGCGGTATAGGTGAATTGGATTAACTAAATTGGCCGTAGTGTATGAGTGTGTGAATGAGACAGTGTATGGGTGTTTCCCAGTAATGGGTTGTGGCTGGAAGGGCATCCGCTGCGTAAAACATATGCTGGAATAGTTGGCGGTTCATTCCACTGTGGCGACCTCTGATAAATAAGGGACTAAGCTGAAGGAAAATTAATGAATGAATTTAATAACTTTGTTAAAATAAACCCCCGACTTGTCCTAAGTATGCGATATTTCATTCTAAAATTGTTATTTTATAAAAATTGCAAAACACGAAAGAGTTCTGAGTATTTCTGCCTTGAATGTTCGTGATGTTCAAATTGACCACATGCATTTCAGCATCCGCTACTTTTTCCCACTCTTTTAAACATGGTGCTTCTATTGCCTACTAACTTTCTGATAAACATAAACATAACTTTCTGACAGCAAAAACATTTTTACTTGTTTTATTTTTACAAAGTTTACTTCAGACATTCAAAAACACCATTTTCACTGTGGTGAAAAAAAACTGCTCTCCTGCTTGCAGGATAAAGTGAAGCACTTCGTACACCCTTATAGGCTATATTACAAAAACGATAATAGTTTTTAGGTAACAACTTTGCCACAGCGTAATGAATCGCCAACTATTCCAGCATATGTTTTACACAGCGGATGCCCTTCCAGCCACAACCCAGTTCTGGGAAACATACACTCTCACATTCACACACACACACACACACACACACACACACACACACACACACACACTATGGCCAATTTAGTTCACCCAATTCACCTATAATGCATGTCTTTGGACTGTGGGGGAAACTGGAGCACCCGGAGGAAATCCACGGGGAGAACATGCAAACTCCACACAGAAATGCCAACTGACCCAGCTGGGACTCAAACCAGCGACCTTCTTGCTGTGAGGCGACTGAGTCACCATGCTGCCTCATAAAATATTACGACATTACAATATTACATTTAAAGCTTAATTCTAAAATCCCAATTGAAGCTTCAAATGTAAGCATGACTTGACAAAAATTACAGTTATTAATATAAATTATTCAGTACAGTCTTATATGAATAGTGGTAATAGAATTCTGGTGGTTCCACTGTTAAATATAATTCAAAATAACTCATAAAAAGGTGTACATTTTTTGCATCACATGACATTTTACCACAACTAATCGACGTCTTCTTTTGTTCCTGCAGGTTTTTGTCACATCGTTGACATTTTCAAGTATCAAAAGTAAATGCATAAAATAATATAATAATAGCATTACATTATCATCGCTCTCATGGAAGCCTTGCTGATCCTCTTCCGATGTTTCCGTCTCCGCTTCCGTGGAGACGGGAGAGGGGGCGGAGTCTGTGGGGCTGAGGCCGTGGTGGGAGGAGCTTTCATCACTACAGGATAACGAAGAAAACAGAAGTGAATGCAGTTAGAAATGTTTTCATATCAGCGCTGAAAGAATTACCCTCCAGGCAGTCATCATAATATTAGCATTACATGACTTTGTTGACCTGTGGCTTTATATGCGAGCTCTGACGTTAAAGAAATGGAAAGAATAACAGGAAGCATCAATTACTAATTACAATACAATGGACACACACACACACACACACACACACACACACACACACACACACACAAACAATGGCTTAATAGACAATCTTGACACTGACCTGTTCTTTGTGTGCTAGTCTGTTGTTTGCTAACTGCTTGTGTTGTAAACTGGTGACGTTGATGGTGTTGGTGACGGAGATGATGCGTTTCCTCTTCTTTTTCTGATTGGTGGTTGTGGTGGTGATGTTTTCTAACTTCTGATTGGTCGGAGTGATGGCTCAGCACTTCTGATAACCCGCTTGATTGGCCGATCACCTCAACGCGGCTGTAAGTGCGGCTAAGAGTGTCTGATTGGCTGCTTATGCCACGTTCTGATTGGACAGAAGTTTGCGATGGAGATTTTGGTTTCTGTGGCGTCGTCCCGTTGTGTGGTTGATCCTCTTGTGAATGTTTGTCGTGTTTATTTTTCGCTATGTCATCGCCACTGTGTTCGGATTTGATGTGGTCGCCGTCCTCTGTTTGCGTCGTGTCACTCATCATGTGTGGATTTCCCAATGTGGTCTGTCTGGTGGGAAAATCTCCTCGGCTGGCGTAAGCTGGTGTGTGTGTGAGTGTGTGTTGCTGTGGGGTTTGTCTGTCTGTGTGTGCGACAGTGTATTTGGACTGCCATTGTAGTTCCTGACTTTCTTTGTCCTCCAAATGGAGCTGCTGATTATGTTTCAGTTCATCATTGCGGTGCAGCTCCTCTTTTGATTGGGTCTTTGGTGGAGTTACTTTAGGGTGGAGTCTGGACGGAGGAAGGGGTGTGGTCTGGACACGTGGGGGTTGTGCTGGGACACGTAATTGACAGCTACATGTCACATGGTCCTCCACGGGTATGACAACTTTCTCGTAGGCTGGTTGTCGGTTGATATACTGGATTTTTGTTATCTAGATAAAAAATGAATTAATAAAATTTGCATTAACTATTTCTTTCTGGACCCAAAAGAGTATTCCAAACCCAGGAGAGGTCATTTGCAATCATGCTAAATGAAAATTAACTTCAGATGTAAATCCTACTTCAATTGATTTTGATTGTAGCATGTTGCTGACAAACAATGGGGTATATGCACACAGACTTTTAATTTTCAGTCAGCCAGCCCAAGCGCTTCCGGTGAACTGTTGCACCATTACCAAATCGGATTTCTTTAAAAATCTGTGATCTTCACTGCCCGAATGATATATGAAATACACTCAGACCGGACAAGAAGCACTGCATTAAATTCCATTTTCCGTTCTTTAAAATATAGCATTTTATTTTACCCCAGAATTTTCAAAGGAGTGTCTACGCTAGCCTGCTGCTACTGGCGGCACTTTGCGTTTTATGCTTGAACAACTAAGTGAATGCTTAAGTCTATTTAACTGATTGTATTTTAATTACATTACAACATCAGTGCCGTAAAAGGAACCTTATGAAATTTAAAATTTAATCATAAACTTTTCACCGGAAGTTTATCATTGGCTGAAAACACTAGCTGTGCATATACACCATTAGATTCATGCTAACAAGCAATTGGCTTAAATGGTTTTTTTTTAATTGGGTAAAATAGCCTAATTAGATTTTACAAACGATTTTATTTTAGCATGTTTGCTAAGCTAAAAATGTAGCATATAACAGTGTGAACATAAATATTCTGTATATACGGTTAAAACTATTTCTTGAAGTTGTATCACTGTTTTACATGAAAATACTATTCACAATTTTATTTAGAAACTGAATGGTACTTTTTGTTTCTTTGTAAATGTTTGTAAAACACACTAGCCATTTCAAGTTTGTTAATGTTGTCTATTTGTATTTACATTTCACTGTATTATGTTACCGTTTTATCGTTTTTAACGAATTAGCCTAAAATACAGTATACATAAAAGTGAGCGAATAAGTATTTGTAATTAGATTTACTTATTTTTGTTAGCATGCTGCTAAACTAACAAAGGCTGTGTCCAAAATCGCATACTTCCATACTATATAGTACGCTAAAAACAGTATGTAAGCCGAGTAGTATGTCCGAATTCATAGAATTCGAAAAACAGTATGCAAGAAGTACCCGCATGACCTACTACTTACGGCGAGATTCTGATGTGCGCATCCGATGGACGCTACGCTATTCCATGATGCACCGCGAGAGTGAAGCAACGCCACTGACGTGGGTAGGTCATGTGATAATGACAAAATGGCAGATGCAGTTCATCTGAGTTCCATTCATACTATATAGAACTTACTTTTCTAACGGTCGAGTAGTAAATTCAAATGCAGTACCTACTCGAGTAGAAGGCAATTTTGGACGCAACCAGAGTAATATGCAAATTAGCATTGTAGTAGTTAGCAATGTTAGTACATTGCTTTGCTGACAAAATTATATGCTAATTCACTTAAAATAAACACTCCACAAAAATAACTGATCAAATAGTTTATGCATTTGGTATTACATTTAACTTTTTATATTAGCATTGGTTAAGCTAACAACACGGTACACCAATTTTTTTCAAAAATCCCAAAAATCACCTTTTTGACAAACTAATGTATAACAATTAGTAACAATTTTATACACTAATTAGCATGAAACATAGTTAAAAAAAGATTATTTGTAATTATATTTACGTATTTTATATTAGTATGCTTGTAAAAGTTGTAAACTTGCGTATAAATACCTGTAGATGTCGTGTTTCAGTGATGACTGGCACGCATTGTAAAGTTCGCGCGTTACAGCAGCCCGAACAGCGCTGCACTTCCACACATGAAGGCCATAACATGAAGTTGGCGTTTCGTCTGTCAAACATCGCACGGGTCACTTCCATAACTTCTGTCCTCACTTTACACATAGCCTGCTGGGCCACCTGAATGCCTGTGAAAGAAGGTTGAAAGATGGTTAATTTAATGTTTATTTAACATTCACCACATGCTTCAAAAGGCAAACTGGATGAAAGTAAGATAAACTTCTGATGGGTGAAACAAAGCGTTAAACTAATTGCTTCACAAAATGATTCGAAAATAGTTCGAAACAGCACATACTAGGGACACCTGGTGGTCAAAGCCGTAAATGCAACAAAAACTCAGGCAAAGCATGCATTAGAATTGTTCTCTGCATTAGGCTTAGTCTCTGATTTATCAGAGGTCGCCACAGTGGAATGAACCGCCAACTATTCCGGCATATGTTTTACGCAGCGGATGCCCTTCCAGCAGCAACCCAGTACTAGGAAACACCCATACACTCTCACATTTACGCACACACTCATACACTACGGCCAATTTTGTTTACCCAATTCACTTATACCAGGAAACTAGAGCAGCCGGAGGAAACCCATGCGAACACAGAGATATGTTTTTTCAAACATTTAAAACAATTTTTGCAAACTTTAAATTGAACGTACTATAAATGCACTTAGCTTATTATTTAATGTCGTTAAATATTATGTGTCTGCATAATATGCATTTTTTTATAATTCTTCGAGGCATACAGATTATCTGTTCCTTGTTGGGGTCTGCTAACCTAGACAACAAGAGACTGTTAATAAATATTATTCCTTTTCATTTTACAAATGTCTCATTAAACGTCTACAAACTAGTAAAAACTGATCCAAGATCAGGTAAAAACAATTACACCTGTTCAGTTAATCAGCACTAAGGGGTGAACTATTGGATTTTCAAAACAGTTGTGACGTAACTAAGCCCCGTTTACTGAAATCATTTGACCTCGCCAATTTGATATACACTCTGAAGCCCACGCTCCGAAGATTCATAAGTTTTGAAAGTTTTGTAACAGAATGTTTGTGTCAAAGCATGCTAATAAAAAAAAGAGCATGAACATGCATTTGTTTGGATGTATTTAAAAAATATTATAGTAATTGAAAGTAAATACATACAATAGTGTGGCGTGTGTATGTGTACATACAAATCGGTGGCCATCAGCCTGTCATACTGAGCAGAGCAAAGATGATTGCACCATAAGATGGCGACAGAGACCGCATAATAAGTCCTTAGGGGAGAAAAACTCAGCGTTTTCTTTTCTTATTTCAGCTGATCAGATCATTATAAAACAGGTAAGTGACATTCTAAGTCGATCTCTCTCTTTTGTATGTTTTAGTGCTGTATTTATACCATAGTAATCTGCTAGTGTTTGCTTTGCTTTGGCTTTTTCGGGGTTAATTGTTGTGATCTCTCAATTGCAACAGAGAAATACTGGGAAATCTCTGTAGACTGATGGCATTTCATGCCGTTCAGCTTTATAATCTTAAAATGTGAGCAAAATAACCTGTTTTGTCATCACTTTAGATATTATGCCAGAGAATCATTCAAACACTAGCTCTAAAGTGACGTATTTTTAACAGTTTCTGCTGTTCTGACATCAGCTGCAGATGTGAATGAACGGCGGAAGAAAGTAGTTCCTCGTACAAAAGGATTTTTGAGACTCTCCATGTTTGATTTTCTTTTTTATGTACATGATTATGCCGTCGAACTGTTGTATAAATGCAATATCACATGCAATATCAGCCATATCGCACTGCTACTCATGTGATATTGCTCATATATATATGCAAAACATTTGTTTATATTACTATAGTTGTTATACTTCAACAACTTCACTATTGTTTGGTTAAAAAACATTACATTACTTACTATTAATTACTATAGTATTTTTTTAATGTAGATATTGTTATCGTCATTGTTTGTCATTAACGATAATGACACAAAGGAATGATGTAGTTTGAATTACATTCAGAAGGATAAATCAATGATAAAATCAAACAAACATTTGATTCGAACCACTGATTCGAAACAAAAGATTCATAAAGATTTTGAAGATTCATGAAGCAGTGCTTCGAAAGCATCCATCTCTAAAATGATCCAGACGGACGAGACTTCAGACACTCACTATAATTCAGCCTCTCAGTGCTGTCAGTGTGTACAATCAGAAGATGCGAGGCACACTTGACTGAAAGTGAGCACTCAGAGAGAGTTGAAAAGAACATAAGGGTTCGAGTGCATGTGCGAAAGAAGCGTGGGTGGTTCAAATTGAGCTTTGAAACTTGTGTGTGTGTGTGTGTTTGAGGGTGACCTAAGGACATGTGGCGGGACTGGACGAGACAGAATCAATCACAGAGACGCAACAGCAGACTCCAGGCTCACATCTCACACACTCACACAAATGCACTGCAACAAAGCCACAACACCATTGTGGAATGGAGATGCCAGTGTCTCAAAATAATCGCCACAGACTGGAACATACATTCAAATTCTGCTGGAGGACAAAGATGAAGAGACGGGAGTGTGGAAAAGAGACAGCCAGACAAAGAGAGGAAGGGAGGGAACGCTGCAGCAGACTTACTAAGGCTTCTGGGAAGACGTTTGTGTGTTCCGTTCGAATGCATCGCGGTCTCGGGCTTCTCATCATCTTCCTCTGAAAACGAAAGACAAAACAAAGAAAGGAATTTAAAATATGAAACACAGATCATCAGCACTTTGGGTAGCAAAAAATGGGTAGCATTAGGTTCATATATATTATATACACTGCAAACAATTATTTTCTTGCTTGGAGTTGTTGTCTCGTTTCTAGTCCAAATGTCTCAAAATGCTCAAATCAAGAAGAATTTTCTAGTCAAGCAAAAAATCTTGTCTTGTTTTCAGAAATAATATGTCAAAATTAAGTGAGTTTTTACTTAAAACAAGCAAAATAATCTTATTTTAAAGTGAAAGCAAGATTATATTGCTTAACCCATTGGCAGATTATTTTGCTTGTTTTAAGTAAAAACTCACTTATACATATTATTTCTGAAAACATTTTTGCTTGTCTAGAAAAGTCTACTAGATTTAAGATTAGACATTTGGACTAGAAACAAGACAAGAAGTACCATACTTGGATAAACTTGAGTATTTAAAGTGTTAAAAAACTGAAGTGCTTGTGAAAGTTATTGTCCTTTGTTTTAGATGGTAATATATATTTAACATTGCAGTTATCATTCTTGGTTTGAACGGGCCTATACATCACAACTATAACAGTAACAAACAACACAGATAACTATTGTGTACAACAGACTGTTTGCAATGTGATGTAACCATTTTTCATCATGTTGCTAAGCTAACAATGTGCTAAACTAATTAGCATCAATTTAAATTATATATAAAAATTGTGTAAGATTGTGCACTTGCAATTCAATTAACTATTTGTTGTTAGCTTGTTGCTACGCTAATCATGCTATACACAAATTAGCCTAAAATCTGCAGTATGAATATTGTGTAAAACTCCATTTGTAATTACATTTATTTCATGCTAGCTTGTTGCTAGCTAACAGTGCTTTATAGACAACCTACCAATGACTTCTACAGTACACATAAATACTGTGTAAAATATGGTCATTTGTAATTAGATTGAATTATTTTATGCTTCCTTTTTGCTACCCAATAATGAACAATATTGTTGTGGGACAATATTGCTGTAATCACTTTCAGAAGTGTTTTCTAGCTGAAAAATAGTGAAAACACTGACAGACAATTAGAGTCCACCGACTTTAATGAGCCTGAAGATTTAAAATGGCAGAGCACCAAACCGTAGTGTGTGGTAATTAAAAGAACATTAGCATGCATTCAAAAATAATATATTAAATTAAATGTAACCATACTATAGTAATGTGTATTATACTGTATATGTTATGTTTTTAACAACTCTGTTAATGAATGCTATATTTAGATATTTATTAAGTACAGTGAACTGAAATAAATACTGTAGTATACTTTAGATTTTTACTACAGTAAATTGCCATATTGTAGTATTATAAAAACATATAACAGACATTCATTCATTCATTTTCTTTTCGGCTTAGTCCCTTTATTAATCTGGGGTCACCACAGTGGAATGAACAGCCAACTTATCAAGCATATGTTTTACGCAGCGGATGCCCTTCCAGCTGCAACCCATCACTATGGAAACATCCATACACACTCATTCACACACATACACTACGGACAACACTACGGACAATTTAGCCTACCCAATTCACCTATAGCGCATGTCTTTGGACTTGTGGGGGAAACCGGAGCACCCGGAGGAAACCCACGCCAACACGGGGAGAACATGCAAACTCCACACAGAAACGCCAACTGACCCAGCCGAGGCTCGAACCAGTGACCTTCTTGCTGTGAGGCGAACGTGCTACCCACTGCGCCACCGTGCAGCCCCCATATAACGTACAGTATTAAGTAATTTGTTTATATTACTATAGTGCTTGTGTTACCATAGCAACTACAGAAGTACCACAACAGATTCATTCATGTACTTTAATATAGCATGGTTTCAAAACACTACATTATTTACTCTTATTAATATTAATATACTATTAATTACACTATAATATTTACTATTTTTTATATACATTTAGTTATACATTTATTGTTATCATTATTGTTTGTCATTAATGATAATGACACAAAGAAATGATGTAGTTTGAATTACTTTCAGAAAAATAGATCGACAATAAAAAACATCTGACAGCCAATCAGAATCTATCCATTTAGTTTGATCAGTGCTGATTGCTGAATTGGCAGTATGTTGATGCAACAACAAAAAAGGAATAATAATAATAATAACAATAAAAAAAAAAATCATTCTGTATTTTAATGAGCTTTAGCATTTAAATCGTAAGTGCAAGAAAACTGCAGTGTGCACTAATATATAGAACATTAACGTGCTTCGGTGTAGACGCTAATAAAGTTAGCAATACAGTTATCTGTCTTGGCGTAAACCGGTAATGTTTGGTAAAAATGTGTCTTAAAAAGAACCACCCACTCAGGATAGGAGCCGTTTGATAAACATGTAAATCCTAATTGACAAAATTCAAACTTGTACGCATGACTGCCATTCTCCAGCCAATCAAATTTTAACTCGACCACTTTAGCCATTGTTGTATGTGACTTTTCTGTTGCGCAGCTCTGTTTAGCTTATGTCTCATACATAAGACCTGCTGCGTCTGGGATTGCCATTTGAATCCTCTTGATTCCACTGTCCCGACACCTTGCCGCAAATCTGCTCAAGCCCTTTATATCCATGAGCGACATTCGTCTAGTGTTACAGTTGTTGTAGCGAGGGTCATAACATTGTTGAATCTGGCTAAAATGCACACACATACACGCACACACAGAGGATTCCGGTGTAGGGAACAATAGCATAGCCTTGTGTTTGTGTCCCTTCTGTAAACTTAGAGCTGGACTGGGCTCAAGGTCACTGCTATTGTGCCTGTGAGTGGCTATACACGGCCCATTCATGTAAATATTACCATTATCCACATGCATGCGCACACACATGTACACACACACACACACACACAGCATTCCAGACCCCTCAGTCTTTCCTGCCTCACCTTCACACTCAACACACCCCAGAAAACACACACATTCCAGAAGTGACGAGACGCTGGCTAGTTTGAAGTACTGCTGATATGGGGTTTCAATGGACAAAGATGATATGAAGAGGGCAATGCGGCCAAAGCATGTACACACACACACACACACACACACACACACACACACACACGTGTGTATATATATATATATATATATATATATATATATATATATATATATACACACACAGTCAAGCTTGAAATTATATATATACAGTCAAGCCCGAAATTATTCATACCCCTGGGGCTTGACTGTACATATATTTAGTGCAGTGTATTTAGGATTGGTATGGGATCAGCTTTACCTACGGATTCTACATCCAGAAGTTTCTTCAGATCGTCTACAGTTGAAATTGGGCTGTTCATTACTAAATCCACCAGAGATGGAGGAAGAGGGTCCCCCTGATGAAGAAAGAGAGAAAGAAACGGTCAAAAACAGGTCCTGAACAATAAAAAACACCTGTTTGGGTCAAAAACAGGTGCTTGTAATATCAATAAAATGCACATAAATATCGAAGTACAATAACAGAGATGTTGCTAAGCATGTGTTGCAGAGTTAGAACATGTGTGGACGTTACGTTGTGTCCTTTGTGTTTATTTTTTATCTCCGTCCTTTATTAAGCTGCATTACTCATAAGCAGGTCACTCTGTGTGTGTGTTTGTGCGTGTGTCTGTGTGTGTGATGTGGCCTGTGTCATGTGGGGCTGCCCAGTGGGACAGTGGGAAAAATAAATATATAAATAAACATATTGCCACAAGCTAGTGACCAATCAAAAATCACACTCCCACAGAGTTCCTCATAAATGTGTTAAAATTTACAGTTGCACACAGTTTATTGCAGTCAGGACTTTTCAAACAACTTAGGTATTGTATCTTTGTGGTTCAGTTCCAAAATATGCAATAAATATCATCAACAGACAATTGAGCACTTTTCTGTTTTCAGTTCTGTTTAAGTTTCAGAGTAAAATGCATATTAAATTTGCTGTAAGCCTCTTTGGTTTTTCTCAACAGACTCTGAATGGGATTCTCCATTACGTCATGGGAGACGGGTGTGTTAACAAAGACACAAAGAGCACAACCTATAACCACAGTTACTGGTGCTCCTTAAGAGTGCCCATGAGTGGGGTTTACTCTGACAGCTCCTACTAGCTGGCTGAACACTGTTACACTCACACCCCTAAACATCACTTTCATCCGGGTCACGGCACCAGCGTAACCCCTTAGGTTCTACTCGCCCCCTCTGAGAGTGATTTTGAGCTGCCGTTCCCAGCATGGGAGGTGGCTGTGCTTACAAGGTGCTTAAGATCACAGTTGCTAGCATCAGTTGCTAGGTTTACTTACACAGCTCCTATTAGCTGTCCTCCAATACACTCATCCCACTAAACCTCACTCCCATCTGGGTCACGGCACCAATGCAACCCCTTAGGTTTTACACGCCCCCCTCCGAGAGTGATTCTGAACTGCCAGTTTCAGCATGGGAGGTGGATGTGCCAACAAGGTGCTTAAGATCACAGTTGCTAGCTCCTACTAGTTGTGCTATAATACACTTATTCCCGTAAACCTCACTCCCATCTGGGTCACAGCACCAATGTAACCCCTCCGGTTCTTCTTTCACCACTTCGAGAGAGTTTCAAACCACTGCTTGCACAACTGGGGGCATGTGTGTGCTAACAAGGAAGATAAAGACGGCAGCTTGTAAAAACCCACGGGATCTATTCACCTTGCTCTGAGCAAGATTTGAACCTGCGCAGAAGCAGGCATGCTAACAAGACTCAAATATTTCCAACTAGCTGACCTCTATTACATTCGCACCTGACATTCACATCTACATTAGGGCTGCACGATTCTGGCTAAAATGAGAATCACAATTTTTTTGCTTAAAATCAAGATCACGATTTTCTCACAATTCTGTAAATGTAAAATAATGGTTAATATGAGTATGCTATTATTATTATTATTGTTGTTTCTTAAACATATGGTAAAACAACACTAATAATATTAGGCCTATGTGTAGGTCTACTGCTGGTTAAAATGCAAATTTTTGTATAGACTTGGAATGGAGGACTTGAACAGACTTTTTTTAATTTGTCCTGGTCATTAATTCACAGTAAAGTGATTAGTACATCACTTTACTGTACATCACAATACAACTATTCATAATTCTAAAGTTGAACTATTGTGTTTGAGATATATGCTTGCAATCTGTCATTAACAGCATTATTGACCATTTTTCACTAGTAAAATTAGACATTTGTCATTATCAGATTCCCTCTTGCATTATATTTAACGATATATATAGAGTAGTTATACTGACTCAGTAAACATTTATTTTCATGCACAACACTGTGTTCACTTTGAAAGAAAAACATATCAAATGCTTGCCGTAATCATAACGCGGTTTTGGTTTCACTTTCACTGCCGAGTGCGGTTCATGTCATGGCTGCCGTCACTTTGAAGAAAAAAACACACACATGCAAATCATACTTCCCGCGCAGCTCCCAAACGATCACTCTGTGCAACAAACTGAACGTTATTTACATCTTTATTACCTGTTACTCACGGCCTATGCTGGTTCTGTTCACACATCATTCGCGTGTCGTCTCAGTAGTAAACAAACAGTGCGTCACCTTACGTGTCATTCACGGCCGCGCTCATTACATTAGGACAGAAATTAAATTTTTGGGTGAATTATACCGTATAAAGTATGTGACACTTTCAACACCATTTGGAGGTGTCCACGTTGCTGAGCAACATATGTAAAACAATTTTAAGACTTGTGCAACCGCCTTTATGCTTCTCCCGCACTTGAAAATACAATTGGCTGAATCGTAGAGATGTTGGATTAAGATCTTGTGGGGGGTCGAATCGAGATCGCAATCTTTTTTCGATTAATTGTGCAGCTCTAATCTACATCAGCCTTTAAAAAAACAGATATCAGTTTAGCTAAGTTTGTGATAAATTAATTAAAATAAGAAAATCAGCACATGTTATAAAACATTTGAATATGATAATGATTAGGAAAATTTTTTTATGGAATTTTACCAATTTAATTCCTACGATCAATTTCATACATGGTTTTACATATGAATTAGATCATACAAATTATTTTCCAATGTCCCAAAAATTGCTACATTTACTTAAGTTGAAACAACTATTTTACAAATGTGCAATATATTCACCTACAGTGCCCCTTGTGGGACACAAAAAAACTGCATCGCATAAATACAATATAAAAAATTTCTTATGCTCGTTTCACAACAAATGCGAAATGAATTATTCACACAAGAAAATTACATTCAAAGTCAATGCAAACATTAGAGGAAAACAATTATCGCCTCAAAAATTTGCATGAGGGGAAAAACATCCCGTGAGTAAACTAGAGAGAGTGATATGGTTCTCTGTGTTTAGTTGAACCCAGCATTACATATTTCAGAATTTAACAATGCATGAAATCAGGCTAACGCATTGTTAAATTCTGAATTTTTTCAAGATAGCAATTCAGTGTAACCACATTGGGTGCTATGAGAACATAAATAAATAATAACACAACTAAGTGACAAATTCTCAGTAGCCTCAAGAATGAATACATACCAAATTGTATACTTGCAAAAGAGCTCTTCTCTTTTGCAAACATTTGGAAGGTGAATGTTAGTAGCTATGCAAACTTGATTTCATGTGTCGTTAAAATCTGAAATGCGCAATTCAATGTTATGCATCTCAATGTGACACATAAGGCACTATAAGAACAAAAGTAAACTGCCGTCTACACTAACTTTTATATTTCAGATCAATTGTACTAGTTAATGAATAATATTGCTTCTATATTTACATTTAGAAGCCTTAAAGGTACAGCACCAACCTGTTTCACTGAACGAATCAGCAAGTCATGTTAATAACAGTCATGCAAAAACTAGATTATGGCTGTTTCTGGTGCACGAAAACACTGACTAAAGGCCTGTTCACATCATGAGTGATAATTATAATAATAACTGTATATTAGCATCCACACCAATGCCCTACACAATTAGCGCCATTGGTGTGACAAAGTTTTAACACTGTAATTACACTCATCAGGGGAAAATAGAACAAAAGTGTTGAAAACAGCCCTTTGACCACCAAAATAGATACACTAAATCAAGCTCTACTTGTGCAGTGAAAGACCAACATTCATCAAATTGTGTAAAGTTTATGATGGATCCACAGGTGTGAAGATGTGAAACACACATGCATTAAAGCAATACGAAACATACACAAGTCCATGTGTGTGGAGCACTGTAACACATATACTGATCCCATTAGGATGACATCACTCCCGTTTGCCAATTGCCGTAGTGACTCATTTGATCCAGGAATGCCAACAGTTCATCCAGGGCAAAAGTTAAGGAGGAATGGGGTATAATTATGGACCTGGACTGCTATACGCACACACACATGAAACTTTAGAGGGCGAACAACATGGCATTCAGCCATAATTGACTTCAGACATAAAGGAATACTGTATCCATGGAGTGACACCCACACACAGGTCACTGAAACAGATGCACTGAAAGGAGGATGAAAAGCGGGATTTATTTTTTAAAAAGAACAGTCTGACCAAGCTTCGGTAATCATAGAGGGGATTATGAGCCAGATTTACTGAACAGGGCAAATTAGCGTGAGACTGCAATCCCATAAAAGAGCCAAAGGGAGTGATAATACACACCCTCTAACTTTCTATCTAGAAGCATGCCAACCTTTTCATTAGGTCTATACAATTTATTTATTCACATGCCCAAAAATGTACATAAAATGCATAAAAAGACCATCTTGCTCAACAAAAGTGTATTTTTTTTTCCAACACAAGTTGAAAATGGTTGCTAAGGGGTTTAATATGCTAAATATGTCTCTTTATGCAACACAATTTACCATATTTTGATTCAGGGTGAAAAATGATCCAAACGAAGCAGCTTCTTTGTGATTCTCACGAGAGTGCGTTTCAAAGGACGCAGACACATCGGTTTATTTTAATAATGACCAATGTAAGCAACCGAGAGCAACGTAATTTTAAAATAATCTGATTTAGTAATTGATATGTTCATTTGATGTTGTTACATAAACATAAAGCATACAGTATGTCGCCTATCATCTCCTTTTAGAAACTTGGAGTCAACTGAACTGTTTTTACTAAAATTATTTACTGTTTCGCTTAAAACGCACACACTGGTTCATAAGCACTTTCATACATATACACTACCTGACAAAAGTCTTGTCAGTTGTAAGAGCAACAAATAATAACTTGACTTCTAGTTGATCATTTGGAAAAGTGGCAGAAGGTAGATTTTTTCCAATGAAGCATCTGTTGAACTGCATCCCGATCATCACAAATACTGCAGAAGACAAGTTATTATTTGTTGTTCCTAAAACTTGGATAGGCGACAAGACTTTTGTCAGGTAGTGTACACTTTTTCGAGAAAATTTATGGTAAATTTCCATTTTTTTAAATACCCAATAAAATACCCATAAATTAGTTCTGGCCATTTTCTGGAATAAAAAGTTGTAACATTACCAGTAAATTCCAAGAATTCTGCTCAGTGTGAACGCAGAAGGAAAATCAGGGGTGCAATTTGCCAACCAGTCAGATTTTGGTAGCCTACAACAGGGGTTCCCAAACTTTTCAGCACACAACCTCAAAAATAGCAATGCCAGTGACTCGCGAGCCCCATTATTCTCGGGGTTGGTTTTAAACATACAAACGTTGCACACACAACATTAGGCCTGTATGAACACGAGCATATTGACAACACAAAAAATGTCTAACAAGAATAGAATTTTTTTATAGTCATTTATTAATTTGTTTAATTTAAAATGAATGAGACTGGTGGGCACAATGTTTACTGCACAAGTCTATTCTTGATTTAATTTTTCCGACCCCCACTTTGGGAACCACTGGCCTACAACACCGATATTCTTTCATTTTAAGGAGGGTCTCACAAGTTGTTTTTCTCCTATAGATCAGTATTTTGATTTGTCTTTGGGTCAAAAGCAGCTTCATGAATAAGAAAGTTTGAAATAAAAATGAAATAAAAATCAGACCCCCTTTAGGTTTACAAAAACAAGCGCAGCCATTTAAAGGTAATTTCTTGGTCAATTATGTCAGAATTTACCAGCATTTTGAAATGGATGTGTGAATGTGCATTTCCGGAAAAAATATGGAACATCTTTGCCTGCGTGAACAGCACATTTTTAATTTACCAGTTGTAATTTTAGGCTATTACTGTGTAAAAATGTAATTCTGAAACATTTTTTTAAAGTTTTGTCATAACATAAAGTTGCATTTACTGAAACTATGAATTTTATGACACAAGATACACACATTTATTTCCGAAAGCATCCTTTGCTAACTTTCACTTTCATGTCAAGAAATTTATATTTTTGGGACATAAAAAATGTAAAAGGTTTCAAATCTTTAACAAGCGATCATCTCTGTGTAAACTATATCATGTGATTTTGAAAGAATGGTGACATCATGCACATTTGTAATTCTGGTTCAGTATTATCAACCAAAGCAACAATGGTGGAGCGCAGGACTGTAATTATGCAGTTTCTTTGCAAAGTGGTCGCCATCTACAGGCCTGGCATGCAAATTACAACATTATTAGTCGTTTTTTTGAAGATCAGTGTGAACAGGGAACATTTTGACAGCTTTGTCATCTATAAGTGGATGCTTTACATAAATAATTTCATACCATAATTCATTCATTCATTCATTCATTTTCCTTCGGCTTAGTCCCTTATTTCCAGCATATGTTTTTACACAGCAGATGCCCTTCCAGCCACAACCCAGTACTGGGAATCACCCATACACTCTCGCATTCACACACACACTCATACACTACGGCCAATTTTGTTCATCCAATTCACCTATAGCTCATGTTTTTGGACACCGGAGCACCCAAAGGAAACCCACGCGAACACGGTGAGAACTTGCAAACTCCACACAGAAATGCCAACTGACCCAGTCAGGACTCGAACCAGCGACCTTCTTGCTGTGAGGCGACAGTGCTAACCACTGAGCCACCGTGCTGCCCTCATACCATAACTGTATTGTCTGAAACAGAAACCCCAACAAATGCATAATATTCAATATGATCAGACACAAAAAATATCTCCGTCCACGCCTTTGCATTATTTTAAGCGTAAGTAAAACAGCATATAAAGGGATAAGTGCAATAAGCATCGACTCAGCTTCTATTTTCCAAAACTGAGTCATAAATTCAATGCACATTTGATAAGATGAGGTGGTTCAGCTCGGCTTTCATTTGCTCGATTCCTGAGTCATGTCTGCAAAAGCAATTTCGCTTTTTTTTTAAGCCCTCAGGCCGTGACACATGCATAATGCCCCAGAGAGACCCGAAGCCAAATCATCTTATGTGATTCCATCCACACGTCTTTACCGTGCCGCCTAGATTATTTCTCTCTCTCTTATATAACTAAAACACAAGACTTATGAAGCATCAGCTGGACGAGTGCAATCCCCTCAGCTGTGACCTTTTAAACTCCCTAAAAGAGTCTGAATCGGAGCGCTCGGTTTTAGAGAGTAAACCTAACATAAAGTTGGGTTATTTGCATGTTTGGTGATGATGCAATGGTTATATTCAAAAGGCGGATTACAGAAATAACACAAGGGGATTTAGGTTTTATAGTGTGTGTGTGGATGGTAATTGATGGCCATGTGATAAAGACCTCTCCTTAAAGGTCAGAACGCATACGTGAGAATATCTGCAACCCAAATCAAGATGCATGAATGATTCTGCTGGGCCTATTAAATGACAGATGATGTTTGATGGCAAAAACAGATATATTTAGAGAGCAGGATGGACAAAACAGTTAAATTAAGATCATTGAAAAAAGACTTTTGCAGCTTGTACTTATTTAAAATAAGCAGAAACAACACAATTCTTACGTTTTTTTTGGGACAACTTAATTGTTTTATGTTTAAATGATTTGTGTTGCGGCAACATGAAGGATTTGTGTGGAACCCAGCATTTTTTCACAGTGTGCACGAATAATAATAGCTGAACAATTTAGTACACAAAAACATTTGAATGCAGAAAACGCGCATTATCCATTGATGAGGCAGTTGATGCCGATAATCCTAGTATTGCCAAATATAAACTTTTATATCACCCATATATATATATATAAAATCAGTTTTATTATTGCCAGAATTCCCAAAACCAAATATATAAAATGGACACTATCCATTTCGCTACTTCTGTTGTTGTTAATATACAGTTTAAAAACATTTCTGCTGTAATATATATGCATTCATAAACACACGGTATGACCTCCCCACTGTCTGGCTTAACACTTGAAAATACAAAAACAAAGAGCCCGGAAACCATACAGAGGACCTCCTAACTCCCAGCACTATTTTAATACGTCTAAAGGCGTTCAGTCGCGCTAAATTGAAAACATAATTGGGGTTTAGGCAGTGACAGTGATGCTCCTGGACTGAGTGATGTGTTTTGGCAGTGGTGCATCTGGGAAGACATCCAACGCACATTAATGCTGGCAACGCTAACTGTGCCTTTGTTTGAGTTTAGGATTGCAGACACAAACAAATACAGTCAGATTGAGCACCGAATCGAGTGTGGTTTCTCTGTTTTATCGGGCCAACGCGCAGTCAGGCGTGCTTATGAGGGAATTCGTTACAGTTTGCTTAAATTTCATCCTCGCAATCTAGACAGTCATAAGTGGCGGGTGAATGCAGCTATTGTCAAATGAGACTTAGAAATTAAAGAGAAATCGAGCGTGACGTCAATCAGGTGAAGCTTACCTGCGCGCGACCGGACCGGAGGCACGCCGCGAGCGCCGCGAGCACCAGCAGCAGCAGGCGCGAGCTCATCATGCGCGCACATCCAAATGTCTCTCTCTCGCTCTGTCAAACGCACACTCTCTCAGCTGCAGCAAAGTTTATTCCAGAGGGGTTGTTGAGTCACTTTGAACACCGTGCCAGCTGCTCCTGTTTGACATTTAACGCGTATCCAAAATCTCCAGTGTGGAAATGGTCCGTTAAAAATCGCATATTAGAGATACACTTGACAGGTGGGGAACATAAAAAATATATAATAAAATCAAAAAATCTCCAGCTTCAAATATCAGCTTTGAATATCCAGGAATAACATGTCCAGGGTGTTGTTTTGTACAGAATGAGCCATTGGTGATGATTCCAGCGCTGCACGTAGCCAATGCAACTTTCCCTAGTTAGTGCGCCGCAGTGCGTGTTAAAGCGCGTTTCTCAGGTGCTTTAATGCCCCGCTGCTGCACTTCGCTCTGGCTTCAGCCTCCATAACAAGCCCCGCCCCTCCTGGGCTCTGATTGGCTCAGTCGCGCCTTCAAGGCTGGACTGACGTTTCCATATAAGGCAAATGATTAGGCGCGATTCTGCACGGATGAGGGGAGGCTCTTCATACATGAACTGACATTTTCCGAGTGTGACTTTTATTTGGAAAAAAGGCAACAGTTTTCTCAGACACCTGTTCTGTCTTGTTTCACTGGAGGTTTATAACATATGCCTGTGAACTGGAAAGTCACACTGAATTGGACGAGCCAGAATGATGACGAGACATTGGAATTGGTAACATTTAACAGTCCAAGAGAGTCCTGTCAGGAATATATTCATTCAGCGTCCTGAAAAGACTTTAAGGGAGATTTTAAATAACGATTAAAGGGATAGTTCACCCAAAAATTACAATTCTGTCATCATTTAGTCATTCTTTTACTTGTTTCGACCCTTTTATGGGTTTGTTGTACACAAGATAAGTTATTTTGAGGAAAGCTGGAAATCTGTAACCATTGACTTCCATAGTATTTGTTTTTCCTATAATGGAAGTCAGTGGTTTCAAGTTTTCAGCTTTCCTTAATATACAGTATCTTCTTATGTGTTCAACAGAAGAAAGACATTCATAAAGGTTTGGAACAACTTGAGAGTGAGTACATGTTAATTTTTAGGGGAACAATCACTTTAAAATTGTCAATTTGAGATATTTTAATCATGAATAAGCACATTTCTTTCCCAAAGGCTTGCTACGAAACTTCATAGCATGCTTTAGTATAGGCCTACTGCAGACAGCTTTCATTCATGAACATTTTGACACGTGTACACTATAAAGATTCATCCTTGTCCAGTCTCTGCTCTCTTCTCTCTAAAAGTTCTGAACAGCTAAAATGTTTTTGTGGTCTTTGTACAAGAGTAAAAAGTAAAAGTTGCAACTTTGTATCTCAAAATGGACATTTATCTCACAATTTTGCGTGTTTATATTACTGCAAAGCAGAACTAAACAGCAACTTAAAAATGGAAAAATGCACACAACATCGTCAAAACATATTTTGTTAACAAACATTTTACTTATATATGTTTTCCCCCAATATTTAAGGTAAGGTTTTTCAAATTTTGAAAAAAATAGTCTAAAATGTATCACGTATAAATACAGTTGTATTAAATAAAATGTGTAATTTAAATAAAATTATCAGTGAGCAATGGTTGTGAAAATAACCTCACAAAACCAAACCCTAAATGGATCTAGACACCCCCTCCCCCCCCCCCCCCCAACCCCAACCCAATTTTAAATATAATTACAATAATAAGACCTAGATATATGCTTTCCCCCCGAGTAACTCATAGTAAATGTTGTAGTTTTTTTAACCATACTATAGTAAAGTACTTGAATGAATCTGTTGTGGTAATTCAATTGGTATGGCAACACAACAACTGTAGTTGCTAATATAAATATTATAATATATAATATAAAATAACCCACTACAACTATATAGATTATACAACAACACACCAGTTAACTATAGTAAAATCTATAGAATTTTATACAGTTTATCAGTTCACTATAATACTACAGAATGCTGAGCATTCACTAATAAAGTGTTGCAAATACTGTAATATATACAGTATAATACACATACTATAGTATGGAAAACAATCTAGTATTTACAATAAATTACTATAGTTCTTGTTTAATTGTTGGGTGAAATATGACTCATACACTTATGGGGAAAACATCAGTTTGATTATATTCACTTTGATGTATGAATTACACAAGACAAATGAAGAAGTGAATGAAATCATTAATTCTCATCTTCATCTGGGATTTCCAGTTAAAAGCTGACATCATGAAGATGAAGTCACGGCCTCTAAAAATAGACGCTTCAGTAAGTAGTTTGCTTTCTTCAGAAGATCTCGGAGTGTAAGAGTGAGATGTAAAATCCTCCACCTGTCTCTCATCTCGCTGTATGTTTTCAGACTCTTCAGCTTTCAGGGAAAAATCACACGTCCCAAATTCCTGGAGGTCAGAGGTCAGTGGGACATGGTGGTCATGTTTGCTGCTGCAGCAGGAAGTGACACGGCGTTTGAGGGTCTCCAGGGGACTATTTATAAACCCGCTGACCTTTTCTATCTGCATACAGCAAGTGATTGACATGACACGCGTTATTGTGAGCTGCAGGAGCCACTGATCATCTGCACATCAGAGTCAACTTTGACACACACACGCGCGCACACACACACACGCACACACACACACACACACACACACACACACACACACACACACACACACACAATAACTGCAGTTTAGATTTATAGCGGACAGATTAAGACTGCAGCTAGATTCACAGTCAGAAGCCAATCTGGCTATTCTGACTCGTAATCGCAGAATTCTGTCTTTACATTGTGTAAATTCTCACCTTTTTCTTGGAATTTACAAACTGTGACTTGTTTCTGATGAGTTTACAACCTGCAACTGTAAATTCTGACTTTTTCTCCAGAATTCTTTACACAAGTGTACGATTTATAAATTCAAAATGCTGAGAAAATACAGACAGAATAATTCTGAGAGGGGGGAGGTCAGAATTATGAAATCTAGACTTAGGATTCAAATTCAGAAAAATGTTCACTTTTTCGCCAGAATTCTGAGCTTACGTCTTTCTTGGATTTCTGAAGTCTGAATTTATAAGTTATAAACTCAAAATGCTGAGAAAATAGACAGAACAATTCTGAATTCTGAGGGAGAAAAAGTCAGAATTACGAAATCTAGACATTTTGTAAATTCAGAACTTTTACAAGAAAACAACTTTTACTTTTTCCTTTAGAATCCCGAGTCTAGACTTCATAAGTAACTTTTGATGAGTTTGCGTCCTTTTCTCTCATGAATTCTGAAGAAAAAGAGAAATTTGCCAGAATTATCATGTAAACTATGATTTTCTTCCTCAGAATTCATTCATTCATTCATTTTCCTTCGACTTAGTCTCTGATTCAACAGAGGTTGCCACAGAAGAATAAACCGTCAACTATTCCAAAGCACCTGGAGGAAACCCACCCGAACACGGAGAGAACATGCAAACTCCACACAGAAATGCCAACTGGGCCACCCAGGACTAGAAAAGTGACCGTCTTGCTGTGATGCCACTGAGCCATTGTGCCGCCCCTTCCTCAGAATTCCAACTTTAAATTCTGAATTTTTCTTGTAAAATTTCCTTTTGAACCCACAGTCTAGATTTCATGACTAACTTTTTCACCTCAGTCAGAATTCTGAAGTTGCATCTTGGAGTTCTGACTATTTCCTTTAAAATTTACAAAGTTTACATCTTACAATTCTCTCTTTACAGAGACTTTGTAAATGTAAAATAATACGTTTCTAAATTCTAAATTGTTTTCACAGAACTCTGAATTTACATGTTGTAGATTGACTTTTTTCCCATCACAATCCCAAGTTTACATCTTTCAGATTTGTTCTTCTGAATTCTAAATCTCTGTTTTACATTCTTACTTTTTCTTCAGAAGTCTGAGTTTATACATTATAACTTACTTTTTCCTTTGTCTAGATGTCTAGATTTTGTCATTCTGACTTATTTCCTTTTCTGAATTATTCTCTTTTTTCCACTTAACATTTTGAATTTAGTAAATAAGTCAACCCAGGCTCATTCTGATTACATACCCCTATATACATTTCTGGAGAGAGCAAAATACATCCCAGGAGCTACGTTTGTTTTGCAGTTTTATACAGGCTGCTGTGTATGCTTTTTCAGATCTCATTGCCATTGCCATTCGTGCCTGCTGTTCTCACGTAAATGCACCAGAGGCCGCTGTCGACTGACTGACTGACTGATCAACTGACCCACCCTCCCCCTTCCCTAAACCCAACCAATAGTGTTTTAAAAAGCCCAGATTGACCCGCCCACCCACTTCCCTAAACCCAACCGCAGTGTTTAAAAAAGCAATCCAGAAAAAGAAAAGCCCCCTGATTTTTACCACGTTATCAGATTTTACCTCATTCTCACCCTGTTATTTACTTGTTTATTTTACTTTCTGGAACCATTCTTCACCGGACTCGAACCCCATTGTCGCGGTCAACTCCGCTCTGCGTCTCAAGTCCGCTGACGTACATGTCGAGCTATTGGACAAACTGGTAATAGCGGCCTGGTAATAGTCCATACTGAGGTAAGCGGTCAGCTGGTAAGAGAGAAAAGGAACGGCATCATACCGCCCCGTAGTGTTCGTTTTAACGATAAAATGCAGCCATACGTAGCTCTGGCTACATAATTTGCGATCTCCAGAAATGTATATAGGGGTACGTTTTCAGAATGAGCCTATGTTGCAATAAGTTTACATTTCATAAAATATGACTTTTTCCTTTAGAATTCTGGATCTCTTAGTTGTAAATTATGACTTTTTAAAAGAAAAAAATAATCAGACTTCTCACAGTACTATTTCCTTCACAATATATATATCTAACATTTCACAATTTTCATTTTTTCATCTTAGAATTCAGACTTTTCACAGAAAATTCAAAATGAACCTTTTTTTCCTCAGCATTCTGTATTTACATTTCGGTAAGTCATAAGTGACCTTATTTCTTGCAGTTGTCTAAATGATTATCAGTCAATGTTAACCTTATTTCAAATGACATATAAAGGTATACTTAAAGTAAAAAAAAAATGTATCACATAATATAAAATACTTTTGTAAATAACTTGCAATTAAGCTTCTGAAAAAAAAAATACATTCAACTCACATGCACTTATATAAAATTATTTCTACAATTACAACAATTCCAAAAAGCATGCAGAAATGTACTTCTTTTAGAGAAAAATTGGCAACAACACAAACATGGCCACAAAGTCAATGCTGAATGCAGTTTTCCTAGGAGGAGAAAATCCTGACCCCGACTCAACCTCTGACCTCAGGTGACCTTTCCTGCCTGTCACCACTGTCACCAATAGAACTCACAGTGTTGCTGTAATGCAGTATATAGTAATGTCAAAACAAATATAAGCTGATGTCATGAAGAACGTCTGAAATTCAGCATTAGTCACAGTGTTTCAATAACATCTGTGCTGGTGTGTCATTGATTAACTTCTGTCTGCTTGTCTGATTTGATTTGTAAAGCCAATTTTGACCTGAAAGACAAAATTCCTGAATGGAGCGTGTGTAAAGACTTTGAACCTGTTCCTTCTGGCTCATCAGAGGTCACTGGAAGAATCCAGGCTTTTCAAGGAATTTTTCTGTGAAATCCAATCTGGAAGCAGAAGGAGGGTCTGACACTGAGCACAGACACATTACTGAACTGAACTGGACTGAGGAAATTAATGTAACACTTGTAGTTATTAGATTAAAAAAAACTATTGTGACAGTTTATTTCAGCAATTGTTCTTTTAATAATAATAATTATTATTATATACTTATAATTATAGAATTATTATATAATAACTATTATAATTACTATTTATGTATTATTTATTTAACAAAATAAAAGCTAAAAACCTCTAAATATATAAACAATTTATAAATTGTAATTATAATAGTAAAAACAATAAAAATTAGATTATTGTTAAATAATAACAATTGATGATAGATGATCCAAATAATGCTTTTAGTAATAAATATGACTTATTGCTGTTATTAATTATTACTACTCATTTTGTTGTTCTACTCTTATTAAATATAATCTTATTAAATATCAGTATAATTATAATCAAAATTGTCACTATTGGCATTAAATAAAATATTACATACAATGGCAATAACTATTATTATTATTAATTAATATTTAATATAAATAATATAAAATATTATGTATATTCTTTTTATTTAATTAATAGTAATTAAATAATAATTATTATTATAAAATATTATTTTAATTATTTGCATTGACTTTTATATTTTTTGTGGCCTAAAATGACTTTTGTGACAGCTTTTCTCATCACTTATGGCATAATTTCTTGTGTTTTGCTGTGAAAACACATACATTTAGTAAAATGTTTCTTTTTTTATTTCTTTTTTTTATTTCAAGAATCGTTGGAGTTAACAATCCTGGAGGGACTAACTAGTCACTGTTAAATAAAAAGCTTATAATAAGAAGAAAAAGATGAAGAAGAAGAAGATTTATGATTTAATTGCATTAAATAATAACTGGTATTATTTAATTGTATATTGCTTATATTTATTGGTATTGTTTTATGAACAATCACACCAACAATAACAATAGTAATAATAATAACAACAACAACATTATTCATTCATTCATTCATTTTCTTTTCGGCTTAGTCCCTTTATTAATCTGG
>CAIGQV010007757.1:5906074-5917674 GCA_903798115.1 Danio jaintianensis | reverse complement strand
GTTTTACGCAGCGGATGCCCTTCCAGCTGCAACCCATCACTGGGAAAACAACATTATTATTATTTTTTATTATTGTTAATAATAATTAATAAGCAGTTTAATTTGTTCTTGTGTTAGTCTTAAAGGGGTGGTCCAGAGTGTATTTTTAAGGCTTGGTTGTGTTTATAAGATGCAAAGCAATGTGTGCTCATGCTTCATTTGTAGAAAATCACATTATTTTTTTCATATATCTTACTTTGATTATATACAGCTACTCAGCTAACATTAAAACGACTGTCATATTTCCTAGTTACTCTGAAAGGCCCGCCCTCAAGAGGCTCTGATTGGTCAAATAACATAATGTGCTGTGATTCGCGGATCGGCTCCACGTCACCGGGAAGCATTACGCCTCCACAAGCACGTGCTTTGCCTCTGCTGTGCATATTTTTTTATAGTTCATTGGAATTAAATTGTAAGCACTTCTCTCTTTGTGTCGTGTCCTTTGGAAGCCCAAAAACAGAAACAGAACAATTTCTATGGAAATAGCAGCGTTTGGATGACATTTTAGCTTACTCTGCTATAACATTACAGCGCCTCTGGCCACGCCCCTTTGCTGCGCGAGGTGTATGCGCGGTGAATGCGCGTAACCTGAAGGGTTTATGATTTCATTAACCCGGATGTATTTTTTTGTAGTCCCCAAACTTTGTTCGCTGTAGGCTTTGCTAAGCTAACTCTGTAAAAGCCAATGTCTCCCTTTGCATTGAACTTTGAGCGTATTACATTCAGAGATTTTGTTTATGTTGACATAGCTACATTACACATCAACTATAGTTTCAAATATGATATCGTAGTGGACCACCCCTTTAATATTTGTGGTGAGAAGAGAACTGGCAGAATGAAATAAACTCTACAGGACACCAGAGCTGGTGGGGAATTTCAGACCTGATCTCCTGATTGTCTGGGAGCTTGTCCAGAACAATGGCCAGCTCAGGGCCTCCATGCTGTGAAGTTCAGTCCGCTTTCGTTCTCAACCCACTTCTTTTAAAATCGAAGGGTGGCAGGGGGGTTTTGTACAGACGTGAGCCTGAAGAGAAACACCAAACAAACAAAAAAAAAAACGTCCGGGTGGAGCGAGCGGGGAGGGCATCTGTTTGTGCATTGTATGTGTTTTCCCTAGTCAACAGTAGAGGAAATGAACACAGCCGCTAAATATACAAACATCACAATGAGCTAGCGAATAGCAGCTGCACGCGGGAAGGCTAATGCAATGAGCATAATAAGAGATGAAGACAGGCAGCGGATATGAGGAGCTGGTAATGAGTGTGAACAGATAGATGGACGGATGGACAGTTTGATGATGGTGAACCGGAGGTCAAGGAGAGAGCGGAGAGCCAGGTGATTAAAATCCTACGCAATTGGTTGCTAATATCGAATTCTTCTTAACATGACACCATGTTTAGGTGTTTGTATGCAACCCCTGAGACCTTAATTCATCTTCAGAACACAAATTAAGTTATTTTAGCTGAAACCTGCGAACTCTCTGTCCTCCAAATACAGCAACACTCCCAACTATTTTAAAGTCCTGAAACATACCAAAAACATCCTCAAAACAGACCATATGTCTTCAGCGGTTTAATCTGAGTATTAACTGGAGGTCAAGGAGAGAGTGGAGAGCCAGGTGATTAAAATGCTACATGATTGATAGCTAACAGAGAACTCTTAACATGACACCGTGTTTAGGTATTTGTATGCGATCATCATAGCAGCAGGTCATGAGGGAATCACCGTTCAAGGCTGGAGGAGAAAACAGGAAGCTGTGCTGATGTTTTTTTCCCTTTAACTGGTGTTAATGTGGGGCTGCACGGTGGCGCAGTGGGTAGCACGTTCGCCTTACAGCAAAAAGGTCGCTGGTTCGAGCCTCGGCTGGGTCAGTTGGCGTTTCTGTGTGGAGTTTTCATGTTCTCCCCGTGTTGGCGTGGGTTTCGTCCGGGTGCTCCGGTTTCCCCCACAAGTCCAAAGACACGTGGTATAGGTGAATTGGGTAAGCTAAATTGTTCGTAGTGTATGTGTGTGAGTGAGTGTGTATGGATGATGGGTTGCAGCTGGAAGGGCATTCGCTGCGTAAAACATACGTGGACACGGGCTTCTGGACTCAACCCAGTTCTCAAGCCACAGAGCTTTACTGTATATGCCACATGCTGACCTGGTACAGAAGCATTAGTTGTCTGCAAGAAAACATCCACAATTACTTGTTTGCTCAAACGTTCTTTCTCAAATGTTCTTATATTTACTAATCTGAGGTGCGTTTTCCAAAACCATCGTTAGTCAGCTAAGATTGCAAGTTCTAGCATAGTTTGATGATTCTGTTTCCCGAATCCAACATTTCAATGAACATTCGCAAACCGTGTCACAATCTTGTGTGGTTGGAGCTTCACCTGTACAGCTGTAGTCAGATGCAACGATCTATTCTAGTGTCCTATTCCAAGTTATCCCCCCCTATGCCCTATTCCTTTCACACACTTCACCATCCACTTTGAAGGATTTTGAAAGCTCAAAGTTGTTTTGCTCACATTTTATGCAGTTTGCTCCCTAAGATATTTTTTAAACAGTTTTAAAGATCTTCACACTAAAGAATTGAGCTACTATACCTTCTTAGTGCACTCCAAAGACATCTATACAATTTTGAATGCAGCCATGGAAAATATGTTACATTTCCATAACTAATTAATGGTAAAACCATTATATTTATATTTAAAAGTAGGCCTATCTGTACTGTACGTGCATGCAACATTTTTGCAGTGTTTTGAGTACAACCAAAACAAAGAAACAAACAAACATTTTTTGTAAAGTTTAATTTCTGAAACTAAATGTAATTTTATAGGCAATAAAGAAATTAAATTAATGTATATATTTTTTGAAGTCATTATATGTCCATATATCTGATTTGTATATGAGGTTAGTTAGGCTACATGTTATTGTGAGTTGTTTTATGTTTTGTTTACAATAGCAGAAAATAAAGTGGAATACAAGGCACGCAAACAAGCTAATTGTTGATTACAACTACAATATAACTTATATTGGATCAAAAAATGGATTTTATCTGAAGAAGTTGTTACTTCACCCACTTGAGGAACCTCATGGCAGAAGTTGTACGTACGTTTTTAAGTTTCAAAACTATAGCTCTACCCAAGCCTGTGGGCAGTTTCAGCTAAACGAGTGCAAAAATATTTGCAAATGTAAAATAAGGTCACACCAAAGTTCCCTTGGAGAGGTGTCAAACTCAGTTGCTGGAGGGCTGCGGCTCCGCACGGTTTAGCTTTAACCGCAATTAACCACACTTGATCAAACTAATTGAGTCCTTCAGGCTTGTTAGAAACCTGCAGGTAAGTGTGTTGAGTTTTACACCCCAGCAATTCAGTTCACTCACTGGTTATGCGTCTCAGAAATTAGTGTGTTCAAGTCACATCAGAAAAATATTGCTGTTTCTTAATGTGCATTCTTAAGCGACCTTGTTTGTAGTAATCGTCAACCACCAAAGTTCAGTCCCAATACTCAAGACCACAAGAACGGATGACGTCTTAAAAAACCCGTATGTGTTGATGTTATTTCTCACAGGACAGTCTGTGTTCTTTGTCTTTTTCTGAGGTACCTTGAATTTGTTCTTGGTATTGAGAACAGCCTATAAGTTGAATGCACATGAAAGGCGTCAAAAACTCATAAATATGAGTGTGTCAACAATATGCACACTATGACAACAATGATTCACTGATGTGGCTTTTGCACAAATCTTGCTGAGGTAAAACTTTTAAATAATGGTCCTTTAGTTAATGTTAGTTGATGTATTTAGCATGAGCAAACAATACATTTATTATAGTTTTTATTAATCTTTGTTATTTGACAGTTAATGGAAATAAAGACGTTCATTGTTTACTCACAGTGTGTTGTCTAATATTAACAAGCACAACTTTGGATTTTGGACAATAATGCATTAGTAAATGTTTAACTATGATTAATATGCGTTTTACAAAATAATATGAAATTAAAACAAGCCTCTTATCAATTAACGTTCCACCCATAAGCTGCAGACCCCTGTCAACGTAGGTCATATAAACAGATGAATTATGATCACTGGTGATCTTTCCACGCCAGTGCTATTTTCTGTAGCATTACACCCACTGCATTAGTATCACAATACTATTACAATTTCCACTCTCAAATATTTATGCAGGTCCTATTAAAACAGCTTCCTCTTGTGAAACAGAAACTATCATGTCATTTTTTCCACAGCGTGACCCCGTGTTGGTCATCTAAGGTGAATTTCCAGAGATCGTATCTCCTCTTTTTTATTTCCAGCCTCATATGAAAAGTCTTTATGATTCTCAGAACTCTATCTTTTGCTTTCGATGGAGATTAAAGGGGCTTTTTGTTGCTATTTTATCATCTGTTGTGGGAAAAAAATCTAATAAGTTAGTGAAGTAAGTAAAAGCACAACTCATCTATATATGGTTTGAGGTAACATGTCTAAAACACAAATGCATAAAGGTTTTGAAGTCTGCGTGAAACAGAAGTTGGCAAGACTTTTATTTCAGTATGTTGATGTACTTAAGCCTGGTTTCTCTCGAGGTTTTTTTCCTTCACTTTCACCACTTGGTGAAGTTTGTTCCTTGCCACTGTCACCACTGGGTTGCAGGGTTTGGGACTTGTGGAGCTGCGCATCGATGGATTTGCTCTTCAGTGTTTGGACTTTTAGCAGTGAAAATTAAACCACACTGAAGTGGACTAAACTGAACTTCAACTGAAAACTGCACTGACACAGTTTCAATTTCAATTTACTAGAACTTCTATGTTAAGCTGCTTTGACACAATCTACATTGTAAAACCACTATAGAAATAAAGATGAATTGAATTGAATACTTCAGAATGAAACAGAATATAGAGTAGGGGGCGGGTTTGTTTTTTGCGCATCATTCCCTAACAGCAAACTAACGGTAAGAGATTGTATCAATATACAGTTGCTATAGAAGCCCCCAGGTTGACATCACAGAAGGACCACCCCTCAAACGTGGAAGCAAATGGTCAGACTTTCATTCAAGAATATAATTTTTCAGTGGCCAACATGGGGAGAACATGCAAACTCCACACAAAAATGCCAACTGATCCAGCCGAGACTCAAACCAGTGACCTTCTTGCTGAGAGGCGACAGTGCTAACCACTGGGCCACCGTGTCGCCTTGCTAGCAAAATCAACATTATAAATTTTGATTTCACGCAGACTTAAATGAACTTTAGTGTTACAGTTTTGTAGAATGGTGAGGCCTTCAGGTGTAGTTTAATCTCCTATTAGCGATCTCTTGTTTCATTGAGGTTTGAAAAGTGTGGCAACATTAGGGTCCAATTTCAAGGATATCTGTAAATTAGTGGTTTGCAATCCTTGACTAAACCAAAGCCAACACTAATAAAGGACGCTCCAGTTTCTGTTCCAGCTCATATCAAATATCTCACATCTTCAAATCTGGCTCTCTTCCACTTTAGCCATTGCATGAACAGGCAAACAAACTTCTGTCAATCAGAGTCCCAATCATGGAATGCAAACAGTTATAGGATGTATCCAAAAATCACCCCTATAACTTTATTCACTATTCCCTACATTAGTCCACTAATATAGAGCACTTAAAGCAATGGTCTCAAACTCAATTCATGGCAGCCCTGCACAGTTTAGCTCCAACCACCTCCAACTCACACCTGCTTGATAGTCTCTAGTAGTCTTGAACACCTTGATTAGTTGGATCAGCTGTGTTTGATTAGGGTTGGAGAAAAACTGTGCAGAGCTGCAGCCCTCCAGGAACTCAGTTTGAGACCTATGACTTAAAGAAAGGGATGCTGTTTTGTTTGTGCTTTGTTGTTTGATAAATCCCTCAGATGGTTTAGATTTTCAACTTCTTGGTCAGACCCTGTGATAGTCATTTAACACTTAGTGAGCTGGTTATTAGTAAGCATTTTGATTTCTGTCATGTATACAAACGTTAATTCAACAATTTAATAATTTATTTAGAAACGTACACCCGATTCTGCTGTGGATTTATTTGGGAAGCAATCTCTGATCGTGCATTATGGGTATTCTCCAGCCGTTGAGTGTACATGGGTTGTACACTTGTTACTGAGGTGCATTGTGGGATTGATTGAGTGCACTTGTCCACAGAATGTCCACTGAATGATTTCGGACACCCCTACAAATGGCTGCTCCCTCAAATAGTGCACTATTTAAGGGTATTGGAGAAGATTTTGGATAGCCACAGAGTTTGACTAATCTGGATCACTCTCACCTGGACTTTTAGAATTCCTGTAAAATGCATAATTGAATATGACTGAAGAACTTCAATTACTTCACTTCCTTAGGTTGTTCAACTGCTCATTAACATAAATATCTAATCACACCAACTCAGTGCATTTAAGCATGTAGATGTGGTCAAAAGATGAAGTTCAAATTGGACATCAGAATTGGGAAGAAAGGACAATTTAGAGACTTTGAATGTGGTTTGGTTTTTCATGTCAGTCGAGCTGGTCTGAGTATTTCAGAAACTGCTGATCTACTGGGATTTTCACAAACAACCATTTCTAAGGTTTACACAAAGGGTGTGAAAAAGAGAAATATCCCTTTCTGATTCAACCTTACAGAAAGACCTTGCTATAAACAGAAGATCATCTCTGTACACACAACACCTAAAAACCTTGAAGAAGACGAGCTACAGAAGAAGAAGAAAAGCAACTGTTGTCACTTCTGTCATCTAAAAACAGATAAATGAGGCTACAATTCACATGGGCTCAACAAAACTGGACAACAGAAAAATTTTGCCTGGAATGATGAGTCTCAATTTCTGCTGTGACATTTGGATAACAGTGTCAGAGTTTGGAGTAAAAAACTAGACTTCATTAGACATGACTTAGGCAAAACAGGTTCATACTGGTTCATACTAGCAAGGTAAACGGAATAGAGTGGCCAGCTAATATGAAGTTGCAGTTGTAATATAAATATATATGCATTCCAGACACAGTGGGAGGTGGGAATTTCAGAAGTGAAACTTCCCAGTCTTGAACTCAATGTGTTCTAATCAATCACACGTCACATTTTCATCACGCGATTTCATGACATAACATTTCATGTTCAATTGTGTCAATCATGACTAAAACCCCAAAAAATAGAAAATGCTAGCTGTCTTTTGCATACAGCTGATGATAAACAAAAGGAACAATAGGCTAAATAGAGTATTACACTATGAAACTTTTGTACTGTAAACATACTTGAACGTTTATTTATGTTTGACATTAGGTAGCTCTATTCTAATCCTGCCGAAGCGAAACTAGCCACCATTTGTGAAGTGATGTCCAATGACGTGATTCGCTTTGATCTTCTCCTAGTTCACAGGTCTGATGTCCAACGTCTAGATGTTATTTCACAGTATGAAGGAAAACTCCCAATTCCGAGTTATGCAGCAAGCAAGTTGGTTACTGATTATTTTGCTCACCTGTGTCTCATTTGGTTCCCCAATTACTGTTTATTCACATCCTTCTGTTTCAGTGGAGTTTTGTATTCTTCCTTTCATCACCCAACCCTAACAGAAACAGGCTTCAACTGTTCCCCGCAATGTATATCTGACAGTAAAGCTGGAAGTGAGATGAGCTTCCAGTTGAAACTAGTTTGTGGGTTAGTGTTTGCAAAAGTACAATCTTAGCAAGCGTTTGCTGAAGCTGCGGACGAATGTTTGTCATGTAGGTTTTAGAGCTTACATAGGAGTTGCGCATGAGGAAATGGTGTCAGGTTCTTGATGAATGTGCAAACCAAGGTGTGTTTTGTGAGTGAGGGGTTAGTCTTACCGTAGGATGATTGTCCCACAGGTATGTACACAGTTAATGGGAGGCCAACTGCAGGTATTCAGAGGTCAGGTTTTTACACACGCTTTATACTCAATTGAACAAACTGAGAGCGCAGGAAATCTTGCTCATAGGGAATCAGATCTCATGGGTATGCAAAGGGTAAAAGAGACATTTATTGGTCAGATTGTGAACTGACTAGCTTGTCCAGTTCAAAGTTTATGGCTGAGGTCAGATTCAGGGTCGCTGTTTTTTGTTTTTTTTCAGAGATAATGGCGTCTGATTGGACGACAGTGGAAACTCAGGCAGGCTGTAATTTAGCACTGTTGACACCTGCTGTCAATGAAACTCAGTCAAAACCTCACATACCAATAATATGAGTTTGAGTCTCAAGTTCTGGACTCAGAATACTGAAAATCCTAAAATCCTTTTTCATTTTTAATTAATTTAATAACTTTTTCACTGATTATAATTAATAATTTTTTTATCATTAAAATTATCATTTAATGATAATTTTTTATCATTAAAACCCACGTGAACACGGGGAGAACATGCAAACTCTGCACAGAAATGCCAACTGGTCCAGCCGGGACTCGAACCAGCGACCCTCTTGCTGTGAGGCTAACCACTGAGCCACCGTGTCGCCCTATTTTTAACCTTAAACTATAAAAAAATCCATACAATTGGAAATTCTTAATTCAACAGTAGTTGACATTAAATAACTATGAGAAATGCTTCAAAAGCATCAATCTTAATTAATGTCAAAATTTATTGTCAAAAGTATGTTATTTAAGTATATGTTAAGTATATGTTATTAAAAGTATATGCTATTGAAATAACTGGTTCAAAATTCAATCAGTATTCAGAAATCAGTTTTTTTCTTCTAAAAGGCCAGTGTTTGACAAAAACACCAATATATCTTCACGGCGGAGACTAATTTATAGTAATAACCAGCTGTTTGTCAAAGCAGGTGGACAAACTAACCGGTCACCTCCCAACCTCACCCAGTAACCCAAACATTCGGAAACATCAATCTATCGGCGGTGCTCTGGAATCCCACAGGAATGAAAAACACCATAAACTCTTTATTACCTCAACTTTTTTTCTCCCTGCTAGAAACATTTGCTGCAACTCCCCTTGAGAAAAATGGAAATATGTCAGATGCAGAATCTCCTCCCTGAACGCTTTTGGATGAAGTTTTTAGCCCTCGCAGGTGGCTGCGTGTTGAAGGCATGCGCGACTTCAGAGGTTTTGAAGGTTTGGGGGAAATTCCCCTCTGTGGATTTATGAAAACTCTGCTTGCATCCGTTCTACTGTTCTCCGCTTTCCTGCACAGAGTCCTCAGAGGTGGAGGAAAACGGGACCTGAGGGAATACAGGGACTTTGGCCGCCCTCATTTGGCTCTGAAACACACCTCAGTCTTTCCCTTGTTCTCATATACTGTCCTCCTGTCATAAATATTGTCGAGTCAAAGAGAAAGACTTGCCCTAACAGTACTTGAACTTTTCTTTTTTTTAGGCTGCACAGGTCAATGAGAGCTGCTTAAACATGTCTGTCTGTGTGAAAACCAACCTATATTCACACATACTGTACATGTATTTTCATAACGCAACTACGAACACTTCATGTTTGGAGTCTAGAAAAGTCAGAGAATTTGTAGTTACAGATGCTATAGTAGACTTAGTAGAACTCACATACTACACTCAAAAAATTATTTTGCTGCTTGTTTAAACTACTTATTTGAAATGAGCTGAATCAACACAATTCTTGAGTTTTCTTTGGGACAACTTAATTGTTTTATGTTCAATCCACTTAAATTTGTAAAACAATTAAGTCAACTTAATCGATTTGTGCTGAGACAACATGAAAAGAATAATTTAACTTATTAGTTTTTACACATTGAAGTGGATTGAGCATAAAACTATTAAGTTGTCCCAAAAAACAAACCTCAAGAATTGTGTTGTTTCAGCTCATTTTAAATAAGTAGTTTGAACAAGCAGCAAAAATCATTTTTGTGTGGTGGAACTAAATATATACAGGCATTTAATCAACTTGATTTTCTTTGACAAGCAATTAACAGATAAAAAAAAATTCCTAGATGAAAAGAATGTAAGAGAAATGTAAACTTTTGCTCAGGTTTTTGTGGGTTTTCCTCTTTTTTCATATCCATTACAAGAAACAAACCTCAAATAAAGAAATAAAGTGAGATCAGTTATAAGTATGATACCTGAATTTGTGAATTATGTCAAAATTAATTACTTCAAAACTCCAAATTAAGATGTGGCATCTCATGAGGTTATCCTGCCAATAAATTGCTAAGAAAATTTTATGCAAGACATAAAATATCAATCCATCCACCCATCTTCAATTTGTCAGCAGAAACAGATTGTCAGTTTAAAATTGATTAAACAAAAGTATTGAGTTAAATTATTTTGCTTTATTTGTCATATTCAATAATCAATTTTGTGTACATTTTAAAATGCGAAACATAAAATCACAAACTCTGAGATATTAAGTTGCAATTGCAAGAAACAAATAATATGAAGTTGCAATTATGAGAAATATAGTTATGTAATTACAATAGTCATAGTTATGAAAAATAACATAAGAATTACAAAAAGTTAACACTAAGAAAACTTAGATATAAAGTTACATTTTGAGAAATAAATTTGTAATAGTGAAATGTATTTTCCTTACAGGGCGACACAGTGGCTCAGTGGTTAGCACTGTCGCCTCACAGCAAGAAGGTCGCTGGTTTGAGTTCAGGCTGTGCCAGTTGGCATTTCTATGTGGAGTATGCATGTTCTCCCTGTGTTTGCGTGGGTTTCCTCTGGGTGCTCCGGTTTCCCCCACAGACATATGTGTGTGAATGAGTGTGTATGGATGTTTCCCAGTGCTGGGTTGCAGCTGGAAGGGCATCCGCTGTGTAAAACATATGCTGGATAAGTTGGCGGATCATTCCACTGTGAAAGCGACTAAGCCGGAAAAAGGAAAATTAATGACTGAATGAATTTTCCTTACAACAAAATAATTCTGAAATACAAAGTTGCAATTACGAAGAAAACTCAATTATGAGACATGAAGCCAAAACTGAGAAAACTATATCTTAATCATAATTCCGAAATGCAACGTTACAATTACAAAAAGGCCAATAACGAGACATGAAGTCAACACAGTGAGAAAATTAAGATATAAAGTCACTTTGACAAATAAATGTGCAATAACGAAATATATTTTCCTGCAACTACAAGAAATAAAGTAAGAATTCTGAAAAACAACATTACAAACAAAAAGTCAAATATGACTTCCACATACAATGTGGAAAACTAAGATATAAAGTCGCATTGAGGAATAAAGTTCCAATGATTAAGTATATATTCATCTAATTACAAGAAATAATGTCATAATCAGCGAATCCAATGTCTATTTCCAGTCAAAAACATTTTAAAAAATGGTTCACATAGAATGTTTGTGAATTTACAAGTTTTACAGGTGCGTTTTATGGGCATTTTTTCTGTGTGTTTTGAGTTCCAGCATTTTCTCTTGCAGGACTGAACTGATTTCTCCAGCTCTTCTTGTGTTTCGGTGAGTCTTTTCTTCAATGTGAAATGAGGGCAGCAGGTAAAAGCCCAATGTGTTTAGCAATTAGTACAGATGTGCTTTCCGTCGTTAAAGTTAATTAATGTCTGGGAGAACGAACACCTGCCTGCCCTCTGCTACATACACACACACACACACCTTTACCAATGCACC
>CAIGQV010007757.1:5873573-5906064 GCA_903798115.1 Danio jaintianensis | reverse complement strand
CTATTAGCCTTCACACCCTACAGCCTTTTTCCATCTCTGTGTGTGTGACAGATTTCTGTATGTTGTCAGGCCTGTTTGTGTATTTTTGTTCAGAATAGTGGCTTTTTTAAAGACACGTTTTATTTTTCTTCTACTCACTTTCAAATTAGTTTCTAATTTTTTATCCCCATTTCCCATAAAAAAAAATGTACTGACTCAGTTCAAACTAAAATATACCCACAAACATTTTTTATTTTAATTTGTAAGAAATATTGTTTTGTTTTTATTTTCTTAATTTTTTAATATTGGATATTTTTTTGAGTTATGGAACAAATTACATTTTTTGAGCTTTTAGATGATATTTATAAATGTATTCATTTATCAACCATTTATTTTACATTTATAAGCAAATATTTGTTAATTTGGTTTAAATGTCAGTTTATAATTTATTATCATACTAAATTATTGAGTTAAGACTTCCAACAAGACAATGACCCTAAGCACACAGCTAAATTAGCGAAGGAGTGGCTTCACAACAACTCCGTGTCTGTTCTTAAATGGCCCAGCCAGAGTCCTAACTTAAACCCAATTGAGCATCTCTGGAGAGACCTAAAAATGGCTGTCCACCAACGTTTACCATCCAACCTGACAGAACTGGAGAGGATCTGCAAGGAGGTATGGCAGAGGATCCCCAAATCCAGCTGTGAAAAACTTGTTGCATTTTTCCCAAAAACACCCATGGCTGTATTAGATCAAAAGGGTGCTTCTACTAAATACTACTGAATACTTAGGGACATGTGATATTTCAGTTTTTATACAAAATTATTTTAGCAAATGGCTGCAATATAACAAAGACATCTATATATGCTTCGATTTGCCACACTGTTTATTCTATATTTATGTATTATGCAGGGAGCTTTTTCTGCACTATTTCAACACAAAATTATACTTATTATCAGAATAAAAAAACAATGCGTTAAAGTTGCAGTCCTATTCTACACAATCAGACACTATACACAAGCCTTTAGTTTAAAAAAGAAAATATTATTCTCCCAAAATATTTGGCCTTCATTTGAAGTCAGCAGCTGCTAAATGCAGCATGAGCAGGAAGTTTGGCTTAACATTCTTATTCAGAAAATGAAGAATTGCCGAACCAACCAAATATAGCTCGCATTCTTCTTTCCAGTCGGTGTTTAGTGTCAAAAGGGAACAAAGATGGCACATCGGTGGCTTTCTGTGACAGCACCACCCATATCCATTCAGGAAATGTTGTGCACAAGCAGAAAATAAGGAACTTCAGTTATTTTGGTCTGCATTGACGAAAAAAATGGTGATTATGTTGAGTAAAAAAGGTGTGAACGTGTGTCAAGGGTGTGAAAAGACTATTTGGGGAGTATATGGGTGGGCGGTTTTTCTGTTTGTATCTCCGGATGTCACTGTCTTATCATATACATGTGTTTTTCCATGACAAAAGTACCATGAACAGATGCTGTGAGTTTAAATCAAGTCTTTATTTTCCAGCTTAGCGGGATATTCCAGTAAGCATATGAAGATCTATATATATGTGGAGCAGATCACAAAAACACGTGGATGTTTACGTGTGGCAGAACTGGGAGTCAGATATGCGTGACGCAGTGGTGACCATTTCTGCGTTTATCTGACGTTAAATAATATATCTCTCACATTTTCCCAGAGTGTGTCTTTTGAGTTTCAGCGCATAATATGTCACACATTGTTTATTAAAGCATGCTGTGAAGGCCTTGTTTTAGCTGAAAGGATAAACATACTCTTTGTTTGTGTGTCTCTTTAAATGCTAATGAGCTGCTGCACTCCGCCCCTTTTCCAAAAGAGGGAGGAGCCATTACAGCTTGTGCTTCTGGTACTCTTACAACAATAATCAAAACAACATGTGTTTTAAAGTCTTGTCAGTTTAAACTCCTGATATATAGTTTTCTGAGCTGACAAACAAAAAGCACACATAAAAAGCTGAAGGTCAGATGAAGTCTTGGTTAAGCATAAGTTCTTATTTGCACCCACTGTCAAGTTCAAAGTAATATCAATTAAACACACAAAAAACCCATACACAATGTTGGTTATGTCAGTGAAAGTAAATAATAAAAAATAATAAAAAATCTGACTTGCAGAGAATGATAACAAATATGCGTCCTGCAGCGTGGTTGTGACATGGAAATGTGAGTGCAGAAAAAGTGTGCACAACCGCACAGGCATTCAAAGCGATTTCATAATCTTGCATATTGTCAGCTGCTTCATCACATTGTAGGACTACGCAATATCATTATGTTATATACACAGTAGCCTAGGTAGGTCTATTTATTTTACATCCCTGAAAGACGTCTGGAATGAAGCAGGTCTTTCATGACGATGGAGACCCCCCCCCCCCTCCCTCAAAAAAGACTTCATATTTTCGCAAATTACAGAAGTCGCCCCATTGAGCTCGGAAAATATGGAAATCCGTAAGAATCACACCCCTGTATAACTCTTTGAAACTGCCACTTTTATAAGCTTTGATTCAAATTGTGTTGTTAATGTGACTGTTGCTTTAAATTTAAATGAGATTGTGCTCCCGGCCCACTTTTCTAAAGAGGGCGGAGCTACAAACCCCTGTGCATCAGCATAGTGGCTGCTTCTCACTCAGGGCTGTCTATTATACATTTTTACCATTAGAGGCTGCCTCAACTGTGTTAAAACCCCTTATAAAGGTGATTTTTGCATAATAGGTGCCCTTTAAGGCATTTGAAGGAGTTCAGAAACAGTGTTTAATGATATACACCAATCAGTGCAGAAGTGACTGTCAAAAAAGTGACAGGCAAATTCTGTGGGCAAATTAGCATTCAGTCACAATAGCATATTTTGCACATTGCTACTGAAATTTCTGAATTTTGGGTGCATCAATTTGCCCAGTAACTGTAAATGTACATTACCTTGAACATGAGCAAAATCTTTGTAGGGAAATCTTTTTCCTTCACGTGTAAAAAAACCCAAACATTAACCCCCTTTCAGACTACGCTACAGGTTTCCCAGTAACAGCTGTATGCAAAGTAGCCCTGCGCTCAGAATTGTTAACATTAATTCATATTCAAATGGCAAGGAAACATTCAGTCCGTTACATTCGAAGATCAGTGCTGGGAGTAATGCGTTAGAGAATTAATACATTACAGTAACTAATAACTTTTTTTGCTGTAACTCAGTAGCGCAAGGCAACACTGATCAATATTTTACTGATATCTGCAAGAGAGCTGTTTTCACAAATATCACCACAAGCCTCATCGCTAATGTGATATAACTGATTTAAACAACAGTTTGATAAACTGGAAGCTAATAAGAAGTGAATTACATAGATTTAGACACAATATTGTTAGTTTGATTGTTTTTTTTTGCCATCAAAAAAGCCAGAGCATAACATTTGCATCTCAAAACAACACTCTGAAGTTTAGTTACTAAATGAATCTCTTTTTGAATTAACCGAGTGAGCCAATGATTCAATTATTTCTAAATAAATGAGCTGTTTTAAATGAATCTTTAATAAATCTTTGAATAAATGACTCAGTGATTCACTTATTAGGACAGGAATGTGTCGCCCCCTACTGGTGGGTCATGTATATTAACCCATGATGGACCAAAACTAGTCAAGGTATTAGCAACCAAAACACATTCATTTAAGTCTCTTATTTATCAGGGGTCTTCACAGCGGAATGAACCGCCAACTATTCCGGCATCTGTTTTACGCAGCGGATGCCCTTCCAGCCGCAACCCAGTACTGGGAAACACCCCTACACTCTCACATTCACACACACACAAGGTCAATTTAGTTCATCCAATTCACCTATAGCGCATGTCTTTGGACTGTGGGGAAAACCGGAGCACCGGGAGGAAACCCAAGCCAACACGGGGAGAACATGGTCTAGCCAGGACTCAAACCACGCTACCTTCTTGCTGTGAGACGACAATGCTAATCACTGAGCCACTGAAATATTGATTAATTCTTATAATCAGAAAAATAGTCTGAAACAGGAATAGTGAACTGCTGTAGTAGAGCACTGAAGCTACGAGGTGGAGCATAAGGGGAAGTAGGTTGCTTTGCTGCAGGCAGGAGTTGCTCCATATGTCAGTCAGATACTGTAACTGTTTTCATTGTTGATTAATGTGTGAGAAGGTGAGAGAGTGACATGGAGAAAGAGCTATTCAAGGAATGCATACATTGAACTCAGAGACACGATGAAGCCAGAGAGCTGAACACACACTGCTGCAGCCAGCGTGTGTTCACGTCCCAGTGGAAAAGTCTAGAAGAAGCGGTCACTTTTGCACCTTGCAGCTTTTAGTTGATGCTCACTTAACAATGTTCTTAGCTAAAAACCGAAACCTTTTTATGTCTTTTGTCCTCCTTTAAACTGTTAATAATGGGTTTCAACATGCATGTTTTTGAAAATGAAATTGTCTCTACTCCGGAGTTTCTGCAGGTTTCACCAAGTCAAATTTAAGACTTTTTAAGACCATTATGAAGCAAATGTCAGACTTACAGGGCTAAACACTAAGGATTTTTTTTCTAATGGCATGGTTGGGCCAATGAAAAATACTTTAACTTCCCTTTGAAAACATTTATTTCTTAACCACATATTTTAAATGTGTCAAAACAAGCAAAATCTAGTAAATATTTACGTTAAAAAAACTATAATAAACCAAATTTATGCACAACAGTCTGTCTAAAATATATGGAGAACTTTTATACGAATGTTATTGTAAATGACAGTTTTATGGAGATGGATTGTTGGTAATTGGTGGGCCCGATAGAAGACAATTAAGACCCATTTAAAATGATTTAAGACCCACAACACAAAATTTCAGCAACTTTAAGACCTTTTATGGCCTAAAATTTGGCCTAAAAAACAGTGATGTCATGCACGCCTATTACTAGAGATTTTCTTATTATGGGAAGATGACAAATGTCTGTATTTCCTACCATTGGAGAACCTGTAACGCTAACTTGGATCACGTGAAGCAAGTCTAATGCCTTATTCACACTAGCAGCGACTTTGTAGCTGCCTGTCGCTCTGGGTGGCGATCTGCTGCAAACGTAGGTCTATACCATGGAGAATAAAACCGGCCTCTGCAGGAGCTGAGAGAATATCACATGAGCTCTACTGGTGGTCACTCAAGAAGGTTTCTCTTCATTTGAATAAAGTAGAAGGATTCTTAACGTTGTCACGTTTGGTCACTGTCGCTCGCTTAGACAGAGGGCGCCGGAAGTCGTAGTGTGAATGAGGCTTTAGGCAATCACATAGCGGTTTTTAGTATCCTTCCCTGCGTACTGCCATAGAGGCAGCATTAGCATTAGCTGTCATGCGTTTTAGGCTAATCATTTCAGGCTTGCCTTCAATAGGTTTTGTTATTATAACGTGTTCAGATTGCCGCCAAAACAACAATGTTGGATTACAGGACTGTAAGTGAGGTCACCACCTACTGGCTTGGCATGCAAAATATAGCCGTTTTAGATGCTTTTGCAGATCTGTGGGAATATAGTAAACACACTTTGGCTGAGAGAGCTCAAACAGGCTGCAAATTAGAAAATAGAAAAAAAAAAGAACAAATGGATAAAACACAAATTCTCACAAAATATGCAAATACAGAAAAGTGCTGCAAATGCTGCGACCACAACGGAAATGTGTCAGGGTACCCCAAAAGGGGATGAGCATGACTGTTTCCTGTTTAGAGTCAGCAGTGCTGTTGGAGATCTGACTTTTGTGCTTATTTTAATGTCCTGGTCATACCATTTATTATTGTTTGTATATTTTTAGCTATAATAATCAGACAAATTGCACAATTTATGTTCAACAAAACGTCATTTTAATGCTATGTTAGCAAGAGTTACTCTCATACAGGGGCGTAGCAACCGGGGGGGATACGTTCCCCTCACTTTTAGAGCCAGACCATTTCGAAACAGGTGACTAATAATTATATGAATGTAAACTTTTGGATCCCATTCAGCTGTCTCCCCCACTTTTAAAATGTCCGCTACGGCCCTGCTCTCATAACTTAAAATATACAAACAACAAGGAAACATTTTCTGAACTTGCGGAGCGTTTGAGCTTTCTCAGCCGCTGTAGGACCGTTTTTAACAACATCGTCATCTGAACGTGAAACTTTCCAAAAATACATTTCCGAAATATTAGAAATCACACTGAAAATTTTTGATGGAGTTTTTACTTAAAACAATTAGCAATGGTTTTATTATAGTAAAACACATCAGGCTTTAAAAGTAATACATGTTGTCTCAAAGAGAAAAAACGGTCACTTCCTAATAAACTGGAAGCAAATATCAAAAATAAAAATGGAATTATATATGGAATATTATTTATTCATTCATTCATTTTCTTTTCGGCTTAGTCCCTTTATTAATCTGGGGTCGCCACAGCGGAATGAACCGCCAACTTATCCAGCGTATGTTTTACGCAGCGGATGCCCTTCCACCTGCAACCTATCACTGGGAAACACCCATACACTCCCATTCACACACATACACTACGGACAATTTAGCCTACCCAATTCACCTATAGCGCATGTCTTTGGACTTGTGGGGGAAACTGGAGCACCCGGAGGAAACCCGCGTGAACACGGGGAGAACAAGCAAACTCCACACAGAAATGCCAACTGACCCAGCCGAGACTCAAACCAGTGACCTTCTTGCTGTGAGGCGACAGTGCTACCCACTGCGCCACCATGGAATATTATATTTTTCTTATATAATAAATTACTTGCATCTCAGAAGACGAAGACAAAACAAAATGAATGTGCGGTGGCTTTTCGAGGCATGAGACGCTCTTTTCTGTTTTTTCAAGACAGTTCTGGAAGTAATAATACTGAACCACATTGATGACAGACTTTGGCTGAGGCTTTTTAGAATTCACTGACCAAAACAAACAACATTTCAGATGTTATACAATGTGGTCCACAGGTTTGTCCAATAATGCCGACCTATCATGCCCATTTTTGTTATCACATGATCTGTTAAAAAAATAAATGAAATTTTTTGATGCGTATGCTGGAATTTATTCGGTAAATGTGTTTCCATTGAAGTTTGTGCATTTTTCCTCATCTGATAAAAGTTGATCCTACACAGTTTTGCGCGTACATTTTTTGAACATTTTCAAAATGTATGTAAAATGCATCTTGGCGTTTCCATTAAGCATTTTTTATGCGTTATTCCAAAATGCGCCTAAAATAAATGGACGGAAACATAATATCTGGGCTCTTTCTGTCAGTGTTATCGGATGGAGGGGAACTTCCATCTTACCGAGATATTAATATCAGGCATGCTGTTACACGCATCACTGAAATTCTGCCAGGGAACACATTATTCAGGAGAGAGAGAGAGAGAGAAAGACGAGGCCTTGGAGAAATGAACGAGGGACAGTTAAGGTGAGGGTTTGATTTGTGAATGAGAAGTGAAGCGGTTTAATGCAGGCAGCTATAAACAGTCAGACTGTGATCAGCAGACAGAAACGTCTCCAACACATCCAGTCCTTTCTATTTCCTGTTTGTGTTGCTGGACAAGGAACATTTGCAGCAAGACTTCAGACGCTCCTGCCAGACCTCTCTACCTGCTGTATTTTTAACACGTAATGACTTATTATCTTATTTTGTTAGTATAATATGCAACGACTTTCATATTTATACAGACATGAGATATATATTGATATATAGTTAATTTTTCACCAAAAAAAATAGAAAAGATTTAATAATAATAATTAAAGAAATGCAAAGCGAAATATAAAACATGCATAAAGTTTGATCATTTTTGGACTAAAGAAGTATTTAATAATATGAACTATTATATTTAATTAATATTTAATAATGTTAATTATTAAATGATATTTTAGTTGAAAGCATAATTCAACAATTCTTACTTTACATATACTGTAGTAATCTAGTATTACAGCTATTAATACAAATAGTATTATTTACATAATTCTTAAAAATAACAAATACTATTAATTATTATATTTTATTGTTACTCAATTTAAAAATGTAAATGCTTAAATGTTCTAGGATTTACAATAGTATTGTTTTTAATGTAGTAATTAATTTTTTTTTTTTAAATAATGAATAATTGTGTAAATATATACACTAAACACAATGGGGTTTGATTTACAGAACCTTTATTATACATATTATCATTATTGTATTATTATAATCATGTATATCATAAATAATTCTTGTAAATAGCACATCCAAATTTATATGTTAGGGAAAAATATTAAATAAAAAATTTAAAAAGAGCAAAATTCAAGAAAAACAAAACATTTATTACATTTTGTCGAAATTTTGTAGTTTGTCATTTTTTCCCCAATATTTCTCATGCATTTAAATGTATTATCTTTCTACCTTTAAAGATGTTCGGTGACTAAAAAATTATTTTAATAAATATATCCGTTTAATATGACCCATATTCACTGAGAAATGGATAAAAATATTCATTTTCAAAATGGGGTGTACTCATTTATGTTGAGCACTGTACATATCATTAAATCTATTATCTGTTAATATCATAATATTAGGCAATTATTATGCACTACTAAAATACCAAATTTTTATTTTATTTTTTCATATTTCAAAAGACCAACTATGTGTGGTCTTGTTTCCTTAATGTCTACATCATCCATGCGATATCACGACTGCCGATAAATGCTTTTATCTCTCTTTCTCTTTCTGGGTTTCTTTCCTCTTTGGCTTTAATAGGGACGCAGGTGTCCTCTGATCACTTGAGCCTGTAAGTCTCGTAAAGCCCTGCAGAAGATCTGTGGAGCCCTTTGTAGTCCCGCTAGCCTACAGTACTGCATGAGGGCAAAAACCATTAAAAAGGACAAATTCACAGTCTCCGCACACTCTTTAAAATGCATAATGGAGCGTTTTGTGAGTGCGTGCTCATGCTTGTCATGCATCTTCAGTGAGATGCTGGAAAAAAAGTGAAGGGTATGTGATGTCAGATGCCAATACAACACCAACGCTCACCAACAAAAGACAGAAATTACGATCTAGAACAGTAAACTCACGCCCAATGACATCAGGTCTGGGGAGACGTGTTCAGCCGTCATGATATGATCATGTTTGCGGTGTGTATAGGAGAATTTGAGAGCGAGAGATGTGGAAAGAGAGATGGAGGTGCATTGATGTTTGCAGATGGGAAAATCCACCTTTCCTGCCGAGACCACATTATAAAGATGCCTCGGGCCACCGAGGAATGGGTTTGGCTGAGTCTTTTTCATTCTCATTCTTGGTTTTTTCAATTATTGGCTTATAAATAGTGCAGACAGATCTCTCTCTTTCCTTTACTAAAGGGAAAAATGTGTGGAAAGAGAGCAAATGGGATTCATAGATTCAGTGTTTTTCATGGGAATGTGTTTTTGAATGAAAGCAAGTAAATGGTGTGTAACAACAAAAGACGCAAAATAATAGAACTGCTTCATTTTACTTTAAGTAAAAGTAAAGTGTAACAGTGTAAAATTTTCTCAATTAATTTATTTTTGCTGTGCCGGATACAGAGAATAGCAGGATGTTTGTGCAAAACATTAACTTTATTATTTTTTTACGTGGGCGGCACGGTGGCTCAGTGATTAGGACTGTTGCCTCACTGCAAGAAGGTCGCTGGTTCGAGTGCCAGCTGGGCCAGTTGGCACTTCTGTGTGGAGTTTGCATGTTCTCCCCATGTTCGCATGGGTTTCCTCCGGGTGCACCGGTTTCCCCCCACAGTCCAAAGACATGCAGTATAGGTGAATTGGTTGAACTAAATTGGCCGTAGTGTGTGAATGTGAGAGTATATGGGTGTTTCCCAGTACTAGGTTGTGGCTGGAAGGGCATCTGCTGCGTAAAACATATGCCGGAATAATTGGCGGTTTATTCCGCTATGGTGACCCCTGATAAATAAGGGACTAAGTCGAAGGAAAATGAATTAATTAATTATTTTACGTCATTACATATGTCTTATTATCTTTTAAGGGAAGCCTGTGTCATTTCTGGTCAAAAAAACTAAAAACTTGCTGATTGAATAAAAGTGACATTAAGTCAGAATTTGCCAGGGGTTTGAATAATTTTGGGCTTGACTGTATGCATAATTAAGATTAAAAATAAGTGAAAAGATATGATTGTCCCCCTCATGAAAACTACTTTATACTGTTGAAGGACGGAGACACTCGTATCTCAGCGGGCAATCACATGACATTGCAGGCAGGTTAGTTGACAGAGAACTAACTTGCTCAAAAACAAGGTGATCTGGACAACCCTCGTCTCATCGTCAAGGTGGAAAAACACAGAATTCTGTATGACCCGCAGAACAAAAATTTTATGATTTGTTTCACATGATTCATGTTTTGAGCTTCTGAACATCCATGAAGGGAGCTTCAAGAGTTCGCCCTTAGCTGATGATTGATTATAAAGCGTGTTTGGCATGCTGTCCCGGGAGAGAGCCCTGAGCTCATGAGATCCTTGAGCCCGGGGCTCCCTCCCGTTGCAGGGCGAGAGGGGAGTTTGAGCTCAGGTAGGTCTCGAGAACTCCCCTGCTTGATAAAGGTGAATTCGAATTATGAATAATTATGGAGAGAAATTGCTGAATTAATCGCTCGTCTATGGTGTCGATTTGGTTGGTCAATTTACTTATGTTACATGTTTTTGGTCTGTGGGAGGAAACCGGAGAGCCCGGGGAAAACCCACGCAAACACCGGGAGAACATGCAAACTCCACACAGAAATGTCAACTTGGCAAGGTAAAGGCTTGAGCAAGTGACATTCTTGCTGTGAGGCAACAGTGCTAACCACTGGGCCTCCGTGCTGCCCTGTCGAGGAAAGGGGAGGAGTAGGGGTGGATTCTTCAAGACGAAGATGGCTAAGGTAAGATACTCTGGTTATTTATAGTGATTTAGGAATCATCTGATTGGTGGATCATGCATTAGCTAATGCGGGACCAGCTGCTATCAATCATAAGCACGTGCTCCTCTCGAAATTAGTTTATGAATAAACTTCACATAGTGACCATCAGTGTGCTCTGATTTTCATTGCATTGTGGGACTTTTCAGAAAGCAAACATGATTTTGCTATTGAGACAACACTTTAAGAGGCCTGATCAGTGCCCTGACTACTGAACAAGGAAGCTGATTTGAGACACTCACAGACCATCTTCATCCTCCCCACAACAACCACAGTGACAGATCCAGAGCCACCTTTACTATAACCAAAGATGCTCCAGAAAAAGATCAACTCAGAGTCAAAGGCCACAGTCATATTCATCCTGTAGCTCAAACTAGTTGCCAGAACTGACCAGGTGTGAAAGCTTGCACCTTTGGCCATTCCACTGATTTTTTGGTGAATTTTGACTGTTTAAGCCTGGGTCCTGCTTATGCCTCCACCCCTGGCATAGGTTTGCTTCCTACGAGGACTATTAAGATAAACAACTAACTGTTTCTCATCGCCCTTGATATGTCCTGTCCTTAGCTCATTCTGGGAACACTGAATCCCAGACTACACCAAATGGGCCTCCACTTTTACCCCATGTTCCCTCATCTCCACTGCTGACTTGTCATTCAACTGGCTGTGCCACATTTTTAGACTGCATTCGAAATCGTATACTTCCATACTGTATAGTACGCTAAAAACAGTATGCAAGTTGAGTAGTATGTCCAAATTCATAGTATTAGAAAAACAGTATGCGAGAAGTACCCGGATGATCTACTACTTCTGAAGTGTGTATGCGATGAACGCTACGCTATCCCATGATGTAACTGCCTCAGGTAGGTCATGTGATAATGACTAATGGCGGATGTAGTACGTCCGAGCTCCATTCATACTTCTCACATTCATACTATACAGAATGTACTTTTCTCTAACGGTCGTGTAGTAAATTCAAATTCAAACGTAGTACCTACTTGAGTAGTAGGCAATTTCGAACGCAGCCTTAGTTTAGCTCCAGCCCTAATCAGACACACTTGATTAAGCTAATCATGGTCTTACTAGGTATACTTGAAACCTTCAAACAGGTGTGTTGAGGCAAGTCGGAGCAAATCTCTGCAGGACACCGGCACTCCAAGATTGAACTTGGTGACCCATGACTTGGTCCTTCACCCTTTTTCCACCTTTGCAGTCAATTTATTTTCCAAGGTATGAAAATGCGAAATATTTCTCTGGTAAATAACATAAATTTAAGTTGTGTATACATTTTATTTTGTTTCATTTGATGTTCATTTAGTTTTTTAGATAAAAAACTGGGTTTAGTTTTATGGTTTTAGTTTTAGGCACATAACAATCCAAATATTCAGTTCTAGGAGCTTGTTGAAAATGTATGTAAAAAACCCACACTGTTGTTTTCAGCACTGCGTGTTTAATGCAGGTAGCATGTTTGGGCGTACAGCTGCAATAAAGAAGTGTACTGTAGATAAATGATTCTGCTGACAGAATTACCGTGTGAAGGTTATTGCTCAAAACAATGAGAGCGTAACAGCATGCAGGTGATGAGTTTTAATGAAGGGTGTTGATGTGGTGCATATTGTGTGTTTACTCTGGATAGGAAGGCCAGAATGATCTAAACATGTGACTAATAACTGCAGACAGAGGACCAATGAGGTGATGACATCATATATAATTAGTGTATGATTGTGACAGTAGAGTCATTGGATACTCAGTGAACGCAAGATACATCCCAGGACCTTGATGTCAAAAAACATAAAAAAAAACAGAAGAAACATGCCAAAAAAGAAAATAAATTTGATATCAATTGACCACCTTACATTGACCATATTGACATCTAACATTGAAAAACACATCAAAACTGATTACAGGACAGGCCTGTTTTTGACACCAATCTTAGATGTCAGTTTAATGCTGTTTTGATGTCAAGGTAGTGTGACAAGTCTCCGTGGGTGGGACTAGGAGACTCATCTGCCAAATTCTAAACACCTGTTCTCTCCCCTATAAAGCACCGGCAATGTTGGCATGTGGTTGTTGCTTGCTTCCGGTTATTTTGTTCTTGTTTTTTGCTTAGTTCGTTTCTAGCTTTAGTTTTGGTTAACAGCTGATTTTGGTTAGTCTAAGTTTGAATATTTGATTATTTGTTTATTCTTTTATGTTTAAATAAATACTTTCTCATTGGCACCAAACCACCTGTTTATGTCCTCCTTTAATTTGTCATGGCTTTTGAGCCGAGTCGTGACAAATATGGGGGACAGTAATTTGACAGTAGTTTACATGCATTGTAAGGATACATTGTAAGGATATTATTTGTCATTTGTAATTGAAGCTTTCAGATGAATAAACGTTTCTTATTTTGTAATACTTTTTGTGTGGTTATTTTGAATGTCAAAAGGGCATCAATGTGTTCAAGGTTTTGACATCACATCAAGGTTTTGACATCACATCAATTTGCATTTTAGACATGTTTTTTGATGCCGTTTTGATATCAAGGTGCCCTCTGGGAGGGAGAGATAGATAGACATACAGTAAGAGAGAGATATAGAGGAAACAGGAGTGCAGGAGATGTCGGATTACACTGCAGTAAATGTTGGCTAAGTGTTATTTTGGGGTAGGGAACATGCATCCTTTTATGGGACATCAACTTCCAGGTAATGGTAGAGTTATGTTTGCTTAATCAGACATCCTCCTCCAAGTACAATGCTCTCCTTCCCTCTGCCATGCACTCACATACTCTTCTTCATTCATAATTAATACACCCACACACACACTCGCTTAGCGTCCTTAGCACTGGCTCTTCCTGAGTTCTGTTTGTTATTGTTTGTATTGAAATTCCCAGGTGTCTTCCTGTTCCTGTTCCGCTGTGGTGTTCCGGCTCGGAAAACTCTGCATCAACTTCTCCAGCATGACTCAGATGCAGAAAAGGGCATCCCCTCTTTTTCTCTCTTCATCTTTCTTGTGGTGCAGAACAATGCTGGTGTTTTTAATGTTCACACCTTTTTCCATGACACATACTGTAGCACACGAGTCCAGCCAATCTCCTCAGAAACATCTGGAAGATTACAAGAGGCCCTCAGGGCTTTTAAAGGCTTCTAAAACCCAAACTTTATCTTTGGGTTTAGCCACCATTGTCTAATATAGCAATTTTAACATCACATTTTTGAATGAAAAATGATACTCAAATGATTAGCATAAAATTAATAAAAAGCTCAAGCAAAAAGTATTCAGGAGTGACCTGTCTTGGTTTTTCTGCAATATTTATGCAACATTTTATACAGGAATGTTAGAAAAGTCCCCCTCAGGGAGCAATTAAAGATCTGTCTCTCCGTGCCTATCACTTTCGAATTATCATAAATACTTTTCAGCACAGATATTTTGTGTGCCATATTAAAAAAATAACAAAGAAGTTCCATAAAAATGTAAATAAACACACATTTAGAAACAATTATTGGCATGGATGAATGGATGGAAGCATGGAGCCAGCTAATGCAAAATCTAAATATCCAATTACATTGTGGCAATTATATAATTTGCATTTAGGTATGTGGACATATTAAGTTATAAAAGTTAAAGATTTGTTTATGTTTTGAGATTTGTTAACATATACGGTGGTTGGACAATGAAACTGAAACACCTGGTCTTAGATCACAATAATTCATCAGTATGGTGTAGGGCCTGCTTTTGCAGCCAATACAGCATCAATTCCTCTTGGGAATGACAGATACAAGTCCTGCACAGTGGTCAGAGGGATTTTGAGCTATTGTTCTTGCAGATTAGTGGCCAGGTCACTACAGTACATGATGCTGGTGGGGGAATGTTTTCTGACAGTTTCCTGACTCACTCCTCCAAAACACCCCAAAGTGGCTCAATAATAATTAGATCTGGTGACTGTGCAGGCCATGGGAGATGTTCAACTTCACTTTCATGTTCATGAAACCCCTCTGTCACCAGTCCTGCTGTGTGTATTGGTGCATTATAATCCTGATACATGGCACCGCTTTCAGGATACAATATTTGACCCACTGGGCACACACGGTCCTCCAGAATGGTTCGGTAGTTCTTGGCAGTGACGTTCCCATCTAGCTCAAGTACTGGGGCAAGGGAATGTCAAGATATTGCATCCCAAACCATCACTGATCCACCCCCATGCGTCACTCTGGCAATTCTTTGGGGCTTCTCCACACCGTAACTCTCCCAGATGTGACCCCCTGTACCTCACCCTAGTAAAAGTATCAAGGAGCAGTATGAGTAATCATGTTTTATTCAACCCAGGCCATGTTGGAAATTCCAGGTGTCTCAGCAAATATGTTGCTCCGGGAATGTTTTGTTGCAATTTAAGATAGCAAATCCGCTAAAGGGCGCTGTCTACATTTTTGCGAATCTGAAATACATTACTTAGGGTACGGTTTGTTGTATGTTTCAGATACACGTACTTCTTGCACATGTCCACGAGAAGGTGGGGCTTGCCATACAGATCACCAGTGAACCACTGACTTCACGGTAAGGCCCTTCCCTAAACCCAAACAATAGTGTTTTCAAAAGTAGACATAAGAGAAAAGTGCATTGCGCCCACATGGCTTTACCTTGTTTTGCTTTGCTTTTATCTCTTTTGTAGAAATGCGCTTTACCGGACTCGAACCCGATCAATCTGCATCACAAGTACAACACTGTATAAAGTGAGCTACAGAGCAAACTGACCACACAGAAAAGTTATCCACTTGGAAATAGATAGGTTAGGCAAAGATTTTTGGTTATTGATGACATATCATAGACACTGTTAAGTTGTTTTGTGGTATTTATTTGGTGTTATACAAAGAACTGCACTAAAGTAATTCTTTATTCGTTGATAATATGGCTCTTTACATATCATTAGTGTGAAAAGGAGCAAAGTTGTTGGTGTCATACTGCACCAAAGCATTCATTTTACCTAGAAACTGCAGTTGTAATCAAATCTTGAAGTACATTTTTGGTTTTATTTTGTCCATATTGTCTAATTTATGTAAAAGCAGTGCTGTAATTACAAAATAAAAGCTACTATCTTTTAGTCTGACATTTCAAATTGCTGTGATATCTTTAGTGGAAGCAAAAAAAAAAAAAAGGAAATTCATTAAACCCTAATAATAAATCTAGCACACAATGTAAACCGCTTGAGACCGTACTTCCTCTCAAAAAAAGACATGAAGTCTGATACTTTGCCAACCACTGCACCACAAACAGGTTAATCCCGTCAAGAAATATTTGGTTCCTGTCTGAAACACCTGAATATTTGGGCTGAAAGCAGGTTCAAACAGATCAGGCCTTCACCAGCCGTTTACTCTTTCTGTCCAATGAATCACTGATTGCTCCTTATTCAGAACTGCTGTCAGTATGAGACCTTATCAACAAAACAACTTTCAACAGCGCGTAACAGTCACACACACACACACACACACACACACACACACACACACACACACACACACACACAAATACACAATAAAAACAACAACGACAGCAGTTCTGGATCAGTGAGAGTTGTGTATGTATGGTGCCTTCCACTTATATTAACACCCTTGGTAAATATGAGCAAAGGCAGCTGGGTAAAAATGTTTACCTTTTTGATCTTTTGCTCAAAGTATTAACAAAAAAAAGACTCTGTTCTCATCAAGAACAAACAATTGTGAACACAACACAGCTTTTTTTTAAATCCTTATTAAATACAGTATATGTGTGCAAAATTATTGGCACATTTTTAGTTGATACTTTTTGCTGCCTCCCTTTGCCAAGAGAACAGCACTCAGTTTTCTCCTATAACTGAGTTGGAGGACTAGGATGGTCAGGTCAGTAAACCATTTTTTTGTGTTGATTTCGATGTATGGTTTGTATTTCCATTACATATTAAATACTCCTATTGTTCTTAGAACGTGCAAAATGTCCGTTTTTTTAGACGATGTGTTATCGATATTTAAATCTTTTCATAACATTTCAGTCTCATTATTATTTAAAACATTATTTTAAATGTTATTAAAACATTCCATCTACATTATATGAATGTTCTAAAAATGATAACATTCACAGTACGTTCTAAAACGCTATTGTAGAAAGTTTTTAATTACATTACCAAGGACAGATGAATGTAATTTTTTTGGTTATATATATATATATCATGTTATTGAAAACAATTTCTGAATTTTTCAGTATCATGTTATTTTCATGTTTTCAGAATATTATTTAAAATGTTCTTAAAACGTTCCATCCACATTATATTAATGTTCTAAGAATATTCCCTTTGTATTCTAAAAACGTTGCTGCGAAAGGTTCTTAGAATGTTCAAAAGATGCTGTTTTTAGACAATGTATTACATTTTTTTTGTTATAATGTAATTCAAAGTGTTTTCATAACATTTCAGTGTCTAATAACATTAATTTTCTCAGAAACGTATTTTTAAAAATTGTTAGAACATTCCATTGACATTTTATTAACATTATAAGAATGTTTCCTTAATGTTTCAACTCACTTTAAATAAGTCGTTTTTTCAAGCAGTGTTGAGTGTAGAACATTGCATTCGCATTATATTAATGCTCTCAGAACATTGCCAGTTAGCTGGGTTGTCCTACAAATGATACCATGGCAGAGACAATCAGCTTTACATGAAAAAATTGGTTGATATGGGTCCATGATGCCGTGAATTTTAACAAGAAGGTCAACTCCTCTGCCAGAAACAAAACAGTCATAAAACTTTGAAGACCCACCAACATATTTAACTGTGGCATGAGGTACTTTTCCATATGGTGTGAAACCCACATCTGATGTTTATTGCAAGAAATCTTGATTTTGAGTTCATCTGAACTTCATACTGTAGAACCTGATCCTATTTGTCTGGCAAACTGAGGTTTTTGGATGAGAGAGGCTATTTCCTCAAACACTTTCAGACTGTTTGAGGTGATTTACTGTACAGTAGGTGAGGTCGTGTTGAGTTAGGTAGAGTTTTAGAGACTTTCTAACTAACTTCTGAAGTTCTCCAGCTGTTATTATTGGAGACATTTTGTCATCCTAACAGACAGACACACGTCCTCATAAGACTTCGGCTTGGCTGGAGTTTCTTCATTACTGCCCTAATGGCAGAAAATGGCATTTTTATTGTTTTTTTGCTATTTTCTTATAGTCATTTCCCACTTTTCAGAAGCTCAACAACATTTTTTGCTGCAAAATCTTTTGCTGTTCTTTGGTTTTGCTTTTGTGAATGTGAGAGTGTTTGGGTGTTTCCCAGTAATGGGTTGCAGCTGAAAGGGCATCCGCTGCATAAAACATATGCTGGAATAGTTGGCGGTTCATTTCGATGTGGAGACCCCTGATAAATAAGGGACTAAATCGAAGGAAAATGAATGAATGAATGAATGAATAACATTTATTTAAATACTGTAATTATATGACTTTTTCATCTACACCTGCTTATGGTTTTTGTCTTTGTAACAAAGTTAAGTTCTGTAGATGTTAGTATTTTAAAACATTGATGTATGACAAAAAAGTGTACAAAATACGGTAATTTACCATAAAATGTAGACATTTCTTTTATGTTCCTACCACACTTTTAACGGTTACATTTTTTACAGTGAATTTTACCATTTATTTTAAAATATATGAATTTTCAAGAGTGCCAATAATTGTGCACACATACATTAAACAAAGATATTTGTTTTTGCTTTTTTCCTCTATATAAACTGTGCTGTTTGCATTTGTTTGTTCTCAGAGATATTTTGAGCAAAAAATCAAAAGATTAAAGAATAAAGACATTTTTTCATAGTCTTCTTTGCTCATATATACCAGTATTAGTGGTTATCACGGTAAGGCTCTGTATGGCAGTGGTTAAAGAGAGCGATGCACAACGACCCAATTCGCATTCGCCCTATATTGTGCGTGAGATTAGGATTAGTGTGGCCCAGATCATTGTGTGTAGAAAAGAGCAACAAAGGTGGAGTATTATGTCATTTTTTTAAGGAATGCATGGTTTTCCCACAAATTTTAAGATGTTGTTAAGATGATGAGTTATGGTTAGGTATATCGTATGCAGTTTTGTTTTATTTTGTTCACAGTGTTTTGTTTGATTTCTTTTACCAGTAACGTATGTAGTACAAACAAAAATAAATTATAGAAAAAAAAACGAAAAAAAAAACAGCAAAGCAAAAATCTCTTTAAATCAAGATAAAAACAAAACCAAACCACAAAGGAAAATATAAAATAATAAAACAATATATAAAAGTAAAATGAAACAAAAAAACACAAAGCAAAAGAACAAGACCAAAGTAAATAAATAAAACAACACAAAATGCACTGAAATGAAACAAATAAAACTAAAACAATAAAACAAACAAAATTAAACAACAAAATGAAAGAAAACACACTGCAACAAACAACCAAACAAACAAAAAACACTAAACAAAGTAACACAAAGCAAAAGAACAAAGTAAAATAAAAACATACAAAAACAAAAGAACAATAAAATAAACAAATAAAACAAAGCAAAACAAAATGCAATTAAATACCATTAAAAAAACAAAACCAAAAACAATCAAACAGAATACAAAAAAGCAAACGAAATCAACAAAACAACAAAATTAAACTAAAATACAACAGAATTAAAGAAAACACAAAACAACAAACAAACAAACAAAAAAACACTAAACAAAATAACACAAAGCAAAAGAACAAAGCAAAATAAAAACACACACAAAAACAAAAGATCAAGACCAAAATAAAAAATAAAGCAAAACAAAATTTACTGAAATGAGAACCATTAAAAACAAAATACAAAAAGCAAACAAAATCAGCAAAACAATAAAATTATATTAAAATAAAACAAACATAAACTAAATTAAAACAAAACACAAACAACAACAAAACCAAACAAACAACACAAAGTAAATCAAAACCCCCAAAATACACTAAATAAAATAGAAACAACATCAAGAGAATGTAGAGAATATTTCAGTCTTAAATTTAATAAGAGACACAGACGATTGGACAGGGGATTGGAAGATTTGACGGCGTTTGTGTGTTGGTGATGCCTCTGAATCAGTGACTGCACCTTTGTCTGATGGTGGTCATAAATTTGTGCTTTTCTCTGCTTCCACTCTTTCATCTCTCAAAGGCTCCATTGAGTGCATGAGCGAGTGTCTTTGGGGTCATCAGTGGACTTTCCCTGGTAACATTCACTCACATACAAACACAGCTGAGCTCTTCTGTGTGTAAGTGTGTGTGCGTGTTCTTATGAAAAAAGCTGGAAAAGATGCCTCAAAGCAAACTTAGTATGCAAGCTCAGCTTAGTATTTCAGTTTACAGCATGTGTGGTTTTGTAAGTTATATACATATTATAAAATCTATATAATATATGCATAATATATACATATGCATATACAGTATATAAAAAAATCTATCATAGAGGGTTTCATTCATTCATTCATTCATTTTCCTTCGGCTTAGTCTCTATTTCAGGGGTCGCCACAGCAGAATGAACCGACAACTATTTCAGCATATGTTTACACAGTGGATGCCCTTCCAGCTGCAACCCAGTACCGGGAAACATCCATACACTCTCGCATTCACACACTCCTACACTACGGCCAATTTAGTTTATTCAATTCACCTATAGCGCATGTCTTTGGAAACCCATGCCAACACGGGGAGAACTTGCAAACTCCACACAGAAATGCCAACTGGCCCAGCCGGGACTCGAACCACCAACCTTCTTGCTGTGAGGCGACAGCTAACCACTGAGCCACCGTGTTGCCCCATAGGGTTTTTATAATTTTATTTTTAACTTATTAATTTATTTTTGCAAAAATTATAAAATGAAATGGAAAAGGGATTAATAATTGAAATTGTGTACACATATATACATATATATATAATTTGTTTTTGTTATATCTATATTCTGTTTATATTTTATTAGAATTTTTAATATCTATACTTACATTTTAACTCAGTTTTAGTCCTTTTTCCGATTATTTTTCAAATTTTCATTTCCATTTTCTTATAAGTTTTCATTCGTTTTTTAAAGATTCAATTTAGCTTTGATAAATTTTTATGTACATTTTAATAACTTTAGTGCTTCAATTTAAACTAATTTAGTTATCATGGCGACATTTCCAATTAGTATTTTAAGTTTAAAAAGGTATTTTATTTTTGTGTTAATATTCTATTTATTCTTTAAGATTGGTTTGAATTTTTGGTCAAATTAGTAATTCATCAAGAAAAATTGGTTTTCAACATTTTCAGTGCAACCAATTTAAAATTTAAATAGTTTTCTTATATATTACATGTATTTTATTTCAGTTGTATCATTTTTTTGGTCATTTTAAATGCATTTATTTTTTCAAGGATGTTCATTTCTTTTAAATATTAATATGTACATACTTTTATTTTTATTACTTTATACTTTATTACTTTTTTTTATAATTTTAAATATAATAAAATATTTTTAATTATTTAAAATATCAACATTTTCAACAGTTTTCTTATATATATTTACATTTATTTTATTTCAGTTGTGTCATTTATTTGGTCATTTTAACATTTCATTTATTTGTTTATTAAGGATGTAATATATATATATATATATATCCTTTTATATATATTAATAAGGATTAATATATATATTTGTCAAATATTAATATGAATTTTTATTAGTTTATTATTTTATTTATAATTATAAATATAATTAAACATTTTACATATTCTTAATTAATTAAATATCAATTTTTTAATATCAATAAAACTTTTAAATTAAAATCGTTTTCTTATATATTTACATTTATTTCAGTCGTGTCATTTTTTGGGGGTCATTTTTACATTTTATTGATTTGTCTTTTTAAAGATGTTTTTTATCTAGATGTTTATTAATATCTACATACCTTTACTTTTATTGCTTTATTATTTGTTATTTATAATTACAAATACAATATAATTCTAAATATAATAAAATATTTGAACAATATTTTTATTAATTAAAACGTCAACAAATATTGATATCCAAAAAAATCTGTTTAGCTTTAAACTAAACCAGAACCTGAATGACTGCAAACGAGTTTCACTCAAACTATAACAACACAGCATTCATACTTCCCAACTATAATAAACCTCTATTGTAAACAATGTCTCTCTTACAAACTGCGGTTATCATATCATAATTACAGATCATAAAAATAATGATGGGTTTGCTCAGACATAATGGGCGTCTGTGCATGAGGCCAAACGTGCAGCAAAATGACAAAGCAATCAATGTCAGGATATAAAGCCAGACGTACAGTAATGTGTGTTCTCTTGTCATGAGTCAGAAACGCATCATCATCTCCTCCACACAATCCTCCTGCTAAAAACATTAGCAAACGCCACGATGACAAAATCACACATGACTAACCTGCGCACTGGAGACAGGAATATCCTTACTGGACACTAATGCTTTGAAAACATGATGTTCCTCATCAAGCAGATTTCAGTTAAAGGTCCAGTGAAATCAAAACAACGTTTTTTTAGATGTTAGTATTAGTATTGTTCATTTTTAGTGTATCTATAAGCTAGTGTGCTCCAAAACAGTGACAAAATTCGCATTTAGAAGATATAAAACTGATATAAACATGTAAGGTTACTTCCGCCTAAATGGATCAACGCTTTTTTTTTTTTTGACGTCATCGCATACTTCAGTTTCTCATCAAATCGTGACCAAATGCTCTCTAGTATCAGACATGCCCCGCCCCCTTCAAGACACTTCACATTTGATGCACTTGAGCTCATCCACTCTCACTGGCAGAGCAGTGATAAAACGCTATTGGCTGTTTTTTGAAAAGGTACACTATTTCCCATCCTCTCTTCGTGTTTCGGTTGAGATTATGTCAATCATCGAATAAAAATCCACATTTCAAAGCACTTTACAGGACCTTTAATCCTCAGCGTGCAGTGAAGTTTTGAGGTGGCGTTTACACTAGTGCATTTTCTTTTTAAAATGGCATTTTAAAACTTTTTACTGCGTTTCAGAAAAACTGTTTCTGTCAACACTATAGCACATGATCATGTTCATTCACGCTCAATGGATGCGCCAATCACACATGCTGTTTAACACTGGTGTAATTGTCGTAAGAGAAGAGCTTGACGAATCAGGGAACAATACAAAATAGTCCAGAAGACCAGTCATAGAGCAATTATGGATAAGTTTTCAAAAGTTTCCATTTTAGCTTGTCTATACGAACATTTTCAAAAGTTTTGAGGCTGAACAGGTCATCAGATGATTCTCCACGTTACACTATTTTTGCACACATTTGTCTTTTGTGGACAACCAGCCATTTTGGGGGCTTAAATCAGTATGTGACATTATATATTTACAATATTCTAGAAATCACAGATTTAGAAAGACTAACCTCTCTTTTTATTGCTGAAAGGCTTGTATTTTTGTCCTTCATCTGGTCAATCTACTGTCAGAGGCTTTCAGTCACTTTAGATCAGCTCTCCATCTTGCAAAATCAGTTACAACTGTAAAATTAAGCAAATTCAGAAGAAGAAAAAGATCGGCAGGCACAGATTATCACTAATAACTTAGAGGATGTGAAAGTGTTCTCTAAATGTGTTCAGGGTTCTCTATCAAATATCTCACTTAAGTGAATATATATATATATATATATATATATATATATATATATATATACTTATGACGTGCTTAAAAACGGCACTTATACTCCTGTTAGGAGAACTTCAACCAGGACTAAGCAGTGATATCACCTATGTACTATATAACTGCAGGTTAACGTTGTTTGTATAAAATAACTTCAACTGTTAAAAGCTATTAGTTACTAATTAATAAAGTTATGGTACCTAATAACCTTAACTTTTCAGATTTTGAATGTAATGCAATAATGCGCACCTTTTGTAAAGCTGCTTTGAAGAAATAATTATTGTGAAAAGCACTATACAAATGAGCTTGAATTGAATTGACCTCAAAATGTAGGAAATTGCAGGTTTTTGTCTAATTTTGACCTTCGTTTTTATCATCAGAAGCCACCAGAATACATTTTTAGTGTTGTTGTAGTTGTTTTTTTTTACTCTTAAAGTGCCAGTAGCTGTTAACTTGTATTTTAATGAATCATCAAGGACCACAGGTTCAGGTAAAAAAAATCTTAAATGATTTACTGAAGAAGAAAAAAAAAGTCACCTACATCTTGTGAATAAATTAACAGCGAATTTTCCCCTACGGATGAACCATCCCTTTAAATGATGATGTCACAGCTGAAGAATTCCCGCTTGTTGACAGTCGTATAGAAAGTTAATTAGTGGCGAAAGTGCCCTTAGACTCTCAGAAACTGGGACGAGTGACTCTTCGACTCCGATGAGTGGCCCGTCCTGGAATGTGGCCCCTGAGGATTGTGGGACACCGCTGAGTCAGACACATGACATCATAAGCCTGAGGTGATGAGGAAACCACTGATGCCTCATAGGTTTAACTTCAGACCGAACTATCAATATTTACAAGAGTAAATTAACCCTTTTCCCGCCAGAGATGAGATATTTAACGGCGTCATTTACGACACAACTTCATATACAGGTCTTTTTTATGTCCCAAATATATTTTAAATAAATGCTAAATATATTTTAGAACTGTCAGGCCAAAATATATCTAATTTCAAACCTTATATACCTTTAATATATTTTAAATACGTTTCAAAATGTAACTCACTATGTGGATGGAGGTCTAAAGGAATCATAGTTTATAACAAAAAATAACAAGAAATATAGTAACAGAAATATAACTATGTACAACTGCACAAATTACAGTATGTACAGCTATACATACAAACATAGTTGCGATTTTTGTCTGTCATTACAGCGGCAGTCAGGAATAAAATTACCAATGTGTCAAATTCCATTTCAAATAAAGAATTTCTTCAATTTTACTAATATATATTGTTTGGAAATTAATTAGGCAAATACATTTTAAATGCTTTTGAATATGTTTTCAAAATATAAGTAATATCACAGGCCAGTAGCCAGAAGGGTTCGGGTGGTTCGAAAGACCAACTGGCCAGTTTGTTATTTGCCAATAGGCTACAGTTTTTAATTTAAAACAAGTTTTAACAGATTGTTTTTTTTTATGATGGATGATAATAAATTAGCATTTAAAAAATAAGTATTTTTTCATATTTCTAAAATTCTAATCTCATTACATTATCTATAAATTATATTATCATTATATACTGTAACAACTTGTAAATAAACATACATTTTTGTAAACAAAAAATAGTATGATAAGCACTTTGACAAAAATGTAGGAAGTATTTTTGTTGCATCAAAAAGTGTGGTAATAATAACCATCCGACAAGCTAATCCAGCATAAATTAGTTCTTAAATGTCCCTAAAATGCAGTTTTTGAACCTCGAATAACTGCAAAAAAAACTTATTTTTTTGGAGAAAAAAGAACCACCCCCTTCAATAGACTGGCTACGGGCCTGTATTATATATATATTAACAGTTTCCATATTTTGTGATTCACAAGTGTTTTCTGTTTATTTACAGTTATGAGTTGCATCATGGGACCTTTTTTTCCTTGTTTATTACAAGGTTTCCACCAACTCAGACAATATATCACTTTAAACTACTAAAAATGTCATTAAAAGACACTTTTTCAAAAATTTCAAGGTTAAAAGTTGTTGGAAGATCAAGTAAATCCCATATTTTGAAATACATTTTAGATTAGATTCAACGTTTTTTGTCATTACACATGCACAAGTACAAGGCAACAGAATGCAGTTTAGGTCTAACCATGAGTGCAATAGCAGCAAGTGCAGGATACTATGAACATTATATACAGGTTGTATTAACTATAATCAGAGATTTACAATAGATGAATATATGTACAGATAGCTATTAATAATCAGAGGTATGCAGATAGATATGAACATAATTACAAATGTATATGTAAAGTGGGTATGTACAATTCAAGATTTTAAAATACATTTGAAAATAATGATATATTTTTTACTGTATGATTTAAGAAGACTTGAAACTTTTGTTAAAGAGATCATTCAACAATGTAAATAATGACGTCATTTACTCATTCAGCACCTGTTCTAAACCTGTTTGACTTTCTTTATTCTATTGAACACAAAGGAAGATATAATAAGAATGTTGGGGAAAAACAGCCATCAACTTCCAGATGGCTGCCGTCGTGTCATCCAGGTGGATGCTGCACACAGGTGGTGGATGAGGAGATTCCCCCCAATGTGTAAAGCGCTTTGCGTGTCTAGAAAAGTGCTATATAAATGTAAGGAATTATGATTATTATTATTAATTTCATTTTGGGGTGAATTGTCCCTTTAAGATGCATCTAATGCAAGTGATTTTATCTAATTAGATCAAAAATTATTTTGCTCTTGGGTTCCAAAATTAAGCTGAAATAACATTATTCAAGGGACGACAGTGTGGGTCAGTGGTTAGCACTGTCGCCTCACAGCAAGAAGGTCGCTGGTTCGAGTCCCGGCTGGGCCAGTTGGCGTTTCTGCGTGGAGTTTGCATGTTCTCCTCGTGTTGGCGTGGGTTTCCTCAGGGTGCTCCGGTTTCCCCCACAGTGCATGCGCTATAGGTGAATTGAATAAACTAAATTGGCCATAGTGTATGAATGTGAATGAGTGTATATGGATGTTTCCCAGTGATGGGTTGCAGGTGGAAGGGCATCCGCTGTGTAAAACATATATTGGATAAGTTGGCGGTTCCTTCGTCCGTGTCAACCCCTGATGAATAAAGGGAATAAGCAGAAGGAAAATGAATGAACATTATTCAAATTTGAGGAAAAATTAGACATAATTATACTAAGTTATACTACACTGTAAAAAATGCTGGGTTCCACACAATTGATTTGTGTTGGGACAACATGAAGGAATTAAGCTAACTTGTTAGTTTTTACACATTTAAGTGGATTGAACATAAAACAATTAAGTTGTCCCAAAAAAAACTCAAGAATTGTGTTTCGGCTTATTTTATATAAGCAGTTTGAACAAACAGCAAACGTCATTTGAATGTAAATTTTCTTAAGTGTAGCCAATTCAGTTTTTGCTACTGGATTTTGTAATTCTATGTGGAAAAGTAGAAAAAGAAATGCTTGTCAAAGAAAGGCTGTCAAAGTGCTCATCCATAACGCTCTTTACTGACTCCTGAATCAGCGTCCTGGCTCCTAAAACACACTTACTGTGCAGAAACCCCATCTTACAGGAACCTGAGCAGTGACTCAGTTGTTTCTGTGTGTCATTTTAGTGTGTGTAAAAGTGGCTCGAATCGTATTATTACTCCAGTCTGGCATTTACCGTCTGTCTGTCTCTCTTTTCTCAAATGCAAACTGCTCTACGTCTCTTTCTATTTTTCGATGGCATTCCTTTCTGCTTAGGTCACAGGGTGTGTGACGTCTGTGTTTGCAGACAGACGGTTGTAGAAAGAGAACAAAGTCTCAAACTCTCCACTCAAGGCGAGACACGGCTGATAAAACAGTTCTTTTTTTTCATGCACAGGTCAGTTTTTAAGTTTTGTCTTTTCCTAAAGTGATTTTTTTTTTTATATAATATTAACAAAACATCCAAAATACAGTTTTAAGAGGTTGCACTTTACCAATTTATGTCTGTAGATTTCAATTACACATACATTATTTAGTTTTGAAATAGAGAGTTTTTTTTCAGAAATCTCCACTTCAGCAGTTTTTCATACACTAAACTTCACAGTTTTATTCATATCTGCATGCTGATTCTTTTTTGCAGAGGTATTTGTTCATACATAATATATTTGACTACTGTACACTGTAAAAAATGATGGATTCCACACAATTCATTCATGTTGTCCCAACACAAATCCATTAAGTTAACTTAACAAACTTTGGTAGATTGAACATAAAACAATTAAGTTGTCCCCCAAAAAAATCTCAAGAATTAAGTAGTTTCAGCTTATTTTAAATAAGTAGTTTGAAAAAGTAGCAAAATGTGAGTTAGGGCTGCATGATACTGGAAAAAAAATCTAACATCGCCATATTTTTTTATTTTGCGATATATTATTGCGATATGAATACAATTTCACCAGATGACTTAATATCTCTATTTGGAAAAAAATGTATAATGTTAGATGGATTGGGATGTTTCTGCCGTGGGAGTGCATCTTCATAAAATCTAATAAACAAACAAATCTATAAACTTTTTGGGGTCCCCGACACATTTTCGTTGTGGTCTGTGCTATTTGCAATGCATTTCTGTACTTGCATGTGTTGTGAGTATTTTCATGCATAACAATCTATAAATATAATCAAGAAAAAGATACAATTAAAGTGTTTTATCGTTTCCGAGTCTAACAGTATTCAAGTACAGTAACTGAATGATGAAAATAAATATAATTCAGTAAAATTAATCGTAGTTAAGGTCACAAATGATACAATTTATTATACCTGAATGCTTTTAAAATCATTTCACAATCACAGACATCAAAAACACGTGCAAATGATAAATTATTATACAAAATCAACATTGCAGATCCTGCGATGTGACTATTGCGAATGATCACATTGTGATATCGATGCTGAAACGATATATTGTGCAGCCCTAATGTGAGTGTATATACATTTTATTCCACGAAAAAGTTTGAAAATGTATTTTAATCCTTTCTGTCACAGTTATTTTCTGAACTGTACAGAGATAAAAATTGATTCCCACAATCCTCTCTGTAACAATTTTTACGTTGATATGTCGAAATAAAATGAAATATTAACCTGACTGTGCAGTGTTCAGATTTGAGTGCTAGAAATGTATGCAAATTAGTATATATTTCATTTTTTTTAAAAGTCCTATTTGCATATTTATAACATTTAAGAAAACGTGTACAAAATCTATTAACTGTGGAAGTATAATGATAACTATATATACAGCATATTTTTGCCATATTCACCTGCAGTGTATTGCCTTAAATTGACAAATAAAGAATTTTTTTTTTTTTAATTCTAATATATATATATTAATTAGCTGGTTGTTTCCCTGCAGTTAATTTGTTCTGAAAGCTAAAGCTATATTTAATGACTCTCTCTCTCCTTCCCTTACAACATAGGAAACTGCAGTATAATGATAACAGGCGTTCAGACAATAGACTTCTACACACACACACACACACACGCACGCACACATGCACGCACACACACACACACGTCTTTTTGAACAGTAGTGGAACAATGTGGAAATAGCAGGAGTGTTTGAGAGCTCCATAAATGTGGAATAAAAAGGCCTGACGTCAAGCAGCGAGGGGGATTTCTTCAGTGTGAAATTCTTGCTAATTTGTTCCCCGTTTTGTTTTTTTTTGTGAGCGGTCAGTCATTGAGCAATGGAGAATAAGGTCGGTCAGCATCAGCAGATGGCAGGTCAGCAGAGTCGAGGACAAATCTCATCAGACAGGCAGATGAATGGAATATTATGGATTACGGCGGATTAATAATTATGTATACACATATTGATGGATGGATGTTTAAACAAGGATGGAAGGATGAATAAAGAATACATGTACTGAAAATTGATCCAAAATAAAGAAAACTAAATCGTACAATAAATAAAACTAATTATTAAAGCAGTAACACACACACATACACACGCACACACACACATTATAACTTAAAATGATAAAATAAGGTTAAAAATAAGTAGTTAAATAAGTATAAGTTAAAACATATATATGTTGTATAAGTATATAAAGTGGGGAGGCGCAGTGGGTAGCACTGTCGCCTCACAGCAAGAAGGTCGCTGGTTCGAGCCTCGGCTGGGTCAGTTGGCGTTTCTGTGTGGAGTTTGCATGTTCTCCCAGTGTACGCGTGGGTTTCCTCCGGGTGCTCCGGTTTGCCCCACAAGTCCAAAGACATGCGGTATAGGTGAATTGGGTAAGCTAATTTGCCAGTAGTGTATGTGTGTGAATGAGAGTGTATGGGTGTTTCCCAGTGATGGGTTGCAGCTGGAAGGGCATCCGCTGCGTAAAACATAGGCTGAATAAGTTGGTGGTTCATTCCGCTATGGCAACCCCTGATTAATAAAGGGACTAAGCCGAAAAGAAAATGAATGGAGGAATGAAGTATATAAAGTGCTGTATATCACATTCTTATACTCAAAATTCAACAATGTATTCAAAAGTATTGTATTGCACAATTTTATATGGAAAAAAATAAATCACTTAGGTGTTTTTATAGCAGTTTTCCTTTTACTTTTTAACATTTAAAAATCTTAACTTAAAACTTTCTACATCAGTAGTTCTCAGTTCCTGTCCTTGCGCCACACTGTTCTTAGATAACCAGCGTGACTGATGAAAGCTTAATGTATGAAAGTTCTGTGTTCAGACAGGGTCCATACAGTGTTCACTACTCCCTACTAAACTCAGCCCATAAAATCTTTACTTCAGAATGTTTATTCACAGATTTGTGCAACACAACTGCCTGCAGTGTATGTATTATTATATGCTGGGCTTACACCAAAAGCTAATTTAAAGGTGCTGTATTTACGTTTTTGACTCTTCTAAAGCAATGTAAAACATTAGGTGAGCAGGTTACATTGTAACCGCATGTCCTAACAACACGCTACGTGATGAGATTTGCAGTGATAAGCAATTCGGCTGTTTGCACCAGACGAAACATGACAGAAATTTAAATACAGCCATTCAGAAGCACAGAATATGCACTCACTCACGAAATGGTAAGGTTTATAATCTAATTAATACATATTAAACCTCTTTAACATTATTAAATGTACATGCTGAATCACTGATATTGTTGGTTTTGAGTCACAGTTCTAAAGTTCAATTTCAAACGGTTTATTTTATTTTCAAGATCTGAGGTGAACTATCTGCTGCTGCTTTCAGTAGTATGGCAATAAATGTCTTGTAAAATGGCATTCAAACTCACATTGTTAGCATTCAACACTGAATAAAGCACATGAGGTGTACCTGAGGTGATCATTGTCAAAGTTTTCTGTTGTTCAGCTGCAAGAAATAGAAACCATTTCTAATATATCAATTCAAAGAGTTGGTTAGAACAAGAACTCCTATTAATATGGAAAATATTCCTTCTATCGAGTGCCGTTGCTTTTATATAGAACACGACTTATATCAGCCTTAAATCAGCGTTTAGGCTCGATAGTCAGGCTCGCTCCTGTTGGTCCTCAATCTGGCAACCTGCACTTGCGTTTGTTTTGATCCAGGAATGCAATACCTAGTTCAACCACTGGATGTCAAACTTACATACTGCACCTTTAAGCATTTGCAATTTTAAGCAATATTTACCAATCAAAAAGATGTGGCGTGGTGCAGTGTATCCGGTGTGTGACCCCCTATAGGCAAATTTCTGCTGGGTGGTGCGAATAATGCATTTGCTGCAAAAGCACAGAATTCACAGTCATTCAACTCGAGTGGGGGCTGCACGGTGGCGCAGTGGGTAGCACAATCGCCTCGCAGCAAGAAGGTCGCTGGTTCGAGCCTCGGCTGGGTCAGTTGGCGTTTCTGTGTGGAGTTTGCATGTTCTCCCCATGTTCGCGTGGGTTTCCTCCGGGTGCTCCGGTTTGCCCCACAAGTCCAAAGACATGCGGTATAGGTGAATTGGGTAAGTTAAATTGTCCATAGTGTATGAGTGTGAATGAGTGTGTATGGATGTTTCCCAGTGATGGGTTGCAGCTGGAAGGGCATCCGCTGCGTAAAACAGATGCTGGATAAGTTGGCGGTTCATTTTGCTGTGGCAACCCCGGATTAATAAAGGGACTAAACTGAAAAGAAAATGAATGAATGAATCAACTCGAGTGGATAATTAGCTTGAAGTGAAAAACCAACCTGTGAGTAAGGTAAAGCAAGTGATGTTTGCAATAATATCTGACTGCAGACTTACATATGCAAACTGAGAAACGCAGTCTCAGAGATGCAATCTCAGACACAATGCACTCAATGGAGGTAGTGATGTCACTGTGAGGGTTAAGGTTGGGGTGGGGTTAGGTGTGCATATTAAAAGCATTGCAAGCAGCTTAGCTTGCATCTGCACCCGGTCTGCATCCAGACCCTTCTCAATGTTTGGTGTGAACCCAGCATTAGGCCCATTACAAATGTTCTCAATGGTTAAGCCAGTGTTCAACATCCCCTCCTGTGAGTCATGATTAGCTGTGTGTGTATTCATAGCCAGTGATCAATAGACTTTCAAATTAATAAAAACAATAATAAAACTGCCATTAATTGCTTATATCTCTGGATTTGAACATTCTTAATCAAAGTACACTACTCAGCAAAATATAAAACACTGTTCTCATAGTTTTTGGAGAATTTAATGAAGAAAAAAAACATACATATTGTGCCTTTACTTTGATTTGTATATTTCTATATGATGTTTATGTGAGATCTTACATTGTTAAATGTGCACAGTAGCGGTGTCCTTATATAAGACACTGCCAGTCACACTGTAGCACTGAGAACAGAACAGCACAGTCATATACTCAGAAGGAGAGCGAGAGAGAGAGAGAGAGAGAGAGAGAGAGAGAGAGAGAGAGAGAGAG